>CM076677.1:85353072-85953072 GCA_038501925.1 Xenopus petersii
TGAGACACAAGGGAAGATTTGGGAAGATATTATAAAGATGGCCATACACAGACCAATCCTGTATGGTATAAATCTTATCAAGTATTGCACAGGGGACCATATAGTTAGTATGATATATATGACATATAGTTAGTATGATCAAATGTTACATTGGCACAAGTGCTCCTCCTATGATGTGTATACAAGTCTCTGCAGTCAGATGTTACACAGATGTTACACACTCAGCTAGGCCACCGGGTGGCTGGGGAAGGTAAAATGCATAATATTGATGATGTTGACTCAAAGTTTAAAATTGGGTTATTATTAATATTAACATGTATTTAAATAGCGCCAACATATTGCGTAGCACTTTTCTGCATAAGGTGGTGTAACAAATGGTTGTACCTTTGCCTGGAACAGGATGTCTGTTCAACCTGCAGAAGCACTCTGTTAGGAATATACAGTATATAATAAGGATAAACCCTATGCCAGCCACCTGCTAGTAACCCACCAGACCCTGAAAAACAGAGCCAGGATTTAATGGTCAGGTATGAGCCCTTGGTGTCTCAGCTAACATTTGCCCATGTGTATAAAAAGACCAAAAGAATTGCACACTTTTAGTTACATAATATAAAATGCTCAACGCATTTCAACCAAAAATACATTTTCATCTGGGGGAAAAAAGTGGCAGCCCTGCTGGAGGTTAACAGGTTAATGTGTGGGCTGCACAAAAGAGGTAAGTTCTTTGGGAACATCTAAAACTCTGTTGGTTGGGGAAATATCTGATGTGGAGGGGTAGAGAATGTCATAGGTAGGAAGCTGGTCTGGTAAGTGAGTGTGTGAACATTATATAACATGTACCTTAGATTGTAAGCTCCACTGGGACAGGGACTGATGTGAATAAAGTATAATCAATGCAAAGGAAAATGTTCCACTATATAAAATATAGGATAATTGTAATAATCAGGTAATGCAAGGGATAGCCGCCAAGTAAGTTGGATGAGAGTAAATGCAAAGTACAGAACACTGGCGCAGATAACTTTGGTAAAGGCCACATCAGTTACAAATATATTGAGATTTCACAGTGATTCTACACATCCATAACCTTTACCATTTTACTATTAAAGTTTACGTTTTTATTGTTTGTCTTTGTGCTAGTTGCATCCAGTGAAATACCGTATAACACATTATAATAATATAACTCTGCGTCCATTAGGCAACCTTTCTATGACACACAGGCACAGGACAAAGGATGCATTGTTTCATTTTGAATCAACAAGCTCTTATGAATTTGGAAACCTGGATGCACTGCGAGTTCCTTTCATATAGGTGTGAGCTCTGGCTAATAGGACAAAGGAAATAAAATGAAGTGATCAGGCCAGTAATGGACATGGGGCTTGGAATAGAATATTGCTAGAACATGTGCTTATAAGCAGGGAAGGTTACATTGTTATCATTCAAAAACATATCAATAGAATTTCTCTCTATAATTTGTCATATTTTACTTCATAGAATTAAAATATGTGTTTTTCATTTTCACTAAAATGAATGTTGAACATGTCACTATGCTCTTGGAACCCCAAATCCGTGATACAATGCTCATTTTCATAATCATTTTTCTTTATATATTAATAATTAAATTATAACGAACATATTACAAATTATGATAGTAATGCAAATGTAAAAAAAAAAAAAAATGAATGTGGTAACATGTTAACTAATGAGTGAGTCATAAAACTTTCCCAAAATTTACAAAGAGTACTACACCACAGCAGCTGTTTGTATTTTTGCTTTAATAGTGGGCAGGATTGTTAATCACCTTTAATAAATCTCAGCTATTCAAGGTTTCAGAACATACTTCATTTTTCTGCATAGGACAGAAATGCATCAGTAGAGAGCCACAGCTGAATACCTGTCCATTTACACCCTTGTTATAAAATCTGCTTATATAAAGAATGCAGGATAGAGTTTTGCTTGGGAACTTTGGGGGAAAAGCAAACAAACAAAAAACAACGCATTGTAGTATAATGTAAATCTTGTTATATCTGAAAATAAATCTCTGCAATATGGACAGATCCACCAACATATTTGTTTTTATGTTCTATCATAGTTACCAAATCAAGTCACTCTGTTCTGTATATTTTACATAACAAGATATTATTACAAGGATATAAAAGAACCTTTAAGATTAATGAATACTAAATATCATTAAAGCCCCATTGTGAATTCTTCACACACAGATGTAGATTTTTTATGTTAATATTAGGATTAAATGGCAACACATTTTGATTATTTTTTTATTTTATTTTAAATCAGGAGTAATATAAATGATCACACAAAATGAGAAGTTCAGCGAACTTTAATTGCATGAATTTGTTTTGCCTGCAGCTATCTCTGGGCTTTTACTTCATAATTTGCTACGACTAATGTGAATTTTCTCTCCATTCTCAGGTTGTTAAATTACCAATTTCATGCAGGAATGGAGAGTTACATCATATATTAGCATGACTCTGTATGCTTGTATGTATTTTTAAATGGTTAATCCAAAGGTGCTGTGTCCCTGAAAAAGGAACATCTAAAAGGTTCAATGGAGAATTATTTATTAAAGTTCCTCCACAAAAAAAAACTGATTTTTCATGATAATAGAGAATGTAATTCTTAGGTCTTCCCCAGTCTTGTTTATCAGCTGCTCTGCAACACATTTTTCTGAAGTCAAAGCCAAGAGTGCAAAGAATATACAAGCCCATTTACAAATAACTTTAAAATCATAGAAAAAGTGCTATGATTGTATATTGGAAATGTTTTTCATCACAGTAATATAGTTTTTGGGTGAGGGGCCTCGTTAAGGGATGCAGCCTGCAATGGCAGAGCATTTATGGTCCTAGTTGCTGAATGTTTGCATGACCAGAGAATGTCCGCTGATCGCTTTCTAATGTGACAGTCACAAAATCTTTTGAGGGGGGTTTCAGTGGCATATTATATTAATATGGCTCCATATTAAAATGAAAAAAACCTAGGTGTGATCCCTTCAACTCTTTTTATCTTTTTATTTTAGGAGATTGTTTTCTGCAGGGAAGGACACCAGGCTTCCATATACAGGTGAGTAAAACCCCATTCTGACTTATGACTTGAAAAATACAGGCGTCTTATTATTTCAAGCCTTTTTTAAATATTACCAACATTTTTAAGAAGCATCAGTCTCATACATCCCTGTTGCAGTACATTCATGCAACATTAGCAGGCTGCCTTGAGTAACTGCATTGGTGCCACTGTATACATAGATGTAGAGTCCTGTGCGGGACCCGTACCCAACCCTTACCCGCAACCTGCAATCCGCAACCCGGACCCACAACCCACATTCTTACCCGCTTGGACCCGTAACCCGACCCGCAAGTACCTTATCCGCAACCCGGACACGCGACCCGCTGACCATCAAGAATCAGGAAGTGCTGTCATTGTAAACCGGAAGTGGCATCATCGGAAGTAACCGTGATCAGAAAAAGAGGAGTAAAACAGGAAGTACTGTCATTGTAAACCGGAAGTGAAGTCATGGGAAGTAGACGTGACCAGAAAAAAGGAGTAAATATTGCTATTGAGAAGACCTGAGGCCTGACCCGCAAACCCGCAGAAACGCCGACCAGCATCTATACCCGCACCTGGAACTTCTATCAGCAACTCGCAGGGTACCGCAGGTTTTTGCAGGTAACCCGCAGGTACCCAACCCTCTGCAGGCTTTACATAGATGTATGCATAAGTTTATACATACCTACTTGTATATGCACATTGCAAGAAATACAGTTCCAAAGATTGTGTTACATGACAAAGGAACAATTCAGCATGTAAAAAATTTGTATATTGTATAATATAATATTGTAGTCTTTTATATTAGTTCATAAGCCTGGAATGAAGATAAAAGGATTTTGACTGGAAACTGTCATCTGTATTCCCAAGATATCTTAAATTAGGTGGGAAGATTATATTGGTCATTGTGGTGCATACAGGAAGCAGCAATCCAGTTGGGGGTAACTTTAATGAGTAGCTGGCAGGCTAATTGGATAGGCCTGGGGGAGATGGAAAGCCTCAGATCTCAGCAGAAACTAGGCTTTATGTTCAGGCTCAGTCCTGTTGGAGAATAGATTAGCATTGTTACTACTGTTTCATTTTTTTACTGAAAAAATGGTTCTCTGACAATGAATTGTGGATTGTTATATATGTTAACTCGTGTTAAGCATTTTGTTAATAAACATATGATGTCCTTTCTACGTTATTTGGGGGGTGTAAGAGAAAGTAGAGGTACTGCAGAACTTGACAAGTTGCACTTGTCATAGACAGGTAGATTTTTATCCAGCGTAGAGTTAAGATGTAGTACAGTGTTAGCCATTGGAAAAAATGCAGAATATGTAAAGTTTGGTGATACCTTTTATTGGCTAACTGAATAAGTAAAGATTACAAGATTTTGGAGCTCACAGGCCCCTTCGTCAGGCAAAATACCCTTTTTTGCCTGACGAAGGGGCACGTGTGTTCCGAAAGCTTGCAATTTTTAGCATAGAGAAATCTTAGTGACTCATGTTTCTAAAGAATCTGTAAGAGTAGTTGGTGGTCCATCATGCATCATCAAAGCCACTGGGAGGTCAAGTAACATGAGAACAGATTAGTGGCCTTTGTCCCTGACTCTGCACAGATCATCGGTTTCCATAGTAAGAGCTGCTGCAGTTGAATGAGCTGAGCAAAAATCAGATTGCAGAGGGTGAAAGAAGGAGTTATTTAAAAAAAAGTTATTAATGATAGAGCATAAAAGATTCTTTCAAGGAACCTACAAATCTAGAATGCAAGCACAGCATAGCATATGTTCTTAAAGGAGCATCTAATGGATACAAATGTCATGTTACTTCAGCATGAGTTTATGTCTTCATTTGGCTGCAAGATTTATTTTCTCTTGCAGCTATAAAGATCTCTGTAGAATACTTCCACTCAGACATCCCAACAAATCTATGGAGGGTATACTGTGTCTGGAGCAGTTTCAGAGGCAAAGAGACACAGGGCCTGTGCATGCCTCCTGGGTAAAATTCCAAGTCCATTGCATTCAACAGGACCCAGAACATGCATTTTTCTGCATCAAAAGCTAAAGACAACATTTAAAGGGTTAATGTAATCTGGGAAAAAATGCTGTTTTAATAAGGGTGCACTATGAGTGTACAACAGTAGTACGTTTTGTCCCCATTTTCTCTGAATTCTATTCCATGCAATCATATTTCACAGTCTATTAATTGTCATACAGTGGAAGCAACTGATTTCTTTTAAAAAAGAAAAAAACATTTCTTCCCAAAATATCTGCATATTGTAGGGAGAGAGCCAAAAATTCCAATTTTTAAAACTTAGGTTTTCAAAATCAGCGACAGGCAGTGTCTAAGCCTTTGCTTTACACTCAAGGCACGCAAACTGCTTTCATTAAGTGCGTCTAGAACAAGCACAGCATTAACTGACTAATGCAGAGCACAATGCCAAATGCAGCCTAATCAGACTGGATTCCAATTTTTAAAATAGCAGAACCAGTGACTTTATGTTGCCCTCATCAACGAATACTGATATTGTCGTATGGCTTAGTAACTCCAAACTTCCTATATATGCGATTAAAAACGGGGTATTGAGTATCCTAAATCAGTAAAGCATTTCATGCCCCATTCCGTGCTCCATTCTTGTTAAAGACCAATTATAGCTTTACGTACTGTGTGCAATTGCCAAGATACTTAGGTGCTTGTTTTGTGCAACTAGGCCAGAAAATTTGTTGAAATTCAATTAACTTGAGTGCAGATGTGCTTTGTTAGACAGTGTGAGTGAGAAGGTGGTGACTATAAGAGAAAAGCAGCAGATTTTAATTAATCTGTCACCCTTTCCATGTGCAAAGGGAACTAAAGGGCATCAAATATTCAGCCCTGCATATATTTACAAGTTCTCTTTCTATAAACATGATTATCTGATCCCATTGCCTGTGCTGCCTGAATATTTGCAGCAACACTATTGTTGGACAGTTTAAATATTCACAGCATCCAACAAACTTTTTTTTTTTTTTTTGGCTATTGACGAAAATGTACTTCTAGTTGGGCTTAATTGAGGGTGACTGAGTGAGCGTGAAGTTCCGCAGCTTTGCTTGATTCAGGATACACAATTATAGAACAGACATTATGGCCAAATCTTTTCTTCCATGGTTCTGTGTGCCCTTCCAAACATTCTGGCCCCTGGGAACTAAAAGACAGCCTGAGAACTTTTGCTAATGTATAGCATGGAATATGTGTGGATTTGTTTTCTTTGGTGAAGAGCAAGTGATTGACAAAATAGTTTATTAACTCTTTTTTTTTTTAAAAAAATAAAAGTATATGTTATTATATAACACAACCTTGGAGATTTTTAAAAAAGAGAATTGCTGGTTTATGGGCTGTGCCACACAACCTAATTTAATTGCCGAAAAAAATGGTGCCACCCAAAATATTGGAAAGATAGCCACTGATCACTCTTCAGTTGTCTCCCAAAGATCAGCTAGTAAATTTGTACATAATCAAAAGGGGGCATGAAACTCACCAGATAGGAGCGGAGTGTTCAGGCAGGGGGAGATGACTTAGCAAGGAGAGGAGGAGCAGGCGGTCAAGTTTGCATCAGGCCACTAGTGGGGTAATGGCAGAAGTGACACATAGTGGCACCATTTTTAGTTATCCACCAATTGATGGTCCCCCTTTTGAGATTGTGGTATCTTCATTCATCTGGCTTTTGGTGGGCACAAGGGCTAGGAGGAAATGATGACTGGTTTCCTGTTTAAAGTTGCCCACCTAACATTGTGTGGCCGTCATGGCAGGTCACTATAATAGCGGCAAGCATGGGTGGGGTTAGTTAAGATAGCAATTTATATACTTTCAGTGTTTTATTGGAAATAGTTCAATAATCTTATTAAGGCTGTGGCCTTCCAATGACAAAAACCTAATTTTGTGTTTCGTTATGTAAAAGGTTCATATATTTTAATGGGTTCATAGAGGAATGGACATTAAAGGGCATAGATAGGAGCTGATACCCCAATATTCGTTACCCATTAACAATGCCCAAGTCGTTATCTCCATTCTCTCCAACTTGCATTCTTCCTAGCTAGCCTTATCTACATCACATACGGCCACATTGTTACATGCACATACAAGTAGGACAGTACTCCTTTTTACCTTTGGCAAGAGCTGCTGTGGATATGGTAATACAAACCAAACAATAAGATCACAGCTCAAACTTCAGTCAGCAAGGTGCTTTATTTCTGAAATATTTTGGGCACAGTGTTCCAAGCAACATTTCAGGCTTATTCAAGATCTTTCTCAAGCAAGTCTCATTGTTGCCTCAGCCTATAATAAAATAATTATAATGCTTGTAAAAAGAAAAGTGTAAAAAGAAGGCTATTAAAATAGTGTTACAAAGTGCTCAAATTAGATTGTGTTAAAGGAGCTGAATAACTCATAAGACATTTGTATGCAGATGACATTTTTGCATGCTACCTAAATGTGTGCCAAGATTTAAATCTAGTTAAACATAACCTTCGGGTACCTGTAAAATCTTCTAACCCAATGTCATTTTGAACTGCTGAAACCAAACATGTACGGTATGCTGTGTGTCACATTGCTTGTCTAGCATCTGGCTGTGTCAGTTTGCATTGCTTTCAACCACACAAACGAAGTCTGATGAGACCTGACACAGCACTGTACATGCGTCACCTTGTAGCGCACATTTAAAGAGGTTCACTTAATTTGGTTTCTTGTTTATTGAACATGGCAGTACCTGACTTGAATGCATAATCTCTTGTAATGTACACAAAGTCCTAGAGTGTAGGCATTGCCAGCCTTAATACTGACAAGGCAGTACTGAATTTCTACCTTATACAGAAATGCCATCCTTGGGACCTGGAATAAGAACAGGTATGGAATCTGTTATCCAGAAACCCATAATCCAGAAAGCCCTGAATTATTGAAAGGCAGTCTTCCATAGACCCAATTTTATCTAAATAATCCAAATGTTTCAAAATGATTTCCTTTTACTATGTAATAATAAAACAGTAGCTTGTACTTGATACCATACTAAGATATAATTAGTCTGCATTTGACGCAAAACCAGCCTATTGGGCTTATATCATGTTTACATGATTTTCTAGTAGACATAAAGTAAGAAAAGCCAAATTACATTTTCTGGAGAACCCCAGGTCCCAATCATTCTGGATAACAGGTCCCATACCTGTTCTGTAAAATCATAGCATTTTCAGAGCAACATCTACTCTACAATACAAACCAATTGCCCAAGGGGTACTGGAAATTGGGTCATTCATAATGATCTGATTCTTCTAGGTTGGCAAAAAAAAAAGGTCCTGTGAATGGCAGTTTTACATTAGGGAGACATTTGATACTTCCTTGTCAGTATCATTTTATTTGCACACATGTTAAGGGTGTCTTCATCAATAATTATGTCCTTATGGAGTTTAAACAGAGTATTATCTTATGTGTAAGAAATCTGCGCAAAAATGTTTGGAAAGTGCTTATGAGTAAACATGCCTTCCTATTATGCTTTCCAAATGTTTGAAATAAAATCTTGATATATAGTGGAGTTTTGTTTAATTTACATTTGTCATTTTGACAAGTAACAGATCAGTTTTAAGTTAAAGGGATTCTGTCATGATTTTTATGCAACCCAGGAGTTTATTAAAGCAAAGAAGTGGAATATTCTTGAATGGTCAAGTCAGTCATCTGATCTGAACCCAATTGAACATTCATTTCACTTGTTGAAGACTAAACTTCAGACAGAAAGGCCCACAAACAAACAGCAAGTTAAAGCCTTCAGTAAAGGCCTGGCAGAGCATTAAAAATGAGGAAACCTGGAATCTGGTGATGTCCATGAGTTCAAGACTTCAGGCTGTCATTGCCAGCAAAGGGTTTTCAACCAAATATTAGAAATTAAAATATTATTTTCAGTTTTTTAAGTTGTCCAATTACTTTTGAGCCCCTGAAATGAAGTGATTGTGTTAAAAAAGGCTTTAGTTCCTCACAATTTTTATTCTCTGTTGTTCAACCCACTGAATGAATACATTTATAGTAATTGAATGTGAAAATAATTACATTTATTAATACTTCCATAAATTCTATTCTATTCTATAAATCCTATTCAGTATTGTGGTCATTTGCTGGGGCACAAAAAAATCTACAGGATGTGTTGCAGATTATGCTGTTGGCCTTAATGTGTGACTAAACTTACAAGAAATAATACTGAAATAAACTTTACTAAACATGGGAGGGACATACATTTTGTAGCAAAATATTAGCATTGTTAATGGGCAATGTATTAAAGACATTTAAAAGTTAATTTGGTCAGTGATAAAGCTCGAAATAAAGTATAAATCCCTCCCTTTCATAGATACTCCATTGTCAGGAAACTAAATCTAAGTTGCAATTAATGAGAATCCAGAGAGTGTAATTTCATGGAAATCATTCTTGCTCCACCACTTTGCTCATGCATTTAATCACTGCTAATATCTACACAATTTTTTTACAATTCAGAGAAAAGAGGCAACAATATGCACATTATCAATTATATTGTAAATATCCTTATCAAGCTGTCTGGTGTTCAACACAAAATGACTGATTATGTCTGGACAGTGACATATCGCTGCATGCAAGCCACTTATTACTTACCAGATACTGTATATTAGGAAAACCTTCTTCTTATTCACTGGAAATAGGAAATGCACAGTTAATGATTATTTTAATGTTTCTGTGCTACATATAGGGAGTATTGTAATTCCTGGTGCAAATACAGGTTCAGTGGTGGTGTTAGTAACTTATTTTTACTTTTTTAAACAGAAAATTGCTTGTTTTAAGTGTTAGAGTTCACCATGTGATAAATATGGTTCTAAATATCCCAAAATAAAAAGTGGGTGAGTTTTTTCTGTGGTGAACTCTAATCTCACATTTTGATAAATCTGCCCCTAATAGTTCCCTTACAGTTACCATATCCCTTTATAGAAGCTTGTACTCGGTGTTATAGTATGAACAATGTAATAACAAAGTAAGTAGAGTAATCGGATCCATCCCTCAGTCACTATATGCTATACCTTTTCTATGTTTAAAATGCAGTGCATATGTAGGCAGGACACCATTCTATATACCCAATACATTACCAGTACCAGAAAGTAGTGTTAAACACACAACTTATTTTTATTTTAATGCCAACCATTAAAATCCCTGCAACCCTCCACTAGAAAGAACTAGTTATTGTATTGATAAAGTAGGTGTAATAATCTTGCCTGGTGATCCAGTGGGGGTGGGTGCAGTGGGGGTGCAACAGGGACGCCCGTCGCACCCACGGCAATTACACTGTTTTATACTGAAAGTTAAAAAACTATACCAGTACACTAAACTGATGATTTTTTTAAGTCTACAAAAATGTTTTGGGGTTTGCCCCTTTCCCATCCACAAAATGTTTGTTTGTTGTACATTGACATATTAAATAAAAAGGTCCTTGTTTATCATTATTCAGTGTGCTGGTATTATTTTATAATTAATCTTACAGTAGTGTGTGCCTCATTATAACTCTGGGTGGAGGCCAGGCTGTGCATTCTGATAGCACTATTATACATTTATAATTCCATTTACTGAGTTTTGGGACTTTTTCAGATCTAAAAACAAATTTAAAGAAAATCGAAGAAAATGAGTCAGTTTGACCCTTTGGTCATAAAGTTGCCCATCTGAATCTTGAAGGTTTAGGGCTATACAGGTATTGGATCCTGTCAGGAAAAATGTTATCCAGAAAGCTCAGAATTATGGAAAGTCATCTCCCATAGACTCCATTTTCTCCAAGAATCCAAATTTTAAAAAAAGATTTCCTTTTTCGCTCCAAAAATAAAACAGTAGCTTTTACTTGATCCTAACTAAAATATAATTAATCCTTATTGGAAGCAAACCCAGCCTGTTGGGTTTATTTAATGTTTACAAGATTTTATAGTAAAGTTAAGGTATGAAGATTCAAATTACAGAAAGATATGTTGTCCAGAAAACCCCAGGTCCCGAGCATTTAGGATAACAGGTCTCATACCTGTATAAAAGGCAAACACCATATATCAATACCTGATGACAAACTGTATAAGTAGCTGATTAGCATGGAATTATGTAAACCTGGTTACTTGACTCTTGTGTTCACTATCTAATATTTAAGACAATACACAGTTTATAAAAGTAGGAATTTATTTATTTAAACAGAGTAATGTCCCATGAATTATTAATAAAACAAGTGTATAGGCACAGAAACACATTCTGCCAAACCAAGGATATCTAAAGGTTTTATACAATAACCAACTTATAACTCGTAATGTACTCACAGTTGGAACTGTGTAATTTTATAACTCAAATTAGATTCTGCAATAATAATTACTTCCATTTAGGAAAAATCGTAAAAAATTAAGCCATTTCACATAAACAGCTAATCGCCTAGTGCGCTGCCACTGTAAAAGCTAATGACAATGAAAAGGCGAAAATACACATACCATAAAACACCCAAGCCCTGTTTAACTACTGGTACATTAGCCACATTCTAGTTCCAAGATATGTACAGTATAGATATTTATTTTTATTTTCTAGAGCAACATACTGTGTGTTTATGGGCAAAAC
Source organism: Xenopus petersii (assembly GCA_038501925.1). Lineage (NCBI taxonomy): Eukaryota > Metazoa > Chordata > Amphibia > Anura > Pipidae > Xenopus > Xenopus petersii. Next base: position 85,364,724 of record CM076677.1, read on the forward strand.
CATGTTGAGCAAACAATATTAAATCTTTATTTAAATTCTCATGGTATTTAAAGTTAGCATAGAGATTCACCTATATTATGCAATAAAAGCAAATGCTAATGTGCTACTTAAAGTGGACCTGTCACCTACACATAAAAAACTGCATAATGAAAGTCCTTTCCAAATTAAATATGGAACCCCAAAAAATGTTTTCATTAAAACATCCATACCTGTTATAAAGGTGTTTAAATATCTAAACTGTCAATCAAATATTACCTGCCCCGCCTCTATGCCAGTGGCATAGAGGAGGGGCAGTCAATTACTTTCACTTTCCATTCAGCACTTCCTAGATGTCACTGCTCTCCTCATATTCCCCCTTCCCTCCTCAAGCTCTATAATTGTGTACGGCACTGCACATGGACATTAGGTCCCCCATTCTGGTTCATACACAAGATTTTGGGGTGATACACAATTTCCCTTAATAACCGTGTCCACAAAATGGCAGCTGCCTGTTTGCTGTGATTGTATAATTCCAAAACAGAAGGAAACAAAATTTAAATAATAAATACAGTGTAAGTAAAGTTTATTTTGCTTAACTAACATGATAGAATTTGAAATTATTTCTTAGGGTGACAGGTCCCCTTTAATAGTGTATAATGTAGTCCTATGGGCCAAAATGCTCTGGATCTATATCTGGATGAAGCAATACATTTCAGTAATTATATTGCCTTTTTTCTAAATTATTAATGCTTCAAGAGGACAAATTAAACAGTTTCATAATATTATGAAAGCAAAGATCTCATTGGGTGCTAGACAAAACAGCACAAAGGCAAAAAATGTCTGTGTTACTGCATAATTTTACTCTTTCTATTAAATCCTGGATCTTTCCTAAATTTAAGATAGCATAGAATGTTAGAATATCAGATATGAAATAAACTCTATAATCGTCAGCTTAGTAAACAAGTGAGTGGGCATCATCATGTGGGACAGATCATTGGACAGCATGAGTCAAACTTGTTTCATAATTTCATATTTCATAAAACAGACTGGTTCAGTTTGACTATTTATGTAGTTGACCCCTAAGGATCAGTGCATGTGCAACCTGTTTTAATGTAAGGATAGCTGGTGACCTAGGAACGTTCATCCTGAGAGTACGTTTAATTGATTGACAACCTGCTATGCTAGATCACTGCCACATTTTCCCAATGACAAGTGATTGACTCTGGGAGAATGAACTTGGTAACATTAATTGATTCATGCCATATTCAAAAGCACCAATCCTAGTTGAATCTAAAATGAGTGTCTGGTTCAATAGACATTGTTAAAGCCCATTTTTCTGTTTTAATTAAAAAAAGGCACCAGTGTAGCTCTAACCAAAGAGTTACTTAGGGGGTTATTTACTAAACTCCGAATGCAAAAATCATGAAAAATTAGTGATTTTTTTAAAATAAAATTGGACTTTTAAAAAATCACGAATTTTTAGGAATTTATTAAACCCAGATGATGAAAAAATCCGAATAAGAAAATCCAGCATCTCAGACCTGTCAAGGTTGCATATAAGTCAATGGGAGAAGTCCCAATAATTTTTTGATGTGCGCTGGGTTTCATGCAATACCCCGTTTTCGGGTAGAAAATCTGAAAAATTTGTGAAAATCGTGAAAATCGGATGAAAAATCTGAAAAATTTGTGAAAACTGGATAACATATCTGGAAAACTCATGAAAATCTGATTTTTCCCAGCAAAGCAAATTTTCGGGAAAATGTAATAATAAATAAGTGGAAAAAACCTGAGCGGGTTTGCAGCAGAAAAAAAGTTGAGATAAATTCTGACTTTGATTATTAACCCCCCTAGAGTGAAGCAAGACATTTTTTGCCTTCCTGATCTCAGGCCAATGGGGCATATTCTCCACTGGAAGAGAAATGTTTAATTCTGTGATTTGGTTTAATTGTATCTGCCTTTCACTGCTAGTGATAGATATATTCAATTTAACTAAATGAAAGGCTGCTTCTCTACCAGATGAATAATACTGGCTGTGACTATGCTTTCTGTGCCATAGATCTTATAGCCAAAGTGCTCTTACAGTTTATTTTGCTTATATTTCATATGTCATTCTTCTGTGTGCTTCGAGACCTCTTGACAAAGAAGGTTTAAAGCTGTCAATTTACCCTCCAGTAATTATCATATTCTAATGGAAGGAAATTAAGACGTGTATTTAAGTGTGAAACATTTCAATAATTGGCTGTTTTTCAATAGTTCCAGTTAAGTGGTTTTGCTTCAACAATGACAGTATTTGGCAGGAATACTGATGAACCATTCCAATAATCAATCAAGTGGCTCATTGCCTACAGTTTTACATTTCAAGACTTGTTGGTTGAAATGCTGGGAATTTCTGTGACAAATCTAGAGGAATAGGGATGTAGCGAACGTCGGAAAAAAAGTTCGCGAACATATTCGCGAACTTGCGCAAAAATGCGAGCGGTTCGCGAACGGTTCGCGAACCCCATAGACTTCAATGGGAAGGCGAACTTTAACATCTAAAAAAGACATTTCTGGCCAGAAAAATGATTTTAAAGTTGTTTAAAGGGTGCAACGACCTGGACAGTGGCATGCCAGAGGGGGATCAAGGGCAAAAATTTATCTGAAAAATCTGCCTGTGTGTGCTTGGAAGAGATAGTGTAGGGGGAGAGCTGTTAGTGATTTCAGGGACAGATGATAGTAAGTTTGCTGGCTAGTAATCTGCTTGATACTGCTCTGTATTGGAGGGACAGAAGTCTGCAGGGATTTGAGGGACATTTTAGCTTAGGTAGCTTTGCTGGCTAGTAATCTACTGTTCTCTTTAAACAACTGCCATACATTGACCTTGTAGGCATTGTTTGCCCAGTTTTTTTGGACGCAGCCACTGAAGCACAGTTGCCAGAAAAAATATGCCATATAAATGCTGAAAATAGTCATTTTTCGCCATACGTTGACCTTGTAGACATTGTTTGCCCAGTTTTTTTGGACGCAGCCACTGAAGCACAGTTGCCAGAAAAAATATGCCATATAAATGCTGAAAATAGTCATTTTTCGCCATACGTTGACCTTGTAGACATTGTTTGCCCAGTTTTTTTGGTTGCAGCCACTGAAGCACAGTTGCCAGAATAAATATGCCATATAAATGCTGAAAATAGTGATTTTTTGCCATATACGTTGAGTCAACGTATGGCAAAAAATGACTATTTTCAGCATTTATGTGGCATATTTTTTCTGGCCTCTGTGCTTCATTGGCTGCGGCCAAAAAAACTGGGCAAACAATGCCTACAAGGTCAACGTCGTTGACCTTGTAGGCATTGTTTGCCCAGTTTTTTTGGCCGCAGCCACTGAAGCACAGAGGCCAGAAAAAATATGCCATATAAATGCTGAAAATAGTCATTTTTTTGGTCGCAGCCACTGAAGCACAGTTGCCAGAAAAATTATGCCATATAAATGCTGAAAATATAAATTTTTTTGGTTGCAGCCACTGAAGCACAGAGGCCAGAAAAATTATGCCATATAAATGCAGAAAATATGCATTTTTTTGGTCGCAGCCACTGAAGCACAGTTGACAGAAAAATTATGCCATATAAATGCTGAAAATATAAATTTTTTTGGTTGCAGCCACTGAAGCACAGAGGCCAGAAAAATTATGCCATATAAATGGAGAAAATATGCATTTTTTTGGTTGCAGCCACTGAAGCACAGAGGCCAGAAAAATTATGCCATATAAATGGAGAAAATATGCATTTTTTTGGTTGCAGCCACTGAAGCACAGAGGCTAGAAAAATTATGCCATATAAATGGACAAAATATGCATTTTTTTGGTTGCAGCCACTGAAGCACAGAGGCCAGAAAAATTATGCCATATAAATGCAGAAAATATGCATTTTTTTGGTTGCAGCCACTGAAGCACAGAGGCCAGAAAAATTATGCCATATAAATGCAGAAAATATGCATTTTTTTGGACGCAGCCACTGAAGCACAGTTGCCAGAAAAAATATGCCATATAAATGCTGAAAATAGTCATTTTTCGCCATACGTTGACCTTGTAGACATTGTTTGCCCAGTTTTTTTGGTTGCAGCCACTGAAGCACAGAGGCCAGAAAAAATTAAACCAGTAGGGTTTGCACCCTAGTTTGTAAAGGTGGCGGAGGGAGGAGGACGCTAAAGGACAGCTGTGTGTGGAGTCATGAGGCTTGAAGAGAAGGACAGCTGCATAGAAGTCAGAACAAGTCTTCCGGCGTGCAGTAACCCTCCGAGATCCACCCCTCATTCATTTTAATAAAGGTCAGGTAATCGACACTTTTGTGACCTAGGCGAGTTCTCTTCTCAGTTACAATCCCTCCTGCTGCACTGAAGGTCCTTTCTGAGAGCACACTTGAGGCTGGGCAAGACAAGAGGTTCATGGCAAATTGTGACAGCTCTGGCCACAGATCAAGCCTGCGCACCCAGTAGTCCAGGGGTTCATCGCTCCTCAGAGTGTCGATATCTGCAGTTAATGCCAGGTAGTCCGCTACCTGCCGGTCGAGGCGTTCTTTGAGGGTGGATCCAGAAGGGTTGTGGCGCTGCCTTGGACAGAAAAACATTTGCATGTCTGATGTTACAGACCGGCCAAAGGGCTTTGTCCTTGCAGGTGTGCTCGTGGCAGGATTACTGGCACCTCTGCCCCTGGAATGTTGATGAGTTCCTGAAGTGACATCACCCTTAAAAGCATTGTACAACATGTTTTGCAGGCTGGTTTGTAAATGCCGCATCTTTTCGGACTTGTGGTATGTTGGTAACATTTCTGCCACTTTATGCTTGTACCGAGGGTCTAGTAGCGTTGCGACCCAGTACAGGTCCTTCTCCTTAAGCCTCTTGATACGGGGGTCCTTCAACAGGCATGACAGCATGAAAGACCCCATTCTCACAAGGTTGGATGCAGAGCTATCCATCTCCGCTTCCTCATTATCAAGGACTGCATCATCCACGGTCTCCTCCCCCCAGCCACGTACAAGACCAGGGGTCCCCAAAAGGTCACCACTAGCCCCCTGGGAAGCCTGCTCCTGTTGGTCCTCCTCCTCCTCCTCCACAAAGCCACCTTCCTCCTCTGACTCCACTTCTGGCACCTCTCCCTGCGTTGCAGCAGGTGCCTGGGTTCGTTCTGGTGATTGCGACCATAAATCGTGCGCTTCCAGCTCCTCGTCACGCTGGTCTACAGCCTCATCTGTCACTCGTCGCACGGCACGCTCCAGGAAGAAAGCGAAGGGTATTAGGTCGCTGATGGTGCCTTCGGTGCGACTGACCATATTTGTCACCTCTTCAAAAGGTCGCATGAGCCTGCAGGCATCGCGCATAAGCACCCAGTAACGGGGGAAAAAAATCCCCAGCTCTGCAGATCCAGTCCTACCACCCAGTTCAAAAAGGTACTCGTTGACGGCCCTTTGTTGTTGCAGCAGACGTTCCAACATAAGGAGCGTTGAATTCCAGCGAGTCTGGCTGTCAGAAATCAAACGCCTGACTGGCATGTTGTAGCGCTGCTGAATGTCAGCAAGGCGTGCCATGGCTGTGTAGGAACGTCTGAAATGGGCCGACACCTTTCTGGACTGGGTGAGAACGTCCTGGAATCCTGGTTACTTGGAGACAAAACGTTGGACTATTAAATTTAACACATGTGCCATGCAGGGCACATGTGTTAAATTTCCCAGTCTCAACGCTGCCAACAGATTGCTTCCATTGTCACACACCACTTTTCCGATCTGCAGTTGGTGTGGGGTCAGCCACCGATCAGCCTGTGACTGCAGAGATGACAGGAGTACAGATCCGGTATGGTTTTTGCTTTCCAGGCACGTCATCCCCAAGACAGCGTGACAACGGCGTACCTGGCACGTCGAATAGCCTAGGGGGAGCTGGGGGTGCACAGGTGTGGAGGAGGAGAAGGAGGACCCAGCAGCAGAGTAAGAAGAAGAAGAGGAAGAAGACGAGGTAGAGAGCGATGGAGGAGTAGAGGTGGTGGCAGAACCGCGTGCAATCCGTGGCGGTGACACCAACTCCACTGTTGTTGTTGTTGTTGAGCTACCCATTCCCTGCTTCCCATTCCCAGCCATTACCAAGTTCACCCAGTGGGCAGTGTAGGTGACATACCTGCCCTGACCATGCTTGGAGGACCATGCGTCAGTAGTCATATGGACCTTTGGCCCAACACTAAGTGACAGAGATGCGGTAACTTGGCTCTGCACATGTTGGTACAGGTGTGGTATTCCCTTTTTAGAAAAAAAATTGCGGCTGGGTACCTTCCACTGCGGTGTCCCAATTGCTACAAATTTGCGGAAGGCCTCAGAGTCCACCAGCTGGTATGGTAAAAGCTGGCGGGCTAAGAGTGCAGACAAGCCAGCTGTCAGACGCCGGGCAAGGGGGTGACAGTCAGACATTGGCTTCTTACGCTCAAACATGGCCTTCACAGAAACTTGGCTGGTGGCAGATGACTGGGAATGGGAACAGGTGGTCAAGGTGGAAGGCGGAGTGGAGGGTGGTTCAGATGGGTCAAGGAGAGCAGAGGTAGAGCAGTAAGATGCTGGACCAGAAGGAGTGTGGCTTTTAGTTTGCCTGTTGCCTTTGAGGTGTTGCTCCCAAAGTGCTTTGTGCTTGCCGCTCATGTGCCTTCGCATAGAAGTTGTACCTATGTGGCTGTTGGGCTTACCAAGGCTCAGTTTCTGACTGCACTCATTGCAAATTACAATGCTTTTGTCAGAGGCACACACATTAAAAAAATCCCACACTGCTGACTTTTTGGAAGTGTGCGATCTGGCGGTAACAGTAGAAGTTGGCGGCATTGGCGGCAATGGCGGGTGCGTTGGCTGGCTGAACACAGGTGCCGATACATGTTGTTGCCCTACTGATCCCTGCGGGCTGTCCTCCCTGCTTCTTCTAAGTCTTATTCTCCTACTGCCTCTCTGACTCTCCGTCTCTCCATCTGAACTACCCTCCTCTTGCTCTCTTCTACTAGGCACCCACAAAACATCAATCTCCTCATCATCATTCTCCTCAGATGCATCAATTTCTTCTGACACATCACAGAAGGAAGCAGCAGCGGGGACCTCCTCCTCATCACTCATCATTATGTCCATCTCTGTCGTGTTCTCTGCCAGAATTAAATCTGGTGTAACGTCCTCATCTCCTTCATCTTCTTCTGCCAATAATGGTTGCGCATTACTCAGTTCAAGAAACTCATGGGAAAATAACTCCTCTGACTCCAGTGAAGAAGGGGCACCGGTGGTGGAGGAAGTGTTACGTGGGGTGGCCATAGCAGTGGAGGATGAGGAGGATGTTGTGGTAAAGTTAGAAACGGTAGAGGATGGGGTGTGCTGTGTAAGCCAGTCAACTACCTCTTCAGCATTTTGGGAGTTCAGGGTCATTGGCTTTTTAAAACTGGGCAATTTGCTAGGGCCACAGGATTGCATAGCAGCACGGCCCCTAGCACGGCCTCTGCGTGGCGGCCTGCCTTTGCCTGGCATTATTTTTAAAAAAACAACAACAACAAAAACTCAGTTGGTTTTTCTGGAAACGATAATACACACAGCTAGATGGCGGTTTGAAGAAAACACTGTGCAAATAATGCCTACAAGGTCAACGTATACACAGCGGTGGATACGGATTACGTAAAATATAAGAATGCTGCTTGAAAAAAAGTAACTCAAGTGGTTTTTCTAGAGACGATAATATTATCAATATTTAGACAAAATGTGAACAAGCTCACACAGCTAGATGGCGGTTTGAAGAAAACACTGTGCAAATAATGCCTACAAGGTCAACGTATACACAGCGGTGGATACGGATTACGTAAAATATAAGAATGCTGCTTGAAAAAAAGTAACTCAAGTGGTTTTTCTAGAGACGATAATATTATCAATATTTAGACAAAATGTGAACAAGCTCACACAGCTAGATGGCGGTTTGAAGAAAACACTGTGCAAATAATGCCTACAAGGTCAACGTATACACAGCGGTGGATACGGATTACGTAAAATATAAGAATGCTGCTTGAAAAAAAGTAACTCAAGTGGTTTTTCTAGAGACGATAATATTATCAATATTTAGACAAAATGTGAACAAGCTCACACAGCTAGATGGCGGTTTGAAGAAAACACTGTGCAAATAATGCCTACAAGGTCAACGTATACACAGCGGTGGATACGGATTACGTAAAATATAAGAATGCTGCTTGAAAAAAAGTAACTCAAGTGGTTTTTCTAGAGACGATAATATTATCAATATTTAGACAAAATGTGAACAAGCTCACACAGCTAGATGGCGGTTTGAAGAAAACACTGTGCAAATAATGCCTACAAGGTCAACGTATACACAGCGGTGGATACGGATTACGTAAAATATAAGAATGCTGCTTGAAAAAAAGTAACTCAAGTGGTTTTTCTAGAGACGATAATATTATCAATATTTAGACAAAATGTGAACAAGCTCACACAGCTAGATGGCGGTTTGAAGAAAACACTGTGCAAATAATGCCTACAAGGTCAACGTATACACAGCGGTGGATACAGATTACGTAAAATATAAGAATGCTGCTTGAAAAAAAGTAACTCAAGTGGTTTTTCTAGAGACGATAATATTATCAATATTTAGACAAAATGTGAACAAGCTCACACAGCTAGATGGCGGTTTGAAGAAAACACTGTGCAAATAATGCCCACAAGATCAACGTATACACTACTACAGCGGTGGATACGGATTACGTAAAATATATTATGGCTGCTTGAAAAAAGTCACTCCGGTGTTTTTTCTGGAGACGGTAATATTATGGATATTTAGACAGAATGTGAACAAGGTCACACAGCTAGATGGCTGTTGGTTGAATAACACACTGGGCAAAAAATGCCTACAGGGCAAATAATGCCTAAAAGGTCAACTTATACACTACTACAGCGATGGATACGGATTACGTAAAATTTATTATGGCTGCTTGAAAAAAGTCACTCCGGTGTTTTTTCTGGAGACGGTAATATTATGGATATTTAGACAGAATGTGAACAAGGTCACACAGCTAGATGGCTGTTGGTTGAATAACACACTGGGCAAAAAATGCCTACAGGGCAAATAATGCCTAAAAGGTCAACTTATACACTACTACAGCGATGGATACGGATTACGTAAAATTTATTATGGCTGCTTGAAAAAAGTCACTCCGGTGTTTTTTCTGGAGACGGTAATATTATGGATATTTAGACAGAATGTGAACAAGGTCACACAGCTAGATGGCTGTTGGTTGAATAACACACTGGGCAAAAAATGCCTACAGGGCAAATAATGCCTAAAAGGTCAACTTATACACTACTACAGCGATGGATACGGATTACGTAAAATTTATTATGGCTGCTTGAAAAAAGTCACTCCGGTGTTTTTTCTGGAGACGGTAATATTATGGATATTTAGACAGAATGTGAACAAGGTCACACAGCTAGATGGCTGTTGGTTGAATAACACACTGGGCAAAAAATGCCTACAGGGCAAATAATGCCTAAAAGGTCAACTTATACACTACTACAGCGGTAGTAAAATAAAAAAAAGTAAAATAAAAAAAAAATGAATATTAAAAAAAAAAATTACAGTTGGTGCTGCTGAACTACTAGGAGCAGCAGATTAGCACACCAGTCCCACTCCCCAACACTGCTAGACTAATAGCACTGGGCTCTTATAGTAGTAGTAGTAGTAGTAGTAGTAGTAGTAGTAGTAAAACAACAAAAAAATAAATAAAAGCAGTCCTTACAAGGACTACTGTTATTGCAGCAGTCAGCAGATGAGATCAGAAGCAGGACAGCTGCCCACTGCAGCTACATACAGAGCACTGCAGTAGAAGGTAGATTACTAGCCAGCAAAGCTACCTAAGCTTAAATGTCCCTCAAACCCCTGCAGACTTCTGTCCCTCCAATAACAGAGCAGTATCAAAACGATTACTAGCCAGCAAACTTTCAACTGTCCCTGAAATCACTAACAGGCAGCAGCTCTCTCCCTACACTATCTCTTCAGCACACACAGGCAGAGTGAAAAAAACGCTGCAGGGCTTCGGTTTTTATAGGGAAGGGGAGTGGTCCAGGGGAGAGCTTCCTGATTGGCTGCCATGTACCTGCTGGTCTGGGGTGAGAGGGCAAAAAAAAGCGCCAACAATGGCGAACCCAAAATGGCGAACGTCGCGCGACGTTCGCGAACTTCCGGCGAGCGCGAACACCCGATGTTCGCGCGAACAAGTTCGCCGGCGAACAGTTCGCGCCATCTCTATAGAGGAATGGATTGACCTTCTTAAAAAACAGAAAGGTGTAGAATTGAGATCCCTCATCATGAGCCATCTTTCCCCTACAGGATTCAGTGACTCAGAGCCAATTACTGTCAGAGATTGCACTGGTCCCCCGTTGTGCCATGCTATGACCACAAGAAGCTGCTTGAGATATAGCCTATTTTAATAAAAAAATAATTAGCATTAGTATATAAAATATAGTTCCTCTGTTATTACAGCTTTCAGAGGACCCTTTCTAGTTCAGTGATACAAATTATGATTATTTTGTAAATGAACGCTATGCATGTTATTTTAAAATTTACATCCAACCCTTGTGGGAATAATGAAGAGCTTTAGCCATTGGATTTGTTTTCCTATACATTCTTTTTATATATTGTTACATATTAGTTGTTGGGAACCCTTGTGTTACCTATGCATTTAGGTATGCAGAATGGTACGTTTTTATTCTTTTGTGGACCATAGCTATATGGTGTTTCACAGACAGTCTGATTACATGTCTTCAATTGTTCCATCATGATAACTTTTCCTAGGCACTATTGGGCTGCAAATTATACATATATTTCCTATAGCTAATTAAAAGTAGCTTTCAAATTAACAATTACAGACATATTTTCACTTTAAGGGCTGTGGGTTACTTTAAACAAATGCCATTGGAAAGTATACTGCTACAATAGCCACTAAGTAACAAAAGGGCAATGTTTCAGCAAGCCAAGTATTGTTACAATGGACTGACATCCAAAGAGCTTACAGGAAAACCACTGCTTTTCTATGGAAGAAAACCAATAGAGGTTGCAAAGGAATGTAGCACACCAATAAGTGGCAGTTGGCAACAATAAGGGGCAGCAGGAGAGAATGAGCAACAAAGACAGCAGGAAGGGCAGCTGGGAAAAAGGAGGAAATGTTTGAAGTAGAGGGGATGTGAGAGAAAGGATTTAATTTATTCTGAATTCACAGACGCAGTGGGTTTTAATAATAAATATATTTAATATAGCATTAATGCTAAGTTGTGCAGAGCTGTACTATTAAGTTTTGCCTATAAGAAGTGAAAAGGAAAAAAACTAAAAACTGCAGTAGATCTGTTATTGTGATTCATAAAGGACCAAGTACTGAGTGAGTATAAAGAAGACAAGTAATTTTTAAATATAAACACGGGACCAGCAGCAATTGGCTACAATGTTCTTAAACTAGAAACGCTTCAGATAAGCTGCGCAGATATATTTTTATCCGCCTCTACACAGCATATGAAAAAAGGCCAATACAGCCCTCGCTACTGCAAAGTAAACCACACACTTCTGTTATATTTAAGCATGTTCCATAAATGCTGTCTTTTGAAGAGACAAAAATAAAACCATTTTGCACGGCACAAAGGGACTGGAATAATAACCTTAGCAAACAATTACAAGGAAAGTGTTGGCGTGCAAATCGCTTTAACAGTTGCAACTAAGTCATTTTATCTCAGACCAGTTTTAATAGTGTTGGGTGTCATTTAATTTCAGATCTTACTGACATTTAATGACATGAGTCACTGCACAAACTGGAATGAAACTGTTGTGTATACATAAAAAACTATTTTATTCGCCTAGACATTTGTCAAAAAAGTTAAAGCACTCTAGAAGTATAGGCAAATAACTATAACAATGTCTTGAATTGATAACTTTTTGTGGAATACTGTAGTGTTGAATGTTAATAACAGTATTATATAAATCAATGAAAATATTGGTTATAATGTACCCCATATTATATATGTGTGTATATATATATATATATATATATATATATATATAGTGAATAAAGTACCCCCTCTTGTAAAATATAAGGATATTATAAGTTACCGAGGAGTTTCATGACCATATAAAAACACGAGGCCGAAGGCCGAGTGTTTTTATACAGGTCATGGAACTCCGAGGTAACTTATAATATCCTCATATTTTACAACTGGGGGTACTTTATTAATTATAATACACAAATTTTAGTGAGTCATGTGACAGAAATTACATCACTACTCACCGTTTATAACTGATGACATCACTACTCACCGTTTATAAGGATATAATTTACAGGATATTCACAGCTTTTGTGTATTATATATATATATATATATATATATATATATATATATATATATATATATATATATATATATATATATATATATATATATATATATACTGTATATACACACACACAGGTATAGGATCCACTATCTGGAAACCTGTTATCCAGAAAGAGCTGAATTAAGGGAAGGTCATCCCCTTTAATTAAAACAACACTATTGGGTTTATTTAATGTTTAAAGGGGTTGTTCTCCTTTAAATGAACTTTTAGTATGATGCAGAGAGTGATAGTCTGAGACAATTTGCAATTGGTTTTCATTTTTTATTATTTAAGGTTTTAGAGTTATTTAGCTTTATATTCAGCAGCTCTCCAGTTTGCAGTTTTGGTAATCTGTTTGCTAGGATTCAAATTCCCCTAACCATGTGCTAATTTGAATAAGAGACTGGAATATGAATAGGAGATGACTGGATAGAAAGATGAGTAATTAAAAAGTAGCAATAACAATACATTTGTAGCCTTACAGAGTATTTGTTTCTTAGATGGGGTCAGCGACGCCCATTTGAAAGCTGCAAAGAGTCAGAAGAAAAAGGTAAATAACTATAAAACTATAAAAAATAAATAAGGAAGACCAATTGAAAAGTTGCTTAGAACAGGCCATTCTATATCATACTAAAAGTTACCTTATATGTGAACCACCCCTTTAAGTAGACTTGAAGTATGGTGATCCAAATTATGGAAATACCCTCCATCTGGAAAACTCCAGGTCTCAAGCAATCTGGATAGCAGGTCCCATACCTGTACAATATAAGGATGGTACAAGTTATCAAGGAGATTTGTAACCATATAAAAGGAAGACAAGCACTTGTATGCTGCCCATGTAATTCCAAGGTGATTTCCAACACCCATATATTTAAAAGCAGAGTGTATTTTAATTGGTATAATGTATGGCCAATTTATGAGTCAAGAGGCACTAATAAAAATCACTAAGCACATTTTATAAGATACAGTTGACATCTGTATATCGAAGTCGAAAGATCGAAGGAATAATCGTTGGATCGAACGATTCAAAGGATTTTAATCCATTGATCGAAGGATATTCCTTTGATCAGAAAATTGTTAGGAAGCCTATGGGGACCTTCCCCATAGGCTAACATTGGCCTCGGTAGGTTTTACGTGGCGAACTAGGGGGTGGAAGAATTTTTTAAAGAGACAGTACTTCAACTATTGAATGGTCGAATAGTCAAATGATTTTTAGTTCGAATCGTTTGATTCAAAGTCGTAGTAGTAGTCAAATGTCGAAGTAGCCAATTCGATGGTCGAAGTAGCCATATTCGACCATTCGAAATATTTTTTCTTCTATTCGTTCACTCAAACTAAGTAAATGGGCCCCTTAGAGTCTTATGCCTATTATAGAAACCTCCCCATGCAATTAGATGTGTCTTCTGAATGGTATATGTAATTACCTTATCCTAATTCAAATCAAGGAAGAATGCAGCCGTTTTATTTATTTGTCCCTAATGTGTCTTATTTGTCATTGTTTGTCCATTTGTTCCAAGGTAATTTCTGGAGCCAAAAAATTTACTACTTTTGCTTTTTATTTTATTCCTCCGACCCTTCTTTAAAAGTCAAATAAAGAAGCTAGTTTTAATATTTAATTACATGCATTGTAAGCAGAAAAGTACTTATGCCAGATTTAATTGTATATATATATATGGCTTTTGACTAACGCTAGATGTCTTCTAAGTTTACCATTCATTATTCAAGTCTTGTGAAGTGAATTAAAAGCTTCGCTCTTCCCCATGTACCTGGACTGAGTGTCCTGATAAAGAAATGAAACCTAGTGCCTGGATACTCTGATCTCTGGAGAAAGAAAGACAAGCATTGTCTTTGCTTTTCCACTCTGATTAATCCTTTTATAAAAGTAAGAGTAGCTGTCCTCTGAAGCTAGATCACATGGCGTATGCCTTTGTCTGTCCCCTTCCTCAAAGCCGTTCCTTCATCTTGAAAGGAACAACAGGTTGCATTGACTTCCCATATAGGTTTACAGATTATAGTTATTTTATACAGATCATCATCTTCTAGACACATTTCATAATGCGCCTGACATTTAATTGGGAAACAAATGGGAAACCGGTTAAAAAAGAGCTGTTAGGATGCTTGCGGTATACAGTTTCATTTTATAGTCCATAGAAAGGTAAAACTGTGATTATAAAATTTGCTGATAATTAAAAGAAACTTGAAATCATTTGGAGAAAGACTTGTACATGTGTTTTATTTATATATATATATATATATATATATATATATATATATATATATATATATATATATATATATATATATATATAATTATAGTGCTATAAATTAATATACAGGTATGGGATCTGTTATCCAGAATATTCTGGACCTTGGGATTTCCAGATAATCTTTCTGTAATTTGGATCTTGGTACCTTAAGGGGCAGATTTATCAAGGGTCGAATTTGAAAAACTTTGAAATTCGAGTTCAAAAAGACCAACCAAAATTAAATTTAAGAGTTTTTTCGGCCGAATAGCTCAGTTTTTGAATCAAATTTGAACCAATGTAATAGCGCATTCAAACTTTTTTCCAAAAAAACTTGACTCCAAATAAGTTCTAGGAGGTCCACCATAGGTTAAACAGCTAAGGTTTTAGATGGGGAATGGTGGAAGTCGAATTTTTGAAGAGACAGTACATGATAAATTTCAAAATTAAAAACATTATTAAACCCGATATGCTGAATTTGCTTCCAATAAGGATTAATTTTATCTTAGTTTGAATCAGGTATTAAGTACTGTTTTATTATAACAGAGAAAAAGGAAATAATTTTTAAACATTTGAATTATATAGATAACAGATAGTTATACATATATGCATATATAGATCTATAGCATAAAACACATCCAGTCTTTTCACTGTAAACAAAAGGATTTGCAGATTTTTCAAGCAACAATGAATGCAGCACATAATCTCTCAACATATAGAGCAAATGTTTTAGCCTTGCTGAAATTTGTTCTTTGTGTTTTTCATTTCACTTTTTTCACTCATTTACTCTTCATTTTACTCTAAAGACACTCAAATCATAGAGAGTGGGTCATGAACATAAGAGGCAGCTACTCAAATAGGACTCATTGAAGAATATACAACCACAAAATGACCACAGACCCTTTCTCTTTTCATGATATACTTTGTGCTGTTTCCTTTCCGTTTTAACTGATATTGTACAAGAATCAACTCTAACCTGACAGAAACTCTTATATTATCATTCTACAATAAGCCAGGTCTTTTGTGGTTGTGTAAAAAACTCTTTTCAATCACTTTGAAATCAGGAACCGCTACCATTAAAGATACAGATCTCTATATTGTTTTAAGCATCCTATATTAAAGTATGTGAATGTTAAGACAGACATTAGATTAAATGCTTGTTTGCTTTTCTACATATTCCTGGAAGCCCATCTTAAAGTCCAATTAGGCTACATTTGGGGGGAGGGGTGTATTTGTATTTTCTCTAACAAGGTCTGGACTGATAATAGCAGGGCTAATAACAATAAAGTAAGAGGATCACATGTTTCACCAAAATAGAGAACTTAAGCTGGCCATAGACGCAAAGATCTGATCGTACGAATCGAGGATTCGTACGATTTTCGAACCATGTGTGGAGAGTCCCGACATTTTTAGTCTGGCGGAGATCGGTTGTTTGGTTGATCGGACAAGTTAGAAAATTTCTGTCGGCTGCCGATAATATCTCTGCGTGTATTGCCGATCGTACAATTTTCAGTGGGAGACTGTCACTAGCTTTGGTTGGATATAGATATCGTACGATTGCTGTCAGGGGCAGAACATTGCTGATCTGTTCTTTAACTGATCTGACTGGTAAGACTTTGATCTGAATGGTTAGTGGCGGGTCGGGAGATGGGAAAGTCCGATCGTACGATGATTCGTACGATCGGATCTTTGCATCTATGGCCAGCTTAAAACCAGAGAGCCATTGCTCTGTGCTTTAGTATGTTTATTACTGTGGGCATGAAGTTGTTTTTCTGGAAAAATCTAATACAATGAAAATATTTTTTCTTTCTCAGATTACATCATTGCAGAAAATTACATATACAAAATGTTGTTTTTGCATTTTAAATAAAGCAACAGCAAAAGTGGCTAGATTATAAAGTAAAGATGACAACTCTATTGTTGTTTTAAATGAAAAGATTCTGTTTGTATTCTTACCCGTTTCCTTGTGCTCTCTGGCTTACTGCAAAATAACAGAATGTTTCGAGTATCTTGATGCTTACAAAAATAGAAGTCTTATAAAATAAGAAGTTGGCAACAAAAGTCGGTAATGGCATAGAGCTCTGTACGACCCTTTACAGTAATGGTCTATTTAATGGTTTGATTACAGTTTTTAACTGACTGAGATTGTTCTGATTGCTATAGGGACTCTATAATTTTATATACTGTATAAGACTTACTTATTAATAAATGTACTCTCTGGTAGTAGCGCTGTTCAGGGATATTTTTCGTTTATTTTAAGTTTGTGTAACTAACAACTACAGGATTCCCTACAAGGAGGATATAACAAATACTGAGTATTTATATATTCCTTTCACTCCCATCTACCTCCTGACTTGTAGTATTAATATTAAAGGAATCCATCTTCTTCTCATTATTTATGTATTATTATTAACATGTATTTTTAGATAAAGTATGCTGCCTATGAATGTCTTAATTGTTTGCATTTGTGACTATAAAGCTGGCCATAGATGTTGAGATTTTTAAAAGATCAGATCCTGATTGTGAGACCACGATCTTCTTAGAACGATCGTACGAATTGACCATCAACTAAAAAGACCAATTTTCCAGGAAAACAAAGGGGAGCTGCCTGCTTGGCCCTGCAAACATAGATAGATTGCACTGGGACCGACAAAGATTTTTTGACCTGGCCGATCAATTTCCTGACAGATGTCGGCCGAAAAATCGTAAGATGTACGATCGTTCAAATACCACTAACCACACGATAATTTCGAAGGATTGGTCGGACTTCCCTAAAATCGGTCGTTCGGCAAGAAGAATCGTCATGTCTATGGGGAGCTTTAGTCTCAACCACCTGTATCATAACATTTTTATCTCGACATAGATACAAAGAAGCCAGAAAATATCATGTTCTCCAAACCAGGGGCATGGAATGATGTTATTGAATGTATGGCCAAATGTAAAGAATTTTAAATGAAACCTGTCAAAGCAGCAACTACTCCCTATGTTTTTTGTTTGGCCGTTCACTACAAAAAAAATTAAATTCTGACATAATAAGTATTATATTGTAGTAAAAAGAATTGTGCAAAAGAAATAATGTTGTCAGGTGTAGGAATATATTTCAGGGATTTAGGGGATGAAACTAAGGACACTGTTTATTGTTATCCTCATTCTGGTTTAATTTATGCATTAGTGCTATTTGTGTACAGAGTGCTGTACATCTTTGCAATGCAGCAATACAGTGAAAACAAATATTACAATAGTTTATGTGCCCTGTGCTAGGGGAAAATTGAGGTTTCTAACCTGTAGCATACAATTTAAGTATATAAATTTGATTCTGCATATTTAGGGTGCATGTTAAAAGGAATCAAATTGAAAGAAAGGCATCACAGAGTATGAATTGCTGTCAGTATAAGTAGCCAAAAGATACCTAAAAGACATTGTGCACTTGTGTTATCTCAGAGAACCATGCAACAATGCATATGTGTGGATTAATGGAGCTGAATGAGTCAATCTGTTTTGGATTACCAAGTATTTTTTGGCAACCTCTGTAGTTCTCTCCTCTTAAAAGAAAATAATAAATGCGATTAGCATTGAAATACAATCCTTCCAACAAGATGTTTACAATTAAAATATTCTACCGAGCCAGTTTCACAGTTATTAGCACATTTATAGGTACCGGTAGGTTAGATTTAGTATTAAACCAATTTTATTATTTACACGCGAATGCTGATCCAAATTTCTTTGATAATGAACTTCCTCGGAAAACACAACTAAGCTTTCTTGCAAAATCCCTCTTTCTACAGGACAATATATACAGTATGAGTTTCTGCAGATTTCAGTTGTCACCGTTTAATTCCGTGAAGAAACAGATAGCATGTGTTGAGGATTATGGATTAGAGAATAAGAAAATCCTATTAAATCTTCAAATGAAGAAATAGAGGCTTCCCTCATGAGGCTGTCATTCCCCGGTGGACATTTTAAAGTCAAGTAAGAAAATACTTAGTAGTCTCTTCATATGAATATATGATTCCTCATGGCGGAGATTTGTAAAACTCATCTCTATAATTCAAAATAAATCTTGCAACCGGACACATTTATCTCCTTTTGCAGTCGGGTGACATTCGTTTTGGCAAATTGAATTGGTTACTATGTACATGATTTTATAGAACTACATAAATGACAAAACTCTGAACAACCATAGTTAACAGAAGTGAAAAAAGATAATGAAACAGAAAGGCTTCACAGAAACTTTCTGGGGCACCATGTACAGCCCCACTCATACTACATATTCATCAAACTGAGACAGCAAATTGGTTCCTCTCTGGCAGATTTGAAACCCTTTCAAAAGATAAAAATAATACAATCCTAGCAAGAGCTTACAGGTTATGAACATAAATCTGACTGTCAATCTGATTTGTCAAGTTGAATGGTAGATGACATTTGGTGCAGCTCTGTCTGACACCTGGGCTGTGTGTAAGAAAACTCCAGCTCTTACAGAAATCAATAGATACTGTACAGATTTGACTAGGTAATGTTGAGAAAGCCTAACTAGCCCTGAGAGATGTGAGAGGCAGGGCACCATGTTGGTACAGCTATTTTCAGAAACTCTAAGATTTGTTTTATCTAAGAGGTGTGCCTTTCTCACACAGAGATAAGAGGAAGAAAATGTATGTCTTCTACATGTCTGATAATGATTTTTTAAAATAAAACTGTTAGATGTAAAACTGTGTTCATTTTGATTCAGAAAAGTGTAACTCTAACTTGGGCTATCCAGACCACAATGAGTTAAGTGTCCAGTTAGTGATATGACCATGGGTTACATTGCGACTCACACTTCAGGATCAGGGCCTTCGGTAAGTGGAAGATTCCCATAAAGGTGTAGTGGGTCTACAACACTCAGGCTACTCTATAGCAAATATAGAAATGATTGGACGCCAGGAGGTTCTTATGGTGAAACAAAAGAGTGGTAGTTTATTGTTACAAGAACAATGACCTCAGGTTTACTTACATCAATTGAGGTATTAGCAGAGGTAACATCAGATGTTGGTAGAACAGGCAGATGACACAGCATGAAGGATGTGACTCCCATAAGGCATTGCATCCAAAGAGTACATCAATTCCCTCAGGCAGGTATACCTCAAAGTGGTCTGGATCATACCCATTGGAGTGGTCAGGGAGAAGGAGTCTAAGACTGACACCCTATCCACTGTGGTCCCTTCACTAAAGGCAATCTAGGAGCCTTTCGGGAAGCTATTCCCTGCTACAGATCCTTGATGGAGCACACAGCTGCTCTTGCTAGTTAAGCTCTCTATCTTACTCTCATAGAGAGTCAATTACAGAACTATCCTGTTTAAGCTAAACCTCGTTCATGGGGTTCCCTGGTCCCGACTCAATCACTAAAGGTACAGGTCCCTTTAGGGTGGTGGCTTTACTGGGCCCCCAGGCTCAATGGGAGCAACTGGGTACCCAGGCTCAATGGGAGCAACCAGTTGATCAGGACACCAGCAGCCAGAGAGGAAGATTCACCCCTTTCCCAGCACTATATTGAAGTGTAGTAGAAAGTGGTCATTACACCTCTTGGCCAATAAAACTGGTTGTGCAAATATAATTATATACATGGGCTTTTGCCCAGCAACTAGGGAAAAGGAGGAAGGGTAGGGATTTAAAGCTATAGGAGCATAGCAAATCCTATAGGTCCCAACAAAAGTAAGCACTTTAAATACAGGACAATAGACAGTATAAAGAACTGAAGGTTTTGAAGCACCAAATTATACACATCAACATTGTGTCCTCTTAATAACTGTGCTCATTTAAGGTTCATTAAGTGAGACTTGCTATAATGCATGCAATATTGCCTGAGCATTAATGCCATTCATAATAGTTATTTGCACATGCTGCTTGCACTTTACTGTAAATAATATTCTGTTCTGTACCATTTTATTGTTCTGTACTGATGAAGATGTTACAGCAGGCATGTCCAAAGTGCGGCCCAAGGGCCAATTGCGGCCCTTTGTCAAATTTACACTGGCCCTCAGCCTCCTTCATGAAATTAATAATAATGCAGCCCCCAAGCGCAGTGTGATCAGGAATCACGTAGATATAGCAGTAATATTTGGGCACATTAGTGAAATGATCTGCCATTTGGTCTATATTGCTGCCTGTGTGCTGAAGGTGTTAGTAATAGACACGTACTGGCACGTAGTGATGCGCCTCTCTCGCCTACTTTACTTTACAGTACTGGCACGTCACTACTTCTATTGCACCTTCAGCGCTAAAGAAGTATGCAAGAGCGGCACATCACTACATGCCAGTACATGTCTATTGCCAACACCTTCAGCACACAGGCAGCAGTGTAGACCAAGTGACAGATCATTTCACTAATGTGCCCAAATATTACTTCTACGGCTACACGATTTCTTGTTTAAATGAGTTAAATGGTGTTAATGGTTCAAAGAATGACGGGCTAAATGGTCGGCCCCCACACATTTTCACTTTACCAAATCTGGCCCTCGTTGCAAAAAGTTTGGACACCCCTGTGTTACAGTGTAGCCAGGCTATTGAGCAGTTAGCTGTTAAGTGACTGGGAAAAGCTGTTGACTGCCTTCAGTCAGGGGTACAGGGAGGGAAGAGGAGGAGAAGAAGGGGGGGAAGGATCAGGAACCCGAGTGTTAGTAAAAGCCTTGGCACCTGGCTTACACATAATTTATCTGGTCTTCTTAACTTTTGCAGCTGTGATATGTACTTCAGCTAATCAGGAAACCATACAGGGTCTGAAAATGTCACCAAATTCAAATAGCTGTCAGCCTAGTGCTTCGCAGCTCCCTATTTTTCTGGTTAGCAGAATAAAGGGCCCATGGGTACTGCACACAGGCACATATTGGCTCAGGAATCATAGCCCTAAAAGGGAACTGGTCCCTGGTACCTGAGAATACATAGGAACAATACAATAAAGCTTAAACACATAAACACACATGCAAATAACTTATCCCTAATATATTTGTGCACATATAAGGCATTTGCATGTATACAAGTTATATTACAGTTTTATAATGACCTAAGAGGATTGAATAATCACACTAAAGCAATTTAAGGCTGCCATGAGACATTGTGCAAATAGCCAGAGACCTATGTGCTTTGTTTTGAAGCAGAGAAACGCAGGGGTAGAATCTGCTGCCCGCTGCTCCTTTTGTGTAATGCTGGCTGCATCCTGTGTCATTGCCTTCTATTAGGTGCAGGCTGACTCTGTATTTTGGGACTGAAACATGAGATTTTGCATTACACGCTGAAATCAGCTGCACCTGCCTGTGCCCAAATGGAGGTAATGATTTTGGGTCCAGGTAACGCAGCAGAAGAAGAGCAACAAGTAGAAATTTAAAAAGCAAAAAATACTTGGAGAGCAGAACCTCTCCAATGAAGATCACAATTCCTGGCCAGCTCATCTATTGGTTCACTGGAAAAATATTTCATATTAATAAATATTTTTAAAAAAACAAAAAAAATTGGAAGTATTTTCAAGTATGGAATGCACCTAATCCCTGCTTGGGCACCAACTAGGCTTGATCTGTGTCAAGAAGACAAAACCTATATAGTATCTAGAATGAACCAGTATAGTGGCTTTTGTCATCAGTGACACCTTTAGTTCTGCTTGTGCCAAATATGAGAAACTACAATTTGTAACAATAGTTGCCATAAACTTGTAAGACCCCATCAAAATTAGGTTGCAGCCTATGAAATGCATAGACTTGTTACAAGACTTAATATCACCAGCATGCAAATTAGAACAGATAAATCTGCTTCTAATTAACCACAAAAGCCCACCTTACATTTAGGGGTAAAAACGACTCATGCTTTAGATCTACTTACAGTAGATTGAAACTTAAAGGTCAAATGATTCTAAAAGTCAAAAGAAGAATGTGGCTGGCTACTGTACTTTCTTTTTGCTGCACATTATTCACCTACTGTATATTCCCATTTGTGCGTTTGTAAGGTCTCATGTTTTAGCTTGAAAAGAGGCTGTTTTAGCAGCTGGTCAGCTAAAGACTATTGAGTGGTAGAACTGAACTCTTGTTCAGTATTAATTGACCATGAAACTATTAAACTAATTTCATGTTATTACGGTCTCTTATAGCTGGCTATTTTAAAATCAATTTGGCCACTTCTATGTATAGAGTAGCTCCTGTACCCTCTGGAAAGCAGGGCTCTTGGGATAATGAATCTGTGTTTTTTCCTTATAAAAAGTTATTTTATGAGAAATATACCAAAGGGATATTATTGCAACTAAAAAGTGCCATTAAATGGTGAGAAACATTAAAGTAGAAAAGAGCAGCTGAGGATCAGTTTCATTTATATTCAGATTTTAAGTTTATGTTTTACTTAAAGTACTTTCTCCAGCAATTTGTGATTAATATATTTTATAATGTTATTAATCATAAACAGAATTAAGTGATTTCACTGGGACCATCAAGAGATGGTAAAGGAATAAATAAATTGACTTTTTATGTGAAGAAAAAAATAGCACTATTTTACATTTGATCTTATTTGAGATATTTTTAAAGGAACAGTAACACAAAAAAAGAAAGTATTTTAAAGTAATGAAAATATGATATAGTACTGCACTGAATTGATATAACTGGTGTGTGTGCTTCAGAAACACAACTAGAGTTTATAAAAACAAGCTGCTGTACAGCCATGGGGGCAGCAATTCAAGCACAGGATCCATAGTAGATAACAGATTAGCTATGTTGTATACAATGGGATTCTTTAGAACATAGCTATTTTTGACTGTGTATACTGTGTTTGAATGGGTGCCCCCATCACTACACAGCAGCTTGTTTTTATAAACTTCAGTTGTGTTCTTAAAACAAACACACCTGTTTTATCAGCGTAGGGCAACAGTACGTTATACTGTCATTCCTTTAAAGGAACAGTAACACCAAAAAATGAAAGTGTTTTAAAGTAATGCAAATATCATGTACTGCTGCCCTGCACTGGTAAAACTGGTGTGTTTGCTTTAGAAACACTACTATAGTTTATATAAACAATCTGCTGTGTAGCAATGGCGGAAATTGAAAAAAGGCTATATGGCACAGGTTAAATAGTGGATAACAGATAACATTATGTTCTACATAGCTTATCTGCTATCTGCTGTGTGACCTGAGCCTCTTATCCTTTGAATGGCTACACAGCAGCTTGTTTATATAAACAATAGTAGTGTTTCTGAAGCAAACACATCAGTTTTACCAGTGCAGGGCAACACTGCATTATATTTTTATTACTTTAAAACACATTTTTTGATGTTACTGTTCCTTTAATACACATTAATTTTTGGTGTTACTGTTCCTTTAAAGGGACAGTACAAAGGTTTTCAAACATGAGTTCAATAAAAAAAAAGCTTGAAATGTACATTTTGCCTACCGTTTCCTACATTGCACAAACAAATATAAAGTTGCTTCAATTTCCATTTTTTTAATTAAACATTAGGCCAAATATATATTAAACACAAGCTCTATTCATTGAATGTCTGCTGAAAAATTGGGTATACTTCCCCTTTAAGTCTAATGGTGCCAGGGGTGGTTGCTCCACCAAGTATTTAAGAGAAGCGTCCAAAGTAATGCCTTCCATCAAAGGATTTCCATTAGAAGACTTTCTATGAGAGAAGTTAACTACATATATAAACTATAAACAGCACTTGGAATCTTTTTGGGGAGGCTAATTGTCTCTAAACCATCATTATCGTCAGCATCTGTTTACTTGACAATTAAGAGTGTTTGCAGGTAAAATTACACCTTTACTAGCTGTGCCTTTGACATTAAGGGGCAGATTTATCAAAGGTCGAAGTGGAGGTTCGAAATTTTTTTAGGTACTTCGACCATCGAATAGTCCAACTTCGATTCGAAGTTGAAAAAAACTTCAACATTCAAAGGTCGAATTTTTTTTGAAGTACTGTCTCTTTAAAACTTCGACCATTCCGCACTAGGGATGTAGCGAACGTCGGAAAAAAAGTTCGCGAACTTGCGCAAAAATGCGAGCGGTTCGCGAACGGTTCGCGAACCCCATAGACTTCAATGGGAAGGCGAACTTTAACATCTAAAAAAGACATTTCTGGCCAGAAAAATGATTTTAAAGTTGTTTAAAGGGTGCAACGACCTGGACAGTGGCATGCCAGAGGGGGATCAAGGGCAAAAATGTATCTGAAAAATCTGCCTGTGTGTGCTTGGAAGAGATAGTGTAGGGGGAGAGCTGTTAGTGATTTCAGGGACAGATGATAGTAAGTTTGCTGGCTAGTAATCTGCTTGATACTGCTCTGTATTGGAGGGACAGAAGTCTGCAGGGATTTGAGGGACATTTTAGCTTAGGTAGCTTTGCTGGCTAGTAATCTACTGTTCTCTTTAAACAACTGCCATACGTTGCCCTTGTAGGCATTGTTTGCCCAGTTTTTTTGGACGCAGCCACTGAAGCACAGTTGCCAGAAAAAATATGCCATATAAATGCTGAAAATAGTCATTTTTCGCCATACGTTGACCTTGTAGACATTGTTTGCCCAGTTTTTTTTGGACGCAGCCACTGAAGCACAGTTGCCAGAAAAAATATGCCATATAAATGCTGAAAATAGTAATTTTTCGCCATACGTTGACCTTGTAGACATTGTTTGCCCAGTTTTTTTGGACGCAGCCACTGAAGCACAGTTGCCAGAAAAAATATGCCATATAAATGCTGAAAATAGTCATTTTTTGCCATATACGTTGAGTCAACGTATGGCAAAAAATGACTATTTTCAGCATTTATGTGGCATATTTTTTCTGGCCTCTGTGCTTCAGTGGCTGAAAATATAAATTTTTTTGGTTGCAGCCACTGAAGCACAGAGGCCAGAAACATTATGCCATATAAATGCAGAAAATATGCATTTTTTTGGTCGCAGCCACTGAAGCACAGTTGACAGAAAAATTATGCCATATAAATGCTGAAAATATAAATTTTTTTGGTTGCAGCCACTGAAGCACAGAGGCCAGAAAAATTATGCCATATAAATGGAGAAAATATGCATTTTTTTGGTTGCAGCCACTGAAGCACAGAGGCTAGAAAAATTATGCAATATAAATGGAGAAAATATGCATTTTTTTGGTTGCAGCCACTGAAGCACAGAGGCTAGAAAAATTATGCCATATAAATGGAGAAAATATGCATTTTTTTGGTTGCAGCCACTGAAGCACAGAGGCCAGAAAAATTATGCCATATAAATGCAGAAAATATGCATTTTTTTGGTTGCAGCCACTGAAGCACAGAGGCTAGAAAAATTATGCCATATAAATGGACAAAATATGCATTTTTTTGGTTGCAGCCACTGAAGCACAGAGGCCAGAAAAATTATGCCATATAAATGCAGAAAATATGCATTTTTTTGGTTGCAGCCACTGAAGCACAGAGGCTAGAAAAATTATGCCATATAAATGGACAAAATATGCATTTTTTTGGTTGCAGCCACTGAAGCACAGAGGCCAGAAAAATTATGCCATATAAATGCAGAAAATATGCATTTTTTTGGTTGCAGCCACTGAAGCACAGAGGCCAGAAAAATTATGCCATATAAATGCAGAAAATATGCATTTTTTTGGACGCAGCCACTGAAGCACAGTTGCCAGAAAAAATATGCCATATAAATGCTGAAAATAGTAATTTTTCGCCATACGTTGACCTTGTAGACATTGTTTGCCCCGTTTTTTTGGACGCAGCCACTGAAGCACAGAGGCCAGAAAAAATTAAACCAGTAGGGTTTGCACCCTAGTTTGTAACGGTGGCGGAGGGAGGAGGACGCTAAAGGACAGCTGTGTGTGGAGTCATGAGGCTTGAAGAGAAGGACAGCTGCATAGAAGTCAGAACAAGTCTTCCGGCGTGCAGTAACCCTCCGAGATCCACCCCTCATTCATTTTAATAAAGGTCAGGTAATCGACACTTTTGTGACCTAGGCGAGTTCTCTTCTCAGTTACAATCCCTCCTGCTGCACTGAAGGTCCTTTCTGAGAGCACACTTGAGGCTGGGCAAGACAAGAGGTTCATGGCAAATTGTGACAGCTCTGGCCACAGATCAAGCCTGCGCACCCAGTAGTCCAGGGGTTCATCGCTCCTCAGAGTGTCGATATCTGCAGTTAATGCCAGGTAGTCCGCTACCTGCCGGTCGAGGCGTTCTTTGAGGGTGGATCCAGAAGGGTTGTGGCGCTGCCTTGGACAGAAAAACATTTGCATGTCTGATGTTACAGACCGGCCAAAGGGCTTTGTCCTTGCAGGTGTGCTCGTGTCAGGATTACTGGCACCTCTGCCCCTGGAATGTTGATGAGTTCCTGAAGTGACATCACCCTTAAAAGCATTGTACAACATGTTTTGCAGGCTGGTTTGTAAATGCCGCATCTTTTCGGACTTGTGGTATGTTGGTAACATTTCTGCCACTTTATGCTTGTACCGAGGGTCTAGTAGCGTTGCGACCCAGTACAGGTCCTTCTCCTTAAGCCTCTTGATACGGGGGTCCTTCAACAGGCATGCCAGCATGAAAGACCCCATTCTCACAAGGTTGGATGCAGAGCTATCCATCTCCGCTTCCTCATTATCAAGGACTGCATCATCCACGGTCTCCTCCCCCCAGCCACGTACAAGACCAGGGGTCCCCAAAAGGTCACCACTAGCCCCCTGGGAAGCCTGCTCCTGTTGGTCCTCCTCCTCCTCCTCCACAAAGCCACCTTCCTCCTCTGACTCCACTTCTGGCACCTCTCCCTGCGTTGCAGCAGGTGCCTGGGTTCGTTCTGGTGATTGCGACCATAAATCGTGCACTTCCAGCTCCTCGTCACGCTGGTCTACAGCCTCATCTGTCACTCGTCGCACGGCACGCTCCAGGAAGAAAGCGAAGGGTATTAGGTCGCTGATGGTGCCTTCGGTGCGACTGACCATATTTGTCACCTCTTCAAAAGGTCGCATGAGCCTGCAGGCATCGCGCATAAGCACCCAGTAACGGGGGAAAAAAATCCCCAGCTCTGCAGATCCAGTCCTACCACCCAGTTCAAAAAGGTACTCGTTGACGGCCCTTTGTTGTTGCAGCAGACGTTCCAACATAAGGAGCGTTGAATTCCAGCGAGTCTGGCTGTCAGAAATCAAACGCCTGACTGGCATGTTGTAGCGCTGCTGAATGTCAGCAAGGCGTGCCATGGCTGTGTAGGAACGTCTGAAATGGGCCGACACCTTTCTGGACTGGGTGAGAACGTCCTGGAATCCTGGGTACTTGGAGACAAAACGTTGGACTATTAAATTTAACACATGTGCCATGCAGGGCACATGTGTTAAATTTCCCAGTCTCAACGCTGCCAACAGATTGCTTCCATTGTCACACACCACTTTTCCGATCTGCAGTTGGTGTGGGGTCAGCCACCGATCGGCCTGTGACTGCAGAGATGACAGGAGTACAGATCCGGTATGGTTTTTGCTTTCCAGGCACGTCATCCCCAAGACAGCGTGACAACGGCGTACCTGGCACGTCGAATAGCCTAGGGGGAGCTGGGGGTGCACAGGTGTGGAGGAGGAGAAGGAGGACCCAGCAGCAGAGTAAGAAGAAGAAGAGGAAGAAGACGAGGTAGAGAGCGATGGAGGAGTAGAGGTGGTGGCAGAACCGCGTGCAATCCGTGGCGGTGACACCAACTCCACTGTTGTTGTTGTTGTTGAGCTACCCATTCCCTGCTTCCCATTCCCAGCCATTACCAAGTTCACCCAGTGGGCAGTGTAGGTGACATACCTGCCCTGACCATGCTTGGAGGACCATGCGTCAGTAGTCATATGGACCTTTGGCCCAACACTAAGTGACAGAGATGCGGTAACTTGGCTCTGCACATGTTGGTACAGGTGTGGTATTCCCTTTTTAGAAAAAAAATTGCGGCTGGGTACCTTCCACTGCGGTGTCCCAATTGCTACAAATTTGCGGAAGGCCTCAGAGTCCACCAGCTGGTATGGTAAAAGCTGGCGGGCTAAGAGTGCAGACAAGCCAGCTGTCAGACGCCGGGCAAGGGGGTGACAGTCAGACATTGGCTTCTTACGCTCAAACATGGCCTTCACAGAAACTTGGCTGGTGGCAGATGACTGGGAATGGGAACAGGTGGTCAAGGTGGAAGGCGGAGTGGAGGGTGGTTCAGATGGGTCAAGGAGAGCAGAGGTAGAGCAGTAAGATGCTGGACCAGAAGGAGTGTGGCTTTTAGTTTGCCTGTTGCCTTTGAGGTGTTGCTCCCAAAGTGCTTTGTGCTTGCCGCTCATGTGCCTTCGCATAGAAGTTGTACCTATGTGGCTGTTGGGCTTACCAAGGCTCAGTTTCTGACTGCACTCATTGCAAATTACAATGCTTTTGTCAGAGGCACACACATTAAAAAAATGCCACACTGCTGACTTTTTGGAAGTCTGCGATCTGGCGGTAACAGTAGAAGTTGGCGGCATTGGCGGCAATGGCGGGTGCGTTGGCCGGCTGAACACAGGTGCCGATACATGTTGTTGCCCTACTGATCCCTGCGGGCTGGCCTCCCTGCTTCTTCTAAGTCTTATTCTCCTACTGCCTCTCTGACTCTCCGTCTCTCCATCTGAACTACCCTCCTCTTGCTCTCTTCTACTAGGCACCCACAAAACATCAATCTCCTCATCATCATTCTCCTCAGATGCATCAATTTCTTCTGACACATCACAGAAGGAAGCAGCAGCGGGGACCTCCTCCTCCTCCTCATCACTCATCATTATGTCCATCTCTGTCGTGTTCTCTGCCAGAATTAAATCTGGTGTAACGTCCTCATCTCCTTCATCTTCTTCTGCCAATAATGGTTGCGCATTACTCAGTTCAAGAAACTCATGGGAAAATAACTCCTCTGACTCCAGTGAAGAAGGGGCACCGGTGGTGGAGGAAGTGTTACGTGGGGTGGCCATAGCAGTGGAGGATGAGGAGGATGTTGTGGTAAAGTTAGAAACGGTAGAGGATGGGGTGTGCTGTGTAAGCCAGTCAACTACCTCTTCAGCATTTTGGGAGTTCAGGGTCATTGGCTTTTTAAAACTGGGCAATTTGCTAGGGCCACAGGATTGCATAGCAGCACGGCCCCTAGCACGGCCTCTGCGTGGCGGCCTGCCTTTGCCTGGCATTATTTTTAAAAAAACAACAACAACAAAAACTCAGTTGGTTTTTCTGGAAACGATAATACACACAGCTAGATGGCAGTTTGAAGAAAACAGTGTGCAAATAATGCCTACAAGATCAACGTATACACTACTACAGCGGTGGATACGGATTACGTAAAATATATGAATGCTGCTTGAAAAAAAGTAACTCAAGTGGTTTTTCTAGAGACGATAATATTATCAATATTTAGACAAAATGTGAACAAGCTCACACAGCTAGATGGCGGTTTGAAGAAAACACTGTGCAAATAATGCCTACAAGGTCAACGTATACACAGCGGTGGATACGGATTACGTAAAATATAAGAATGCTGCTTGAAAAAAAGTCACTCCGGTGTTTTTTCTGGAGACGGTAATATTATGGATATTTAGACAGAATGTGAACACGGGCACACAGCTAGATAGCAGTTGGTTGAATAACACACTGGGCAAAAAATGCCTACAGGGCAAATAATGCCTAAAAGGTCAACTTATACACTACTACAGCGATGGATACGGATTACGTAAAATTTATTATGGCTGCTTGAAAAAAGTCACTCCGGTGTTTTTTCTGGAGACGGTAATATTATGGATATTTAGACAGAATGTGAACACGGTCACACAGCTAGATAGCAGTTGGTTGAATAACACACTGGGCAGAAAATGCCTACAGGGCAAATAATGCCTACAAGGTCAACGTATACACAGCGGTGGATACGGATTACGTAAAATATAAGAATGCTGCTTGAAAAAAAGTCACTCCGGTGTTTTTTCTGGAGACGGTAATATTATGGATATTTAGACAGAATGTGAACACGGGCACACAGCTAGATAGCAGTTGGTTGAATAACACACTGGGCAAAAAATGCCTACAGGGCAAATAATGCCTACAAGGTCAACGTATACACAGCGGTGGATACGGATTACGTAAAATATAAGAATGCTGCTTGAAAAAAAGTCACTCCGGTGTTTTTTCTGGAGACGGTAATATTATGGATATTTAGACAGAATGTGAACACGGGCACACAGCTAGATAGCAGTTGGTTGAATAACACACTGGGCAAAAAATGCCTACAGGGCAAATAATGCCTAATAGGTCAACTTATACACTACTACAGCGATGGATACGGATTACGTAAAATTTATTATGGCTGCTTGAAAAAAGTCACTCCGGTGTTTTTTCTGGAGACGGTAATATTATGGATATTTAGACAGAATGTGAACAAGGTCACACAGCTAGATAGCAGTTGGTTGAATAACACACTGGGCAAAAAATGCCTACAGGGCAAATAATGCCTAAAAGGTCAACTTATACACTACTACAGCGGTAGTAAAATAAAAAAAAGTTAAATAAAAAAAGAATGAATATTAAAAAAAAAAAAATTAAAGTTGGTGCTGCTGAACTACTAGGAGCAGCAGATTAGCACACCAGTCCCACTCCCCAACACTGCTAGACTAATAGCACTGGGCTCTTATAGTAGTAGTAGTAGTAGTAGTAGTAGTAGTAAAACAACAAAAAAATAAATAAAAGCAGTCCTTACAAGGACTATTGCTATTGCAGCAGTCAGCAGATGAGATCAGAAGCAGGACAGCTGCCCACTGCAGCTACATACAGAGCACTGCAGTAGAAGGTAGATTACTAGCCAGCAAAGCTACCTAAGCTTAAATGTCCCTCAAACCCCTGCAGACTTCTGTCCCTCCAATAACAGAGCAGTATCAAAACGATTACTAGCCAGCAAACTTTCAACTGTCCCTGAAATCACTAACAGGCAGCAGCTCTCTCCCTACACTATCTCTTCAGCACACACAGGCAGAGTGAAAAAAAGCTGCAGGGCTTCGGTTTTTATAGGGAAGGGGAGTGGTCCAGGGGAGAGCTTCCTGATTGGCTGCCATGTACCTGCTGGTCTGGGGTGAGAGGGCAAAAAAAAGCGCCAACAATGGCGAACCCAAAATGGCGAACGTCGCGCGACGTTCGCGAACTTCCGGCGAGCGCGAACACCCGATGTTCGCGCGAACAAGTTCGCCGGCGAACAGTTCGCGCCATCTCTATTCCGCACCTAAAAGCTGCCGAAGTGCTGTTTTAGACTATGGGGAACCTCCTAGAACCTGTATGGAGGCAACTGGGGGCGTTTGGGAGATCAAAGGTCAAAGTTAAAAAAGTTTGAATCGAAGTAGCGCTACTTCGTACGATTTGAAGTAGGCCCACTTCGACCCCAAGTAAGTATGTGCTCCAAATTCAACTTCTTCTATTGTTAAATGGTACAGCACTTTGTTATTCCTTAATGCAAAGATGAACAATAGCCTTTCAAATGACGGCGTGACCTTTCTTGTTATACCTTGTAGCCATTAACTTCACTTAGTGTCATGATTTCCTTCTAAACATATCTTTTATGTGATGTATAAAGGCCTGATCTTTTCAATGTAATATATTCCTGCCACTGAAGCTAAATCCTTCTATCATATTTCATTAAATAGTAACCTGGGTTATTCCCTTTGGAACAATATTTACAGCAGTATCTACAAATGCTTTCACATGACCTTTTGTTATTTATGATTATGAAATCTGTGTTTTTTCTTTCAAGGATAGAAAGAGGGGAAAGTGTTTCCTCTTGACCAGCTGTCATCTGGTGACTCCAATGCATATATTATTATTATTCAGTGTTTTTTTAAGAGTTGCAAAAAACATGAAAGATTTGAGGTGAGAAACTTCCTAAGTTGTCTACTGTGAATTCTTAATTGTTTTTGGAATGAATGACTTAATATATGGCTGCATTGGGAATGAATTAAGCATTAGCTCGCTGAACCTATAATAAAGTCTCCAAGCGGAAACCCCTACAGAATAAAGGGACTCACAATGTGTTTCACTGAAGTGTCTCTGTGTTCTTTTTAACAAACAATTCATTTATGATTTTAAGTCTCGCATAGGAATAGAGTTTCTGGAATCTAGCATCTGGCATGTGTGTAAGAATATGAGTGTGTGCAGAAGTAAGGAAGAACTTTCTCAGCACCATAAATAATAATATATATGCCCTGACCCATAAAACCATGGTGTGTTTATATTCCCTTGTTGTGTTCTATGCAGTGGCGTAACTAGATATTACTGGGCCCCACAGCAAATTATTTTTCAGGCCCCCGAAATGTTTAGAGGTTGACTTGTTTCTCCAATATTTATTGAAATTGTATATGAATTAGGGCCTCATGGGGCCCCTATACCTCCTGGGCCCCCCTGCAGCCACAGGGTCTGCTTCCTCTATAGTTACGCCCCTGGTTCTATGATATTTTGTTGTGTTTCTCTATACAGGAACTGAGTTGGTTTATTAAATAAACATGAAGAACCATGGAAGCATAATCAAAGTAAAAATATTGCCACAAAGATTCCAGTGTAAATGTCCTATATATGTAAACTATCATTGGTGCACCAGGAAAACTATTACTAAAGCAGAACAGATAGTCCCGGAAGAAGAAGCATGTATAGAACGTATTTTATTATGTTGGACAATGAAGAACTGTGCTTTAGTCTAAGAGAAGGTGTTGTCACGTGAGCAATGAAATTAGGCATACGTTATATTGTTATTATGATTTAAATGGCACTGGCATATTTTGTGGCACTTTATAGACGTTAGTCATCATTGTCTGGAACTCACACACTCTAAATTTCCTTTCACATTACGCAAACACATATAAGATAGGGTCATTATACAAGTGGACACAGGAGTACTCAGAGGAAACCCACACAAACATGGGGAGAATACATTGAGGACAGATGAGGGCAGATTTACTAAAGGGCAATTGTCGCCAGCGACCACTGCGCACACTGCGCACACTTCACACCACTTCGCCAGGCCCAAATTCGTTTCCACTACACTAATTCACTAAAATGTAAAGTTGCGTCCTGGACGCCGAACGCTGGCGTCTTTTCGCTAGTGTTACTTCTTCAGTGCAAGCATTTCTTAGCGAAGATTCGTTAGTGTTCGTTTATGCCTAGCGAAAAGTCGATAGAGATCTTACACTTGGGTCAATTTGAATAGGGCGGATACATTAAAGTTGTATGGAAGCCTTTATTAGAGATATTGGTGCAAATGCTTGAAGTAGCCACTTTTTATTACAAATGTCCAAGGAACCTTAATAAAGACAAAAGAGATCATATAATGCCCTAGACATGAGCCCACTGTAAAATTAATTTTCCATGGCCCTGAAATGTCTGGGGAAAAATGTTAACCCAAAAAAAGTTTGTTAGGACTTTTGCAGGCAATCCCGCTTAAAAAAAGGAAAAGTCACCAGCGTTTTTTCAACTTTAATGCATTTTCAGCAACCAGGACATGATGTAAGTGAAAATCCACTTTTCTAGCCTGTGTTATAACTTGACAGGCTCTTAAATGTGTGTTGCCTATTGGGGTGCAGAACAACTGTACTGAATGCCACTCGGATAACAAAAATATGATTATAGATAAAGATAGACTTCAATGACTTCAAAAGTCAGAGAAATCTCAAATCTGTGCATTGCTCTATTAACTCCAGTATGTTTCCATCAGTATACCCACTTATAAGAACAATGGTTTTACCAGTGGATCTTATTCTGGCTCATCCACTTGTGCTCAAATACACTCCTGTTAAGGAGAATTGCTGTTGCTCTTGTCCCAATATATTAGGATGAAAAAAAAAATACACTGGCAGTTTCTGTAAGATGTCTGGATTCTAATAGAAAGTGAAACCTATAGCTATAACAATTTTCTACTGAAAGAACTAACTTTTAACCTTTTTTTAACATCTTATGCACTTGAGTTCACATTTGTCCTTAATGTAAAGGGTAATGGCTTTCTAAAACTGGATTAATTGATGTGGCTCACTTTTGAATATGAAAAGTATGTCTTAAATTTACATCTGTTTGAACCCCATTGTTAATTGCCTTTTAATAGCACAAAAATGCTTAAAATGAATAATGTCTGGCTTCAAAAGCTGCAAACTCAACACTCAAATGGCCCAAGTGATTACTAGTGCTGGGTTATAAGAAGCATAGACAAACTAGTGATTTCTGGCCCTTTATATCTCTATTTGTCTATTCTACTCAGCAGATTTGTTGTCTTCAACTAGACAAAAATGTCTA
The DNA here is from genome assembly GCA_038501925.1 of Xenopus petersii. Taxonomy (NCBI): domain Eukaryota; kingdom Metazoa; phylum Chordata; class Amphibia; order Anura; family Pipidae; genus Xenopus; species Xenopus petersii. The sequence continues at coordinate 85,399,586 of CM076677.1, forward strand.
CATCACCATATTCATCTAATATGGCCAAAACAACCTAAAATGCAAGTTGACACAGTCTTGTAGCATCTACATATACATATGTAAATATTTCAATAGCCTGAAAGAATAAAACACTTTATAAAATATATCTAGGCTTTATTATATTGACATTTAATTATTATTTTTATTATTATTATTATTTATACCCTTTCATATGTGCTTTGACATTGATACACTGTGGACCTTATTTATGATTGGGGTAAAGTGTTTATAAGTGGAAAACACATTTCAGACCATACTGGGGATAAATCACCCAATACTTACCCAACAAACAACCAGGGAGGTGTGCTGTACCAAGCTGAGTATACCTGGAAGCAGCTGTGTGTCTGTGAGGATGGTTTCTTCTCATTGTTCATGGGATTTGGTTCCATTCACTCACAAGAGCAATAGTGAGGTTGTGTGTCACGGTCGGCACCCTAAACCAGAACTAATGCCAAGCTCCCTGGTCTCGGCTCAGCTTCACCAGTAGTGTGACCGCCTTTGGCTTCGGGAGGAGCCCTCAGTTTACTCAGATGCCACCTGGACTTTTCGAGAGGAGCAAGGCGAGGAGTTCTGGCAAGCAAAGGGGCACGACTGTTGTTAAAGTCAGTTAGGCCTAAGGTCGTGGTACAATAACGAAAGACAGATTCGTGGTCAGACAGGCCGGGTCGAAGCAGGCAGAGAGTAAACGTAATCAGACAGGCAAAGGTCAAACCAGGAAGTCAAATCAGAGGGTTAATCAGAAGCGGTAGTCAGTAATCAGGCAAGGGTCAGAATCCAGAAGTCAGAGTAGTCAAATAGCCAGGCAGGGGTCAAAACAGGAATCAAACAGGTATCAGAATTAAACACAAGCTCAAAAGCACCAGGAACAAATCCTATCACGGGCAACGATAAACTGTAGGAATGCCCTTTAAATACTTTTTGAATTTGGCGCCTCTCGCGCTGACGTCATTACGTCAGCGCGCCTGCGCCTTTAAATCAGAGTGCGCATGCACGCGCGCACTAGGGAGCCGGCACAGGAGCAGCGCGGCGTGACGGGCGTCCCCGTCGAGGGGGCGGCAGGCGTTCCTGCCGTCCCCCCACTAGACCACCAGGAGAAGGTATTTTTATCACATTGTGATATTTGGAATGAAGCCTGGCCCCCAGTTGACATCCCATTGCTTTCTGCATGTTTTCATTCGCTAGGTTAAGGTCAGGGCTCTGTGAAGGCAAATCATGTTCTTCCACAGATCATGTTTTGTGCCTGGGGAAATTATTCTGCTGAAACAGGAAAGGGCCTTCCTCAAACTATTGTTACAAAGTAGGAAACCCAGTATTGTCATGAATGTTACTTTTTTATATCATTGCATAAGAGATGATGCCCCAATGGCAATTGGTCTTAATCCTTGTAATTCTTGGTTTGGGGGTCTTCATGACTTTGTGTCTCTATTCAACTCAAATGCTGGGCCAGTTCCTTGTTCATGCCTAGTCCACTCCTTGTTCCAGTTTGACAGTCAACTTGCGCTCTCAGTCCCTGCCTAAGATTATGTTTCCAAGGACTTATTCAATATAAGAATCATGTGATTTTATTCTATTCTTTAGTTGCATCCAAGATAAACATCCAATCTGAGCATGTTGGAAGCCATTACAGGAAAATCAACAAATTATATGCCCTTTCGTTTCTAAGTTATTTCATATAAATATATGGAAATAGGGGTACAATAATGGTCAAATATTTTGAAGTGTACATGATGGCTTTCTGAGAAATATTTGCTTTCCATATAATTCCTAAGTTGCCAATTTTACCATTGTTTAAAATCAGATAGAGTAAGCAATTTGTGCAGGATGCATACATTATTTATATGTAAGAAAGCATGTACATAATTCAAAAACTGCAATAAAATAGTGTGGAATAAGAAGGTGGATGAACTCATACTAGGAACACTTCACTCCAACCCGTGCTGAGGTTTGGCATTGTGCATAGCTAATAGCAAATTTATAGCTGGAAAACCTCTTCAGTGAATTTTATAAGCCAAAACACAGCTGTTGTTTGACTTTATTAAACATGCTTTCCATGATATGATTTAGTAGCTACAGTATGTTCACTTGATTTGCAGTAACTAAAGACCCACTGCTCTTCGTGCAGAATATGCATCTGGGCTCCTGTCTTTGCAGACCTAACACTCTTCCAATTATCATAGCCCTTTTAATTTCCCAGTCTCTGCTTGCCCATGCATGTGGGCAATGGAAATTTCATTTTGCATTTTAATTGCATTTATCTATTGCACTTTCACATTTTTTGTGCATCCGTGTGTCATCAAGACAAGCTTAATCCACAAGAACCATGATGCCAATGCTCATGCAGTAATTCAAGACCTCAGCTCATGGGATTGAGGGTAACAAATTACTTAATTTGCTATTATTAAATATGCAGAAATAAACCAAAAAATTGTAAATAAACAAAAAATGGTAGTAGTACAGGTATAATTCCTATTATCTGGAATTTTTTGGTACTGGAGTTTTCTGGGTAAGGGATCATTCCATAATTTGGTTCACCATACCTTAAAGTAATAGTAACACCAAATATTGATTTTATTCAAAAAGAATGACAATATAATGTACTGGTAAAACTGGTGTGTTTTCTTTAGAAACAGAAGTATAGTTTATATAAACAAGCTGCTGTGTAGTCATGGGGCAGCCATTTAAGCACAGGATACACAGTAGATAACAGATATGTTCTGAAGAATCCCATTGTATATTACAGAGCTTATCTGCTATGTAACCTGTGCCTTGTTCTCATTTTTCATCTTTGAATGGCTGCCCCCGTGGCTACACAGCAGCTTGTTTATATAAACTATAGTACAGTTCCTGAAGCAAACACACCGGTAGGTGCAAAGCAACAGTTCATTATATTTTCACTACTTTAAAACACTTTTATTTTTTGGTGTTACTGTTACTTTAAGTCTACTAAAAATCATTAAAACATTAAATAACCTACGAAGATTATTTTGCTACCAATGTGGTTTCGTGAAACTTAGTTACCAAAATAATTCTGTGCTTAAAATTATTTCTTTCAGAAATGGCTCAATTCGAATAGGGATTCTATACTTGTAGCAGTATTTCCAATAGATTGGTAGCAACAAATTTAGACATGTCAATACGCTGGGTTGTGTCTAGATATTGTGGTGTATCCATTCATGTGAATTCTTATTTTTCTGTAAAGAAACTGGCTATGCAAAACTCACGTAGCACTATTTACTGTATGTTCTGCTTTTGCCAAAACTGAAGGCAAAAATCAGCAGGGATAGCAGCAGAGTCAGATCATTCCACTAAAGCAGAAGCTACCAGGTTCACATGTTTGTAATGCAACTTTTTATTCTAAAATAGAAGCTTTTATGAAAAGTAACATCTCTAAAATGTGTAATATAAAGAAACTTTAAAATATGTCAGGCTTTTTATAGAGTCCTGGGTTTTTAGAATGTCAACTGAACAGTAGACTGCAAGTGTCTATAGTGTAGACATTTATGGAATATGAAAGAAAAATAAATTGCAACTATTTACTCTAAAATGTCTTGCCCCTTTAGTAGAGTTCTGCAGAAACTATAGAAAATTCAATAAATGAAATATCAATTAGTCATCTAAACACAGGGAAGCAGGTTTGTGTAGCAACATCCATCCATAAAACAAAAGACAGCTTTACAGTTTCCCCTTATCCTGCCACAGATCTGTTAAAACCTACATGTCAATAACAGAATATATTGGAGACAAGTGTAAATGGACTTCCACGGTTTAAAATCCATTCAGTACTACAAATTGGCACGTTTTTTGCAGTCCTATAGAGCCAGGTATGAAATCATTGCAAACAGTGCAGTTTATGAAGCTGTCTGTCATAGTCCTTTAGAGCTGTCACTTGTTCTGTTCATTTAATTTGGCAATACATTCTCCTGCTTACAGAAGTCTTCCCGTTATATGCACAATAGTCAGTTATAATGGAAAACATCGACACAATGCTTTGTGGAAAATCTATCCAGTTCACTGTCTGGCGATCTCTTTCCAGATTATCTCCATATGGAAAATTGAACTGAACCTTGAGTCTCTTTCTAGTGAGTATACTATATAGTACAATAAGAGGCCTGTTTACAATACTGTGTATAAAAAAACTGCAACCAAATACACTATACATCGGTAGGCATCGCTATGTAAAAAACAGTGTATTTATCAAGATGAGAATTCATTTGAAGTACAGGGAGATTAAGTACTTTGCCCAATCCACAAGGAGTTGACAATGGAGTCACCACTAAATATTAAACTGATTACTCACTAAGCAAAGTTTAAGGTTGCCATAGACGCACCAAATCATATGAAAGACCTTGTGTACAATAATCAGTTTGTGTGTGATGGGTCATTTGGGCAGGACTGAAAATTTTCATTGTACCATTAATGCTGAATCATCAGATAGAGCTAAAGTATTCTTTTTGAATTTACCTGCATATCTGATGATTCAGTTCTTAAAGGAGAAATCAACCTGTGGGGAAACAAAAATGTAGTAGCATGCAGTTGTAACAGTTTGCTGGTTTGCGGCAATTGCGCATGCGCGGAATTACACGGAAATTGCAGATCTCTCAGCTTACCAAGGAGCCAGAAGATGGACGCGTGGAACTTCGCTGGAAGAATCTGAGCCGAGGGGTAAGTTTGGAGTATGGGGCATCTCCCCAGTAGGTAGTTAGACTGGAGGGAGGGCTACCTGGGGTGGGGGTAGGAGGTTTTTTCCCCACAGGTTGATTTCTCCTTTAACGTTAGTGGACTGGACGAAAGATCTTTCATACAAACAATGGTAAAGATCATAACTGTAACGTGTATGGCCACTGAGCCATTACACCTCCCCACCTTTCTGTATCTAATACATATGCACATGATCTGCACATGAACCTGGACATTCTGGTAAATAAAATATTATAGGCTGGTAGCTGAAGTACAACAGTTGCTGCAGTCTTGATATCTAGGTTGCACTCAATGTTGAAGTGCTCAACCCCTGAATTCCTTTCTTTCAGATCAGGTGCCAAACAGCGCATTACCCAACCTGCCACGGGCTAGGAAGTCACATATTGTTGCTGCACACTGACAAAGTGAATCAATTTTTTAGTTGTGCAACAACAACTTAAAAGGTGATTTGTCAGTGTGCAGCAACAATTTGGACTATATTGATATCTGGGTTGTTGTTGATAAGGCTGCCCAACTGAATGGAAATGTCATGGCAACACAAGCATGGAAAAGTTCCTGGGGGTGCCAAATCAGAGCTGTGATTGGCTATTTGGTAGCCCCTATGTGGACTGGCGGCGTACAGGAGGCTCTGGCAGTACACCTGGAGGCATATTTAATATTTTTGGATGTTGTTGCTTCAAAGCAGGTTCTTATTTTTGAATTACTGGCTTGGAGGCAGGTTTTAGTTGTATAAAAACCAGGGTGCATATTTATTATACTGTGTAAAAAACAGCGGAATAATACACCACACATCACCAGGCTTCACATTTATGTGTTTTTTCTTAAAGTGACTTCTGCCGGAAGCAATGTAAAATTCGACATTTATTTTACACAGCTTTTTACACGGTTTTGCTGGCGAATTTCATTTTACACAGCATAATAAATATGCCCCCTGGTTTTTATGCAACCAAAACTTGCCTCCAAGCCAGTAATTCAAAAACAAGAACCTGCTTTGCAGCAACAACATCCAAGGGAGTTGGAGAGTAACATGTTGCTCACGAGTCAGTGGTCTAGATAATATTACCTCTGTATTTTATATTTGCTCTATTTGGCACTCTGTGTCCTTTCAGCTCATTATTCTATTTTCTTCCATGCACCGGCTTCTTTATCTGTTCTACTATTGATCCCTAGTCTTAAAATGCTATTTTACTCTTTTTGCCATTTGAAAGTGTGTTGTTTCCTCCTCACTAAACAAGAAATACCTTATAAAATGGAGTTATCTGACTAGAGGGAGGGGGGAGTTTTTACTGGAGCAGTTTTCAGCCAGTAAGCCTGCAACAGCTGCAAAAGTGTAGTTAACTTCTATAAGCCTTCCTAATCGGATCAGCTATCCTGACGTGATCTGTTTCCGTCTGTCGCAAGGTTCTATCCTCGTCTGGTTACAGACTTTAATACTAATTAACAGCACATATATGCGGTAAATGCCCAGAAATGTGAGATAGCACTAGAGCCAGACAGAATGCATCAGACAGAATGCATCAGACTTAGATTAGCTCTGACCTAGTATCATATATACTGACGTTTATATTAGCCTGCTTGCAGTGAAAGCTGAGTTTAAGCATTGATGAAAATACTTTTTTTAAACAGTTATAGGATCTATTATTTGAAATGCTTGGGACCTGAGGTTATTTTGGATAAGGCTACCAACATTTTTAAACAGTAAATAAAATAGTATTTTTGGCTTGAATTGTGTTAGCCTAGTTACAATCAAGTACATGGTACTATCAGTCAGAAGGTGGAACAGCTTAATAAATAGGATAAAAATGGATGCTGTGTTTATTAATGCTAGTCATCAATGGATTTTGCATCCAAACACACACTTTGCACTTCCATAAAGTTTTGCTTAGGTCTATCCTGCCTCTTCTACTGAGCCACGTGCAAGTGGCCTATTGATACTGTGGAACCCTGGAGATATACTGCTAGCATGAACATGGCAGTAATTCTACAGAACCCACAGTGGTTTGGGTCAATAGGTCTTGCAACAATAGAAAGGCATGCAAACATCGTTTTAACATAGACAAACAGAAGTAATTCAATGGCAGCTTCTGCAATATGGTTGCTACCACACAAACACACAGTTGTTTTCTCTTTATGTCTCAATTGTGGTGGCCACAACTCCCAAACGGCGACTATAATGCTAGAATTATTGGACAAAACATCACAAAAACTAAGAGATTTGCATTCAAAATTGCATTTTGCCCACTGTATTTGCTGTAGACCTTTTTATGAGACATGGCTTTGGTGTCTTTTTTGAAGCTTCTAGATAACAGGCATGTCGATAAGTCCCATTACAGATATATGAGTAGAAAATGAAAATCAAATTAGAAAAATAGATGATGTAGGAACTTACAGAATGTGAGAGTAACTAGTGTTACTGAGAATCAGATAACTGTCTTTCTTACAACAAATTTGGAAGGGACTAATATATTTAATGAAAGCCATTTACATTACACATTAGAAACATACATACATATTTGCCATCCCTATTTCTCCCCTTTCTATTTTTATAAATATAGCAATATGGACTACTCAGCTGAACGAGACAACCATTCCAACAATTACTTACAAAAGCAGAACTATCACCGAAAAACGATCAACATGACCTATAGGTAACTTTTGATGTAGATTAATATTTCGAAAATACATTTTTTAGTGTCAGTATCACTTTAAGTGAGCATTAGACAGGTTCACGTGATAAGTCTTAAGATCTAGTGAGGGTGACCCATAATAGACAATAACCAATAGCAGTTGCTCACTGAAAGCAAATGTTTGATTAGCTGTAGTGGGTTACTAGACCTGGTGCTAATGTTACAGCTTTTATAACATTATAGAATGCTGGCTTTTACAGCAGATAAGATAGTATAAACAACATGTATATATAATTGTTTTCATGTCCATTTTCCAGCTAATGAACTCGTACAATACCCTCAGTTGAAGCAATTAACATGTAACAATACGGTGCTAGACAGAAGAAATAAAACCAGTGGATCATTTAGGCATCTGTATAAATACTGTTAGCATTAAAATATGCTATTATTAATATATCCCATGTACTGTATGAACCTCTCTAATGTGTATACCTGGCCAGCTTGTGTGCCCACAGGTCTTTATTGGGTAGTTAATGAAAATCTTATAGTGGGGAAACAATGACATTTTGGAGATTTCAATTTATCAAGCTTTGATTTTGCAAAATACTTTTAGCTGACCTGTAACCACTGGTTGCCAGTGTGAAAGGTATTTATTCATCATTCAAAGGACACCCGTTGCCATAAAGTCATTGCAAAGTTTCTAACACACGTTAGTCCATATTTGTTATGTAAAATGAAATTAACTGAAAACCTAACTGTGTAATGTTATGCCATATGAATGCCAGATTTGACGTTGTTATTTTGCATTACATCTGGTGGAAGTCACTCTAAGAAAAAACACATAAAAAAAAGGAAAACAATTCTTGTACACAAAATGTACACAATTATTAGTGCCATATTTTACACTGTGAAGCCTGGTCGATGCGGGGGTGTATTCGTCTGCTGTTTTTTTACACAGTTTAATAAATATGCCCCTAAATGTAAGCATCACACTTGTGTATTCTACATCAAAGGCTTTTGCAAATCCTTGCAATAAAACAGCTTTGATTATGCTTGTTTATTATTTCATATACAGGGTAATGTAGTAACACATTAATTACTTACACCAAAAAATGAAAGTGCATTAAAGTAATGAAAATATAAAGTACTGATTGCACTGAACATGTACAACTGGTGTGTTTGCTGCAGAAACCCTACTACAGTTTAAATAAACAAGCTGCTGTGTAGCCATGGGGCAGCCATTCAAAGCTGAAAAAGGAAAAATGGCACAGGATACTCAACAGATAACAGATAAGCTCTGTAGTATGCAATGGGATTCTTCAGAACTTATCTGTGATCCATTGTGTATCCTGTGCTTAATTGGCTGCCCGCATAGCTGCACAGCTTGTTTTACTAGTGCAGGTCATCAATACATAATATAGTTATTTTCTTACAACACTAACTTTTTCAACCAACTAACATTTGCTGTCATAGTTTGGTTAAGGTATTGAATGAAAACCTTTGATTGGTTGTTATGGGTTTCTAGATAATACCCATTTCCTCTCTCCTTATAGAGATATAGCAAACAACTATCATAAACATAATAGCACCTTTTACCATGTTTTAAGACCATTGGTGCATGAAATACAGATTTAGTTTCTGGATTATGAAGGGATGTGTGTTGCATTTGATATGGTATCAGAAGGTTTGGCCATGTTACCTACCTAGTGACTGGTGCATTTCTATAACATAGTAGAAAAACCTCTGGCACCAAAATAGTATTTCATTAGATGTTCATTAGACTTCATTTACTTACATAGATGAAGATTTGCACAGTTGAAATAACTCATATCAATTAGTGATTCCCGCGATTCGCCGCCGGCATCCGTTTTATAGGGAAATGCCGGTGCTTTTTCGTTTGTACGCCGGCAACAAACACGAGACGCCGGTGCCGTTTCACGAAATTCCAAATTCGCCCATCACTAATATCAATCTAATTAGTAATAAACTCTGATCCAATTAAGCCAGTTACATTAATGATGTGATTGTTATGTATTACTCAAGATGTGCAATTTCACTTACAGGTATATACGCAAAATTGTCTCCTTCCATCATGAGTGCCAGTAAACATCTGGGGGTAAATAGTAACTGACTGAAGAACTGCTAGACCTGGAGTAGAATCGGCTAAAAATTTACATATGGTACTGGGTGTGGCACAATTTATACCCAAATAATTTGTGTGTGAATAAGCATGCCAGTGATAAGTTATACTGAAGTCATTACGGTGTTTGATTTTGGGTCATAAAAATGTGTAACAACCTTGTTATTTGGCCCATTTACAGTATATAAATAGTAAACATATTTAATATGCCTAGAATAGTGCTGTCCAACTGAGGGGAAGGTATTTTTATTGTCTATGTGGTGGAGGGCCAATAATGGAATCCAATGTTGACTCCCTGTTTTTAAACCACACCTACTTTAAACCACACCTATGTTACCATAAAAACTTTTAAGACCATGTCCACATTAATGGTGGTAGCACACAAAAAAACACAAATGGTTGGTGCTCACTGCATGGATATTAAAACATACCCTTAAATCCTCCCCTGAGGATAACACTGCACCCCCCCCCCCAGAATATGATTAAATGGGAATGCAGAGAATAGCACACAGAGAGCATAGGGCAGGCAGAGAATGGCAAACACAAGAAACATAGGGCAGGCAGAGTATGGCATACACAAATAGCATAGGGCAGGCAGAGTATGGCACACACAGGGAGCATAGGGCAGGCAGAGTATGGCACACACAGGGAGCAAAGGGAAGGCAGAATAGAGTAGGAGACAGGGATACTGTGCTACATACAGTGACCCAATACTGATGCCCCTTTAGCTGTTTGTATGAGTTGTGAACAGATGAGCTGTGTGGGCATTTTAAGTCTCGTTCGGAGGTGTGAAAGGTGCAGGACTTTACAGGTGTCAACAGTGTAGGGCTTTAGGGTGTGAGAAATAGAGGTGTTACTGGTGAACAGTGCAGGAGCTTACTATCTGAATTTGAAGTTTACACAATGAAGGGGACAGTTAATCTCAGTACTAGTACCTTTTAAAGTTTACACAAAGGAAGCAGCCACAGCAGGTCAGTTGGAAAGCACTGGCCTAGAAGGTCTCAGTGTTCTGCAGTAAGTGAATAGATCTATTTTAGAATAGAGACAAGTCTCAGCTCATTTAATAGTATAGTCTGTACTACAGCTCAAACAGGGAAAATAGAGTATAGGGTTATTCTTCCTTAGGCAGTGTCGGACTGGGATGCCAGGGGTCCACCAGAAAACCTTAGACCATGGGCCCACATTCCGAACTTTTATTCCTCCTCTCCTCACTCAACTTCTTTATTCATGTAACTAGTCTTTTATATGTACTTACTATATTCTTCCATTATTACACATTTTTCTTCCCATAAAGAAATAGGAAATGACCATGAAATATGCCAAATTGTTAGAAGCAAGATGCCCACTGACACCTTGGCCCACCGGGAGTTTTCCTGGTATCCCAGTGGACTAGTCCAACACTGTCCTTAGGCTTATTACAATGAATCCCACAGGTGATGTAACCCTAAAGAAGGGGGTGCATAAAGTCAGCACCTTCTATTAGTTGTGGACTCCATTTTACAGCACCCAGAATTTGTGATTGGTTACAAACTGTTAAAAGTTGCAATTCATAACTACAAATCAAGGTGTTTGTGATCCTGTTCCTTAGGAAGGGAACACATCAATGCAAATTTATTCTGCAGTGCTTTTATCATGTATTATTATTATTATTATTATTATTAACATGTATTTATACCGCGCCAACATATTGCGTAGCACTGTAACGTAAATGTGATTATACAACTAAATCACATGAATTATATACATAGAACATATGGAGTTACATACATCACAATCAATACAGGTACAAAAAGGTGAGGAAAGGCCCTATGCATAGGCATACAGTCTAAAGGGAAGGGAGTAAAACACAAGGTGTGGGAGTGGGCAAATTAAAAAAAAAACCCACAATGATCTGTTTAAATCAATGGAGTTATAAGTTCCAATAACTTTTAATGGAAAGAGAGCAAATGTTTTAAATTCTACTATCTATTGTAGTCCACATGTAAACTTCTTTTCTTTTAAAAAAAAACATCCTGAGGCAAAGGCTTGTTTTACACAAGGTGTATTCTCTGCTGACATAAACATGCCACAGAAGCAATGTTGATGAGCCCTGACTAATGTGGTCTACCAGTTACAGCATCCTCCTGTCAGTGCACACACAGGCACATTTTAGCATTGAAATGTGAAAGTATAAATGTCTATGCAGAAATCTCCTCCAGTGTGTCCAGATTTCATACTTGTCAGCTCATCATCAAACAATCAGCAGGTTTTTCCATTTACCAATTATATTGCAAATTAGATTAGCTTGTGTTTGTATAATGATTTAATCACCAGGCAGCTATACAGTTAGGGGGTTAAGTCCAAATGCTAAAAACTTGATACTAAAATTTTTTTACGATATAATCCGAATTTTTAGTGGATGATAAAACTCAAATTTTTCAAGATTTAGAATACCCCCAGCATGCAAACAAATCCGAAAATATCCATCTTCAACCTGTTGAGGTCCTGTAGAAGTCAATGGCAGAGGTCGTATTTGCAATTTGAAGATATCATGGTCTGCACTGGGTTTTGTAGGATAATCCAAACATTTTGAGCTTTTCCAACGATTTTATGAAAAATTTGGACTTTTCAGGGGTTGAATCTGAAAAATTTGGGTTTTTCGTGTGGCAATCTCAAAAAGTTGCGGTTTTCGTGAGACAATCCCAAAAAGTAGTGGTTCTTCCCGATCCAATGTTTGTGTTTTTTTTATTAAAAAATAAGGCTAAATGGTGAATTGTAGTTTGGTCTGATTTTTATCTGAAATATTCAGATTTTGAAAAAAAAAAAAACCCTTAGTGTGTTGTTATTGTCTGTGTGTTACTGATACAAATGTTACTGTTCTGGCATGTTTCAATAACCTCTACTTTAGTACATTTATATTAACCTAACTTTGATTTCTGTAACAAACAAGAAGTAAAGCACATCCCCAAAGTGACAAATGAGGAATACACAACTTAGGTCATACAGTTTAAAATTATATTCATTTTGATGCTGATTTATCTGCTGGGAAATATGAATAATGATGAGTAAGATGAGGTTTGCTAATAATTGAATAATTGATCAGAGTAAGATTTGCCTATTTACTTTGCATTGTGTCAATAAAATAACACAAGCCGTTCAATAGACAGAAAAGGCCTTCAATATTTGATGAACAGATCAATATGGATTCCATTTTCCCCACAAGTCAGAATTAGAAAATGGATAATAACCTGGCAAGAGAAAACGCAACCGATAAAAGCCTTGAAATGTCTAAAAAGCACCCTTTATTTAAAATGAACAGATCTATAAATGTGAGAAAATAATACACAGAGCAAAGTGGTAAAATTCAGAGGTCAGGACCATAGAACAACATTCATTCAGGCCTCGGTGAGAGAGTGCACTTTACAGATATGATATTGTTTGACGATTTATCAATCTATGTAACAGCGGAGTTCACAAGGGCCTGACTGTAAACATTTCACTTAGCCTCTGCTGCCAGGCACTGAGAATTAAAGAAAGCTGTTCAGAGGGATTATGTCAATCAGGTTCTGGAGTCTCACTTAATCCTCACATTTTAAATTAAATCTTTGGGCATTATAACAATTTTTGTCTATTCTCCTGCTAATATATGTTGTCCTATTTGGCCATATATTTAGAGTATCTGCTCTGAGAATGAACAACTTTCAGTGCCAGGACTGTTCCGCTTATTCATAACAGGGAGAGTTTATGCAAACAAATGTTTTCCAAATTGCCTAATCCTCGTGTTACCTAATACTAAACAATCAAAAGCACTCTATTGGACACACACAGAAGGATAACAGGAGTCCGTTGGTGCCAAAATACTAGCTTATGCATTTTGGGGCAAAGGTCCTCCTATCACCACTTCAAATGCTTCAGCAGGGGGGTCTTTACTTTCAATAACATTAGAAGTAGTGACAGGAGATGCTTCATGCCACTGGCATGAGTTCAGCAGGTCCATTATCAGACATCATCTTTTGAATCCTTTTGTTAACACATCCAACAGTGATTCATAAGATCCACCATTAAACCATAAATTTTTCCTTGGTGTTTGTTGTGTTTGACAAACATATTGAGAAGGAAGCAACAACCATAGAGCTGGGAGTAAAGGTAAGGGCCAGTGTGTTTCTAAAATGTATTAGACCAATTCATAGATTTAAGATTTAAGTAAGCTCCATTGGAAACTTCCCAATAGTTAGCAATGTTACCAATAGATGCCTGATTAAAATCTTAGCTGTATCTGAGTCTTATCCACAACCAAGTGCTGAATTTTGGGTTTCCTTCATTTCTTGGGTTGTTAATTTCTATCACATTAAAAGTACATATATATATTCTTATAGTTCAAAAGTTCAATGCATCTGTTTAATGTTCCTAGCTCACTGGAGAGAAGTGCTACTCCATTTGCATCCCATTTACTGTTGGGCAAATACCCAGCAATACCAGTACTGGCAGAGTAGAACACCTTTTAGGAGGAAAGGGCCATTATTGGTGCTGTCTGCTCTTTCCCTTTCAATGAATGAAAGGCAGTGCAGGCGAGGCCAAGATGGGTACTTATAAACCATTTATAAAAAGAGGTAACCTAACCAGCTCTATATTGTGGGACAGTGACTGTGGTGCTAAGAATACATAGAATCCTTGTCATAAAAGTGGTTAGAGCTTCTGCTGTTCACCAGAAAGGAAGCATAGTGTAAGTAAGAGTAAATGTGTTCCCCCATGTAAGTAGAAAAAGTCAGTAAGTTTTCCAGTGGTGAATTAAGATATGTTTCCCATTTTACAGAATGCTACGGGTTTTTTTTAGTCAAACACACTTTTTGTTCAGACAATGGTATCGCTTTAAAGTTGTGTTCTTTTACCAGTTTCTAAATTTGACTACATCATTGTATGTTTTGCACCTAACTATTTTTGCCAGGAAAGATTCATTGTCTCATCAGGCTGAATATTTATCTGTGACAAGATGATAAAGCTACATCATACTGCCTTAACATCTGTTGCTCATTTAAGCAATTTCAGTCTGTAGCTGCGAAAAATAAATATGGGAGGCAAGTTCATCTTTTGTATTTTTAGGAGAGGGGAAAGATGACAACCCTGGGTATGTGAATTATACATTCAATCTTGAAAATTCTTCTCTCTTCATGCACTATTTAAATTTCATATAGAGAATCATTATCCTGCATTTGCATATTATAGTTGGAACATTAAACCAAACAGGCCTTTATAAATAAGCCTTGCTATGTTCCAGATCTCTATAAATGAGTCAAGTAGTTTCTTCCCATCAAATGACATTTGACAATAATCATATGTAGTGATGGGCGAATAAATTTACCTGGCGTGAATTTGCGGCAAATTTCTGCGTTTCGCAGCCAGCAAATAAATTCGCAAAACTCCCATGAAAGTTCGCCTGAGGCTAAAAAATTTGGTGTCCGAAAACTCTCTCACATCAAAATCTGCGCGCATTAACACTATTCGGACGCCCATTGACCTTAACACCGGCCTCAAAATTGACGATTTTGACGGGAAGAAGCGGGAGAAATTGGCCCATCACTAATCATATTTTAATGAAATGTATAATTAATCATAAAATACCAACATCTGTTAGCCTTATATTGTAGGCTCATTTGAGAGTCCTATTTTCAAAGTAGAAATAGGACACACCGGCACAACATGGGTAATTCCAGCAGGTAAAACCTTGCTCGTTTATTGCGGATGCAACGTTTCGGGGCGTGACCCCTTTCTCAAGCATGCTTGAGAAAGGGGTCACGCCCCGAAACGTTGCATCCGCAATAAACGAGCAAGGTTTTACCTGCTGGAATTACCCATGTTGTGCCGGTGTGTCCTATTTCTACGTTGTTTCTGAGGTTGCCCATTCCCTCTAGCATTGAGCACCTGGGAGTCGTTGAAGTCTGGACGGCCAGGGTGTGCGAGTGTAAGTCTTTCTTTTCCTATTTTCAAAGTGTCATTATTAGCCTAAATTATATTAAAATCCTTTAAATACAAATGCTTTCATTCGTTTATAATTTAGGCTGGAATTTGCAGAATAAACTAAGGAAGGTCATTTTTATTTGCTTTTTCTTAGCCAAATATAATCAACTTTTTGAGCTCCTAAAATATCTAAAATGTTCTACCAGCAGATGGATCTAATTTGATAGCAAAATGACACGGGACATTGATTATTCCTTTGAACCCTCCGCTAACTAATAACACCAACCCAGGAAGCCTCCACTTTGTTTCACAAAAAGAAATCATTAACAACTCCCAACTTTAGACACTGCCCTTAATCATATTATATAGACATATATTTGTTACGAAGCATTTCACAATAAAATTTAAAGGGATTCTGTCATGATTTTTGTGGCGTACTTTTTATTTCTAAATTACACAGTTTATGTTACAAATTATTCACTCTACCATATAAAATATTATTCCTGTGGGTTCTAAGTGGGTTTTTTGTTGTTGTTTTAATATTGTTATGTAGGCAGCCACCTCAAGTCATTTTGCCTGGTCATGTGCTTTCACAATTGAACTGCTTTCAAATAAGTTATTGTTTATCCTGCTCAATGTAACTGGAGGAGTCATGGTCAGGCTTTGGTGTTTTACTTTTACTAATGAGTGCTATTCCCATATCTAGCTGGGAGCATTGTTAGCAAGGGAGGGGGTGATATCACGCCAACTTGCAGTGCAGCGGTAAGATTGAAGTTTATCAGAGCACAAGTCGCATGGTTGAGAGCACCTGGGAAACTAACAACATGTCTAGCCCTGTGTCAGATTTTAAAACGAAATATAAAAATATGTTTGCTTTTTTGAAAAATGGATTTCTGTGCAGGATTCTGCTAGAATTCTGCTAGAACTATTAACTGATACATTTTGAAAATGTTTTCCCGTGACATTATCCCAACAGATACCAGTTATGCATAAAAGACATTTATATTTAGTGAAAGGTTTTGGGGGTTACATACAAGAGCAATGGAGACTGAATAATGTTTCTCTATAAATTAGAAAAGCATTATGTTAGGAGCTATAAGCATTCAATAACATCTTTTGAAACAATGGGTTTGGGAACACACTGATATTTTGTTCTACACACCATTTTGAAGACCAGGAAACATGATCTTCAAACAATCACAGAGCACTTGTACATCAAGGCTCCTGACACCTTGTCAGATTTGTGGATTTGTATGGATGGACAATATGAACTTTTTTCTGCAGTATTACAAAATACTACAGGTGACTAGAACATGACAGAGTTTCAGCAGTTTATATATAACCTTAAATAGTGATGGGTGAAAAAATTCACGATACAGAAAGTCAATAGGCGCGACAAATTTTGACACAAGCAACAATTTTTATACGTGCGACTATTTTGTCCAAATGCATTAAAGTCAATGGGTGACATGCATCAATTTTTGTGCAACAATTTTGATGTGCAACAATTTATTTTTTACGAGGCGGATTTTCTTCATTCTCTATATCTTCATATACAGTTCTTATCAGGTAATAACTAATTATTGTTTTAAACATCCCAGCATTATTAGCTGCCTCTTTTATTTTACCATAGATAAATACAGCCATTACCAGTATTTTTCAGACCACCATCGGTAATAACAAATTTCCTTTCCGTCATCAGATATGCAGGTCATATGAATTTTGTAACTACTTGTGAACTAGCCCTTGGTAAAACGGAATGATTTACAATACTGGAAAAAAAAAAGAATGTCTTTTATAAGAACACCAATATAAAACACAACTAGAACAATTACTGGACACACAAGTTGCATAAGAAATGATCATGTCCAAGTACAATCGCCCATGATTTTATACAATGTATGTCAAGCTAAATAGCATTTGCAAGACTGAAAGCATCTATACTTGAAACCTGTTGTGAAATACCATGCAAAAAAATCTAATTTCTAAACCTATCCCATGTGTGTATATATATCAATAACATCACATAATCTCATTTGGAGGAGGCATGACCAACATCCAGATGTCCCGACGTGTAGCAAAACACTGGCTAAGTCACTTGGTTACTCGATAATAAAAAGAATATTAAGCTCTAAACTTAGATATTTACATTGCAGTAAACAAACTATAGTTAGCTACAGAAACTGGCATTCAGGGCTCGAAATGCATGTGAAAGGAGCAATTATATATAGGATATGGGGTGAAATAAAAGACATTGCTGAGCAGGAACTTATAAAGGAAGTTTGTTTCTCTTTTAACATGCAAATAGAAGTCATTTAAGAGTAGGTTGAAACTCAGTCGGGATTTGCAGTGACCATCTGAAAGCTACTAAACTACACAATACCATGACCCCATAAAAACATCTGGACTTAGATGAAGAGCCCACAAACCCCATATCATCGTTCCAGTGCCAAGTGAATTTGGAAGCATTTTGTCACTTGTTTTGTTCCCTCTCTGTTGGGCTGAGTTTGTTCCTGTTTTATTGCTCGGAAATGTTATTCAAAACAGTTTGCAAGAGTAGCTGTGTCAGCATATAAATGGCTCTCAATTAAGCTTACAGAAATTTCCCGCAACTTTAATTAAAAGATAAGCCCAACATGTTTTTGCTAAATAATCGAACTTCAGGAATGTGTTTTCCTTAAGCGGTTCACCTTAGAATATTGAATGCTTTTGTGTTCAGCAGAGGATTTCACCTATAGATTGTTTTCCAACCTGGCTCATTTCTAGAGAGTGGAGCTTTAAAAGGTCACTAGCAAAACAGAACAAGAAATTAAATTCTGCCTGATCCAATGCAAACAAAGTGAGCACAGATGAGCAAAGAGGAATCTCTATTTGTGATAACAAACATTGTATAATTGGCTTACTGCATGAACAGTTTCAATGTCGCACACACTGTGCCCACACACACACACAAATATATGTGTGAGTATATACAGTGCTACGTAATATGTTGGCGCTATATAAATACATGTTAATAATAATATATATATATAAGTCCTAAGGCTGGTGGTGCATGGGGTGCTTGAGCCAGCGCTTTACATTCTGCCACCTTCCCCATTTCCTTGGGAAATGCATGAAGGCATCTCTACAGTGCTTTTTAACCCAAAACACACTAGTAAGTCAGAGGCATTTTCTATTTTAATTAATGGTTGATAGAGGGGGCCACTCAGGAGGTTGAAAATGTTTTACCTGTATTTCAAAAGCATTGTATATATACAGTATAAGTTTGACACCTGTTATCCAGAATGATCGGGCCTGGACTTTTTTAGATAAGGTATCTTTCCATAATTTGGATCACTCTGAGTCTGCAGTCTACTAAAAAATAATGTAAACATTAAATAAACCCCCCCCTCAAAGATAGACTTGCTTTCTCCTTTAAAATGTGTGCATGAATCCAACACAATTATGAGTAAAAATAAACTGTGAGAAAAGTAAAAAAAGGAACAAAAATGGTAAGAGAAACAGAGAAGTAATAAAAATGAAAAATAAGGGCAGAGAAGGACAAAAGTGATATTTTGGTGTAAATGTCCCTTGAGGCTTAACAAGGGCGCTTCAGTGCAGCAATAGCACTAATATTCCTGCATCTTTTCTACACTCTGAAATCTTCAAGTGAAAGAAAGAAAATAAATACTGCTGGCAATTTAAATTGGGCACACCAGAGGTAAATCAGTTAATCTCTTAGGGCAACATTTCAATGAATATAAGATTCCCTGGAGAGAGCTAAAGACAACATTCAATTAAAAATCCTGTCTCTGTGTATTTATACAATTCTGCCGCCAAAATCCACAAACTGGAAAAGTAAAAGTGAGGGAGGAGGAAATTGAGGAGATGTATGGAAACAGCAGGGAAGATAGGCTAGGTACACCAGAACAAAGAATGGCCTCTAAAACCACGCTGAATAGGGTTATGGACTTGGGAGAAGTAGGAATTTGCTATGCAATAGCCTCATCATCAGCACAACTGGCGCTTAATTAATTACCCCCTATGAGTCCTACACAAATCATCTATTGTTTTTGGTGCTCTCTCTCTCTCTCTCTCTCTCTCTCTCTCTCTCTCTCTCTCTCTCTCTCTCTCTCTCTCTCTCTCTCTCTCTCTCTCTCTCTCTCTCTCTCTCTCTCTCTCTATATATATATATATATATATATATATATAAAGAAAAGGGCCAATGTACATAGCACACTAACAACAAATCCTCCTCCAAAAAACCTGTTTAAAGACTTTCAAGTTTGATAATGGCTTTTCTTAGTCTATCTTGTTATTTAATCATTCTGTAACATCCCGAGTATATCTGTAAGTGCTGCCTCCCCCAGTCATCTGTGAGTTTAAAGGGTAACAGCAGATGAACCAGCTGTAAGGTGACCATAGATTCTACAATTATGATCAGGCGTTTTCAATACAGATGTGTAGAGTTGAATCGTTAGATGTACGGGTAGAAACAACAGACAAACAACAACAAATTCTACCTGTATCTGACAATTAATCAGTTCGATGTTCAGGCGCTCGATCAAAACTTTTCCACCTTCCCGATGGATGAGCCGAACAATATCCTTGTCTTCTGCCAATATTGGTCACTTGTCTCCTGCCATAAAAGCACCTTATATATGTCTATGGCATCCTTTAATCACTGGGATTCACGATCCAACATCTAAATAGTTGGATAAATGATAATGGGACCAACACATACCAGCAGTAGAATGGAAGATGTATCATGTGCATCAAAAATTGTTTAGGGGCAATAGCAAATCATAGTAACAGTAGTCTGTAAGAATATATTTTATTTTAGAGGTCTTTAAACTAACAAAAACGTCATTTGTTCGGTGTTCCACTGCCTAGAACAAACAAGGGTCTCAGGTTATTGGAGTCACAAAGCTTCTGGGTGGCCAGCTATTTAGTCAAGATAGTTTATAGTAATTTGTAGTAAAACAAGCTTTCACATAATTTACATTGTCCGATTTTTGGACGTAAGGAAAGTTCATATGGAATTATGGAGTATTGTGCAGTATATTGAGTTTTGCTGTTGGATTACACCAAACCGTTCTGATTGCCACATTACAGTTACTTGAAATGTCAGTATTCAGGCTTCAGTTGAGATAAAATTAGATGAAAAGGGCTTGATATGCCAATGTTTAGATAATGGTTGTGGAAAAAATTAACTTTTAATAATGACTCTAATTAATGAATTGGTTTCTAAATGGCCCCATTTAGATGGGACGGCAATTCTATTGACTGCTACAATTTAGTAATACATACGGATGGCTACATAGGAACTGAGCTTGATCATTCATTTATATGCGCAACGCTTTACAATGTAAAGGCTTATTTAATACCAGTTATTGAAGCTGCATAATTATTGAGAAGACACAACTGACCCAGAGGGTAATATACTGAAGTGCAATATGCAGTTGATCTACCTATGCAAGCTGGCCAACTGAGAGTAAAGCCCCATTCTACAAATCCATCAACTGGATCACCTAGCAGAAGTGCAGGTACTTCCATTTCCAAGTCAGACATAACTTGATACACATACACAACTGAGTATTCCGTTTTCCATTTTGGGTGGTGAGGCAAGGAGAGAGGATTGTACAACTTTACAAAAACCCAGTTGTATAATAGTTCTAAGTGTCTTGTCACTTTCAGGCAAAATTGCAGATAAACCCAATTTCTGTGGCCAAAGCCATCTAAATCCCAGGAAAATGTTTTTAATGGGGTTTGTTGTTGGTACAGTAACAATTTTATGCAAAGATCAACAGAGTGCCAGTTGTCATTCACTATTTTCATATATACATCTAGTGCCAACAAACAAGAAATTACTTGGTGTACCAATAAAGCCACATAAAATATGTATCTACTATGACACAATGGCTGAGTCATTGGAAATGTGCTTTTACAAAATACAGCATGGGTCATGTATGGATGCTGGCACTGAATGTCTCTCTTATTGGTACCATTTATTAGAGGTACTTGTGCCTAAACATGGTCCTTGCACTTCCTTACAATTGAGCCTATTGACCCTGGGGAATCCTGTAGTTACTGCCACCATCCCCTTGGTAATAGTTCCCTATAAAATCACACTGTAATGCAGTTTTAATGCAGCACAACAGAAGAAACACAATATGAGCCTTAATGTGCACCTAGTTTGAGAGAAGGCATTCACATAATTACATATTACATATATGGTGAAATTGCAGTGGTTGCTAAGTGTATTGTTGGTAAAAATCCACCTGGATCTGAAACCAGCACCATGAACTTTATTCATAAATTACCTTTTATATCAATGGCACCTAATTAATGGCACCCTCTCCCATATTATACCCACTGATTCTATGAGAGGCATTATTTAAGCTTGAGCCCCAAATGCAAAATGCTTCTTTTTATTTATTTATTTTCATTGCTGTAAACTATCCATTCATTTTGTTAGAATGCATCCATGCTTTTTGAGAATGAAAGTGTTATAACGGGGTGGATAAGACAGTCCAAAATGAAATGCTTTTGTGCCCTAGGTCATTTGACCACCTGGCAACATCCCTGGAAGTCTCAAAAAGCTGATTTCCTTAAATAGACTTGACTGATTAAAGTAAAATTACAAGGAATGCAGCTTTTGTCATAATGGCTGCAAATTCTTTGTACAATACAGTTCATTGAATAATTTGCGTGTAGACAACAGAACCTCAAAGCAAAAATACTTGCCTTTCATGGGGCTTCCATATAATGATGGAATA
The DNA here is from genome assembly GCA_038501925.1 of Xenopus petersii. NCBI lineage: Eukaryota > Metazoa > Chordata > Amphibia > Anura > Pipidae > Xenopus > Xenopus petersii. The sequence continues at coordinate 85,421,764 of CM076677.1, forward strand.
CATGATTTGGCTAATTCTGGAACAAGAGCCCATAGTATAACTTGCAATGCTCCAGAAGATTTATAGGCCATAGAGAAATCTCAATAGCCCTCTGGCCATACACCAGTGAGGATAGAGAGATAGCTTGTGAGAGAGAGAGAGAGATTTAGGTACATTTGCTCATATAACCTAACATGTATTGTTTGTTTGTGTGCGCCATGAATCCTACGATCCCAGGGGTCAGGCCTTATCTTTTAAAATGGCACATACTACTAAAAAAGTATATTATTATGAAAATGGTTTATTTACATGAAACAGGGTTTTACATATGAGTTGTTTTATGCAATACATTTTTATAGAGACCTACATTTTTTGGGGGTATAGTTTTCCCTTTACTGTATTTTCATGCATATTCATTAAGAAAAAATGTCTTACAATGTATGGAAGCACAAGCTGTAGCACAATACAAAGTGGGCTTGCCCAGCTTCCAGGTGTTCTGACTACATAGTCAGGGGTGCAGCAAATATTGACGCAGAAGGTACAGGCACAAAGGTTTTATGATTTCCAATCTAGGATGCCCAATTTATGCTCCCTTGTTTCCTTAACTACAACTCATCTATTGGGGGCTACAGTTTAGCAACAGGAAGATAGCGGCAAGCTAGATATTCTTGCACTACAGTTTATTTGTGTTAAGTAGTGAAAGTGGTCAGCTGTTCTGCTTTAAAAAGAGGTTCTAAATTTAAATGTGACTTGGACACTATCTGCAAGATACAGTATGTACTATCTATGTCTGCTTGGCTTGGTACTTAAGATAGCCATGAAGGTGGTCATGCACAACTGCTGATTTGGGTCCTTTAGCCTGAATCAGCATTGTATCTGCCAATGTATGAGGCCCTATATCTGGCCAAACAGATCTTGGTCAGGCAGGTTTGATTTTCCAGCCTGATTAATGACTGTATTGGCTAGTTGATGTGATCCTAATCTCGCTGGTGCATATTCCCATTGTTGTAATCCAAACATTTGGCCCTAGGACCATCTAGGTATTGCCTACCTTTGGTGGGCATATTGGGGAAAAGATCTGCTCTTTTGCCAACCTGGCCAAACGGATTTTAGAGAGTGTATGGCCACCGTTACTACCCAAAAACACAGGTAGATTATTTGGCTCCTACTGAAAATAACCCCAGTGTTTATATATATATATGTTATAGGAATCAAAGGTTGTAAAGGTAGTTGTACACTGGCTGAAACTTGTAGGCATCCAACCGAGGGGCCATACACAGCATGACTGCCTTTTTATTGTTCTGATTGTTTGGGCAGGCGGCCTGAATGATGGTAAAAACAGGAAGGGAATATCACCTGCAGTTCCTCGTTACTTCCTAATCTGCTCATGCTCTATACATTTGCAGATACTGTATGGCACATTGGCAGATTTGATTTTGCAAACATGGCTGATCCACAAATTGACCAGTAACACATGAATATTAGTCAGTATTGTTGGCCCACATGCATTATGGGTAGGTGTATGGCCAGCTGTGTTGCACTGGTGTAGAGAAAAGAGAAGAAATTTTCTTGCATCACATATCACATAAATAAGATAATAACCAGCAGATTTTTTAATTCAATATGATTTGTAAGCATTTTGGGAAAGTATTAATTTTATTTGTATTTGCTTTTTATTTGTATTTGTATTAAGTGAATTTCTTTATTATTGCTGGTATCTGACTTTTAACATAGATTTAGTAGATGAGGCAAAATCTGCTACACCCTCCCATATGAAACATTTCATTGTAAAATGTATTTACCTTTCTATTTCAGGTAGCCTTATCTTGTGAGCACACAGTATTCCCATATTTATCTGAATAACCCTAGCACACAATACATACATTCCTTAATACCTGAATAAACTCATTAGAACTTGCTATCTTGGACTCTGAACATCCACTGCTTTTAGTAGAATTAAAGAGATCAAACATGAAGTACAACAGAATGATGTTTTATAATTTCGAAACCATTGGTAAAGGGGAAGTAATATCTCTCTACATTGCGTGCCACTGCTGCAATTAGGGTCCCTTATATGCTCCCCCCCAAAAAAAAAACATGAGGAAACTTTAGGTACAACATTATAGGGGCCGATTTATTAAGTTCATATTTTTTTCCCATTTTCCCAAATCAAAATCAAGTATTAGAGTAATGCATACTATAAACTACAAAAAGTGTACAAACTACAAAAAACTAAAGGGGTTATTTATTAAAGTCCAATTTTTTTGGTCAGACTTTTAAAGGGGAAAAACTATTTTTCATTAAAAAAACATCATTTTTTTCAGATTTATTAAACCTGGATGATGTTAAAAGTCTTGATATAAAAGTACTCCAACTCGGACCTGCCAAGTTCATGTAGAAGTCAACGGCAGATGTCCTGTTGACATTTTGAAGATATCCTGATCTGCACTGGGTTTCATTCAATAATCCAAAGATTTCATGGTATCAGGCGTCAAAAATGGAAAAGCCACAGGTTTCAGGCAACAAATTCTAAAAAATCGTACTGTTCGGATTCTTTCACAATATTATCGAGTCTTTTCCCACACAAGAAATTTTTGTGAAAATTTATTGATAAATGGGGGGGGAACTCCGTGTGAATTTCATCTGGGTGGTTTTCAGAAAATAGAAAATTTCCCCCCCAATTGTAAAAGCTGGCATGGTCATGTAGAAGTCAATGGAATCAAATCTGTCCTTTTCCACTTGTAAAATCTTATTTGCTTTGAGAGGTATTCATGTTTTTTTACATAAATTCTCACGAAAACAAAAATGCAGAGGTTTCTGTATTCTTATTTGAATTTGTTCCTCATTTTTATTCGTTTGTGCACTTTATATTCGCATCCTATATAATAAAGTTGAAGTGTCTCTGCGTCCAGTCCCTGTGTCCGTGGGATTGCGGTACTGCGCATGTGTCCCACGGACCGTCTCTGGCGAATTTTTGTTAGACTAGAACAATTCTGTTTTTATAAATGTTTGACTACATATGTTCTAGCGCCCGTTAATTTAACGGGCTTAATGTCTAGTCTTTTAATAAATAAGTAGACTTTTTAAAATGTTTTGTTGAGGTTAAAAAAAAACTTTTAACGCTACACAAATTCAAATTAGGCCTCTAATTGTATGTATGTTGCTGTATACAAAGGAAAGATTATAATTATTTTATATTTATTCATTTCTTCATGGGAAGTGAGTTGCAAGCTATGTTTACAGAAATGATGGGAAGGAAACAGATTTTTTTTCACTGTGGTAGAATTTAATAAACCAAGTCAAATATTAAATGAAATCTTTAGACAAAATGTAATTTCCTACAGTGAGACTGAACATTCTGTAAAACTGTAAAATCCAGATAACATTTGGCAGCGCGCTGGGGACATTTTAGGGGGCCTGTTTATAAAGATATGTTTTTATAAAGACACAGATATCCACATAACACCATCTAAATTCCAGGCATCACTACATAAAAGTGGGCGCTTGAAAAATGCTGTGTAATGATGTTGAAGTCCCCTGCTGTCTGTTACTCCATTTTTACAGTTTCTTACGCCATTGACTTGAATATGTTCCAGCAGGTTTGATATTGGATACAATAATGGCATAAAGGACAGCCTTCTGATGGTGTGAACATGACTGATGATTTCAGGGATTATGAAGCAAAGCATAAAATCACGCATACGGAAAACTACACACACACAAAATATACAGTTTGATACATACATTAATGTTTAATTTACACAATTCTGATGCCTTTTTTTGCAGCATAAACCATCTTATAAAGTTTTATAGATCCATAAGTGAGTACAGTAAGCAGCAGAGAAATAAAGAGCATAGATGCAATTATTTACCCAACTGTACAAATACACCCTATCAAATAACAGTAATTTTTACTTCTTTTAAGTCTGTGTCTGTGCATGTTGCTGTGTCCTTACTAGGGATGTAGCGAACGTCGGAAAAAAAGTTCGCGAACATATTCGCGAACTTGCGCAAAAATGCGAGCGGTTCGCGAACGGTTCGCGAACCCCATAGACTTCAATGGGAAGGCGAACTTTAACATCTAAAAAAGACATTTGTGGCCAGAAAAATGATTTTAAAGTTGTTTAAAGGGTGCAACGACCTGGACAGTGGCATGCCAGAGGGGGATCAAGGGCAAAAATGTATCTGAAAAATCTGCCTGTGTGTGCTTGGAAGAGATAGTGTAGGGGGAGAGCTGTTAGTGATTTCAGGGACAGATGATAGTAAGTTTGCTGGCTAGTAATCTGCTTGATACTGCTCTGTATTGGAACAAAAAAATAAATAAAAGCAGTCCTTACAAGGACTACTGTTATTGCAGCAGTCAGCAGATGAGATCAGATGCAGGACAGCTGCCCACTGCAGCTACATACAGAGCACTGCAGTAGAAGGTAGATTACTAGCCAGCAAAGCTACCTAAGCTTAAATGTCCCTCAAACCCCTGCAGACTTCTGTCCCTCCAATAACAGAGCAGTATCAACACGATTACTAGCCAGCAAACTTTCAACTGTCCCTGAAATCACTAACAGGCAGCAGCTCTCTCCCTACACTATCTCTTCAGCACACACAGGCAGAGTGAAAAAACGCTGCAGGGCTTCGGTTTTTATAGGGAAGGGGAGTGGTCCAGGGGAGAGCTTCCTGATTGGCTGCCATGTACCTGCTGGTCTGGGGTGAGAGGGCAAAAAAAAGCGCCAACAATGGCGAACCCAAAATGGCGAACGTCGCGCGACGTTCGCGAACTTCCGGCGAGCGCGAACACCCGATGTTCGCGCGAACAAGTTCGCCGGCGAACAGTTCGCGCCATCTCTAGTCCTTACTGGTTACCATCCCCGGCTCTGAATATGAGAGCAGTCTATTTCAAGTAACACTGCCTTTTCTATTTTAAGCCTTATGTTCTGTTTAAAGGAGTAGCCCGGCTCAACAAGGTCACCCGTGCAGCAGCAGAAATGGTGCAGCTGGAGTAAGGAGTGGCTTTGTTGACACAAAATTTACCTCCCTGTGGATATGAACCTGTGACACATTGTCTTGTGTCAGCCCTGAAGGCATGAGTAATTCCTTTTGTTTCACTCTTCCCTCCACATTCTATTAGGTGTTTGTGTACTGAGCAATCTTTCTTCGCCTGCCTTGCCCCATTCACTAACAGCCCGGCCCTTTAGCTGCCTGTGTATACATTCTGTTTGTTTTGGCTTGTTCCTGCGTGATGTAGAGGGGATGGTCGCAACTAACCATTATATTTGCAGAGTCTGAGCATAAAAGTGTAGAGCTTTCAGACACTAATCTATAGACTTGTATATGCATATTCCCTTTGTCTTGGAACCTTGGGGTTGGCTATTTACCAAAGGGATAATCATTCATTGTAGAGAATCCACAAGTCTTTCTTTATAATATGCAGGACATTTGCATATGTATTAGCAAGCTATTGAAAATCCAGTTCCATTTTAACTCGTATAGACTAAATATCTATTAAAATAAATAGTTTTTCCAATGTTTTACCAATACTTTACTGGTTGACGTCATTATGTTAAAAATAAATATACTGATACTGTACTTACAACTCCTGATATGGCTCTATTTCCCGAGGGTGACTAAATGGCAAAAAAAGTCCTTGCCTGGGCTCTGTAATCATCATTGGTATCAGTTACTGAAAGAGGGGCTGAAAGCGCAACTGCATTTTTACAACCATAATCACAAAAAAATGTCATATCTGGATCTTGAAGCATGATATGTTCTCTTTAACCAAGCAGCTATTTCTAGTATTAGTGCTAATACCCACACCTTGCTTTGAGTTTAGTTGATTTTATGACACTTGTAAGAGGACAAAAGAGGACAAAAAATGTTGTACCTTCCCAAACCCAAGAGAAAAACCTACTTTCAGACATCTGGTCTGTATCATGCAGCTCATTACTGTGAGACCTCTTGCATATCAGCCCAAATACTTCTGTTTTTCTGCTTAAAGTAACAAACCAGGTAATTTAGATACCTAATTAGCCTTGGTCATATCTTAATTGTTTTAAAACAGTATCATGTATATCTGAATTTTTGTTTTGGTATCATGTCTAAAGGTAGCCATACACTGGCAGATCTAAGTTACCAATTTAGTGCATTTTATGGGGCTCTCTGGCTGGCCTGCACAACCAAAATACGGCAGAAAATTGGCCAGATATTGCTTGGGTAGATTTACCCTTAGGGTCAAACCATCAGACCAGGCCAATGACATCCACCTCAAGGTAGGCATATCAGTTGCCAAACATGCAAATATTTCAGTAGATGACAGCTTTAGATATCTTACAAGTAAGTTTTTGCACCACAGAGGAGGACAGGACAAATCGCAGCCTAGTCTTCCTTATTGGCCGTAACGTCATAGGTGGGCTGATACAGAAGAATAGGCTGCATTTCTTCCTGTGCTCCCTTGCAGTGGAACGCAGGAAAATCCAACCCCAAAGAAGGCAGAGAGAAATGCTCATGTGTAAGAGCCCTTAGACACCACAATAAAAGGGCACAAGTTCCCTTTGCAACTAACTGATAGGGCAGTTCCCCATGAGTTTCTTTGTGTAACATGCAAGTATGAGCACATGAACAAAATGATTCCATATTGTACCCACAACTGTTTAGATCTATGTTTTAGCAGAGCCGCATTCCGTTGCAGAAAAATGCTGCATGTGTGTGTGTGTTTGACAAAAATGCTCAATTCAATACAACTGATAAATGTGTGTGGAACTTGCAAAGACTTACTTGCTTTAAGAAAATACATAGAAATACAAAAGGGGTACAAAGGTCCTAGGAAAGGGTACATGGGCCATTTTCACCACAACTACTTGTAGCAATATTAAAAATTCATGATCTTCTTCAATGCAAAGTGCTCAGGCTCACCCTTTTGTGTCAGTGGGAAGTGAAAATCAGTGGGTGGGTTGAGTTTTGACTGGAGACCAAATGCCCTTTGTGCAATTGCACTTAACCCTTTTAGGGCTATGGCAGAGGGGATGTTTTGTTGCCCTTTCTTAATCACCTCTAGCATGGAAAAAAAACAAATTGACATGCCAACTAGGATTAAAAGGATTTGTTGGTGGTAAAACATATGCATTATGTGGTAGCACTGGTGGCATATTGTCCCATCAGTTTTAAAAAAATCAAATCCATTGACTAGTGACTTTTTTCCAAAACTCTAACTGATAAGAAAAAATGTATATTGTGTGTTTTTAGGAGAGAGAAAAGCATAGACCTTTATCATTATAAATAATTTATCTCCAAGCTGTTGATGGTTTTGGACACAGCAAAACAAAGACATTGCAAGCAACAAATAAGTCATACAAGGCCATCAAAACCCAGAGGAAATAAATAATGTATCTACAATTGCGGTGTGCAGCTTCAGGTTTTCATGGCAATACTTGTTTGCATTATTATTTTCCTGGTGTGCCTTGTATCAAAGAAAGAGCTGTTGAAAGTGATGCACAATATGTATTTTACTTCACAACACCATGAGTGCATTGGTACATGTTAATACTTAGCACATCATGTATTTCACCTTGCTGCACATTTCTCTTAAATTAAAATGTAGTGAGGCTGAGGCTTAAATTTAATTATATCTAATTGTTGAATAACCAGCTCATTTGTGGCTAATTATGTGCTATTATAATGCTAATTATCCTCTGTTCAAATCACCTGCATGCCCTGTTCATGCAGTGCATGCATAAGAATATTGTATGCACTCACAATATATACAGCTTGTAATGAAAACTCTGAGTTCCTTTGTCTGATACAGAAGTGAATTTGTATTTAATTGCTTTTCGTAACTCCCTCCTTGGTGGACAAGCCTGTTTTCCAGGGGCCCCTAGGGCATAGAAAGTGAAGTGACCAATAGAGTTTACCTGCTGGCGGGGCCTATGCAACAGGCATGATCATGCATTTCTTAAAAGGAAAGTATTAGAGTAGGACATAGGTCGGATAACTCTACAATACTAACACAGTGTTAGAATTCTGTCAGCCTGCTCAGACAAGACGATGACTGACAATGACTGCCTGAAAGCACATCAGGCAATCTTGGAATTAATTTTGAATTCTTCCCAACCAACTTGAAAGGAAATTCCTAAGAGAACACAGTGTCATCCAGCAGGAGGCATGTTGCCAATCACTCTATATTGTTGTCAGTAGGAAGCCCTTGACTCAAATAGTTACATCCCTTCCCCTTAATAACTCTACATATATTAAGTTAGCTATACATAAACAGAATGATCCAAAAGTAATATATGTTATGACTATTAAAAGCCCTTTTATGCTGAAAGCCTATACATCTACAATACAGCACCTAATACATGTGTTCCTTATGCATGCTTCTATGCATGGCCCTGGGTTATGAAGATCTGGACAAATCCCTGACACCCTTCCTCCCCTCTATTATGCATCAAAAAACGAAATCATCTGAGTGTGAGGACATCAATGTGTTGAGATATTTATGTGAATCATAGTTATTTGGAGGAAAAAAAACGTAATCACTTGTGAATGTGAGCATTTGAATTTTCCCCAGAATTGAAACTTTTCATGCCTGTTGGGGCACTTATTCATAGGCCTATGAACCTATGAAGCTTTAAGCCATTCTCTTTTTTTGTCCTAAATAAATAATAAATGGCATTATGCTTTTAATACACTTTTTTTGGGAAAACCCACTATATACCTTTACTTTCTATTTGGGATATACACCCTTGGACTGGAGTGAATGGTGGGATTCTCTTGGACTAAGATACAAGGTGTGGTGCCTTTACTGCCTTAGCTTTATTTGAACTTTACTACAGGCGTAACAAAGATTATTTGTTTTGTTTTTTGTTAAAGATTTTCATTCCAAACAAATTCTTACACATCTAGGAAAACAGACATCCTTTTTTAAAATGTTACTTTGCAACACTAGTATTACTCCTTATTTTGAGGTATATTTTATATGCATTTGGTTACAATTACCAGTATACAAACAATTATTTATATTGTCTCTTGTGAAAGATGAATATAGCAACCCCGCTACACAGCTTGGCTTGGTCTTCCTGTAAGGGCAGATATAAAAGCAGAACGATTCCTATAAAACACATAATATCTTTAGACATGTTTCAGTTTGTTAAGGAGGTCACAGCATTAGTAGGGTATGTATGATAAGATCTTGCTTCATAGTTACTGCCAAATCTTAGCACTTAGGTTTTCATCTGTTGAACGTTATAAATAACCTGAGTGTAATTCACTCTGTTCTAATCATAGTGAGGTTGATTTTGCTGCTTTAGGTGGCAGATGGGGAGATTAGTCATCCAGCAACAAATCTTCTCTACTGTGGGCAACTAATCTACCCGAAATGCCTTTCCACCGGCATGAATGTGAAACGCCAGGGGGATGGCATACACATCGCTTTGGAATTTCGAGGTCGCCCAAAGTTTCCTCGTGGGTGAAGCACTGGTACATTGTGCAGTACTGGAAGCAAATTATAGCTGTAGGGCACTAGGGTGAGATAGACGACAAAAACAACAGCAATAGAACATAAAGATGAAACAGAAGATTGGATAAGGGAGAATGGAGACAGCAAAAAGCAGAGACAAAAAGAGGAAACAGATAGATAAAAGATCAAACCAATTTTTTTTTAAAAAAGGTGATTTGTGCACTTAGCTCTAATATGTCAATTTGTTATATTGATTGTTGTAAAGCCATTGTAAAGCTTGATGGAACATAAAAGGAATTCTAAGCATAAGAAGATAATTTTATTTAGGCAAGAAGGCCACAAATATCTCTGCATACTGTGCCCTTCCTGAGCAGTGTCTCCCTATCATTTCCAGTGTCTGTCATAAGAAAAACATTTCCTCTTGGGGTAGACTATTAAGGGTATTTTCACCATCATGCCCTTCTTAATATGCAAAATGTTTCAAATTAGTTTCTTTTGAAAAGTAAATGTAAAGCCTATTCACGGGAATCACCAACTATTGAGCATGCTGCTCTGTACTTAATAATCCCTTTAACTTTATCACCTGTAGCTTGGAAGCACATAAACAGCTGTAGCAGATGTGATGTTTAAATGCCACATTTCAGTACCAAGAACAAATGGTAGCCAATACTCTGAATCATGGTCATTTAGCAACCCACATCATATAGTATCTCACAAACAGCCTCCTCATTAAGGCTCCTATTACAAATGGACCTTGAAAAGAAAAAGGCTCTGTTTTTTATAACACCTTTTTATTTCCAAATACACAAAAGGTCTTTGATTGTGTTTGTCCCAAAATTCTTCGGGGAGGAGTAGTAAACTGATAATTAAAGTAAGGTTTGGCCTGGGGGATGGTGGTCAGAGAAATGCATGAATGTCAACTAGCTCTTTGTACTGATGTGAAAAAATATTATCAGTTTTTAGCATCAGTTTAGTCACAATCGTGTGGATACGTTTACCGTGTTTATTTATATAGAATCTACCATCCCAGAACAGGGAAGGTGCCAGTTTTATTGATATGTACTACAGTTTAATCTCTAAATAGGTCCTTGGGAGGCAAAGTGTGAAGCACGTTTGCCTTGCAGTGCTGGCCTCCTAAGGCCTCTATATGCAGTGTTGGACTTAAAAGCCAGGGGATCACCAGAAAACCTTAGACCATAGACCTACTCTCCAAACTAAATTTTCCTCCCTTTTTTCCGACGCTCTTTTTTTTAACATACTATAATATCTTCTTCCATCTATTTAGCCTTCCATGTAGAAATAGGCATAGGCCAAATGGTCAGGAGCAGGGGGACCTACAGGGGATTTTTCCTGGTCTCCCAGTCTGGGGGCCAGTCCAACACTGTTTTTAAATAATATTTTCTACACTTGAACATTTATTTTATTTCTTTTAAAGGGACATCATACTGACTGTAATGCATTTAGGAGTCACGATTTGTAAGACTTTTCCCCTCTGAGTCAAAACAAGGCCAAATCCCTGTGTGAGAAATGTTTGGCCCAGATGTTATTGTTCTCAAAAGTGAAAAGGAGTTCCACCATCATCAGAATATTCATGTACTAATCAAAGGTGTTACAAGATCTGTGACACTTCTCGTTTACTCCAATGATCCAGGGCTAGCTGCCATATTTTGATGGAAGCAGCAACATCATAATAATGCTCGTATAATAATGGCTTGTAAACTAGAAAAAACAGTGGAGGAATAAAGAGCAAATCCGGTTTACACCAAGTTCTGATGTATTTTTGGCAATAGCACATGGTAGACACGACATAAGGCTGGGTTCCACAACATTTCAACTTCTCTGGCTATTGGAACAGTTCCCAACATCCCTCCCGACCCCAAACTTTTCATCTCTGGCAGAATGCTGGAATATATAGCAGACAATAAGCAAAAGGCTGTGAGCTTCATATTTTTGCCTTAAAAGAATAGCATGTACACACTAAATAGGATTAGCACTGCAGACTTTTATAACCTGTCTAGAAAACAGGTTTGTTGGGATAATGCAGAAATATGATTCTGCGCTGCTATAAATTTATTAAAATACAATTTTCTGCCAAACACAGGACAGCAGAGCAGAAAAGGAAAGATGTTATCAGAGGTATGATGGAAAACCTGTCACCAAAGATATTGCAGTCCCCCAAATCTTTGTTTTTACCCTCCAATTTTGCTTGATTAAAAATCCTTACATCTCTGCAGGGAACTCACAGAGAGAAAAGTTTGACAATGGGAATGCATGATTCTACTTGTTCATACCCTGAGGTCAGACATAAAATCCAGAGTAAAATGTAGCCACAAAAATAGCTCTGTCTGACCCTTAATGTTTGTTGACAAACAGAAAAAAAAATGTCTTAAGGAAATGTTGAGAGATCCATGGCTATACAAAGAAATGCTTGCTTGCCGCAGCATGGAGAATTTGCTGGAGTGGTTTTAATTTTAGTCGGAACATTCTAATAAAACAAAGAAAAAACTAAAGCAGTGTTTTAGCTTCCTGTTTGGTAAACATTCCAAGTACATAACTTCTCCTCGTATAACCGGCTTCTATGCCAGGGATTTGCTTTATAAAATAATGGGAAGATTTTACTCTTCCCATTATTAAAGCAGAAACTTGAATCAGCTTCAGAATCCTCATTTGCTTAAAGCGTTTCTACATCATCTTATTAAAAAATATATGTTACAGCTCACTGAAACGAGGGGTCTGAAATTTCTCAAACAGGCTTAGTCCAAAGTTGCAGCACATAAAACTTACTGAAAAATGGCTTTATGTATCTGTGATTGCAGTACCACTTTATCAGTGATGCGATAATGACTGGAGTGGAATAACCTTTAAGCTCAGAAATAAAAGTTTAGCTTGAAGAATGGAAACCCTACATAATAAATATGTATATCTTAAAGCAAAAAGTGTAGTATGCTGTGCAATGCAATGATTCATTGAAGGTACAGATATGGGACCTGATATCCAGAATTCTTGGAACGTGGGGTTTTCTGGATAAGGGGTCTCTACGTAATTTGGATCTCCATACTTCGTCTACTAAAAAAATCATATAAATGTTAATTAAACCAAATGGATTGGTTCCCCTCCAATAAGGATAAATTATTATTTACCTATTATATCTTAGCTGGGATCAAGTAAAGGATTCTGTTTTATTGTTACAGAGCAAAAGGAAATTATTTTTAAAAAATCTGAACTATTTGATTAAAATGGACTCCATTGCAGTTGGCCTCCCTGTAATTCATAACCTTAGATTGTAAGCTCCCCTGGGGCACCATGTCTAATCTCTTTAAAACACTTCTGTACTAGCTCAAAACCCACTCCACCCCTAGCATCGAAGATCTTTGCCTCTGGAAATGCCCCCAGTAGTATCCCTTCTTCTTTACTGTTGATCAGTCCTGCTGCTCAACCTACATAGAATACAGTGGTGTAACTATAGAGGAAGCAGACCCTGCAGTAGCAGAGGGACCCAGGAAAAAGGGGAGCCTGGACTGAGAGGTCTACTTCCTCTATAGCTAACAAGAACCCTTCACCAGCCGCTCTCTTACCTGTGGAAGGGAAGCTGAGTATAAGTCGGCACAGGGTGGAGTTGGGCTGGAGGATGGGGATTAGAGTGCACTGGGCCCCTCAGAAGATTTGTTTGCAGGGGGGCCCCGCACACTCTAGTTACGCCACTGATAGAATACTGGTACAATAGGTGTGGTATGCAAAATACAGCATTTCAGCCATAATCTACAATTTTAGTCTACATAGCTTTATTTTAAATTTATCTGGGAAAATGATTTGCACAAAAGAAAATCACCTTTGATTTTCAAATATACGACAGTGCATATTTCACTCTAGAGTGCAACAGAAGCAGAAACAGCGAAACGTATGGGAGATGTTTGCTGACATTTTCTAAATTCAGTGTGGTAGCTGTGCAACATTCTTCTAAATTGTATGTAACACTATATGATAGGGACAGGTAACATACAGTGACCTTTCCCCCACACCATTTAACCTGTGCAATCACAATGCTACTTGAAGCACAGATTGTAAAAATTTGGTATGTTTACTTTTCATCTGGGCAATTTTGTAATTAGGACTTTGTGGGATCAACCTACAGGATAATTGTACAGACTCCAAACTGGTGGATATTCAGGTATTTATTTTTGCTAACTTAAAAACATTTGCAGTAGCTGCTATAAGCTGCTTCCTCATGTAGACTGCATTTTTTACATGTATATTAATTTCCAAGAACACTTCCATTTGCTGCTGACTGCACTTTGATGTGTATGCTTTAATCAATATGTAGCAGGACAAAATGTGCAATAAATGAAAGTTAAATTGGATGAACGTTTGAACAGTGTAAATGTATCATCACTGGTCATTATGAGTCGACATTTACTCGAAATGTGGTTTTATTATTAAGTGATGTAGGTCTTAAAACTGAAAGGAATGACATATTTTATGGCAGAGAGGATCAGTAAATTATATCATTTCTACATTGGTTGTTTTGCCTCCTGGATGCTGCAGAAACAAATAAGGAAATAAAGTGTCATGTCTAATTTGCAGTATGGGGGGTATGCTTTGCAGGGAGGGAATGTGGGGGGGGGAGCAAGGCTGAAAATAGGATATCTTTTGGCACTTGGGGTGCCAAAAGGTAGGCACCCCCAAGTGGTTGTATTTATTTAACTGACACCAGTGCTCCTTTCAGCAGAAAACTGCACCCACTCAGGGTTCTGCCAGCGAGAATCAAGAAGCGATCATTTACTTTGTTCTTCAAATTTCTCGGAGCAGACACTTGCACAGTAGAATTAAATTGCCGACTTTTTCTTTAAAGTTCAGATTTTCGCTCTATTGCACAGGCGCAGCTGAGAGGAGAAAGAAGATGCAGGGAGAAGATTGCTCAGTTGTGCTTGCTGGCAAAACCCCGGGTCGGTTCAGTTTTCTGCTAACAGAAGCACCGGCCAGAAGTGTCAGCTGAGTAAATACAATCACTTGGAGGTGCCTAACTATTGGCAACCACAAGCAAAGAAATCACTTTTTAATCATGTGTATTTGTCATGTTCTTCTTGAACATCAAAATCTCAATATAATATATTGTGTTCAGTCATTTTACATTATTTTCCTAATGATGGATGAAATGATTGTTAAAAAATAATATGGCCTTTTTCAGCTGGAAGCCAATGGAATGTTGGCAGAACCCACAGTATTACACAGGTTGGTACATAAAATATATACATGATACTTTCCCAGAAGGAATGCTGGGTGCCTATTACAGAGCAAAATGTACATTTAGAAAATATTAAATGGCCTTTGTCTGCCAGTGCTTCATTACTTTAGGAACAAAATGTTCTTTAACTAGACTACCCCAGTTGTATCTCCAGTAAATAACAGGGATAGGGCTTTTGGATAATGCTAGGAGTTTTATTTTACAAATGTCGGGATGCATCTGATGGACATACCAAACTTATGCTTTCCTTGTGAAGGTTTCTCCTTCTATATACCATCTAGTCATTTCTCCGGCATCATTCTTCTTTGGCACTGCATTTTTTTTTACAAGCATCATTTTAACCTGTAAATAACCTGTCTTTCTAGATTTAGAAACTCATTTCATGTAATTTAAGGTTTGAATCACAACACTTCACTTTCTGCTTTTCCCCAAAGCTTGTCAAATTAGACAAGTTACCAGTGTATTTATATTAACCCTTGCATTATACTTGTAATTTTCCTAACATGCTGGCATTGTATGCCAGACAACTATATTAATATTATTGTCATTGTTATTGTAATATGGTGCTAGAAATTGTTTTAGCACTACTACTCTATTTGAATGTGTTTTCCCTTGTAGGGCACAGAGACTAGGGATGTAGCGAACGTCGGAAAAAAAGTTCGCGAACATATTCGCGAACTTGCGCAAAATTGCGAGCGGTTCGCGAACGGTTCGCGAACCCCATAGACTTCAATGGGAAGGCGAACTTTAACATCTACAAAAGACATTTCTGGCCAGAAAAATGATTTTAAAGTTGTTTAAAGGGTGCAACGACCTGGACAGTGGCATGCCAGAGGGGGATCAAGGGCAAAAATGTATCTGAAAAATCTGCCTGTGTGTGCTTGGAAGAGATAGTGTAGGGGGAGAGCTGTTAGTGATTTCAGGGACAGATGATAGTAAGTTTGCTGGCTAGTAATCTGCGTGATACTGCTCTGTATTGGAGGGACAGAAGTCTGCAGGGATTTGAGGGACATTTTAGCTTAGGTAGCTTTGCTGGCTAGTAATCTACTGTTCTCTTTAAACAACTGCCATACGTTGACCTTGTAGGCATTGTTTGCCCAGTTTTTTTGGACGCAGCCACTGAAGCACAGTTGCCAGAAAAAATATGCCATATAAATGCTGAAAATAGTCATTTTTCGCCATACGTTATTCAACCAACTGCTATCTAGCTGTGTGCCCGTGTTCACATTCTGTCTAAATATCCATAATATTACCGTCTCCAGAAAAAACACCGGAGTGACTTTTTTTCAAGCAGCATTCTTATATTTTACGTAATCCGTATCCACCGCTGTGTATACGTTGACCTTGTAGGCATTATTTGCCCTGTAGGCATTTTTTGCCCAGTGTGTTATTCAACCAACTGCTATCTAGCTGTGTGACCGTGTTCACATTCTGTCTAAATATCCATAATATTACCGTCTCCAGAAAAAACACCGGAGTGACTTTTTTTCAAGCAGCATTCTTATATTTTACGTAATCCGTATCCACCGCTGTGTATACGTTGACCTTGTAGGCATTATTTGCACAGTGTTTTCTTCAAACCGCCATCTAGCTGTGTGAGCTTGTTCACATTTTGTCTAAATATTGATAATATTATCGTCTCTAGAAAAACCACTTGAGTTACTTTTTTTCAAGCAGCATTCATATATTTTACGTAATCCGTATCCACCGCTGTAGTAGTGTATACGTTGATCTTGTAGGCATTATTTGCACACTGTTTTCTTCAAACTGCCATCTAGCTGTGTGTATTATCGTTTCCAGAAAAACCAACTGAGTTTTTGTTGTTGTTGTTTTTTTAAAAATAATGCCAGGCAAAGGCAGGCCGCCACGCAGAGGCCGTGCTAGGGGCCGTGCTGCTATGCAATCCTGTGGCCCTAGCAAATTGCCCAGTTTTAAAAAGCCAATGACCCTGAACTCCCAAAATGCTGAAGAGGTAGTTGACTGGCTTACACAGCACACCCCATCCTCTACCGTTTCTAACTTTACCACAACATCCTCCTCATCCTCCACTGCTATGGCCACCCCACGTAACACTTCCTCCACCACCGGTGCCCCATCTTCACTGGAGTCAGAGGAGTTATTTTCCCATGAGTTTCTTGAACTGAGTAATGCGCAACCATTATTGGCAGAAGAAGATGAAGGAGATGAGGACGTTACACCAGATTTAATTCTGGCAGAGAACACGACAGAGATGGACATAATGATGAGTGATGAGGAGGAGGAGGAGGTCCCCGCTGCTGCTTCCTTCTGTGATGTGTCAGAAGAAATTGATGCATCTGAGGAGAATGATGATGAGGAGATTGATGTTTTGTGGGTGCCTAGTAGAAGAGAGCAAGAGGAGGGTAGTTCAGATGGAGAGACGGAGAGTCAGAGAGGCAGTAGGAGAATAAGACTTAGAAGAAGCAGGGAGGCCAGCCCGCAGGGATCAGTAGGGCAACAACATGTATCGGCACCTGTGTTCAGCCGGCCAACGCACCCGCCATTGCCGCCAATGCCGCCAACTTCTACTGTTACCGCCAGATCGCAGACTTCCAAAAAGTCAGCAGTGTGGCATTTTTTTAATGTGTGTGCCTCTGACAAAAGCATTGTAATTTGCAATGAGTGCAGTCAGAAACTGAGCCTTGGTAAGCCCAACAGCCACATAGGTACAACTTCTATGCGAAGGCACATGAGCGGCAAGCACAAAGCACTTTGGGAGCAACACCTCAAAGGCAACAGGCAAACTAAAAGTCACACTCCTTCTGGTCCAGCATCTTACTGCTCTACCTCTGCTCTCCTTGACCCATCTGAACCACCCTCCACTCCGCCTTCCACCTTGACCACCTGTTCCCATTCCCAGTCATCTGCCACCAGCCAAGTTTCTGTGAAGGCCATGTTTGAGCGTAAGAAGCCAATGTCTGACTGTCACCCCCTTGCCCGGCGTCTGACAGCTGGCTTGTCTGCACTCTTAGCCCGCCAGCTTTTACCATACCAGCTGGTGGACTCTGAGGCCTTCCGCAAATTTGTAGCAATTGGGACACCGCAGTGGAAGGTACCCAGCCGCAATTTTTTTTCTAAAAAGGGAATACCACACCTGTACCAACATGTGCAGAGCCAAGTTACCGCATCTCTGTCACTTAGTGTTGGGCCAAAGGTCCATATGACTACTGACGCATGGTCCTCCAAGCATGGTCAGGGCAGGTATGTCACCTACACTGCCCACTGGGTGAACTTGGTAATGGCTGGGAATGGGAAGCAGGGAATGGGTAGCTCAACAACAACAACAACAGTGGAGTTGGTGTCACCGCCACGGATTGCACGCGGTTCTGCCACCACCTCTACTCCTCCATCGCTCTCTACCTCGTCTTCTTCCTCTTCTTCTTCTTACTCTGCTGCTGGGTCCTCCTTCTCCTCCTCCACACCTGTGCACCCCCAGCTCCCCCTAGGCTATTCGACGTGCCAGGTATGCCGTTGTCACGCTGTCTTGGGGATGACGTGCCTGGAAAGCAAAAACCATACCGGATCTGTACTCCTGTCATCTCTGCAGTCACAGGCCGATCGGTGGCTGACCCCACACCAACTGCAGATCGGAAAAGTGGTGTGTGACAATGGAAGCAATCTGTTGGCAGCGTTGAGACTGGGAAATTTAACACATGTGCCCTGCATGGCACATGTGTTAAATTTAATAGTCCAACGTTTTGTCTCCAAGTACCCAGGATTCCAGGACGTTCTCACCCAGTCCAGAAAGGTGTCGGCCCATTTCAGACGTTCCTACACAGCCATGGCACGCCTTGCTGACATTCAGCAGCGCTACAACATGCCAGTCAGGCGTTTGATTTCTGACAGCCAGACTCGCTGGAATTCAACGCTCCTTATGTTGGAACGTCTGCTGCAACAACAAAGGGCCGTCAACGAGTACCTTTTTGAACTGGGTGGTAGGACTGGATCTGCAGAGCTGGGGATTTTTTTCCCCCGTTACTGGGTGCTTATGCGCGATGCCTGCAGGCTCATGCGACCTTTTGAAGAGGTGACAAATATGGTCAGTCGCACCGAAGGCACCATCAGCGACCTAATACCCTTCGCTTTCTTCCTGGAGCGTGCCGTGCGACGAGTGACAGATGAGGCTGTAGACCAGCGTGACGAGGAGCTGGAAGCGCACGATTTATGGTCGCAATCACCAGAACGAACCCAGGCACCTGCTGCAACGCAGGGAGAGGTGCCAGAAGTGGAGTCAGAGGAGGAAGGTGGCTTTGTGGAGGAGGAGGAGGAGGACCAACAGGAGCAGGCTTCCCAGGGGGCTAGTGGTGACCTTTTGGGGACCCCTGGTCTTGTACGTGGCTGGGGGGAGGAGACCGTGGATGATGCAGTCCTTGATAATGAGGAAGCGGAGATGGATAGCTCTGCATCCAACCTTGTGAGAATGGGGTCTTTCATGCTGGCATGCCTGTTGAAGGACCCCCGTATCAAGAGGCTTAAGGAGAAGGACCTGTACTGGGTCGCAACGCTACTAGACCCTCGGTACAAGCATAAAGTGTCAGAAATGTTACCAACATACCACAAGTCCGAAAAGATGCGGCATTTACAAACCAGCCTGCAAAACATGTTGTACAATGCTTTTAAGGGTGATGTCACTTCAGGAACTCATCAACATTCCAGGGGCAGAGGTGCCAGTAATCCTGCCACGAGCACACCTGCAAGGACAAAGCCCTTTGGCCGGTCTGTAACGTCAGACATGCAAATGTTTTTCTGTCCAAGGCAGCGCCACAACCCTTCGGGATCCACCCTCAAAGAACGCCTCGACCGGCAGGTAGCGGACTACCTGGCATTAACTGCAGATATCGACACTCTGAGGAGCGATGAACCCCTGGACTACTGGGTGCGCAGGCTTGATCTGTGGCCAGAGCTGTCACAATTTGCCATGAACCTCTTGTCTTGCCCAGCCTCAAGTGTGCTCTCAGAAAGGACCTTCAGTGCAGCAGGAGGGATTGTAACTGAGAAGAGAACTCGCCTAGGTCACAAAAGTGTCGATTACCTGACCTTTATTAAAATGAATGAGGGGTGGATCTCGGAGGGTTACTGCACGCCGGAAGACTTGTTCTGACTTCTATGCAGCTGTCCTTCTCTTCAAGCCTCATGACTCCACACACAGCTGTCCTTTAGCGTCCTCCTCCCTCCGCCACCGTTACAAACTAGGGTGCAAACCCTACTGGTTTAATTTTTTCTGGCCTCTGTGCTTCAGTGGCTGCAACCAAAAAAACTGGGCAAACAATGTCTACAAGGTCAACGTATGGCGAAAAATGACTATTTTCAGCATTTATATGGCATAATTTTTCTGGCCTCTGTGCTTCAGTGGCTGCAACCAAAAAAATTTATATTTTCAGCATTTATATGGCATATTTTTTCTGGCAACTGTGCTTCAGTGGCTGCGTCCAAAAAAACTGGGCAAACAATGTCTACAAGGTCAACACACTGGGCAAAAAATGCCTACAGGGCAAATAATGCCTAAAAGGTCAACTTATACACTACTACAGCGATGGATACGGATTACGTAAAATTTATTATGGCTGCTTGAAAAAAGTCACTCCGGTGTTTTTTCTGGAGACGGTAATATTATGGATATTTAGACAGAATGTGAACACGGGCACACAGCTAGATAGCAGTTGGTTGAATAACACACTGGGCAAAAAATGCCTACAGGGCAAATAATGCCTACAAGGTCAACTTATACACTACTACAGCGAGGGATACGGATTACGTAAAATTTATTATGGCTGCTTGAAAAAAGTCACTCCGGTGTTTTTTCTGGAGACGGTAATATTATGGATATTTAGACAGAATGTGAACACGGGCACACAGCTAGATAGCAGTTGGTTGAATAACACACTGGGCAAAAAATGCCTACAGGGCAAATAATGCCTAAAAGGTCAACTTATACACTACTACAGCGATGGATACGGATTACGTAAAATTTATTATGGCTGCTTGAAAAAAGTCACTCCGGTGTTTTTTCTGGAGACGGTAATATTATGGATATTTAGACAGAATGTGAACACGGGCACACAGCTAGATAGCAGTTGGTTGAATAACACACTGGGCAAAAAATGCCTACAGGGCAAATAATGCCTAAAAGGTCAACTTATACACTACTACAGCGGTAGTAAAATAAAAAAAAAGTTAAATAAAAAAAGAATGAATATTAAAAAAAAAAAATTAAAGTTGGTGCTGCTGAACTACTAGGAGCAGCAGATTAGCACACCAGTCCCACTCCCCAACACTGCTAGACTAATAGCACTGGGCTCTTATAGTAGTAGTAGTAGTAGTAGTAGTAGTAGTAGTAGTAGTAGTAGTAAAACAACAAAAAAATAAATAAAAGCAGTCCTTACAAGGACTATTGCTATTGCAGCAGTCAGCAGATGAGATCAGAAGCAGGACAGCTGCCCACTGCAGCTACATACAGAGCACTGCAGTAGAAGGTAGATTACTAGCCAGCAAAGCTACCTAAGCTTAAATGTCCCTCAAACCCCTGCAGACTTCTGTCCCTCCAATAACAGAGCAGTATCAAAACGATTACTAGCCAGCAAACTTTCAACTGTCCCTGAAATCACTAACAGGCAGCAGCTCTCTCCCTACACTATCTCTTCAGCACACACAGGCAGAGTGAAAAAAAGCTGCAGGGCTTCGGTTTTTATAGGGAAGGGGAGTGGTCCAAGGGAGAGCTTCCTGATTGGCTGCCATGTACCTGCTGGTCTGGGGTGAGAGGGCAAAAAAAAGCGCCAACAATGGCGAACCCAAAATGGCGAACGTCGCGCGACGTTCGCGAACTTCCGGCGAGCGCGAACACCCGATGTTCGCGCGAACAAGTTCGCCGGCGAACAGTTCGCGACATCTCTAACAGAGACCTGCAGCCAGTGGTATACATATGTACACAGTGCTACCCCCCAAAAAAACTTCTTCGGAGAAACAGAAACCTATATCCACCTCTACTAGACCACTCAGTCACCTTTTACCTGAGACTGAGTGGGGATTTTACCAACTACAGATGAAGCAGATCCCAGTCTGGACTTGTGTACACAGCCCTCCCCTCAACTACAGGGTCTGTTTCCTCTGTGGTTACACCACTGCCTGCAGTTGCGTCAATGAATACAAAGCTGCCTGTGTTGGGCAGAGCTGTATTCATGACATGCAGAAAGGGGTGGTATTAAGCCTAATTAGGGAGCGTTGACAGATGCAAGCCACAACGAGGCCCTGTACTTACCAGTTGCCTATGCATTCTGTAAGGACTGGGCAGGGCTGGACCTGCTGACTTTGTGCACTGCACCTCAAGCCCAATAAAGAAATCCAGCAGAGCACAGTCATATTCCAGGCACTCTACACAAGCATTGAGTGACTCACTCTTGCACCTCTTTCTGGGTTTATAATAAATGTCTTTAATTGTCACCTAAACCTTACTGTCTAAATCTGGTCCTTGAGGTGTACAGGAAATACCATAAATAAAGTCAGCATTTGTGCCTGTGTTGCTGTGAATAAGATGACTAAAATTCTAAAAAATGATAGTCATATTTATCCTTGCACAGAGAAGTGTAATCACACCGTCACACCATTAGGCAATATGCCATTGCATAATTATATCCTTTCATTTATAACTCCGTTTAATATTTTACACTAGAATAAAAAGTGTTCTGTTATTCTCTGTTTCATTCAGCTGAAGGTACACCCAGCTCTTGTGTACATTTTCATCATTAAAACTGCCATTTCTAGTGCCTTCAGGAGCTTCAAACTATGGACAAGGCTGGTAACAGGTCAGGTGGCTGCACAACCAGTTTCTGGCACTACTCCACCAGCAGGGAAATGGCAGCAGAGAAAATTACACGTGTGCCATGAGCCTTAGAGTGCATTCAAGTTTTTTGTTTTTTTTTTTAAATAAAAAAAACTTTGCTTTGGTCGTATCCCATTGACAGCAGTGATTTTTACCCAAAAACAGGCCTCTCGCAGCTCTTCAAAGTGAAATAGATAGAAGCAATTAAAGTGTCTTGTGTGCCATCGCTCTTAACATGATCATTAGAGAATTATCAAGAATTACTAATATAAGAAAGCTTAGCAATCAAAAGGGCACAACTGCACTGCAGTTTGGAACTAAGAAATGTTATGAGAAATATATAAAAATATACATGTAAATATGAAAAAAATGTATTTTCCATCTCAAATGTGTTGTTGAAGGTCACAAGGATTGACACCAGGACTACCAATCTCAGTAGTAGAACTCAGGAGTTCAGAGCCTTAATATCTGAGACATTACTTTGTGTAGGCCTTGTGTAGGCTACATGTAACATATAACCTGGCCTCACAGGGATCTATCAGTGCTGTATGTGCTGGGCATTATAAACTGCTACATTAACATTCCAAGACTGATCCCTAGAAACTGCCATTGTGTTTTGTGCAGCCAACCTCAAGCACAATTCAGACTGTAGCAGCTTATATCTTCCATAGGCTTAAAAGCTTTAGATTTAGTGAGGGTCATCTGTGCTTATTGATCTCCAGTGGATGAAGTATGAATGAGTGTATGTGCTCAATATCCTTCCCCTCTACACCAATAGAAAAAACTAAAAAATATTTGTTTTCCATATAAAATATTGCTCCAATTTTGAGACTCTTTATAGCATTTTGGGGTAATAGGGCCTAGGGAAGCTCGTTAAGACTAATAGCATATGCAGTGTATTTACGGCCACTAAATTTCTGCCCAAACTGCTTGCCAGTAGGTTGCCCTTCAAGTCAATGGTAGGCAGGACCTGAGGTGATGTGTATTTTTTCAGCCAACAGAAAAACACTGGTAGAGAAAATGACTGGGGTGCCATATACCTAAGGATTATTCTTTTCCAATTCTATAACATTTTACTAAGGCCCTAATTGTGATTATATCAGAGAGCCAACATTTATCAAAATCCAAGTATTTAAATTAAAAAAGGTTGGCCAAACTATAATCCACGATTTGACCTTATTTATTATTGAAAAAGCACAAATCGTACAATTCGGGAAAAAACCCGAAAAAAGTACAAAAAAATCTGCGTATTTTCCTGAATCGTTTTTTTTTTTTTTTGTGATTTTTCCGGAAAAGCCCAAATTTTTTTGATTTTTGCCCGAAAAGTACAAAATAATCAGATTTTCGGGCTAATTCCAGCGCAGACCACAGAAACTTCTAAATAGGATAGGGACCTCTTCCACTGACTTATATACAACCTCTGCAGGTCAAAATAAGTAAAAAAAACTTTTTGGGTTTTAGCATTCAGACTTTGATAAATAACCCCCTTAATGATTTTGTCATATCTACAGTATATCATGTTGTTTTCTGTATCCTTTCCATTTAACATAAAGCATATAAAAATACAGATGTTTATGTATTGTGCGCATTTACACAACTAATTCATACTTTAACAATTAGCTGTGTACAAACTACTTTAACTCAAGTTTTAAATATCCTTTGAAATTCAGGAGAAGTAGTACACATTTTCTGTGTGGTTTGGTGCCCATGGCTGTAGTAACTGAACACCTGTTAAGGATCTCAGTAAGATATAATTAGAGTTAATGATGGTATTTAAGAAGAAGAGCATAGCTATAAACACATTATGTCTCCTGCAAAGCGGGTATTCTCTCTGAGTATAAACCACCCAGCCATGCCTGTCCCTTTTATTGCACAAATAATGATATCCTTTAAACCTTATTGGCAGACTTTCCTACACCTGTAACTTTCTACTAGCAGCTGGTTTGGAGTTTGTACATTTAAACAGACCTGTGGCTATAAATGCTCCTTGAATCAGAAATTGCTGATTTAATATCAGATGAATAAATGCTATGTAAATACTAAATCAGTTTGGAACCGAAAATGCTAACCTCCTGGATTTTATTCAGTACTAGCAGTCAGGCACCATGAAAGCTTGAGTTTCAGCCTGCGAAGCAACTGGATTTCAGCCTCAACATATGTCTGGAAAATAGAACAGAAATGTCATAGAACAAAATATAGATCTACTCCTTCTTTAACATAAGCCCAATCTTGATTTGTTTGCTCTGATTTTTACGAAACTATTTCAGTAGGTTTAAATAAATAATGCATGACCCTCTTGGCAGTAATGCTGAAATAGCAAGTACATACATGTGCATCCATTCCTTCAGGTTTGTAGAGAAGACAACTCTCTTTTATGTAAACAGTCATGCTTAGGCCTTCACTGACATATAGGTTAAAAGCACCACAACTTGTTGGATGAGTAGATGTATGAAGTTATCTGTGCAGCTTTTGACACTGAATGACCTTAGGAAACCTAAAGCCCCAAGGAAGCAGTTTCATATTAAATTTAGCCATGTCATAGGGCTGATGTACCTGTAATCATTGGGCTGCAGTATATTCCTAGAGGTGCAGCAGTCAGAGCTCTCTTTATCTCTCGTCTCCTCCAGGCCGTATGGCTGCCAGAATATGAGTGAAGGGTTCAGGGGCAAGTCCATGGGTTAATCTGAAAAACTGGCTAGAAAGTGTTATGACTTGCTTTCCTTATCAATGCACTTAATAATTATACACGTGTATGTAAAAGCAATGTGTTCAGGAACAATTGAGGTGTGCTTTTATTTTTATTTTGCTCTTAAAGGGGACCCGTCACCCAAAAAAATTATTCAAAATCCTATTTTATCACATTAGTCAAGCAAAATGAACTTTAATTACACTATATAAATTATTTGAATCTTGTTTCCTTCAGACTGGGAATTCAAAATGATAGCAAGCAGGCAGCAGCCATTTTGTGGACACTGTTATTAAGGCAAGTCTTGTATCTCACAATCTTGTTTGTGCACCAGAGTGGGGGACACAATGTCCATCCCCATGCCCTGGCTACACAATTAAATGATGAAGAGAATTGGGGAATGTGTGGAGAGCAGTGACATCCAGGAAGTGCTGAATGGAAAGTGAAAGTAATTGTCTGCCCCACCTCTATGCCCATGGCATAGAGGAGGGGCAGACAATATTTGATTGACAGCTGAAATTTTTAAATGACCTAACAACAGCTATGAATACTTTAATTAAAAAAAGAAATTGGATTTCATGTTTAATTTGAAAAGGACTTTTATTATACAGATTTTTGTGTCTGGGTGACAGGTCCACTTTAAGTATTGTTATGGGGTCTATTGTGTCTAGCATTCATTAAGGTTACTTTTAGAGGCTAGTGCTTTGCCCCCACAAATCCTTTCTTGTTCCACATTAGAGTGCTGTTTATGTGCGTAATTTAATTAAAGTTTTCTGCACATGATTCCATTTCCATTAAAACGTAAAAGTATGAAATACACAAGATTACCCATGTCTGTTTGCCTCTACTGGATAGAGTCTCTGCCCTTCGCTTTTCACCACAGCTGTATTTCGCCTTCGCCACAACTTTATTTACACAATAACAAGACTATCACAGGTACTGACACACTCTTTGTGAAAAGTGAAAACAAGACTGGCCTCACTCAATCCTATCTCCTGGGACAATATACCCAAGGAGCTACTGAACTGAACTAAGCAGGGAATACCATCCCCTTTCCACATGGTAAGCTTGAACCCCACCTCAGCTGTGAAAAGAAGGCAAAATTCAACACCCATTTCTCCCACTTAACAATACAGAGGAAGGGTGAGGGTATGGGGAGCTGAGTAGAGAAAAATAAATAGCCACACACACGTCCCTCTCAGGGATGGATATAACTCTGGTGAGTCCCAAGGCCACTTGCCACTCACACACACTGACACACACACACCCCTGCTTGCACATCCCACTCACATCTTGCTCACCTACTCTCCTTTGCTCTCCCAGTGCTGTTTCCCTGATTGCTTACACTTTTCCCCATTCCAGATATGGGCAGCATGCTGCCTCCCAGTGTTGGACTGGAGGCCCAAAGGACCACCAGGGCTTCCACCACAGGGCCCCCTACCTCTGTCACCAGCCCCCCTGCCCCAGCCACTACCCCGCTCTTACCTGAGCAGTAGCTGCTGCCTTAATTGGGGCTTAGGGGGACGTAATCAGGGGGTAGTGTGGGCCGTAGGCAGGGGCGGGTCTGGATTGGCAGGAACCAACAAGTTTTTACCAAGGCTCAGTCCAACCCTGCTGTCCCTTGAACATTAATGCCCTAGGCCTGGGTCTATGTGGTCTGCCCACAAATCTGGGCCTGGGACCTCTTTGTATCAGTCAATATTTGTATGTAATTTGTATGTTTAATATTCAACCTTGTATTGCTTCATAAATATGTGTTAATAATCATAGTTGCAAGAGCAGCTTTTTCATAAAATGTTATTCTATATTAATTGCCTTCCCCAAGGAGAATTGTCTGTTCTGCTACATGATAGGAAGGTGTTGGAACAAAAAATTTTATTTTTTTTACAGAAACATACTTTTTCATGATTAAAATAACATGGTTACCTAATCGTATAAAGTGTGGAAGGAAAAAATTCTACAATAACGGATCAAGCTGAAAAATTCAGTAATCAAGTGCTAATAGATGCACTAGATGAGCCATAATTATAGTTGAACAATTCTGCATTGCGTTTGAATCGCTCTAAATTAAACATAGGAAATGGTATTTCTGTGCACATTCACATCTTTTCTTCAAATTTCATGTTGTTTGTCTCTTTAAGGACATGATACTGTAATAGTTTAGCTAACATGGGGAAGGTTGTTTCCCTGCTCCTATTCTGCATTTCTATAAAACTCTTTTAAAACCTATTCCATTTCTACCCCTTTATGATATATATTACGTGAAGGCTATTACAGTTAAGAAAAGAGTGAATTGTACCTTCCCATTCAGCATAACTGACCACAATTTATGTTTCCATTAAAAATATAGCTTTTAATTAATCTAATTTAATAAAAGAAAAGTATGTTCCAGGAAAATTAAAAATAGGGATGCACCGGATCCACTATGCAAATTAGTGGTGGGAAGGGTAAAACATTTTTTACTTCCTTGTTTTGTGACAAAAAGTCACGTGATTTCCCTCCTCGCCCCTAATTTGCATATGCAAATTAGGATTTGGATTTGGCCGGGCAGAAGGAATCCGAATCCGAATCCTGCTGAAATAGGCAGAATCCTGGCCGAATCCTGAACCGAATCCTGGATTCAGTGCATCCCTAATTAAAAATAAAATGTACGGTTAGGTAAGGGCTGTCCTGGAAAGCTGACTGCAAAATGTGCAGTAAAATTATTTGGATGCACCTGTATATCCCCTAGCAGCCCGATATGTGTTTGTATGTGATAAGAGTCCAGTGTGAAACATAATTACGCCAAAGCTAAAAAAGTAGTAGTAGTGGCAGCTTATTGAACCAACCAACTGCCTGTCTTGCTATAGAAGTGACCCAAGTACTAGGGTTGCTACCTGTTCAGTTTTGACCCTGTTCGGTTCTCAAGTTTCTGTTCGGTTTTCAGCCTTGTGAAAACCGAACAATAATTTTGCCAGTAAAAGAATTGTCAAGTGAGGTTCATTTCTTATTAAATAAACAAAAAAAAAGCAAATCATTCAAAAATAAGAAATTGATTTTCTAAATTAGCATTGCTGTATTTCAGAGCTTTCTGTATAACTGTTTCTGTATATTAGATTCCATATCTGTAATTAAAGGATTGGGTTTACACATCAGGCAGAATATAGATAAGAGATAGGGTTGCCACCAGTGTGGATTTGAACTGGACATCAAAACTTTCTGTACGGTTTACAACATTGAGTAAACTCTATGGAAATCCAGGCAGTTTTGTCTAAGTGACCACCTACTTCATTGTGCCTGCCTCTTATGTCATCACTGCTCCACCCCCAATTATATCTGCCCTGTCCCTTTGTTTGGGTTTAGCCGCAGGTGCCAACCCTACCAAGGACTCAACTCTAAAATGATCACTCTTCACCTGAAAGAAAGATCCCCAGTTATATAAGACTCACCAAGTCTGGGGTAGATAGGTTCCCTTCAGAAGAGAGAGATTCCTGATATGTAGGGACCCATAAGGTTAATATGCCCCTGTGGCTTTAATTCCCTACACTTTCTGATCTCCCTAGTTGCTGGACAGAAGCCTATGTTGCTACATGTGATTTGCATAGTTTTATTATTGGCCAGGAAGTGCTGTGACCATGTCCTGTCACACTGGTGAGTGAGAAGGGGTGGATCTTCCTCTTTGGCTGCTGGATGCTGATCCAGCTGGGTGTGCCCAGGGGGGCCTAGGTACAGCAAGGCCCAGAAAAGCCATGTGCTCTAGAAGGACCTGGACCTCTAGAGAGATAAGTCAGGGAGCAGGGACCCCATGAATGAGGCTAGTGAGTGGCAGGAAGTACAGCAGAGATGGAAGAGAGAGAGCAGCTTTGTGCTCCATCAAGGATTGTAGCAGGGAGCAGCTTCCCAAGCTGTAAGATTTGCCTACAGTGAAGGGACCACAGTGCATAGGGTGTCAGGCTTTAGGTTCTCCTCCCTGAACACTCCGCTGGATGGGATTCAGACCACATGTAAGGTATTTCTGCCTGGAGGTATGCTGTACTGCCTTGACTACAGCCTCAGGAAAATGCACCTACATCTACTTCTGAAGCTCTGTGTGAGTTGTGTGCCTACATATATTCTGCCTCTACATCTGAGCTCTTTGAGAGCCTGCCAGCTCTGTGTGAGCTGTGTGGTGTGTGTGTGCCTACATATATTCTGCATCTACCTCTGTAGCTCTGTGTGAGTGGGGTGTGCACATATATTCTGCAAATGCCTCTGTACACATGTAAGTACAACCCTGTGCATCATTTGTCTCTGACAAATAAAAGTTTGTCTGTTTGACTGCAAGAACCTCCTGGCACTCATTTTTTTCCTGTTTTATAGAACAGTAGCCTGTGGTAGTTGGAGTTGCACTACACCACGCCTGAAATCTTACACTTAGCGAAGGCCCTAGCCTGAAGTGTTTGAGTCACATGTAACCCATGCTCTAAGCACTAGCTGGACATTAACCACTTTTGGCCAGAAACAGTGGGAAATATTTTGCCTGGTTTAACTGAAACATACATTTTGACTTTGGAAGTGCTATTATCTATTCAATATGAAAGTATTACAAAGTATTTTTTTATTGAAGGTCAGGGGAAGGGTTAATCACTGGGGGGTGCTAATTTTTTAGGCTTCCACCAATAAATCAAAAAAAAAAAAAAAATGCATTGGCCCCGGTTGCTATTTTTGATCCCCGCCATCATCTTCTATTTTGCCCCAGGCATCCCTTGTGGCAGCTGTGGAACTATAGTAAGTAAAATCTTTTGCTTTACTGTGCCTACACCCAGCCCAGGGCAGTCACAAGTGATGCCCAGGGACAGAATATAGCATCAAGGTTCTACACATAATAGTTTGTAAGAGGAATAACAGTCTGGGGTCTATGGTTAGAGATTATATTCACCAGGCATCATCAAAAAAATCGCCAAACCCTTTCCTTGTACTTTAGAGCCATAATTTTGCAGAATAATCCTTCTTTTCAAAATCATGGTCTCCCTTGCAGATGATGAAGTGACTTACTTGCCTTTTGCTGTCAGGGGTGCAAGGAACTGTAGTTAAACAGCAATTTGCTGTTTAACTGTGGTGGTTTTATTACAGAGTTAATATTGTATGGTTCCCCCACCCCCATATACGTTTTCTTCATTGTACATTCTGTTTTTTAACAGCTGTTACCATACAGCGGCTCATATACATACACCTCTGTTTTCCATAGTTAATAGCCAAGTCCAAAAGTCCAATAACTTAAAAAAAGAAAAAAAAGTGTTTTTTAATGCACCGCCATCTGCTTTACTCATCAGACATTTTTATTGTTTATATTCAGACAGTATGCAAGAATTCCTAACCTTTGTGGGGTGATAACAGTTTACGGCTCATCTTGAAAATACATTTGATTATGTGCTTTTTTTGGTGATTATCCTTAGGAAAAGAAAGCTCAGCTGCACTGGCGGATTTTATAATCTTTTTGTACATTTAAGATATGAAACAGCCGCACATGGTGACACATGTCCGGTTCTCAAGAATTCTCTTATATTTGCAGTTGCCTGGTTTCTGTTTGGTATTTTCATATTTCTATGCCTTTTTTGTGTTTCCATAGATCCTTTTAAAGACTCTTTTTACTTCAGAGATTCTCAGATCGGAAAGTTTCCTCTGTGTTTGTTCTTATTGATGCCCCTTTTATATACTTATCTCTCGCTCTTTTTGTGCACTGTCAATTTGTTTTATCTGCACCTCTGTATGAAGGGAGTGAAATAAATAAAAGATGAGGCCAAAAACAGATAAGGAGCCCTGAAGAACTGCCAATCAAACTGTGAGTGTTGCATTAATAGGATGAAATGCTCACATTTCTTGAAAGACAGTCTGCACTTCCTGAGTGATTTGAATGGTTTAGACATCCAGTGAGCCAGATCAAAAGGTCATGAATGAGAATGGCTCCAGCAGTGCTCAGTGCGTGTTAGACACTGTACATGGTTTGCATGCTTTCATGTGTGCCTTCAATTAAAGATGAACCATTTCAATCATTTATAACATTTGGGGGGAAAAATGCATTAACAAAGGGACAGACAGCCTATAGTGATCCATCTGTTGCAGAACCACCACACTCAGTTCCCAGGCCAGATGCCAGGGGCTGTAGATCAAACTCAGCTGGAGTGCCAAAGGTTGCTTGTCCCTGGCTTAACATATCAAAGAACATTATAATGGATACACCTGTGTGACTTCCCTACTCCTTAAAGGTGTTTAATTGGAATCTGACTATGGTGTACAGCAGTGTTCATTCTCCTCTCTTTAGGACATTGGTTCCCAAACTGTGGGACTGGTCCCCCTAGTAAGGTTCATGACACTGGCAGGGGAGGAAGCTTAAAGAGTATTTATGTTATGGATATAAGCCTGTGTTCCATTGTTTCAGCTGTTAGGTGTGGTGAGGCAATGAAGGCTTATATCTCCTAAACAATACATAAAAAGATTTTCATTAATCCAGGTCATGGTATACAATATTTAGCAGAAATAAGTCTAAAGCTACTGGAATTTTTGGGCATTCTTGAAAATGTTTCACCACTCATCCGAGTGACTTCTTCAGTTCAATTGAGTAGTAGCGAATACCCAGCATTTAAACCCTTTAGGAAATACAGTCACCAACATCCAGTCACAATGGTTCCATTGAATTATACAGGCAAGTGTTAACAGTGATATAAATACAGGATAATAATAAAAGGTAAATGTAATTCCGTATTTTCCCCATCCATATACACTGGGATCTTGCACCTGACGTCCGATTAGTACTCTGGTACAAGATGCAATGTGCATGGTAGCACTCTGCCCTTACTGCCTGCAATAGAGAACATGGTACATACAAGGCTCCTTATATACTGTTCATGTCAGTGCATCCTTACTATGAGCCCTCTGTTGTATCTTTAATCATCAGAATTACTTAAAGTAATGCTGCTTTGAATCCTCTGTCAAAAGAAACACAGCATTTCTTTCCTTCTATTGTGTACACATGGGCTTTTGTATCAGACTTCCTGTTTTCAGCATAAACCTCAAGAGCTAGGGCTTGAGCATGCTCAGTTTGCTCCTATCTCCCTCTCTCCCTCCCTTTCCTCCTCTCCCTGCTGTAATCTGAGCACAGAGCTATGAGTGAGCAGGGAAGGACTCAGATAGGAAGTGATGTCACACCAAGCTAATATGGCAGCTGCTATCCTAAAGAAACAAGAGCTTCTAGAACTGTTTATTTAGGTATGGTAAAGCATTGTGCAGAATAAATATAGTGTTATAGCTTGCACTATTGTGGCTAATCAATTTGGTAGTAAACTGCTTTGGTAGCTTTCCTTCTCATTTAACATCATTAGGCCAATGTATTTATTAACTCTGATTAGTACATCTATTCTGTATCTGTCACTTGGTAATAGAGGTTTAATTCTGATGAGTAAACAATTTCCTGAGTTGAACTTAAAGTGAATTGGGCTCATTTTACATTTCAAAATATGGAGATTCAAACACATACACTTGTTCATCAATCTACTGTCCAGTGTTGGTGGTTTTAATGATAATTTAATATGGTCGCTTCTCTCAATATGTATCTCTGTGGGCGCATTTCCCATGTGCTACTGATTTAATAACATCACTGAAGTCAACAGCTGCACCTTCTGCCATGGCACATGCATGGGAAGATTTAACAAATGAACCATGACATGTGCAAGGAGCAATTACATTAAAAATGCTGAACCTCACACAGTTGTGCTAGCATACAGGCACTATAAATTGGCTAATCGTTTGAATCATGGTAGCTCACTCTTTTATCAGAACAGCATTACTTCTCTAGAAATACTGCCCTATTCACACTAACTTGACAAAGAAGGATCTATCCTTTTGCATAAACACACAGCCTAGTTTGCATTTTTTTATAACGCAGCTGAATATGTAAAATACAGTATGAGCTTATACTGCAAGTAAATTATAAATCAGTGGGTGGATACTCTCATCCCAAAATCAGTGGGTTGAAGAAATCAGTGGGATTAGGTATTAGGAGTTTGGCCTTACCTGGCCATTTCATATTATATCCATGCATATCTGGTGATCTGTTTTTGATTCATTACATTGTGGCCCCAATGGTATTTGTCAAGATGGTTAGCTTTTACATGTATATATATGTACATAAAGACATGCATAAAATCAAGCCACAGCGCTATATAAATAAATGATGATGATGATTGTTCATTATTATTTTTAAATTCTACCAATTCGCATTCCTAATAGAAATAAAAAACTTGAATAACCTACTTTTCTATGTATTTATTTTGGCTAGAAAACAATTAGCACATTGTGGAATTAGGCTACATACAAAGAACTCAATAGCACCTTGAGAGTTTTGTTTTGGCAAGTATAATAGCTGACAATAGCAATTACTGCTGCCTGAGTTTTATTCTCATCTATTACATTAACTGGATAAACAACCCATTGTTGTTAGGTAGTGAAAAGAAGTCTAGAAAGTTACAGTATCTGCATGTTTGCAGGCCAACAGTGTATGAAATAATAAGAGATCTAGGCAAACAGGTTCCCCTTTCATAACAAATAAAGAAATCTAAAGTATTTATTTCCACACATTTTCTATTTTGGAACTCAGCAGCCTGCCATTTGTGAAAACTAGACTTGTCAAAAACTAGACAAAATGCTAAGACTATTTTTAAAACATCTGACTGCTGATAGGAGGAACTGGCATGGAATGAAAAAGATGTTCCACTTCTCCCCAGACAGGAAATTATAAGCATTTTAGAGCTGCACAAGATGATTTTTATAATGCAGAATCTATCACCCTATATATATATATATTTACTGTAGTTAAATTGGTAGCCCTATAGACTAAGCAGGGATTATGGTAACTGTAGTTTAATTACACCTGGCGAGCCAGGTGGAAACAAGTTTTCTAACATCCATTCAACATTCATTTTTGCCCTTGCTGAGTGCCAGAATCAGACACTTTTAAAAAAAAGTATATTGGGCTCCAGTAAGTTCTTATCACAATGGATCATTCATTAGACATCAAGGACTGAAGCAGCAGATGCGAAAATGATTCATTTAGCCATATTTTAAATTTCACATTTGCATTTACATCACTGCAAAGGAACTTATATAATTTATTTTCTGAAAATTGCCATCATTCATCTGGCACAGTTTTGAACACGTCCTTTTTGTTTCCGTGTTCCTCTTTTTTTGTGTGTGCATTTGTTCATATGGTTGTAATATAAGGCTATCTACTTGTCATCACAAAGAATAATATATACTAGCATAAAAATAAAAATATTAAGTTTCATACAGTTATCTGTATATGTACAGTGGCCTGCTGGTCCATGGGCAGCCAAGGCAATATCTTCAAGGAGAATAAAGTGATTTCAGTGTGCATGTTAATACTACTAATAATGAGTAATCTGTCCCGTTCCGCTTTGCTGAAAAATTTGCAAATGGCATTAAAGTCAATGGGTGTTCTTTCTGATGGTGACTTTTGTCAGGGCAACTGTTTTGTTGTGGCGAAATTTTCCACTGCAAATTTCTGCCGTAGTTTTACTATAAAAAGCAGGTGACGAAGTGTGGAATTTAACTGCGAATCCATTTGCTCATTGCTAACTATTACTAGTACAATGGATACCTGGCTTGGCTGAAAGCAGGGTTGACCTGAATGCAGTAGTTAGGATAAGTAGGAAAGGAGGTGGCACATTAGATTAAAGGAAAGACATAACAAATGATGCTACTGTTTGGTGTAAAAAGGTTAAGAAAGCAAGTGGTCTAGAAGAAGCTTAAAGTAAACATATGATGAGTGTGCAATAGGAACAACACAGACACCGGTGTTAGGGGTGTGGGTAACCATAGAAACAAATATTAATATTGGTCGGCAAGGTTTAGTTCAGGTATGGTCCAAACAGTAACAGTGGACTCAACAAACAGCATCAAGGCCGTTTAGACACAGATAATAAGAACATTGGCAAAAAAATGTGGAGTTTGACCACAAGGCATCTTAAATGCTCAGTATGCATCTGTTGACAGCTTGAATAACAAAGTAAAGGGGGAGAAATTGCAGCGGGATATCAGAAAATGACCATACGATAGGGTAAACATAATGTAGCAAAAAACAAGCCTTTACCAGTATCCAGCCCTGGATAGCCTATACATATATAAAGACCCCCTGCTTATATCAAACAAAAGCTTTTGAAAAGGGGCAAAGATTATTGCTATCAGTAGAGAAATTTAAAAAAAAAAAAGCACAGTGTGAGTGGCCTCTACCAGTCCAATACAAACACGAATGCTTTGGCTGTGTAAGCAGTAATCACCACCTCTATCCATGGTGCTTATCCTTTAACTTTTCACATGGGAAGTTAATGATAAAATGTATTAATTGAAGAACTGACGAAGGTTTTTTCCTTGTCTGATGAAAAAATAAAGCACTTCCATGTTTTATCGATACTCCCAAATTCTATACATTTGTTATTGTGCTCATGTTATAACAATCTTAGTTACGGCTTGTTCTATTTTCATTTGTTATTTTTGTATGTAAAAAGGACATGTTCATTGTATGCACACAGTGCTGTCAAAAACAGAATGTTAGTATTTCATAAATATGTGTTAATAATAATAATTAAAAGCAGTCATCCACTATTTACACTTTTTTCCCCAGTAGGGTTGGCAGTTCAAATTAATGTAACATTTTATCCCAAACTTTTCAAATCATGAGAAAAGTCTTGCATAACCATAACATTTTTTTTAAGTTGAATCATGTCTATGCAGAGATTTGTTTCTATTTAAGACAGCCAGTGCCTTACTAGATTGCATCACTTTAGATTTAACCAACAGCATAAGGCAGACTTGAGACCATGGGAATAATTTCTCAATAGTTCTAAGGCTGAAGTAATTTTCAATTTAAGTCCACATCCAAATGTGAAGTTAGAGGGATGTACCATTGCAGCTGGCCCAGTTGGATATAGTGCATAATTCAAAGGAACAGAGAAATGGCCCTAGGAATGGCATAAGGAAATACTAAGAAATAGTCATACTTGGAATTATTTCCAGTAGTTGTGCTGGAAGCCCAGTGGATATTTTGAGGAAACAACTTCTTCTACACATTAAATTACTCAGGCATCTGGTGTTAAGATGTTTTCAGAATAGAATTTATTTAGGATCAAATCATATCCCAGACATTAATAAGAACATTGCAAAAGCCTTTTCTTGTATTCACCTGGAACTGGCAGAGAAGAGGGATAGTCTGATGTCATAAGTATCTTTAGAAAATCATATTGTCCATCTAGTGAGTTTTGTGATTTATTAGCTCTATCCTTGTGGAAATTACAGAACAATGTTATCCGTCTGTAAGGGAGATGGGGCATTTGAGGGGAGAGACTAATTGTTACTATTTAGCAATACTGAGGAAGCGAAAACCATATTCATGGTAGACAAGGTAATAGCTCTTTTCTTTTCTGTTTTTCTTTTTTTCTTAATATGGTTTCACAAAAAGTTTTTTATAAACCAAGCTGTAAAATGCATGAAAGAAGAGGTGGTGATATTGATATTTAAGTGTTTCTCAGACCAGTTGGAGCAAGTATGAACATTTATTTAAGTTGACTTTTTCCCTTATTATTTTGCTCTTCAATCTGGACTAATGATATAGTGAATCAACAAACCCAGAACAGTTACAAATAAAATATAAATAAACATTAGAATATACCTTGCCATCATGGTCTATTCTCAAGGTAATTTTTAATTCTAAAAAAGTAAAGAAAACTGATGCCTATAGGTACAAATGTGAGGCTGAGGGCTGCCCAACATATCCTGTCAAGTGCCTTCAAGAATTTTTGAAGGTCAGGGCACTTTGTGATTCATCATTGTCAGTCTGTGCAGATTTTAAGTTCCAGTTCATAGCCATATTTAAGAAATGTTTAAAATGGATAGAGTTGCCATTTGAGGAACAGAGAACTGATACAGAAACCGTAAAGTGGGGTACGGTTCAGCCCTTATGTTCATAATTACAATTAGTGTAACTTTACTGCAGTGTGATTATATAATGGCATTTATGTTAAATTCTCAAGAATACTGTGTCTTTACAAGGCACATTACATTTTTTAGGTTCAGTAATTCAGTTTTCGGTATGCAGCTGGAAGGAGCAAGTGTAAAAAGTATTTACTACAATGTTGTAAATACAAGAACATATACAAAACTGGTAAAAGGAAATGCCATAACTATCCTATCTATTTACTAAAACTCGACTGTTCACGCTGTAATTAAAAAGAAATGGATCAAACTTCCAAACCCAAATTCCCTTAATTTACAATTAAAACTTCAGTGCAAGATAAAGTTGCACTTTCAACTGACGCCCTGAAAACTTGACAACACAAATTAATCCGATTATCGAACTAAAACCCTCACAAACAGCCCAAATGATTGAGAATCCTCAATCCTGTGCTCTATCTGCCATTGACTTCTACGTGTTTTCAACCAGTTTTAGCTGGAGTATTTTACTGATTCGGATTTTTAGCAGCTAATAAATCTAAAAATTCAAGTTTTTCCCCTTTAAAAACTCGACCAGAAATATTGGAGGTTTAATAAATGTGGCTGACCACAGCCATAGTCTAGCCATAGTGTTTTAAATCCACACCAAAATGGAAAACCGAACCTAGTTAGGGTTAGAAGGGCTGAAAGGAGCCAAAAAGCCCTTTAATAACAAATACATGCAAAGTGAAGCCTTCTGGAATCAGAAGGTATTTACTTGTCTCATCCCATACACACATCACTGCCTAGATACCAAAAATGAGAATTTTAATTTTAATTAATGCAAATCCACACCAATAATTCAGGGGAAGTGTAGATTATTGGTCTGGGTTGTGGCCTTATACCACACAGGGGTGTGACCTATCCCAGCTATCACTGCTTTCCCATAGATGCAGAAGGATAAACTACCTAAATTTTCAATCAGAAAACATAAAGGTATGCCAGCAGTTATTTCACTATGCCAAGCTGAACTCTTCCAAAAACTATTGATGGAATATTCATGTTGCAGTCCAAAGGATAAAAGAAGAATAAAACCTTTGGATCAATAAGAGTGTGGGCAGACCAGACAGGACAAGTGGTTCTTCTCCGCTTTATAACAGTATCTGCACATTGCCCATACACAAAATGCAGTTTGGAAGTATTTTTTCCACAAAATTGACATTTTATCAGGAACTATTCATCAAAGCCTTATAGCTAGACATCCTCACAACAATAAATAAATGTTCTGTAGTAGTTAGAACTTAATTCCTTTAATGACTACACTTCAGACTTGAAATTACATCAAGTGGGTAATAGCTCACACACCAGTTATTGCCAGTACATGCCTTTCTCTTAAAGACAAAAGATATAGATGGCTCTTGAAAGATTAAGTGATGAAACTGAATGCCTAACTTTAATAGTTGGTTTTGGAAAATAATATGTTTGTTGTAATCTTCTGCTCTTCAATACACCGTGCACAGACAAAAGTAATCTTTAATTTTGAAGCCCAAAAATGCTGTTTCGCATAAAGCATTGGCTTGATGAAGGAAGAAAAAGGTCTTAATTATTGAGAACAAAGTTGTCTAGACAGGAGTATGACAAAGAAGCATTGCAACTGGCAAATCATAAGTCTAATCACATCTGTGCCGCTGTACAATGTTTTGACTGAAACTTGGGCTACGTTTGATTAAAGTAGTTTTAGGCTATTTATTCACCAATTTTACACATTTTAAAACTGACAAAATAAATGGAAGCAATGATAAGGAAATAGAAATCTGTACATCCAACATATCAGAACACCATGTACTTTTATCGAGAAAATATCCTTTTCACATTCAAATGCATGTTATTGCCTGCCTTATTTCTAAAGGGTTATAATTTTTAAGTGCTTCACTATTGGGATCCCATCAACATGGTATTGGCACAGTCAGAATAGGGTGCAGTGAGGATGGAATCAAGTCCTTAGGGAGAAGGTCATCTGTTATCTATCTAACAGATATGGCTTCTAAAAGTTGATTCAAATAACAACATCTCTGGGGTATTTGTGCTATGCAGAAATAGGTGAGGTAGGCAAAAGAAAATTTGAAGGACTAGTAATTTAAATGGGAGTTCTTCAGTTAATTTTACATATTAGACTACTAGAAAATCATGTAAACATTAAATAAACCAAAAGGGTGGTTTTGGTTTCAATAAGGATGAATTATATCTTGGTTTGAAGTACAAGGCACTGTTTGGTTATTACAAAGAAAAAATAATAAAATGGAGTCTGTGGGATATGACTTTTCCATAATTTGGAGATTTCTGGATAACGGGTTTCAGATAACAGATCCCATACCTGTACATTGAAACTTTCTTTTTACTTGTTTTTATCTCATTTTACACCATTTTTGTGGTCCCACCAATATATAATTCATAATGCATTTCCCTGATTTTACACGGTTTTTATTTCTGGTCCCCTGAAAAACATAAGGTAGTCTGTCAGGAAGTTTGCTTCTATGTAGCAGTTGTCCTGGTTTTTATTGAAGGGTGTCTATTAGGTCTGCTGTATACAGCCATCTTTAATGTGTTTTCTAAACAAAGCATTACCCAGTCTATTATTAATGCAGATAAAAAATATTTATCACTTGTCTCATGACCTCTGCCAAATTAAACTACACCTAGGGGCAGATTTACATAAGGTCGAATATCGAGAGTTAAGTCGAAGGATTTACCGCAATTAGTTTGATCGAATGAAAAATCGTTCGATCGAATGATTAAATCCTTAGTATCGAACGATTTGAAGGATTTTAATCCATGGATCGAACGATTTTTCTACGACCAAAAAAAGCTTAGAAAGCCTATGGGGACCTTCCCCATAGGCTAACATTGCACCTCGGTAGGTTTTACTTGCCGAAGTAGGGGGTCGATGTTTTTTTTAAAGAGAGTACTTCGACTATCGAATGGTCGAATAGACAAACGATTTTTAGTTTGCATCGTTGATTCGAAGTCGTAGTCGAAGTAGCCAATTCAATGGTCGAAGTAGCCAAAAAAAACTTTAGAAATTCAAACTTTTTTTTATTCTATTCCTTCACTCGAACTAAGTAAATGTGCCCCCAGATCTTAAATACAAATACCAAAAGGTAATGCATCAATATCCACCTCTTGGAAAGTCAAGCTCCTTGTCTTTATGGAGATGCTTCCCCTTCTCATGGAGCCAAAAGTCACCTTAGTTACCTGTATAGGGGGAAATCTCATATGTATGTATGAATGTATATCTTTCTATAGCTCTACTGTGTGCATTGTGCAGTACATTTTTACATCATATTAACAATACAAATACTGCAATACATAAAAATAAATACACAATATTTGAAAGGAATTTGTAAGATCAACTGATCGTATTCTAATTCATTTAACATTTTGTTTTGTTATTTGGTTGCTAGGACCCAAGCAATGATTTGAAGGACAGCCTGCAAAGAAGAACAGGAGAGGATTTAAACAGAAAACTCAGTCTGAAAAAAATATTATTAAAAAAAAATAGTTTCACAATGAATCTCTTTTCTGGCCAGACTTCCCTGACTGCCAGAAACTAGATAGTAGTTTTAAATTTGTGCTTAAAGAGAGGCAGAAAAGGCAACATTCAGAAATAAAAAGACCAGTCTGGCTATTAGAATATTGCGAGATTTCAGGCTAAAGTTGGCCATACAAGGGCTTGTAAAAGCTACCTGGCTACCTGTATCTAGCTACCGTACATATGTACAATATATATACTGTATACATTGTGCCAATGTGTTCCTCTCTCATCTGGTTTTCCTAACCCCCCTTTATGATATGATTGGTTACCTGGGAGTAAAACTATTAAGTCTTGCAGCTTTAGCACGTGTTTGTGGCTAAGACATGCAAAGATATATTCTTTTGGCAACCTTGTCAATCAAGTGTATCTTATATAAAGTATACACAGTATATGTCCACCTAAAGGCACATGGACATTAGCTATGTACTCAGCCAACATATTGAAGCTAGCGGGGAAGCGCCTGAGCCCAGCTGTGCAGACTGTCATTTGCTTAAATGGAAACCACCTGTTACCAGCAACCAGCTAGTGGCTTCAATTAAAGCAATTAAAGAAGACAGGTTTCAGGCACTGCTCCACAGACTAAAAAAGGTCAGGAGTGACATGCCATGAGCCTAAAAGTTATTTCTAAGATTAATATTACCCTTTAATGTAGATCATTCACATTTTTAATAACAGTGATCTCATTCTCCAAGATGACCAGTTCTTCTTTTTTATAGGGATTTAAATTGACTTTATCCTTCAACCAAAGCAAAAAGAAAAGTAGTGTTGAAATGTGTGATGCCTATTACTTTTATTTAAAGGATGGCTTCTCTATACAGTGCTACATCTTCTTATGTAGGCTAACTCATGGGTTGTGGTTTACCATGACACTAGGCATGGAGGAACCTTTGTGCCTGTTATTAAAATAAACCAAATATTTGGTTAATTGGCAAGTCAGTAACATGCTTTATTATTGCTCTCTGCATTAGGCATGTATGTTAAATATTACAGCCTTTCAGAATTGTTTAGACTGCTTAGCATTTTGGATGATCAGTCTTTCTCTAAGGATGCTGTGACAGCAAAACAAATAGGCTATGGGAGTCATCTATTCTGTACAAGGATGAGGTTTTGTAAGCTGTCTACCCTCGGTGGAAATACAGTTCAATTCAATTCAACGTATAGTTGCTTTCCACAGCATTATACATTATGAGGACTGTCTGAAGCACTTGTGTCCTGTCCTAGAATAAAAAACTTACAGACTCTCTGTATGATCTATATGTTTTGCAGCAGTCTAACAATGAGGTCCCAGTTTTTTTGTGGTAAGAATCAGTCTCCCTCCTCAGGAATAAATTCATTTTATTGCAAACTACGAAATCCTGGTTACTGTGGGTTAGTAGACCCACATTTACATAACTCTGTATATTTGTAGTGGTAGAGCCAAAAAACTACATTGAAGAAATACACAAATTCTAGCAATGTAGTGAAACTGAATGTTATATAATGATATGTACAATTACACAAAGGACAGTATATTAGAATTTTATACAGTCATTTTTTATATTTACTAAAGAGCCATAAATCATATGGAATTTGAATATCTTACCACGGATACAACATAACATAAAGCTGTAATTAGAGCAGAGCTAAGATATACAGTAGCTAAGATATACAAATACACTGAATTATCATAATATACTATATGTCAATGTCATTAAAAACTGATCCAGGTATAGGATTCATTACCTGGAAACCCATTATGCAGAAAGCTCTGAATTTTGGGAAGGCCCATGGACTCCATCTTATCCCAATAATCACATTTTTATTTATTGCCTTTTTCTTTGTAATAATATAACAGTACATTGTATTTGATCCAAACTAAGATATAATTAATCCTTACTGTA
Source organism: Xenopus petersii (assembly GCA_038501925.1). Taxonomy (NCBI): domain Eukaryota; kingdom Metazoa; phylum Chordata; class Amphibia; order Anura; family Pipidae; genus Xenopus; species Xenopus petersii. The sequence goes on from CM076677.1 coordinate 85,464,380, forward strand.
TGGCAAAACCAGCCGATTAGGTTTATTAATGTCTAAATGTGTTTTTTAGTATATTTAAGGTATGAATTACAGAAAGACCCATTATCTGGAAAACCCCAGGTCCCTGAGCATTCTGGATAACAAGACCCATACCTGTAACCTTTTTAGTCAGTATTGGAGCAACACTAGTACAACTGAATACTAGGTATTCATTAATACTGGGATTCTCTGTAAATAATAGCTTTTGTGTTGTGTGAATGTGACATTCAATCGTCACCTCCATTGTAGTAGGGACTTTAGTGAATGACAATCTCTGTAAAGCACTGCAAAATCTGTTGCTGCTGTATAAATAAAGGATGACAAGGACTAGTGCCAACTGGGAACTGAGTCACCCAAGTAGGGAGCATCAAAGAAAATCCATTATTTTATTATGTGCATCAACAAAATCTCTGTGGTGAGCAAGGCGGTAACAATATGTAACAATTAAATGAAAAGTTGTTTTCTTCCAGATACAACTGGTAACGTTATACGGAAACTTGTTATCCAGAAAGCTCCAAATTACGGAAAGGCCATCTCCCATAGACTCCATTTTATCCAAATAATCCAAATCTTTAAAAATGATTAGATTTTTCTCTGTAATAATAAAACAGTACCTGTACCTTGTACTTGATCCAAAACAAATATATAATAATCCTTATTGGAAACAAAACCAGCCTATTGAGTATTTTTAACATTAACATGATTTTCTAGTAGACAAACTATGGAGATCCAAATTATGGAAAGATCCATTATCTGGAAAGCCCAAGGTCCTGAGCATTCTGGATAGCAGGTCCCATACCTGTACTTAAAAAGTTGAAAGTTTTTTTGGCCCAACAATTTATACCATTTGCACCCACCCTGACAATCTTGTATAGAAGAATGAAAGTCAATTAGACTCCTGGAATTCCTTGGGAAACAGTAGACGAAGTTGCACGTTCCCTTAAGGCACAGAAACGTTTACAGACATAAGAATAAATTCTACAAGATGCCATCAACCTATTTTAAGGGTTACGGTTTCTTTGAGAATAATCTGATGAATGGCGCAGCTTACATTGTTGTAGATGTATCTTTTTTTTCACACAGTTATTAGGTATTGGAAGTGAAGTACATTCTTGGGTTTCCTGTTACTTACAGTACATGTCTCTGTTACTTATTTGTGTTACTAGCATTGCCTCTGTTTTTTTGTCTGCCTGTTTCAGCATTCGGCTATCTGTCAGCATACACCAATTTTCTTTTCCCTTTTCTTACACACCCTTGTGAACTCATTAGCTAATTTGTCTTGAATTACAAAACAATATGGAGATGACACACAAATCAGTCCTTCATATTGGACCTCCTACTCGTGCTTATTTCAAGGAGTCAAGGAAATGTAACTAAGCATATGAAAGACTGAGCTTATGCCAGTTCATTCTGAACATTAAAGGAGCACCAAAAAATGAAAGTGTTTTAAAGGAATGACAATATAATGTACTGGTGCCCTGCTCTAGTAAAACTGGTGTGTTTGCTTCAGAAACTCTACTATAGTTTAGATTAAAAAAGCTGCTGTGTAGCCATGGGGGCAGCAATTCAAGCACATGATACACAGTAGATAACAGATATGCTCTGAAGAATCCCATTGTATATTACAGAGCTTATCTGTTGTGTATCCTGTGCCTTTTCTCCTTTTTTCCAGCTTGAATGGCTGCTCCCATATCTACATAGCAACTTGTTTGTATAAGCTAAAGGGGTCTTTCTGAAGCAAACACGACAGTTGTACCAGTGCAGGATAACAGGACATTATATTTTCATTACTTTAAGACACTTTCATTTTTGGTGTTCCTTTAACATTCTAGTTTTCAGTCAACAACAACACAAGTAAGCTGTTACTAATAGTTGAGGTTTGAATGCCATCATTGTCTTTTTTCTATCATTCAAAAGAGAAAATGGCAGGCTCTTTTTGCCATTTTCTCTTTTGGTCGGATAACTTCCACCTTGAGCTGTAGGTCTGGGGCATGAGCACACAAAAGAAAAGATCCCTAAGTGAAAACCTTAGAAAGGTTAGTATCTCACCAGTAATATGTGGGATATTACTGGTGAGATACTAACCTTTCTAAGGTTTTCACTTAGGGATCTTTTCTTTTCTATCATTCTCTTAATATTTTCCACCAAAGCTACAATTTCCACTTTTCAGTGGTCAAATTCACCATTTCCTTTCATTCAGTTCTAACTTGTACACCTCTTCAATTGCTATTTATTTTATAGCACTCTCTCTAACAAATAGCAATTCTATCTATGGTAAGTATGCATTGCTATCCTAATTACATCTCTCTGCTGGTTCCCTTTTAAAATCCCTCCATATAAATACTTCCAATGTTGTGTTAAATCCAGAACACTGATTGGCACCTCCCCACCCCCAATACACACATTCCTACTAGCGCTCTAGACTCTGCAGATGTCTGTCTTATTGTTATCTTTACTCTCACAAAGTGCTTCTTAAATGTCAACGTAGAGCAGGATACACCCAGTGGTGTAACTAGACCCCTAAGGGCCCCAGTACAGAAATTTACAACTGGGCCCCCCCCTAAAGGGATTGTTCACCTAGAAGTTAACTTTTTGGATGATATAGAGAATGATACTATTTGCAATTGGTTTCCATTTTATTTTATTTGTGGTTTTTCAATTATTTAGCTTTTTATTCAGCAGCTCTCCAGTTTGCAATTTCAGCAATCTGCTTACTAGGGTCTAAATTCCCCTAGCAACCATGCATTGATTTGAATAAGAGACTGAAATATGAAAAGGAGAGGGCCTAAATACACACGAGTCATTAAAAAGTGGCAACAGTGGTTAATGTAAAAGTTACATGTAAAAAGGACATGTAAAATTGAGGTTTCGCTGTATTATAATGATATACGGAATAATGTACCCCCTACTGTAAACGATAAGGATATTAGAAGTCACTGAGGGGTTCTGTGACTTTATAAATGCACAAAGCTGCATGCTGAGTTATACAGGGAACTCTGAGTATTACTCGTGTATTATAAGGGATAATGTACCCCCTACTGTAAATTATAAGGATATTAGAATTCACTGAGGGGTTGTTCTGTGACCATATAAAGGCACAAGGCTGCAGGCTGAGACACAGGGAACTCTGATAGTCACTCATGTATTATAAGGGATAATGTACCCCCTACTGTAAATGATAAGGATATTAGAAGTCACTGAGTGCTTCTGTGACCATTGCACTTACGGTAGTACAGGGAATACTTATGCTGCCAAAAGTATAAGCGCTGTCGACTCCACATGCGAGGTGAGTTGAGAGCTCTATCCCTCCATCCAGTAGTTCCACTCTGGTCACGTGGTACAAATGATTCAATGAGGTTAAAGGCGCAATCACTGGCTCAATGGTGGGGATAGAGATTACCAATGCAGGTAGAATAAAATCCAGATTAATTGTTTCATTTAAAATACATTTGAAAACTCAAAAATAGAAGTGACCGTTATAGTCACGAAACGCGTATAGCCATGCACTCCCCTGCTCTGTTTCATCCATTTTTCTATTTTTGACTTTTCAAATGTATTTTAAATGACACAATAAATATGGATTTTATTCCACCTGCACTGGTAATCTCTATCCCCACCATTGAGCCCGTGATTGCGCCTTTAACCTCATTGAATACTTATGCTGCCATAGTTTTATGGTATCTCTCTGTACAGATTATGAGCAAATTTACGGGCTGTTCCTGCTGAATTGCGCTTAGTACAGAGGAATACCTATGCTGCCATAGTTTTATGGTTTCTCTCTGTACAGACTATGAGCAAACTTAGGGGCTGTTCCTGCTTAATTGTGCTTATTTCATGGGAATACCTATGCTGTCATTGTTTTATAGTTTCTCTCTTTGTACAGACTATTAGCAAACTTAGGGACTGTTTCTGCTTAATTGTGCTTAGTACAGGGGAATATCTATGCTGCCATAGTTTTATGAGATCTCTCTGTACAGACAATGTGCAAACATAGGAGGTTGTTCCTGCTGAATTCTGCTTAGTACAGGACATAGCTATGCTGCCATAGCTTCGTGGTATTTCTCTGTACAGACTTTGAGCAAACCTAGGGGACTGTTCCTGCTGAATTGTGCTTAGTACAGGGAATACCTATGCTGCCATAGTTTTGTGGTATCTCTCTGTACAGACTATTAGCAAACTTAGTGGCTGTTCCTGCAGAATTTAGACCACACCCACTTTGGGAGAAACATTGAATATATAGATAGCTCGTTTAGCTCTTCCTAAAACATAAAACAAATCATTTCGAGAGGAAATTCACTGGCTCCATCTCATTTATAACAACCAAAAAAACAAAAAGTAGCAGAATTAATATATAAATACCCCCAGAAGTCATAGCAGGACGACATAGAGGCAGTGTCATGTATTGTATAATAGATAACCTCAGCACATATATTAAAATAACAAAATACATTTTCAGAGGTTAAAAATTAAAATATGTAAACTAAAGTTCTCACCAGTCCTCTCCTTGCACTGACAGTTTGGGGGGAGGGATTTTTTGTAAGTAGTCAGCCACCACCAACATCTATTTTAGCCAAATATTTCTTCAGAGCGGACTCAGCGGAGTGTGAACAGGACCCAGTGTGTGGGCGGGAGAATTAAATCAGTGTCGGCATGTGTAATTTCATTGCTGCAGCTCCCTGTTTCTTCTGCAATCCTTCCTGCTACCTTGTTTAACCCTTGCCTGACTCAGCCTCGGGATAAGAAAATCACATTAACAGGAGGTGAGCTTTAGATTGATGAGAGTGATCTAAATCCTATTGGAGACAGGAAATCTGCGCACAGGGGAACACTGGTGGGGGAGTAAAAACAGCATGTCTTTGCTCTTGCCTCTTGCTATGGTGCGGGCACTGCGGGCCCCTGAGTGAGCGGGGCCCGATTGGAAGCATTCGGTTCAATTGGCCTTAACGCCGGCCCTGGAAAGAACAGTAGGGGGTCAGGATGCGCAATAGGGCTGAAGGTGCGCAAGGCATTTGTCACTAAAAAAGTTAGGGTACAGAGCGGCAGCAGTTGTCCTAAGGCTGGCACTGACGTCACGTCACCGGCACTTGTCTGCAGGAGCCAGGAAATGATCTTTCTGTTACCCAGTACTCCTCTCTGGGTTGCGGGCCCCATCGGGGGTGCAGGGGCATGGTCGCTCGTGCAGCTGCACTTCCTTCACCCCTGGTAGTTCCGCCACTGATACAGACATAATGAGACCCTGCCCGCAGAGATTGTATACAGTATGTATATACCAACGAAAAGCCAGCACTCATTTGCCTGTGTGCACGACCAGCGAATCATCTCAAAGTGAGGGGGGCGAAACACATGACCAGGGGCAGCTGGGAAATTGACAAAATGTCTAGCCCCATGTCAGATTTCAAAATTGAATACAAAAAAATCTGTTTGCTCTTTTAAGAAATGGATTTCAGTGCAGCACTATTAACTGATTCATTTTGGGGGAAAAAAAATTCCCATGACAGTATCCCTTTAAGACAGCTTCTCAGAATAGCAAAATGATGATGAAATACCCAACTTCTTTGCATACCAGTCCTATTTAGTTATTGTTCACATAATCTTTTCCAGCTGTTTCTATTTGTAAGAAATAAACATTTTGGGGGGGCTAGGTTTTTCCGGAGTGTTTGTGCTAATCAATGTATATTTATACAAAATATATTTTCTGTACATTCAGTACTGTATTTCTGTTACAGATGTGCTCCAGCAGTGCAGGTTGGAGGTCACAGGATAACCTAGAGGTGGCTGAAGCCAGCACTTCCCCACAGTCCCTTTGCAATTAATTCACTTTGCGACCGGTTCACTTGGCTTATGGTCTGAATGAACAGTGCAATTTGGCCAACCGTGTAAATTCTGGCAGAGGGGCTATGGTAAAATGTCATAGACACTGCCGATTAAGAGGGCCTGTGGGAGACTGTTTGTGCTTCTGTTTACCTGAAACGCCAGGGCCTATTTTGAATCCCTGTCCAGACCTGAAAGCCTATATTGCTCTTCATCAGATAATTGTATACACACTAGTCTGATCAATAAACGAAATAATTTTAGCACTATGTCTAAGTATGTTGAGACATATATTCATGTGTCAAGAAAATCCCATATTCACGTCTCTTCCTCCATATATTGGGTGGTCTGTCAGCTAATTCGAGCCCATATTTATTCTTAGTATCCAGTCTCTTAATTACATTATTTATTAATTACATTATTAAATGAGAATATTAGAGTGATGGGGCAATCGAGAGCTATCTGATGCTTTGCTTGTTGCAAGGGGAAGAATCCACAAAAAAAATCATCCCATGTGCAGCTGTTCTAATATGTCAGTTTATCTAATTGCAATTAAGATTCCCGCTGCTAATAGATCCATCTGGGCAGATGGACCCATGTGCAAGAGGTTGGCTAAGGTGTACAGAACTTGATCAATCATCTTGCTGCATTCTCTTGGCAGAGTATCAAAACATCAGTTGCAATCAGACAATGTTCACTTTTGCATAGTAACTAACAGAGTAACTGTATCATCAGGCAGCTTTGTTGGGTTTATTCTATATAGTGTTTTACCAACACACTTTACATGCAAGGTATATCAGGCAGCAGAAATATATTAGAATCCCTGCATATGTCAATTTCATTGTAGTAAAAAATTAGGTGTTGAGCAACTTGATGCAAGCTAGGTGGTGGAAACACCCAAAATACCTCAATCTACCAACTTGCAAAAGGTTTTTAACAGTATGGCACTTGATACCTGAGGTGGACCCAAAGTAAGAGATTTCTAAGAAATTGGTGGTGTTCTTCCCAGAACCAAATGAACAACTGAAGGTTGTATCAGGACCTTTTGGGCAAAATGCCTGTAACCCAGACATTTTCGGGTGTTCTGGCAAAAATACTAAAATGTTTAAAGGAAAATGAAATATCCCAGCCTCATAACTGAATATACTGCATTCTTCAATCTCATATTTTTCTATTCCAAGTTGATCAAATGAGTTCATAAAAAGCTGGACTAAAGGCATGTTTATTATAGCCATAGGTGGAAATGGTGGAACCATGTGTTAAATAAATTCTATTGTACTTTATTTTAGGTGTTTATACTGAACAGGTGTACTGACGTTTCAGTTACCTTGTCCATAATGCTGATGCAAGAATACAGAGTGGTTATTAAGGCATTTAAACATTGTGAGAATGACCTGAGTGTAAATGACCTTATTGGAAAACAAGAGGCCAACTATATTGTAGACGTAGTCAATTTACACTCTTTTTGAACAAAGGTTTTTCACCAGCCTTTCTTTATTCAACCCTGCTCCAAGTCTTTGTGTGGAGCATTTTGCTTGGGGAGGAAGGGTGTTCTTGAATAACTTGCAAGCTAGCCTTTCCATGCTTCTATGACTCAGACTGGGTTTTCTCCATCAACCCACATCTTTAAACACTATATAGTTATATATTTAGCATTCAGTGATGTTTAACTATATATATCTTTTTGTTTATTGTATTAGGGGTATCCCATTATGGTTTTAAACAGATAAATGTTAGATGAGAACTCACTTGTGAATGTTGCAGGGTATGTTCTCTCACTATACTGAAGACTGCTCTGACTGAGTGATTGGCAATACCAGCTTGTCAGTATCTCACCTGTGACTTGATAGGACTTACCTACTGACATGCCCCAGCTCTTTTATAATCATTAGGTCACTGCAAGATGTCTACCATGTCTTAAATGGCTGTCTACTATGTGGCTTTAGCCTTAAGGGAACACTTTTGATCAAAGCAGAGAGAGACATGGTGTTAGTACATGACCTTATCTCACTTGCCTCAAGCAGATTGTCTATAGATCATGTTGCCTGGGACTAAGCAGGCCCAGGAGGTTTTCATATAATTGGAATGTTCCCAAAAAGTAATGAAAATATCTCAAATGTTGCATGTTACAAACATAACATATGTGTCTGTGTGTTACAAAAGAGAATTAGAGAATTTGTATTCATTATTATTTACAGATGCTATGAAATTGAATCATTTGTAATCTGCAGATTATTCAGTGCTAGAGGAACAATATTTATTTCTACACCAGTATACAAAGTGTATATATATAAATATGGCTCTTCCAGCATACCGGAAGTGATCCCAAGTACTTGCCTAGGCTGCTCGGATCAAGCATTGCCTAACAAGAAACTATGCCAGTCATGCCTAACGGAAGTTGCAGGTACATCGTCTGGTCCGCCTCCAGAGTTAAGAGCCTGGATCAAGGAAGCTGTGGCTCAGGAACTGGGGGCAGCCTCTGCTACCAGGAGAAAGGTCCGGGAGGCTTCTTCTCTAGAGCATGAGGATGGGATGGAGATTAGGAGCAAGTCTTCAGCATCGGAGGAGGATTCAGATGATGAATTTTCTTCATTCGATTTTACATTGGTATCCCCCTTAATTAAGGCGGTAAGACAAACCCTAGATTTAAGGGAGGAAGGGGATCCGACTACATCATTCTTACCCCCTTGTAAAAAGAAAAGCAAAGTCTTTCCCTTTCACCAGGAAGTAGCGGAACTGATCAAATCTGAGTGGGAGACACTTTCTAAGAGAAGCTCAACCCAGCAGAAGTTCAGTAAGTTATATCCGTTCCGCGAGGAGGATATTAAAGACTTTTGTTCAGTTCCAAAAGTGGACGCGCCGATCCTTAATCTGTCAAAAAATACCCTGTTACCAGTCGACGATCAAACTTCGCTTCGAGACTCTATGGATAAACGAATGGAGACTGACCTGAAGAGAGCCTTCTTAAATGCCAGTGAATCTATTAAGCCAGCTGTAGCCGGTCTTTCAGTGGCTAAAGCCATGGAGTCCTGGCTGTCCTACATGGAACAGGCCCTTCAGGAGGGTAACGCAAGGAGGGAGATCATTGAAAGCATGACGGAACTCAAGCTTGGAGCTTCCTTCTTAACCAGCACCATGGTAGACATGGCCAGGTTAGCCTCTAGGTCCCTCGCTCTTTCAGTTTCGCCAGGAGAGCCCTCTGGCTCAGATCTTGGGAGGCAGATACGGCATCAAAGGTGGCACTTTGCTCAATTCCTTTTCAGGGACAAGTCCTTTTTGGTAAAAAGATGGAGGATTTGATATCTAAGGCCTCAGGGGGCAAAAGCGAGCTGCTTCCTCAGAGAAAAAAGGCTAGATATACGGACACTAAAGGAAAATTGCCATATAAGTCGGGAAGATCATCTGATTCTTATTCCTTTCGGAACAGAAAGTCCAACACAAAGTCTCTCAACTGGAAAAGGGATCGTTCAGGGTCCTTTCGTCAGTCCAAGGGTAAGTCTTCAGGCAACAACCAGGGACAATTCTGAAGGTGGTGGTCCCCAGGAGACTCCAATAGGGGGAAGGCTTCGCCTCTTTTGGAACACCTGGGAAAATTCCATAGACGACGCGTGGGTTCTAAAGGTAATAAAAGAAGGCTACAGACGAATTTGGGTCCAAGATTCCTATACATGCATTCCGCCCTTCAATGATACCAGCCCACCAAGAGAAGAGGGAAGCTCTTTTTCATTGCCTCAAGAACTTGCTTCACCAGCAGGTCATTGTCCCGGTTCCTGCGGGGGAGGTAGGAAGAGGAGTTTACTCAATCTTCTTTTTAGTCAAGAAGGTGTCGGGAGATTGGCGCCCGATTTTGGATCTCAAAATGATCAACAGATCCTTAGAGACCAGGAAATTTCGAATGGAAACCTTGGATTCGATAAAAGGGGCAATTTGTCCGGGGGATTGGATGTGCTCCATGGACATTCGGGATGCCTATCATCATGTTCCCATTGCCCCACAGGATTAGAAATTCCTCAGATTTGTGATAGGGGGAAATCATTTTCAGTTCCAGGGGCTTCCATTCGGCTTGTCCACGGCTCCAAGAGTCTTTTCCAAAATACTAGTGACCTTAGTAGCTCAGCTACGGTGGCAGAGGATCAGGGTTTTCCACTACTTGGACGGCCTGATTGTCCTGGCTTCATCCAAGAGTCAGTTGCTCAGTCACCAACAACAGGTTATACACTTTCTTCAGTCCCACGGTTGGTGTTTGAACTGGGAGAAGAGCCAGCTTCTACCATCCCAGAGGTTGGTATATCTGGGAGCTTCACTGGATTCTGTCAAGGGCATAATATGCCTCTCAGACAAGAGACAACAGGCAATTCTTCAAGCTGTCCAGAAAGTGATTTCATCTCATCATGTGCCAGCATAAAAAATGCTAAGCCTCTTAGGGATGATGGCGTCGACCATAGGTCTAATACTCTGGGCACACTGGAGGATGAGAGCTATCCAATCAGTATTCCTGCACAACTGGAATGGGATAGACCAAGAACAGAGGATATTCATATCACCGAATCTATGCCAAGCTCTAGAATGGTGGCACAACCCGAGGAATGTGGCAAAGGGTTTCAATTTATTCCCAGAACCATGGTCCATCATGACCACGGACGCTTCCGGCATAGGCTGGGGAGCAGAATTCAACGGGCAGGCAGCCCAGGGCCGATGGTTGGAGACATCCTCACACATACCATCGAATGTGTTGTAAATAAGAGCGGTAATTCAAGCTTGTCTGGCATTCCAGAGTCAACTAGAGGGCCGCAGATTAAAGATACGCTCAGACAACATAACCACGGTGGCCTACGTCAGGAGACAAGGCGGCACAAAAAGCAGGGTCCTATTGTCAGAAATACAGCCCTTGTTTCACTTTGCAGAAAGGATGCTTTCAGATCTTACTGCGGTATACATTCCCGGAAAAGAAAACGTGAGAGCGGATTTTCTGAGCAGGAACAGTCTTTTGATACACGAGTGGAGTCTACATCCACAAGTTTTCGAAGTACTGGTTCACAGATGGGGCCATCCAGAGGTCGACCTCATGGCTACTTCAGCAAATGCAAAGTGCAGAATATTCTATTCAAGGGAACCGGATCCAGGAGCATTGGCTTCAGATGCCTTCTGCCAGAAGTGGAGCCAAACTTTAGCTTACATCTTTCCTCCTCTGCCTCTGATCTCGAGAGTGATGCAGAAGATCAGGGAGGACAAGGCAGAAGTTATATGCATAGTTCCAGCATGGCCAAGGCGTCCCTGGTTTCCACAGCTGCTAAAGCTTTCGGTGGAACCCCCTTGGAAACTCCCTGTGTCGAGCCCCCTCCTACTTCAGGGGACTTTCATTCATCCAGACCCAGGTCCATTAGCCTTAACGGCATGGAGACTGAGCGGCAGAACTTAGAAGCCCAGGGCCTATCTGAAACGGTAATTGAGACCCTCCTCAGATCCAGGAAGGCTTCCACTACCGGAAGGTACGAACGAATTTGGAGGATATTTCTTCAGTGGGGTACCACTAAAGGAGTGTCTTTAGCCTCATTGTCGGTAGGCAACATCTTGGAGTTCCTTCAATCAGGTCTGGATAAGGGATTGAGCATCAGCACACTGAAGACTCAGGTCTCAGCTATTTCTGCATTTTTAGAAACCAGGTGGTCACTGAATCCTTTGGTGATTAGATTCTTCAGAGCTGCTTTAAGAATCCTTCCACCTAAAAGACCTTCTTGTCCTCAGTGGGATCTACCACTAGTCTTGACAATGTTGGCCTAAGCACCTTTTCATCCGACAGAGGAATGTTCACTTTGGCATATCACTTTGAAAGTAGTTTTTCTGGTGGCTATCACCTCGGCCAAAAGGGTTGGGGAACTGCAAGGACTTAAATGCGATGCTTCCAGCCCCATATTCTTCCAGGACAGGGTAGTCCTGAAATATGCTGACTCCTTTAAGCCTAAAGTCCTCTCAGCATTCCACATCAAAGATGAGTTGTCTCTACCAGCCTTTCCAGAGGATGAGCAAGACCAGAATTTGCGATCATTAGATGTGGCCGCAGGGGTAAGAACATACTGCACAGCCACGGAACCTTTCAGAAGGTCAGATCGCTTATTTATTCTTCCGGTAGGGAAGAACAAAGGCAAACGGCTTTGTCATCTTCGATTGCCAGCTGGATCAGGAAAAGCATAGAGAAAGCTTACACATCACAAGGCCTTCAAACACCCTGCAAGGTTAATGCGCACTCCACCAGGGGACAGGCAACATCATGGGCGGCTGAAGCTGGCACGTCTTTGGATGTAATTTGTAGGGCGGCATCCTGGTCAAGTCATAATACATTTCTTTCACATTATAAAGTGGATGTTTTTTCGGCAGAGAATTCTCAGTTTGGTTCCAATGTCCTCAGATCTGCTGTTAATAAATGTTAACTCAGTGCAACACCTGACTATGCATGAGTTCCTTCTTTTGGTCTCCCACCCGGGATTATGCAGCTTGCTACGTCCCACTAAGTACTGACATGGAGAGGGCAAGGGAATAGGGAAAATTGCGTCATACTTACCGTGATTTTCCTTTCCTGGACCTCTCCATGTCAGTACGGCCCTCCCAAATGAGACCTAAATTTAGAAGCTTGTTACTGGACACCGAGACAGGGTTCAGGAGGAGGCTTTATTGATTTTGGATGGGAGGGTTCTTCTGACGGAGCATATGGGGAGGAGCTAACCCGCTAAGTACTGACATGGAGAGGGCAAGGGAATGTTGGCGCCCAATGCATTTCAGTGAATTTTCGCTGCTTCCTGAATTTCCGGCGAAAGGGGTCAGCTTAACTTATCACTAAAAATCACAGCAATAGTCAACATGCATGAATGTGAAGCATTGCCTGAAATGTTTTTCTGGCAAGATCTTTTCAATAGCTTATATAACATGCAGCTCTCTACAGTCTACTCTAGACCATGCACTTACCTGGTGTTTCTAAATTCCTTCCACTAAACCTGACACTCTTGGAAAAATCAACTGGTTCTTCTCACAATCACAAGTTTGTGTTGTTAATATTACTTGTTTTATGCTCTGCTATATACTGTATATATATATATATATATATATATATATATATATATATATATATATATATATATATACACTTTGTATACTGGTGTAGAAATAAATATTGTTCCTCTAGCACTGAATAATCTGCAGATTACAAATGATTCAATTTCATAGCATCTGTAAATAATAATGAATACAAATTCTCTAATTCTCTTTTGTAACACACAGACACATATGTTATGTTTGTAACATGCAACATTTGAGATATTTTCATTACTTTTTGGGAACATTCCGATTATATGAAAACCTCCTGGGCCTGCTTAGTCCCAGGCAACATGTCTATAGACAATGCAAGGTTATGCACTTTGGCAAAAATAATATAAATGCAAGTTATACACTAAATGGCAGTGTGTTGGGAGTTTCCTTAAATGAAAAGGATCTAGGGGTCTTTGTAGATAACACGTTGTCTAATTCTGGGCAGTGTCATTCTGTGGCTACTAAAGCAAATAAAGTTCTGTCTTGCATAAAAAAGGGCATTAACTCAAGGGATGAAAACATAATTATGCCTCTTTATAGGTCCTTGGTGAGGCCTCATCTGGAGTATGCAGTTCAGTTTTGGACTCCAGTCCTTAAGAGGGATATAAATGAGCTGGAGAGAGTGCAGAGACGTGCAACTAAATTGGTTAGAGGGACGGAAGACTTAAATTATGAGGGTAGACTGTCAAGGTTGGGGTTGTTTTCTCTGGAAAAAAGGCGCTTGCGAGGGGACATGATTACACTTTACAAGTACATTAGAGGACATTATAGACAAATGGCAGGGGACCTTTTTACCCATAAAGTGGATCACCGTACCAGAGGCCACCCCTTTAGACTAGAAGAAAAGAACTTTCATTTGAAGCAACGTAGAGGGTTCTTCACAGTCAGGACAGTGAGGTTGTGGAATGCACTGCCGGGTGATGTTGTGATGGCTGATTCAGTTAATGCCTTTAAGAATGGCTTGGATGATTTTTTGGACAGACATAATATCCAAGGCTATTGTGATACTAAACTCTATAGTTAGTATAGGTATGGGTATAAAGAATTTTAATTAAAAGTAGGGAGGGGTGTGTGTATGGATGATGGGTTTTCATTTGGAGGGGTTGAACTTGATGGACTTTGTCTTTTTTCAACCCAATTTAACTATGTAACTATGTAACTATGTAATCTGCTTGAGGCAAGTGAGATAAGGTCATGTACTAACACCATGTCTCTCTCTGCTTTGATCAAAAGTGTTCCCTTAAGGCTAAAGCCACATAGTAGACAGCCATTTAAGACATGGTAGACATCTTGCAGTGACCTAATGATTATAAAAGAGCTGGGGCATGTCAGTAGGTAAGTCCTATCAAGTCACAGGTGAGATACTGACAAGCTGGTATTACCAATCACTCAGTCAGAGCACTGACATGGAGAGGTCCAGGAAAGGAAAATCACGGTAAGTATGACGCAATTTTCCCTATTTGTTTCGACACTCAACAAATTGTGCAACGAATTTTGACGCACAACTAATTTTTTCACCCATTACAGTCTGTGGGTGTCATTTTTGCAGCGAAACTTAGAGAAAAATTTTGCTCTTCACTAGTCATTTTCATACTTTTTGAGTTCAAAATCCCTGTTGTGCGCAAAATTTGGCCATGGCTCTTTTACAGATTAATAAAGTTATTCTAAGAGTATCTAAAATGTTTACCACAAATGTTGTTATAATAAAATTTCAGGCTGCTCTTGGAGGATCTTGGATCTAGGACAGCATAAAAACTAATTGCTTTAACAACCACTGTTTTGATACCAACATACATAGCCAGAAATGTTGTATGGGAACCTCTGCTCTACTCTATCCATTTTTTGTGTGTTGTACTTTAAAACAAATGTCTACTAGGTTATTTTGCCTTTGTGGTACTTGACATCCTAGATGCCCTTTTGTGCTTTTTTGCTTTGCCAGAAAGAGCTGCACGTTTATAATGCTGGCCAACCAGAGTGCAAGATGCCCATTAAGTTTGGAAAATTTAAATAGAGTAAGCTGAACCTAGCTCTGTGTGTCAGTTATCTTCCATTATAGTGAGTATCAAGTCAAGTAAAGTTTAAGCTATGGATTTTTTCCGACTTTCCAAGTATCCATGAATCAAAATTCCATTCATCCTGCTGGTTAAAACATGCTGCAACAGATTTTATTCCAGTGGATTTGAATTTTCAACTGGTAAACAGACTTTTGTTGTAATAAGAATATCAGAATGTATTTATATTAATGGAGAGCCATTATTATGAAAAAAAATTGCCAGGATAAAATGTTTGTAAAAAATCCTAGGTTTTACCCATTAAAAGTAGGGATGCACCGAATCCACTATTTTGGATTCGGCCGAACCCCCGAATCCTCCATGAAAGATTCGGCCGAATACCGAACCGAATCCGAACCCTAATTTGCATATGCAAATTAGGGGTTGGAAGGGGAAAACATTTTTTATTTCCTTGTTTTGTGACAAAAAGTCACGCGATTGCCCTCCCCGCCCCTAATTTGCATATGCAAATTAGGATTCGGTTCGGCCAGGCAGAAGGATTCGGCCGAATCCGAATCCTGCTGAAAAAGGCCAAATCCTGGCCGAATCCCGAACCGAATCCTGGATTCAGTGCATCCCTAATTAAAAGGATACTAACTCATCTGATATGCCTCCCAAGGAGCCAATAACCTGTGCGTGGATATTTCAAATTTAGGAAACCAGCAACCTAAAAATCGTATCCTGATTTACTGCTTGGCTGCTGCAACCTCCATATAGAAAAGCAGATAGCTTAGGGAGAACTAAAGTTGCATTTACTTTTTATTAAGGAGAGCATGTTCTCCTCATGTTCTCCTCATGTATTCTTCTGCCTTATTTTTCTGCGATGGTCCAAAAACATCCTCCTGTGTTTGTGTGCCTGTGATAGGAATGATTAAATATTCTCTGTTAAATCATGCATATGTTGGTGCGTTGCAATTAAATAACCACTGTTGTAATTAAAGAAAACAATGTATAAGTATAAAATAAAGTTAAAACTTTTTTGGGAGCTTTTTTGTCTTTCTTTTTTTGCAGTCAGAGCAATGGAGATGTGTATTTTTGCCTGCGGAAGATGCACTGGAAGACACAAAAGGTCTTTTTAGAAGCGTAGGATTGCATTGTAATAAAGAACAAATGACTAGAGTAGGGCAATTGATTAAAGCTTATTTAGTATATTGATCCAAGGTGACAGCTGATGGGTATTGATTCAAGGAGATATCTTATTGTTCTACTCTCCTCATAATGGCTTTGCACTGGATGATAAAAGCTTGACAACCAACTTCTTGCATCTGGTTAGATATACATTCCATTCACTACCTTTTGTGTTGGTGGCCTAGCTTTTTTCCTTTTTTCTTTTTTTATCATTTCCTTTATAGTCATTCCTAGTCTGAAAAACTATAGGAAAATAACTTAACTTTGGTATTTATATGAAAGAAGGATGAAACCCTCAGTCTCTTTGTTATGACTGCCTATAGCCCTGTCATTGCTCAGCCATTTGTACAGTTCTCTGCATCCTGATGTGAATCATACAGTATCAGCAAATTGCATTACAGCCCTACAATATCAAACTTGAAAGGCTCTGTTTGTACTTTATAGGCTGGAATGTTTCTTGTTAATACATGATTACATTTAGAATAACGCAACCTATTGCATGCATCCATTTATCTCCTATGCCACTGATTGAGCGTAATTGCTGATCCCTTATAACGAATTGTTGGCTTCTATCCCCACAAAATATTGCATGAATGGACAAGAGTATGCATGCTCTCATTTCTGGCATTTGGCTATTGCATGAGTAAGAATAAATGGAAGACAGGTGCTTGCACTTACTAAACTTTACTGTGTAATACATAAAGTCATGGAAAATGTCAATCAAATATAATTTGCAGAAGGATCAAGCCTAAAAACGAATGTATTCCTGCACGTAACTATTTAAAATAATCAAATCATCAATCTTAAAGATTTGCAGCATTTTTATGTATGTTTTCAATGGTGAAAGATCTCATGCTGAGTGTGTAAAGCTGACAAAATGAGGGCAGTCTGCGTATAATTATAACAGGGCAAACAGAAGCTCTTAATTAGAAACATGTAAATTAGCATTTGCGTAGGAGAAAGGATTGTTAAACCTTTGCCACAAAGACTTGTATATGTTCTAAGTTATATCTAAGTTTAGAAATCTGTATACAAGCAGTGTTTTATGTTAGTTTTATTTTGCCCTCCAAAATATGCATTCCCCAAACCTGTGTGTGATCTAAAGCCAGGTTTTTTATGTACTGGGTTACACACAGTTGGGTGGAAGTTATTTTTGTAAATTTGCTGTGGTAACGTCTCTTGGCTGTTTCCCATACACTGCATGGTGTTTATATTCACTGTGTACATGACTGCTATCGAGGCACTATCCTATAATAAACACTGTTACTTACTCTAGTCTAGTCAGAGCCCAGCAAAGCTTTGCCTAAAACAACAAACTTGGAATATTTATTATTCACTATCTCTAATTCATCTGGAGATGAAGTTATAGGCTATTTTGTGACTCTGCATACCAGGTCAAATCTGGAATCATTTTATTTCTTTAGTTGCTACATTGGATGGAGAGTTTGTTTCGAAGTTGCATCAAAGGAAGGCAAGGTAACATCAAACTCAGTGGAAATTATGTTTACTTCTTTGATCCAGCTTCTTGCACCCAGACTCCTACATGGTTACTTTAGAGCTGTCATAAAACTGTGCAACACCTGAGTGATTTCTCCCATTTTGCTTAAATTCACCCACCCCCTGTTACCTGGGCACCTGAAACAACTTTTGTTTTCAATTATACAGGATGAAGAGGGAGGGAAGACAAACAGAACTTGATAATGGTTTATTCTGCAGTTCCCAAGTCCCTACTAGAGCAGCAAGGTGGTTGAAAGGCCAGGACTTGGAAGCTGCACGTTTTTCTGTCCTCCCCACATAAAAGCAGGAGGGCAGCTCTGCAAGAGTGACTGTCGTGCTAATTGCACATGTTACAGGACTGTTTTATACAATGTAATTATATCATGGCTTCCTTGTTGAATCGCATTAGACCTGAAGAACTGAGGTGTCCAGCTGGAAGTGCCTTCAAAGACCAACATGATTTTAAATATATTCTAGTCCACAGATATATTAGAAATCAGACATTTTCCTATTACATAGAGCTTGAAAAGAACATATATCCAATATTCTAGTCCCATTATGACTTACTAAGTTGTATTTAAGGGGTTGTTTACCTTTAAATGAACTTTTGGTATGATGTTAGTTATTTAGCTTTTATCCAGCAGCTCTCCAGTTTGCAATTTCCGCAGTCTGGTTGCTAGTGTCTAAATTACCCTAGCAACCATGAATAAGAGACTGAAATATGAATACTAGAGGCCTGAATAAAGAGATGAGCAATAACTATGCATCTGTAGCCTTAAAGAGCATCAGTTTTTTAGATGGGGTCAGTGACCCCTATTTTGAAAGCTGGAAAGAGTCAGAAGAAGAAGGCAAATAATTCAAAAACTAAAACAAATAAAAAATGAAGGCCAGCTGAAATGTTGCTTAGAATTAGTCATTCTATAACAAACTATAAGTTATCTTAATGGTGAACCAACCCTTTAAGTACTGTTTCTCAATAGCTAACTGACATGATCATTGCTATATATGGGGAGACAATAAATAAGGATCACGATGTTGTCTTAGATTAATTTAATATTCCCTAACAGAAGCCCACTTCAAGACTAATTAAGCTTATGGTATTTGTAGTTTCTTTATGACTTGGACCTGCACCTTTGGGTGCAGCAAAAAAAAACATGGCAGCTTGCATCTGTTCTTTACACTTTGCACCCTGCCGGATAAATAATCCCTCATGTCTCTTCTCTTTTGTGGCCTTCCCTACTCTTATTAACAAACAATTTGGGAATATTTTATCATCATTTGTTTATACAGCACGTTCATTTACAATAAACAGGGGTTTTAAGACCAAGGTTACACAAGAAAAATTGTATCAGAGGGCCCTGCTCACAGAATTTTACAATCTAAATATGCTGAACGTATCCTGGCACTTTACAAAAAACATGCTTATATAATCTATAACTTTTGTCGATTCACATTTTGTTGAAACATAAATCTTAGCTGCATTCTTGCATTTTAATTCAACACATTATTAGAATATGTTTTATGTACTCTGCATATTAATGGCCAAAAGTGCAGGGAAATCTGCTAAGTCAATGTTGGTGGTTTAAAATGATCACCATAATGGTACTAACTCTCCAAAACAAAGGCCAGGGAGGGGGTAAGTAGAAATCAATGTTTTCCCACTCAAACTGAAAACAAGTCTTCGAGATAAAGGATCCCTGGGGATATTCACCCCTTTTACCTGAAAATGATTGCAGGAAAGGATTAATGCTGCATGTGAACATTTTATTGCAGTAAGTGTAGGAAACAGAGAAAGTCTGAGTTTACCTTAGAAGCTTTTCTACCTTTTCTACTCTGTCAACAAACAAGAAAAAGACTCACCCTTCAGGCAAATACAGTCTGATTATGTGTTCTGCTGGCTTTATTTGCATGAAAAAGAAATAAACAGGAAAAGTTACTTGACATAATCTACGGGAAAATAAATAAAAGGCAGAATATACAGGCACCTTATAATACTCAACTGATATTATTAAGTGAATATACAGTATCTGTAGTGAGAATTACACAATGATACAGGTATTGGACCTGTAATCTAAAATTCTCGGGACTTGTGGTTTTCCGGATAACAGGGCTTTCTGTAACTTGGATCTCCATACCTTATAAAAATTAAATATACATTAAGTAAACCCAATAGGCTGGTTTTGCTTCCAATAAAGATTAGTTATATCTTAGTTGGGATCAAGTACAAGCTACTGTTTTATTCTGAGGAAGTTTCTGAGGAAGTGGGTTAACCACAAAACGCGTAAAAGCTATGGAGCTACTGGGCTCACTATGCTCTGTTAATTTTTAACTATTTTCTAAATAAACGGATGTTTTAAATTTGCTGGTGCTCCGTGATTTCAAGATTTGGCTACTGTTTTATTAATACAGAGAAAAACAAAATAATTTGTGAAAAAGGTGGATTATTTGGATAAAATGCGTCTATGTCTGTGTCTATGGGAAAAGGCCTTTCCGTAATTTGGAGCTTTGAGGATAATGGGTTTCCGAATAATAGGTCCCATACCTGTACATGCGGAATAAATACAAAGATACAATTCCACATATTAGGCCAATGCCACATGGAACAACTTTACGACTGGGCCCAAATAACCTGATGTTACCAATATTATTTGAATGGCATACTTAAAGAATAAATAGGATACTCTATGCCATTATATTTAACTTTAATTCATAGCACATACATATTGGCCTGTACTATATCTTTGCAAACATTACCTTAATTATATATATAGGATATATAGTGGATTAAGAAGGTGAGAATCCTTATGGTAGGGCTTGCAGCTGCATCTAATAATTAACTCAAATCCAGTCCAAAATGGCCTGTTAAGAACACAGCATGTGAGTGTGTCATCCGATAATTTGGGCTCACCCCACTATCTTTTTAGCGCAATGGCCTGCTGAGGAGTTTTGCATAACTGACAGATGGCTATTCTGATCCTGTCAGTACGGACTCTAATTCAAAGCATTCTCCACCAGCTATTTAGCATTTATGTTATATTAAAAAAATTAATTTACATCTATGTGTCTTCTGTTTGAACATAACATACATTATTTTGCAGCTTTTCATAGTAGATTATAAAGTGTTATATAGAGGTGGCCACTCTGTAAACCTCCAGATGTTGCTGAATAGTTAAAGATATATAAATCTTTTGAAGGATTTAGTACTGTAAATGTGATAAGCATTGGAAACATGTTAATTTAACCCGCTAACTACAAATTACAGCCAAATTTCTGCTTAAACATTTACTTATTGTCTGCCATGTGATTCCCTGTGATGCTTTCCAATGGAAATGTGTCAGTATTCTTTGTTTTGGTTTCAAATTATTAAGTGTGTTATAGAATGTCCTGTCCTTAGAATTTTTCAGCTGTACTTGTATTTTATCCAGGTCTTTTCCCATAAACAGTATTTCTATTCAAGTCTCTCATTCAATCCACTAGTTGGTTGTTAGAGTGACATGGACCCTAGCACTCACAAAGCTACTTCAATTCCAAACTGAGATAACTGCTTTACAAAAAACAAAATTATTAAAAAAAAACACACAAAACATAAGAATAAAGACCAATTGCAAATGGTGTCAAAATATTACTGTTTGCCAAATTGTGTAAACATGTGCTTGTTAGGTCACTTATAAAGATATAACAAACTGTATATCATATTTGCTGTGTAATGGTTTGGAGTCATACTTTTTTTTCTGATTCTCTCTTTACCAATGAATGTGTATTATTTAGAAGCAACACAGTTAATCTCATAGTTTTAACAACCTCCTCCCACTAATAGCATTATTGGCTGCTCAAGTGAATTTCTCTGCTTTACAATTTGCCTTCCAGCATTACGGTTTCATATCTAAATCTTGGCTACAGCACAACGGGAATTTTTCCCACAGAATTACCAAGCAAAAGTCAGTAAAAAACGTACTAAACATGCAATGTTTTATGAAAAACAGGAACGATTATTATTTTTGTTAGTCTTCTTCCAACCTTAGAACTTGGTTTGTAGTTAAGTCTTATGGAGTGGTGTGAATTATATTCCTTTTTGTTGTGATAGGAATCATCTAACTGACACAATAACGCAGAGAAGGAGAAAGTGGTATTTGTAACTGTGTCTCTGAGCTACCTGTAACCTGAGGCAAAATCATTAAGTTATTCATTGGTTCATGCACAATAAATACACATAGTGGGTATCAACCAAAACCAATAATAAATACCTTTTCATGCATGGCCTGACTGTATAAGTACAGGTATGGGATCTATTATGTGGAAACCCATTATGTGGAAAGTTCAGAATACCAGGAAGGCCATCTCCCTTGATTTTAATCAAATAATTCTATTTTTTTCTGTAATAATAAAGGAATACTTATGTACGTGATCCAAACTTAAATATTACTAATCCTCACTGGAAGTGAAATCATCCTTTTGGGTTTATTTATGTTAAGAAGGGTTGTTTATGTTTCAAACACTTTTTCAGTCAAGTTATTTTCAGATAGAAATAAAGATTTTTTTCAATTACATTCTATTTAATGTTTGTGACCATTTTTCCAAAATGAAAGCTTAAAATTTAATGTTCCAGGTTAGTAATGTGCAGGCCATCCCAACACCAACAGGTCGGGTGGGTTTGGGCCTGCTCCTGCATAAAATCTTTGGGTCACGGCATCTAGCACCTGCCCCTTTTTTGATGTCACTGCGGGCGGGCGTGAGCAAATAAATAGAGGAGGAACGGTGGGCCGGGGCTGGGTGCTAGTTCCTGTCTCTGGTGTTTCAGTCTGGCAGCTCAGTGATATATTTCTCAGTGATATATTTCTCAGCAGCATCTGTGGAGTATTAGCAACTATTGTATCAGTTATAACAAATGTTTTTAAAGGGGTTGTTCACCTTTGAGATATCTTTTAGTATGATGTAGAGAGCGATATTCTGAGACAATTTGCAATTGTTTTAATTTTTTATTATTGAAGGTTTTTGAATTAATTAGCTTTTTATTCAGCAGTCTTCAATTTGCATCTTAACCAATCTGGTGATCCGAATTACCCTAGCAGCCATGCAGTGATTTGAATAAGAGACTGGAATATGAATAGATGAGGGCCTGAATAGAAGGATCAGTAATAAAAAGTAACAATAACAATACATTTGTCTTACAGAGCATTTGTTTTTTAGATGGGAGTCGGCGATGCCCATTTGAAAGCCGCAAAGAGTAAGAATAAAAGGGCTAATAACTATAAAAAATAAGTAATGAAAACCAATTGAAAAGTTGCTTAGTATTGGGCGTTCTATAATATAATAATAGTTACCTTAAAGGTGAACCACCCCTTTAAGGGTAGGACTTCACGGATGACGCGCTGCGCAAAAACACAGGCATCACGTCAGATGCGACAGAAATAATGTAAGTAATGGAAATGTCAGATGAAGTTGCAGCATTGATAAGACGCAACACGACTGTCGGATGCAGACACAGCGTGCAGCATCTACATCCGACTGTCGCTTCGCATCGGATCAACGCTGCGACACCATCCGACAATGCATTCACTTACCTTATTTCTGTTGCATCCGATTTGACTCCGGCGTTCCTCCCTAAGGCTATGGGCTGCTGTTCACACACAGGCTAAAGTCAGTCCAAATACGCAGGCTGAAAACAGCCGCTGACAACAGACTGTGTCCATAGCCATATAAAACACAGGATTCTGCTCAGCAGGAACAAAGATAAGAAATGTATCAACTTATGAATCTTATGCGGAAAACCCCAGGTCACAAGAGTTCTGGATAACAGGTTCCGTCCCTGCACAAGACTGGCTTCCTACAGGAAAAAAACTTCTACATGACAACACATATCAAAGCGGGCTATCAATATACATATATAATAAGGGGTCAAGGACCACCAGTGCCTGTTGCACCATCATATTTGAGGGATCATGTGGAGTTTTTAGCTGCTTCTTCTCAGGAAACTATCCCCCTTTTCAGCTAATGAAACTCTGTGGCCATCACCTAAAATGTAAAATGTGCAGTTTCTGACAGCTGATTTGTGCTATAAAGCTAGCATTTATCATAAACCATATAAGGACGCCACGCCATGTAAGCAAATTCACTGAAAAGCTGTGTCCTCCTTTATAAAAGAGGTATATATAAAAAATAATATAAAGTATGATTCTTGCCTGTGGTATACACCTTGGCAACCCCCTGTTCCAACAGGCAAAACCAGAGCTGGACAGAGGGAAAGAGAATTGGTCTGTTACTCCCTCATGTGCATACCATTCATTGCATTGGTTGCAATAGGATAAAGCTGTACAAATGAATCGGGACAGCCAGTTCATGCGCAATATTGCTTAAAACCAAGTTGTCTTTGTGCTTTTGCAGTGTTTCAGCGCAGCTAAATAACAGCTGGTTTTTATATTCTGCCTGTTTGTTCTCAACTGCATTCCTAGTTGCATTTTTTGCCACCGCATATCATTGATTATTTTTTTAAATCCAACATGCTGTATTTTTTTGGACTTGATGTACATTCATAATACAATAAAGCAGAGCATTAAACCATGAAACCCAGTTGTGTTTTAAAGAAGCAGATGCATTTTGATGCTCTTAGCATGCATTTTTAGAGGTATGAAAATGCCTGTGTGTAAGAGCCCAAAATGAGGCATTATTTTTTTAATCATTGTACAGGTATGGGATCCGTTATCAGGAAACCCGTTATTCAGAAAGCTCCGAATTATGGAAAGGCCATCTCAGGATAACAGGTCCCATACCTGTACTAAGAGAAGTGTCTCATTGAAGGTGTTAATCCCTTTTAGGAAGGCCACACACATATAGAGGTTTTTCATACAATATTATTATTATTATTATTAACATGTACTTATATAGCGCCAACATATTTTGCAGCACTGTAAATGCGTTGCTGCTAATATTAATTTGTTGTCCAGTTTCAGTCATAATACGGTGTATTGGTCAAATAACTTTGCAAAATAAACAAACATGGCTGACCTATAAATTTACTATTGGGAATACAGAAGTCTCCTCTTATCAGCTATTTGCACAGTTAATGAGATGGGGAGGAAACAGGAATGCCTTGAAAGCCTTACGGACACATATTTTTTCTGTCACAAACCAAGGGGAAAACAAAGAGTGGCATGCTGTTTTAAAAATTAAAAGGACCTGTATTTTATTGCATTTAAGGTATTAATACACTGACCCCTTTCCCATTGTTTCAGCTCTCTGGGGGTTCATAACAAATATCACAAATATCTGCCGTCTGAAAACAACCTGCAATGGAGCATAGGAAGCATTTAGCTCTTTAATTCTCAGAATATTTAATGTCTGTTATTGAATATAAATGTGAAAATCTATGCCTAGACTGTATCTTAATGATTATACAGTAGGCTTTTCACTTGCTAAAAATGTATGAGGGCGCATTACAAAATGTTTTATGAACAAGGCTGTATTTGTTTGCAGAGTGCTAGCTTCCTATAGAAATCTGTTGGTATATAAGTGTTTTTATTAATGGAGCACATTACACAGCACCCATTCGCCAAGGTTCACCTCTCACTGGGTCTAATTGGATGCTTTTCAATCACTAGTATTAGGAGCAGTAGGGGAAAAGTGGCATTTTGACTGCCACAACTAAACCCCATGAGCTTGAAAGAAATTCATTGACGTGCAATTCAAAGAACCAAAGTGCTAAGCTTAAAAAGAAATATTCTATCTAAGATATATCTGCAAAACTATTTGAGGCATGGTCAACCTTAGAATTCAGTTTTAATATGATGCAGCCTATGACAACTTGCAGCTGGTCTTCATTTACATTTTTTTAAATAACATTTTGCACTGTTGCTCTCCAGTTTGAAAAGCCTGTATATATATATCTAGTTATTTATCAATATATCTAGTTGCTGGGGTGCTTCCTACCATAGCGACAAGGCAGTGGTTTGGAAATCATATTTTGCTAGGGTTCTTCCTACCATAGCGATCAGGCAGAGGTTTGGAAATTAGATGTGAAAATGAACAGGAGAGGACCTCAAAACAAAGATAAGCAGTATAAAAAAAAGGAATGAAGTACATGTCCCATCAATAAACTTTTTCTTGTCAGCAGGGTCAGTGACACCAACAGCCAGATAGCATTTAAGATCTAAAACCTTAGGGCAGAGACACATGGTCAGATTCGGGGAGATTAGTTGCCCAGTGACAAATCTCCTTTTTTTCATATGACGGGCAACTAATCTCCCTGAATCTGACCGTGTGTCTTTGCCCTAAAAGAGGCAGAATAAAAAGATGAATTATTGAAAAATACCATAAAAATTAAAAACAGTTGGAAATTCCCTTTCTTGTTTAACTTTTTATACTGAAGTTCTTGTATAAGGAATGTTGATGTCTTTTTTTTCTTGAGTCCCACCTATCAGCCAAGCAGTGGTCTGAATGTCAGGCTGGAAGATAAATAGGAGAGAGGTTAAATAGATATTATTAATATTAATAACAAAGAACAATCTAGCCGCAGGATTAATGTGTTTATGTTTTAGACTGAAGGTGGAAAGCAAAAGGGCAAATAGTTAAAATTTCAATTTGTCTCAAATTATCACTGTGTACATTAAAATAATAGTAATCACACAAAACTGTTTCTCTAGCAAAAGGATAGAATATATAATCCTAAGAAACTTTCCAATATACATGAATTACAAATGTTTAGTGATATTTTGTTTAAGATATTTAAGATATTTATAAATGTAATTGTACTGAAAATCTGGCTGTAATATTTTAGATTTATATATTACAGGTATGGGATCCATTATCCGGAAACCTGTTATCCAGAAAGATCCGCATTACAGAAAGGCTGTGTCCTACAGACTTCATTATAATCAAATAATTAACAGATCTGGAGGAGTACTGGAATGAGAAGCAGACGGAGATATACTAATACTCATTTTAGGTAAATTTACAGATAAGTTTAAAACCCTCGATAATTTTAATTCATGATCCTCTAGGCTCAGCTTATATTTTTATTTTTCAGACTTTATCAGTCCCCCTTTTTATTTGTCCATGTCCTAAAGGGGTCACATTTGCTAATTGTTTTGATGTGGCTCTATCTAAAAGATACCAGGAGGGTTTTTTCCACCCGTTGAAAATCTAGGATTTCCTAGATATCTGTCCCAAATTGTTGACATGACCTGGTAACCTCAGCCCAGATTTTATAGTAGGTAATCTTCAGCCAGAGCTTCCCCATTGCCCTGCCCCATCAGTGCACCCAACAGTCCCAGTGGGAATCCCCATCTAGATGCGTCTGAACTACACATCCCAGAATATCCTATCAGCCTTGTAAATACACAAATATGTAGTTAGTGTATGACTGGCCACCTTGGTGTGTTTTTTTCCTGCCCAATGATGAAATGAGTAGGATTGGTTAGCTATTATATTCACAGTAAGGGGCACATTTACCACAGAAAAAAACTCACCCCCTCTCTGTGTGTTCCTGGGGGGATTAATAAAAGCGTATTTAGCAAATGGTAAACTGTAACTTTGCAAATACATGGGGGGAAACACACTATAAAAGCTGCAAGGCTCTGTCAGCCAATGTCACAGAGGAAGCCGAAAAGCCAGTCGAAAAGTAAATTTCTTCACCCTCCATTGTAGGCAGGGTTGCCAGGTTGGCGGTTTTCCAGCCAAATTGGGCTACTAATTTAAAGCCCAGGCGGGTTTTGAAAGTACAAACTAGGTCCGGATTTGGGCTACTTTTTGGGCCTTTGGCTGGTTTGTGCTTTGGAAACCAGCCACAGTTTTTTCTTGTCCTAATGTGTCAAGCCTGTGTCTCCTAATGCATGTTGGGTAATGTAGATTTTGTTTAACAGTTTGCCAAGTTTAATGTAAGACTACAATACCCAGCATGCACTGGGACTGACTTGTTTATAAATTGGCAAGTGACCAGATTTTGGGCTCTGTACCCCAGTCTCCAGTGACTCTTGAGCATTGTGGCACAACAATTGTGGGGCAGAAATCTGCTGGCCTCCAAAATGTTTAGAGGTTGACCTGTTTTATCCATATTTATTAAAATGGTATTTAGGTCTTATGGGTCCCCTTGTACCTCCTGTAGTTATGGGCAAATATGTCCCATTATGATTCATGGAAACATTTGTCAAACAGTGAAAATGTATAAAAGGCGTATTTTCACATTCATTTCTTTAGATTTATTTTTCCTTGCACATGTTCTGTTTTGGGCTACTTTTGAAGTGCTTCTTGGCTAGTTTTTCGGCCAGTTTTGTGGCTGACTGGTCTTGAAAATGAGACCCGGCAACTGTGATTGATTGAGAGTGCGTGTGCGAGAGAGTCAAGAAGAAGAGACCGGCAACTGTGATTGATTGAGAGTGCGTGTGAGAGAGAGACAAGGAGTAGAGAACTAGGAGGACCCTCCAAATGTGCCTGTGTGTTGCTGCAGGATCAGAGCTGGGGGAGGAGCAGCCCGACTGACTGAAGATGGCTCCAATTACACCATTTGCCTGGCCTCACTTTGTTTTGCTCGCTGCCTGTCCCGCTGCTGCTCGGATATTCGCTGCTGCCAGTTGAAGATTGAAGAGTGGACAGAAACATTTGTTATCCCCGTTCCCCACAGGGGCCACTGATAGAAGCGAGGAGAGTGCTGGGACACAGGCGCTACTCCTGCGTGAGGTGCATCTAGTAGCCGGGCTATTTTTACTAGCAGGCTGGGCGTGTGTGCCGGGGGGAGGCAAAGTTTAGCAGTGCAGCCTGGGCGCGTGTGGATGGATTTCTTTCCTCTGTGGGACTGACCGGGAATCTTTTCCCGTTGAGCGAAGTGATCTGCTGGGGCGAAGTTGTATTTGGCGGAGGGTTGTGTTTATAGGGGGATGGGAAGTGCGCGGGGGGAGGTGCAGCTGCTGGAGTAGAGGGGGCTCGGCCAGTCCGCTGTCTCGCTGCTGCCATTTGATCAGACTGGAGCTTTGAAGATCACACAGATTACACAGCTGGGCCCCAAGGCACTGGCCGGGGCTGTGGGATGTACGGAGCCTTTTAAGCCCAATTGGATGTTCCCTGGATCGGAAGCCTCCTATGTGGACTATTGTCGGAGCTGCTCAAACTTAAGCCGATGGCTGCGGGGATCTGTCATTTGTCTGCTGCTCCCACGGATAAGTAACAGCAGCCGCACAATCATTCCACTGGGTAACTTTCCTTTCTACATTATACTGTGTTTGTTATTGTGTGTCTGTGTGTTATTGTGTGTGGGTGGGGAGGGGCCCTGCTATATTGGGGTACCTGTTATCCGCAGCCCAGGGCTTCATGTTCCATGTGCCTGTCAGAGTCTTCACCAGTGGGCATTGGCCATCTCTCATATGTACACTACTTATCCACAGACACATTGCTGGGTGTCTAATATAGACATGCTAGGGGTCCCATGCATTGAGTCCTGTTGTTTC
This sequence comes from Xenopus petersii, assembly GCA_038501925.1. Taxonomy (NCBI): domain Eukaryota; kingdom Metazoa; phylum Chordata; class Amphibia; order Anura; family Pipidae; genus Xenopus; species Xenopus petersii. The sequence goes on from CM076677.1 coordinate 85,493,397, forward strand.
AGAGCCTAGTCTTTGCATGTGTGTCAGATCCCAGTGAAATGCCAATGATTTCCATGCTATTTTGAGGGTCTGCTTTAGATCTGCTGGATGATGAAAGTCTATGAGCTTTGTGTGTGTGCCAGTGCTGTTAAGTGGCCTGGAACTTCAGCTTCTGTGATTCTCTATGTGGAGTCATACGGAATGTAAGGAAATACTATACTGGGTCCTTGGAGTAGCAGCAATGTGCCGGGATGTAGAGGGAGCTAAATTTCATTCTTGCCTATAAATTATGCATGGAAACAAATAGGAGAGTCCTTTGCAGCCGTGTGTGTGCTGCTGAGTAGCTGGAAGCAGTGTTTTGCTGTAGCTCTGGGACATTTTGGGCACTACCCAAGGAATAGCTTGGAATATCTTATGTCTATACCTGGTTCGCTTTGGAAAAGGTCACTGCTTCTGCGAAGACGATTGCGTGGCTATAGATGAAGTGAAAACCTCAGTAGTGCACCACCTACCGAAACCACACCTCAGGGCTCCAAAGTATTGTCGTATGTCACAGAACAGAGCACTTACTGCTACGGAGACCAGTTGCTTTGCAGCGTGCCAAGTCCTTTGCTGTGCGTGTGTGTGATATATTTATATATATATATATATATATATATATATATTTACTTAACCCTTTTATTATAACCTCTCTCGCAAAGTAGCTTCTAAACCAGACTGTGTCATTATCATTGTATGTGTGCCTTGGAAAATTCAATTAGCAATGTATTAACCCCCACCCTAGTACATTTAACCCTAACACAATGCCGACATCTTCTATATAAGAGAATAAAGCACCTTATTATTATTATATTATTGCATTAATAAATATAACCATCTGCACAGACTTTATTTTGCAGACACATTTGGTGAGTCTGCCATAGAGCTGACAGTCAACATTTACCAGATACGAGTGGCACTGGATGATCCTTAAACATTGCACCCAGGTTCTTGAGCTATAGAGTTCATTTACCCACCCATGAGCCTTAAGTCACCGATTTTACAATATGTTCATGCATTCTGGTGATTTATATACACTATATTTAAATATAATGTTGACTTGGCAGTATCCTCCTATGAAATAAATGCTTGGTATAGTCGCTGCACACTTTAATGTTTATTTTATGCAGGCACTGGCCGAGATGCTTGTTTGTATGCTCAAGGTGTCTGGCTTACAAGGAGCTCAGTGTGAGACCGTGCTATTGCTTTTGTGCTGTAATGGAATATGCCTTTATTCAGCTTTATTTGTGCCCAGAGCAAGGCATTCGTGTGCTTAATGTAACTGTCTACCTAATAAGAATTTCTGCAAGCAGCTTTGCTTTCAGTCTATAAACATTTACTTTGCTCAAAAGAAATTCATAAGAAGATGAATGGGTCCTGTCACTGCAATCTAATTGCATATTGGGAGGATCTAATTATACCTGCTCAAGAAATGAGCACGTGTGAACTTATTTTTTTTTTCCCACAATATACAGCAAAAAAAAAAAATGTATTAGCATGTAGCAAAATTAATAAATAATATGACTTGGTTGGCTGTGATGAAAAAAATGCAAACAGTGTAAACTAAGTGATTTGCCCAAATTTGTACCTTCCAATTATTGAACAGTGATTGGTAAGTTGTAGTTTTTCCATTAGTAAAGGGCAGTGGGTTAATTCCACTTATTGTAGCACCTGGATTATGTGCCAGTGTTGCTTTAAATAACAAACATGACGACATGGTCTTTAGATGATGTGAGCTTTATTTGCAGCTCTGCTGGTGAAAGATCTCATTGGCTATATCTTATCTGAAGGCAGCATTGTCATGAAGCAGTCTTTAAATTAGTCCTAGTGTAATAACACATTTAAATTGGATGACCTTCTGCAGATCTAATTATCACTGTATAAATTACAGCATGTAGGGTCCTGATGTGTTCTGCTGACTAATAGGTGAACCTGGGCAGAGATATCTGTTTTGACTTGCATTGCATGTTGATGTGTGATTAACTCTGTGCTTTTTCCCTTGTTCCATGTGTTGGGGGAGATTATCTGATCTGATTATGTTAAAATATTGATACCAGACATAGAAGTCTATGGAGCTTTCAAGCAGGCTGGGGAAAATCATAGAAGTCTATTGGAGGGCCACACCCAGCCCCTGGGCCTTAAGATGGACAGTCAGGTTAATAGCTGTCGCCTGTCAATCTGTTTGGTTAGCAATTATTACATATCAGGTTTTGCATTCACCTTGTAGGAGCCAGAAACTATGAGGCCCATTTTTCAAAGTCCAAATTTCTCATTATTTTCTGAAAAATAATCTGACCAGATCCGCACAGGTTTTTCCCCCTTATTTATCAATACATTTTCCTGAACATTTCCTGTTTGGGAAAAAATCGTGAAAAAAACACATCGTACACATTTTTGGATTTTCCACCAGAAAACTCAAAATCTTCCGATTATTGTACAAAACCCAGTGCAGATCAAGGTATCTTCAGGATTTCTCCAGTTGACTTATATGCAACCGTAGCCGGTCTGAGATGCTGGATTTTCTGATTCTGCCTTTTTCCATTCTCTGCGTATAATAAATCCAGAAACAATCGAGTTTTTATTCCCACTTAAAATTCGTATTTTATAGTAAAAAAAATTTTATTCGGGTTTTTTGGCATTCGGACTTTAATAAATAACCCCCTAAATGTCCATGTTAAAATCTGGAACTGACAGCTGTTTGGGGCACCAGCTGATTCAAGAACACTTAAGGACCCACAGGTTGCACCCCTCTCCTCTAGATCATGTATTAATACATTTTTCCACTATAATGAACTAAGGATAGGATGTGTATTATTTACTCATGGGTGAATATTCTATTCAGTGCTTTAACACCAGTAAAGTGCTTTGTAATTAAACCAGCCAAAGCAGTTCCTTCACTCTGTTGATCTGTTTTCATACATTAGATAAGCCATTATGGTTACAGTTAAAAATCCATATAAGCCATTCAATTAAGTTCTTCCCTGCTTTCAGAATATCTGCCAGTTTTAAATTCAAAAACAAAACGGCTGTAGGATTTTTGTTTTGCCCTTTATTATGGCCAGCGAACTGTTTACAGAAAATCATATTTCTCCATCCTATGCCAATTCTTAGTGCTATGGGAGGTATTTTATGGTCTCTATTCAGTGTCTGGCACAGAGAGAAGCAAGCTGCGAATAATGTATTGATTCAGTTTATTCAAACAGGAAGGCTAGTAAATTGTCTTCATTCCACACGGCTAATGTTTGAGAAGGAATAGGCTTCAAATCTCTAGAGCACACGTACATGAGATATGTCTGTTTCCCCAACTTTTCTCTTCCATTAGTCTTTTGTTAACTAACCCATATTAGCATTTTTACAACCCTGCAGTGAACTTCTGCCTTTTTTTTTCAACTTGGGCTCAGTCTGTAGATCATCTATCATTCTGTCCTTGGTCACAACAGACTACTGGCTCCTTAACCATTCAGAGCTATAGAGAAATTATCCGACTGTGAACAGCACAGCTGGCTGGAGTTTTTTTTTCTCTTCTATACTACTGCCAGCATTGTAAGGGCCATAGCAACAAAAGTTAACATCAAGAACATTGAGATTCTTTTGTTTCTTTAATGGCTTCCCAACTCTCTTCTTCTAATTTGGCTTTGCTAGCTGTCAGCGCTCAATGAGTTTCACTCCTGGCTACCTTGAGTTAAATATAAAACAGGGGGTGCTTGATTAATTTGCTAGATTTTGGGATTTATTATTCAATGGATCTGACGTTTTCTGGATACAGGGTCTGTCTTTAACTTAGAACACTGTTTCTTTAACTTAGAGCACCGTTGCAGAAGGTTAGTTTTGCACTCTGTATGGCTTTAAGTAACACAGATATTGTCAAATACAGGTAATTAGTGCCATCTAATTATTACAGAGAAATATCAAATATGTGAAAAAGAAAACAGAGCAATGGTAGAAACACAGCTTTCTGCCTATAATACAGACCTAACATGTGAATGTTGATTTGATTGTATGTCAAATGTTTTATTGTACAATGCTGCTGAAAATGTTGATGCTTCATTATAAATTGTGTAAAAATAAATACGTGTCTTGATATTGTGATGTGATCAGTTATAATTTCGTGTTTGTTGATGTCACTTTTGAGTATTATAAGAAATAATATAACCCCCAACTTTAAAATGTAAGGCTCTGTAAGTCAACTTAGAGTTAAATGACCTTTATAGAAACACTTCAGCTGTAGCCCCCTGCAGGCTAAGGCCATGGATCTTCTCAGTGAGTTCTTATATCATTATATTTTACAATACAGGGTGCATTACACCCTGTAAAAATTTTAGTTGATACAATTGATTTTTTTTTCTACAATTAGTTGATACATTGCACAGCAGTATCTGTGTAATATTAGCAACTATTGTATTAATTCAGGTGTCTTTAAAGGGATACTGTCATAGGAAAAAAACTTTTTTTCAAAATGAATCGGTTAATAGTGCTGATCCAGCAGAATTCTGCACTGAAATCAATTTCTAACAGATTTTTTTATATTCAATTTTAAAATCTGACATTGGGCTAGACATATTGTCAATTTCCCAGCTGCCCCAAGTCATGTGACTTGTGCTCTGATAAACTTCAATCACTCTTTACTGCTGTACAGCAAGTTGGAGTGATATCACCCCCTCCCTTTCCCCCCCAGCAGCCAAACAAAAGAACAATGGGAAGGTAACCAGATAGCAGCTCCCTAACACAAGATAACAGCTGCCTGGTAGATCTAAGAACAACACTTAATAGTAAAAACCCATGTCTCACTGAGACACATTCAGTTACATTGAGAAGGAAAAACAGCAGCCTGTCAGAAAGCATTTCTCTCCTAAAGTGCAGGCACAAGTCACATGACCAGGGGCAGCTGGGAAATTGACAAAATGTCTAGCCCCATGTCAGATTTCAAAATTGAATATATAAAAATCTGTTTGCTCTTTTGAGAAATGGATTTCAGTGCAGAATTCTGCTGGAGTAGCACTATTAACTGATGCGTTTTGAAAAAAACATGTTTTCCGATGACAGGATCCCTTTAATAAAACTTGGGGATTCTGCTCAGCAGGGACAAATAACAAATGTTCAATTTAATGTATCAATTTAGAACAGTAAAAGAGTCGGTGACCCCCCCTTCCTAGAGCTGTTTTAAAAGGTGAAAAATTAAACTTTATTTAAAAAAAAAAAACAGTCACAAATAGAAAATAGAAAGTAATTGGAAAAAGTCTTTATTTCTGTTGAACTATCTGAAAACAACTGAACTGATGTGTTTGAAGGCGAACAACCCCTTTAAGGTGTTTAATATTTCCATATATACATTTCCATATATATATATAGATAGATAGATAGATATATTTACATATCTACTCGAGTACATACTCCAATCTAGAAACTCCAAAGCGTTGTTTTCCCCTCCACTTGAAGAATATAATCATTGTAGTTACACCAACTTGTAGAAACTTGATGCATACTCTGCTGTTGTGATTTGAAACCGCTTAAAGGCATTCTCCAGTCACTGAATGGCGGCTGAGGGTTATGTTTCTAAATAGGGCTTAACCGTCACATTATTCTTTTTGTGTTTGGAGAGACTTGTTTATCTGCATATTTGTGTTAGTGTATTGATATGACTATTCACTAACCTGAATCATCTGCTGAAATATCATCCAGAGGTTCAGGCAAAATAGGGTCAATGCCTCCTGGAATGTCAAAGAACAAACTAATATATTTCTTAACTAGCTACAGCTTTTATGTTTATGTGCAAATGTTTAGAGGGTTCTACCCATTCGTTTAGAGCCTATATCATGCTATTCATGCCTTGTTTGGAATGTGTATGTTTTATTTTACAAATATGAAACATATTTGCCTTGCTGCTTGCTTTGAATATATCAAAAAATCTTCTATGGATGTAGTTCCAGTAGCAGTAACCTGCTATTATACCCTCTGTTTAAAGGAGCATTATGCTGACCAGTTGAGATTTAGAATTCAATGGCAGCTCCTTTCCTGTAGGATGTAATAAAAACATGAATAACTAAGGTTATGACTGCAAATGCTGCCTATTAATAGGGAACATTCACGTTGTAATACACGCAATGTATTAGTATATTTCCCCTATAATTTCCCTATAGTTTTAAGGTTTTTTTTTAAAAAAAAAAATACATATGCACCCTTTTCAGCAGTTGGAGAGCACCTTACCAGACTGATCCCTTTGGTAAAGAGGCACCGCTCCCAGGGCCTGAGGTATATACCTTTTTCATGCTCTGATTGGGTGGAGTTTTCTTATCTCTTTACTGGTCTTGGACTAAAGCACTGTAATCTGTTCCCCATGTAATTCTAAGTTGTTTACAGACTAATGGCAGCATTGATGGCTACACCTTTGCATAGCCCTCTGCTCCCCCCCAAACCCTCCCATCCCCACTGTAATGCTAACTCAGGCTGATACATGTTGGAGCAGAGGCTGTACATTGCCAGAATGGACAACAGTTTATCAGTACTTAGCTGGAATATCTGGTATTAGCTGTTGCAATGAAAGTAACTATTGGCTTTACTTTGTGAATATGCAGTGCCCCAAAGCCGGCCACATAGCGTTTGTGTTTTGAATGCTGGAAACATCTGGAAATGAACAGTCTATGGCAGATGGACTGATGGGCATTGACTGGAGCCAGAGCTGTGTCTGAGGTTATCATTATCTAATTTATGGCTTTGGAAGGCGATGCTGGCAGGCAGTTCTTTACTAATAACCCTCTCTATTCCCCCTGATGGCTAACAATGATATTTCTTAATACCCGTTGGGCTGTTCATTTTTGTCATGTTTTAGCAGCCCAGAATATTTTGTTCTGAGGATGAAATTCCCAGAACACACAAAGGAATTTAGAATCTCATCACCTCCATGCTCTGTTACCAGCCCTTGATTTGTCCATGCTGCTTTGGCTCGTGTCCTGATCAGAAGGAAATAAAGCATGTTTGTGTGCCGGGGAGGTGTATTCTATAGTTCATGCTGCTAAGTTGGATGCAGCCTCACTACTTAGAGCTAAACATACATATTTAAACACTGGGCCTATGCAAGATGGATTGCGCAAATGCACATATTGTGTTTAGAAAGGGCTTTTACCTACACTGCTACTGCTATATTCTATAAGCAGCAGGGGTAATGTATAAATGCAAATACTTGTTGACATTACATGGCACAGAGGGAGCATTATAAGGTGCAGAATAAACACAAATGCTTGGTTTAAAAGTGCTACCGTGCACAAGCCCCGAGGTTGCCACTGGCTATATTCTGAAACTAGCAACGGGATAAAAATTACATTCTGTGTCTGGCCTATGAATTAGAATAATTATTATTATCAGGATAGTGTTATGTCAAAGATACCCCCCCCTAAAAGCATATTCTTGCCATCAAAAATGAGCAGGAGAGACACTGGAGGAAATAAACACTGTAATAATCATTTATTCCTGGGAGCTGTATAGGTGGGACTGTGGTGCTAGACTTTGTGCTGATATCATCATTGATGTAAATAGAATTTCTAATCCTCTGCTTTAATATCTATGACTAAAATCTTCCTACTCATCGACATGGGCTACACTGAAGGAAGATATGTTTGTGTACATCATGAAAAAAACTTTGGGTATGTTTTATTTAATCCATATTTTTGCTAATGTGTCAAATTGTTTGCTTCTGAGTTGTTATGTGCACTGTACATTTCCAACTCAACAACTTTGCTATTGACAGGGCATCTTGGGATTTCCCATGGTACCCCATTGACTTGTATCTGCACACAAAGCCACAGGGAGCAGAGTTTTTTTCCACTGAAGTGTTTGAGGCATGTTCCCACTTGTGAAACAAACCAGGACCATCAACTTTCCTAAATATAAAAGAACATGAATGAAGCACTGCTGGCTTTTTTAGAATACTTTGGCGTTGTAGGGGGTAGCAAAAGCTTGAGATCCATGCCTGGGCATCCCTATCATAATTCATTGCCATGATGTTATTGACTAGACCTTTCCAAAGACTGTGATATAGAATTTTTACAGGCAATTCTGTTAGAACTCAAAAAAAATCATTAAAATGTACATTTGTATTATTTATAATCTATTCTAATGCAACAAGTAGATGCAGTGTCAGTTGCCCATGACAATGCCCTTTTGTACAAGTATATTCATATACAGTTTGCAGCCCTGAATGCATTTGCATGCAGATGTGCATAACACTGAGTGAACATTTTTGTTTATCTTTCCATAAACGTCTATACAGTTGCTAATGAAAGGGGTCACACCCAGCTATATGCGCACACTGCATTATGATGGGAAGAGTCCACCAAATAATAAAAAAAATCAACAGTAATTAAAAGAAAAATAAATCAAATTCATGACTAGTTGCACGCTACCACCCATGGTTGTAACTACAGAGGAAGCAGACCCTGCATCTGCAGGGTGGCCCAGAAGGTATAGGGGGCCCACGAGTCCCTAATTAATGAGACATTTCAACATATGTTGGTAAAACAGCCAACCCCTGGATATGTTGGGGGCCCTAAAATTTATTTGCTGTGGGGCCCAGTATAATGTAGTTACACTGGTACCACCTACTGATTTATAGATTTGAGTGTGGGTTCCAGCAGAAACAACGTGTTATTGTAATGGGGCAAACAACTGGTGACGCCAGAGTGTGGAGGGGGAACTGGTCAGCCTTTCATTGGGTTTAGATGAGAGTTTTGTACACAAAGCACTTCCTTTGTAGCTGTTCCCTCTTGCATTGAAGCTTAAAGGAGAAGGAAAGCTACAGAGGCATTTTATTGCCAATTGATTAGCTGCAATAGTACAAGCTAGAATGCTATATTTATTCTGTAGAATGTTTTACCATACCTAAGTAAAAAGCTCTTGAAACTCTCTGTTTGTTTAGAATAGGAGCTGCAGTATTAATGTGGTGTGACATCACTTCCTGCCTGAGTCTCTCCCTGCTCTGGGCTCAGATTACAGTAGAGAAGGGAGGGGTGGGGGGAGAGGAGCAAACTGAGCATGCTCTTGCCCAGGGCAATGAGGTTTAAGCTGAAGGCAGGAAGTCTGATACAGAAGCCCATGTGTACACAATAGAAGGAAAGAAATGCAGTATTTCTTTTGACAGGGGACTCAGAGCAACATTACTTTGGGGGTTTACTGGTATATTTAGATGGGCCTTTCTCATAAGGCTTACTTAGTTTTAACCTTTCCTTCTCCTTTAAGACTCCTGAACTGCCCAACTCCACAATATAAAATATAGTCTGAAATAGCAAATTGGCATTGTAGCTTTTATTTTTTCAAAATGATTTTATAGCCCCAGAGAGAAAGATGATGAAAAAAGCATACATTAATCAAGTCAGGTTTGGAAAGTGGCGGATCAGCACACAGTAGGTGTTAGATCAATGAATAATAGATGTGTCTGTGCAACCAGCATTGCCTTGATCCCACATTCTCTAGTCAAACTTACTGTGCAAACAGCATACAGACTTGCCCATTTGTTACCCCACGGATGGAATGTTCACATTCTGAGCACCAGCAAAGGATACCAGATACAAAAATGAGAGCAGACATGCAAATAACTGTAAATATTTGCAAATGTGTGCTGGGTAATCTATAAGTGAAGGGGCACTGTACTGAAATATTGGTATCATTTACTCAGTATGCCTTGTAAGGAACTACTGCATGTTTTAAAATAATATGATTTGTGACTTTCCCACTTGTAATCTTGCAGCAGATGGAGAGAGTGAGCTCTGCTCATACTTTATCATGGTACTCCCATTCATAAAGGATTTGGGCTCATTCCCATTATATTATTTGAGCTGCATGGGCCAGGCAAGACATAGTCCCGGGGTATTAAACGTAGACCTTTTATGAACTACAACTCATAGCATTCCCGATGTATTCTGTATCCTCTGTATTGTATAGTGACTGTAGGCAAATGACTTTATATTGATTTCAATCTTTACTGTTTAATAACAAAGCATGTAACCGGTTTTCTAAAGGGCTAGTTAACCTCATGACATTTTTTTTCTCTTACCTTATTAAATTTAAATTAATAGTGATGCTATACCAATTGCTATGGGCAGCCTTGTGCCTTTGAACAACGTATTAAGCAAGGATATACTGGGGGTCGTACAGTCCTTGCTGCCACTGTTCTTATCATATGAAGGAGCCAAGCATGGTGGTAGTGGTGTACAAATGTAGGAAAGTACAGTTATAAATGGAGTTCAGGTAACTAGCAGTTATCATTGACTTTGCATTGGCGTTTTTTTCTTTATGCAGCAAAAATGTCACTTAGTTTAATTTAACTTTTCAATCATTTTCTAGTAGAAACAATAGGGGTCTCAGTAACTGTCATTAGCAATGTATCTTTCTGTAGTTATATATAAAAACAAACACAAGAAATTTCAGAAGAAATAACTTTTTTTTTTTTTTTTGGGACTAAAAAGTCAAATCCTGTTTTAAATCAGGGTGGTGATGACAAATGACACAAGGAACTATAAGTCAAAATGGAGTGTTAAGCACAGTGCACTGCTGTCACAAAAGGTTGCACTTCCTGAAGAAGCTGGTACCCCATCTGCATGTTACAAATGAGTAATTTTGGTTGGTTGCTTGTATGATGTAAAGGCAACATAAGCTGATTGGCCCACATAAGCAAGTTATGTGGGGGACACTCAATTGCATCTTTAAAGGGACATTTGTCACACTTGGGGACTGTTCCTGTTAATCATGAGAAAGTTCCCCACTAGCCTGAACATCGCATGATCAACCAATAGGGAGTTGCTCTATCTCGACAGACATATATAGCTCTTCTTTCCCAGCACCACACTTTTTAATTCAGCAGGAAATATCATCAAGGTATCAATCCATGTTTATTTTTGTCTGCTTGTGTAGTATATTTATCCCAGTAATTATGCCTTCATTTACTTTAAGCCTTAAAAAAACATGTCCGCATGGGTTTATTTCACAGTGCGCGTTTATATAATTAGAAGAGATATTTGAAGTAGAATATTCGGTTTCTTTTTATGTCCTGAAATAACAGTACAGAAAAAAGTATCTGTGCCAATCCAAATGGTTAGCAAAAGATTGAGGCAAAATGCTGCCATTCAGCCATTATATGGAAATTTTGCGTGACTGGAACAAAGTCTGCATTTGATTAAGCAATTTGAGGACTATAGAGGGCATTAACACTTCCACTGCAGAAGGAAGCAAGCATTGCCAAGTTGTGTTATGCACAACCCTCCTGCATGTCAATTAGTTAAAATCCCCTTTTAAACCCTTCACTGCTATACAGGGCCCTGGTGAAATGCTATTAGCCTGACGAAAAGCAACATATTCAAAAAGAAAAGTGATATTTTATCAAAGATGCTGGGGTTGCTTGGAAACATTTGTTCCTATGAATACAACTTTGTTTGCAATTTCATAATGGTGTGACTTTTTTCAGAATTGTATGTTTTTTTGTATTTTTGATGGGTGTTTTTTCTTATCCATATCCATTGTTATCCCTTCTATTATGCTAAATTGCTCAATTATACAAATAACCCAGTAGAAGCTCGAGATAGTTTTGTTACAGCAGGAGTGCTGAAGATCTCATATGTATGTATATTTTTATTTATATAATGCTACTTACTCCTACACTAGAATAATATGTTAAAAGAGTGAACTGGGGATCAATACAGTAACATAAAAATACAGTTTATTTTCATGTTTTAAGTGCTAATGTTAAAAAGACAAGAGGAAGGCGGTCCATGCCCTGTAGAACTTACAGTCTAAGTTAATATGTATATAGAAATGATTTAACAGAATCCCCAGCACCACCAAAAATATGTTTATGAAAAAGTGTGCAGTAGCAACACCCTTATAATTTTAGTTATCTGTTCTATGGCCCTGAAAGAACTATATAATGCTGTTCTGTAATCAACAAGGGTCACAAAGGTTCAAGTAAACTTCTTCTGTTTGATAATCACAGTTATACGTGTGAGAGCTTGGTTTAAAGGTGGCCATACACAGGCCGATAAAAGCTGCCAGCAGTTCGACAGAGTCGGCAGCTTATTGGCCTGCATATAGGGCCCACAAGCTGGCCATAGATGCAAAGATCGGACTTCAAAATTCCTTTTATCCAAAGATAGCTGTCCCAAGGCTTTCTTTTCCATAAAAAATGTTCTTTATTTAAATTAGCATTAAAAGTTCAATACAAACAGACCCCCAGGCCCACCTTACGCGTTTCGCACCCTCCGGCGCTTAGTCATAGGTGTATCTGTAAACAGCATAGCCTCTGTGGGATTTATACCCTGTTAGTCCCTCCCACTTTTCTTAAAACCAATCAAATTCTTTGAGGGATTAACCCTATTATGTTAATTTCTCATCAAAGTGCCTATATGGGGTATTTGCATTCTTTTTCATATGTCACTGTTTCTAAATTCAATTGTTAAATATACATCATAATTTATCTCACAACAAAACAGTGTAGTAGCCAAAAATCAATTACACTCACTTCTTTTGCATTTGTTATTCATAAACCGTCAGTAGCTCTCTTTTTAATCTAGATAGCCCCAAAGCTATGTTAACCCTTTCACGTATAACAGGTAACATCAAATTCATGATTAAGCCCTAAGGGCAAACGCGTGCCCAGATGGAATATCCAAAATACTTCTCTCCTCTCTAAGAGGCTCAGCTGATCTCCTCCTCTTTCTCCCAATCTAACTCTCTCTATCCCCTGAATACTAAAAAATTCCAAGGAGTTTCCATTGCATATATTAAAGTGCCTAGTGACATTGCTCTTTTCGGTCATTCGCGGATTTTTTATCTGACCCAAATGTTCCCTTGCTCTTTCTTTCAATTTCCTAGTCGTACAACCTGATTCGGTATCACTTAAACAAATACAGTGATTATTCAGACGAACTCATACAGTTTCTGTTAGAAGCTGTTGGGTTCCTTTTGAAACACTATTATTTCACCTTTGATGCAAGTTTCTACCTGCAAAAGAGAGGGACAGCGATGGGAGCGAAATTCGCTCCCTCTTTTGCCAATTTATATATGGGGTGGTGGGAGGAAACCCATATTAGTGTGAAACAAAAGGAACATCTAAAACTGTACATGCGCTATATAGACGATCTTCTGTGTATATGGCAAGGAACTGAAGAAGAATTTGATAATTTTGTGAAAGATATCAATAGGAATGACTTAAACCTCGGTTTTACTAGTCAATTTAGCCCAAATCAAATAGAGTTTTTGGATGTGATGTTAATAGCAGAGGATCAGGCAATAAACACGAGTATTTTTCGTAAACCTTGTAGTGGCAACACTCTTTTGCATGCCTCTTCCTGTCACCCAAAAAAACTAATAGAAGGAATACCGGTGGGACAGTTTCTGATACTTCGAAGAAACTGCTCCACGGGTAAGGACTTTGGGAATCAGGCACGGGACATGCAGCAGAGATTTGCGGAGAGAGGTTACAAACATAAAACTATACAGAAAGCTTTACGGAGGGCAAAAGGGAGTGTTAGAGAGGACTTGCTAAGGACCAAAACGAAACAGAACAAGAGCTCTAACTGGTCAGATAAAGTAGTGCTTACTACTCGGTACAGCAAACAATTATTTGAAATATCCAGGATTGTCTAAAATTTTTTGCCTATCCTTTATGGGGATGAGCACTTTTTTAGAGTGTTGAATCCAGGGATTAATGTGATTCCTAAGCGAGCCCACACTCTAAAAGATATGCTATCACCTAGTCATTTTAAAAAGAGAGGCCAGGATCGAAATTTGGGGCCACTTACATCAATTGGGAACTATAGATGTGGAAGTCAGAGATGCATAACGTGTGGACACATGAAAGTATCAAAAAAATTCAAATCAACAGTGACAGGGAGGGAGTTTGACATTAAAGGCTATATCAATTGTAACACCACTTATGTGATATACTTGATTACATGCCTTAAATGCCAAATACAGTATGTAGGTTGTACGACTAGGAAATTGAAAGAAAGAGCAAGGGAACATTTGGGTCAGATAAAAAATCCGCGAATGACCGAAAAGAGCAATGTCACTAGGCACTTTAATATATGCAATGGAAACTCCTTGGAATTTTTTAGTATTCAGGGGATAGAGAGAGTTAGATTGGGAGAAAGAGGAGGAGATAAGCTGAGCCTCTTAGAGAGGAGAGAAGTATTTTGGATATTCCATCTGGGCACGCGTTTGCCCTTAGGGCTTAATCATGAATTTGATGTTACCTGTTATACGTGAAAGGGTTAACATAGCTTTGGGGCTATCTAGATTAAAAAGAGAGCTACTGACGGTTTATGAATAACAAATGCAAAAGAAGTGAGTGTAATTGATTTTTGGCTACTACACTGTTTTGTTGTGAGATAAATTATGATGTATATTTAACAATTGAATTTAGAAACAGTGACATATGAAAAAGAATGCAAATACCCCATATAGGCACGTTTGATGAGAAATTAACATAATAGGGTTAATCCCTCAAAGAATTTGATTGGTTTTAAGAAAAGTGGGAGGGACTAACAGGGTATAAATCCCACAGAGGCTATGCTATTTACAGATACACCTATGACTAAGCGCCGGAGGGTGCGAAACGCGTAAGGTGGGCCTGGGGGTCTGTTTGTATTGAACTTTTAATGCTAATTTAAATAAAGAAATTTTTTTTATGGAAAAGAAAGCCTTGGGACAGCTATCTTTGGATAAAAGGAATTTTGATGTATATATCGCCTGTGAACTGGGGTGAGTCCCTTGGGCTTAACCAAGTCTAAATCAGAGGTGGACTCCCAATTTTTGTATACAAAGATCGGACTTCCCCATCTCCCGACCTGCCACTAACCATTCCGATCAAATAAAGTAGTAAAAGAACAGATCAGCCGATGTTCTGCCCCTGACAGCAATTGTACGAAAGTTATGTCTGACAAAGCTGGTGACCGTCTCCCACTGAAAACTGTACGATCTGCAATACATGCAGACAAATTATCGGAAGCCGACAGATCTTAACCTGGCCGAAAATCGTACGAATCCTCAATTTGTACGATCGGATCTTTGCGTTTATGACCAGCTTCAGACAGGCTATCCCGATCGATATCTGGCCGAAGTCGGGCAGATGACGATTGGGCGGGGCTAAAAATCTTGTTGGATCGCAGACCACATCTGTTCATTGACGCGGTCCTGTGATCTGACCACCTATATCCCCTTCATTATGATCCGGTCGTGGGCCCTATATTGCCCACCTCAAGGTGGGCATATCGGGGAGAGATCTGCTCGTTTTGTGACCTCACCATACGAACAGATCTCTCCCAGATATGCCTATCTTGAAGTGGGCAATATAGGGCCGAATGACCGGATCATAATGAAGGGAATATGGGTGAACAGAGGTGTTTAGCATACAATATTGACGTCTCTCTTTCATGAAACAACGTGCTGACATCATTTTGGGATATACAAATCAAATCCATGATTCCTGTGACACAAATTGATCAAGATGATTTGCCATTATTGCACTTTTCTAAAGATGACATACCAACATGTTGCTAAGGCCATATGGGTGGCTCAGTGCCATTTTTCAACACTACAAAGAAGTCAAACTGTCACCCTTTTATGTCTTAAACCGAATGGCTACTAAGTTTTAACTGGAGCCTTGTTTGTGAAGGCAGCAGGTTGTGATTCCCCAGTGATTCTGACAAATTTTCGGAACGTTCCATAGCTAGAGCCTTACTGAATGACATCAGATAGGGATGGTCACACTGGGTAACTTGTAGTTGGCCTTCTCCATTGGTAGTCTCAGCCATGTGTTTTTCTGAAAGCACAGAACAGAGCAGAAGTAAGTGACAAGCAGTCTATTGTATGCATACCTTTATAGCACTGTGTTAAAGTTGTTCCATGTATCACGTTCCCACACATCTGTAAACCATGCAAATAAGCAGAGGGGCATGGACATGTTCATTGCATACAATAAAGCTGGCTGTAGATGTTGAGATTTTTAAAAGATCAGATCCTGATTGTGAGACCACGATCTTCTCAGAACGATTGTACGATCGTACAAATTTACCATCAACTAAAAAGACCAATTTACCAGGAAAACAAAGGGGAGCTGCCTGCTTGGCCCTGCAAACATAGATAGATTGACAAAGATTTTTTGACCTGGCCGATCAATTTCCCGACAGATGTCGGCCGAAAAATCATAAGATGTACGATCGTTCGAATACCACTAACCGCACGATAATTTCGAAGGATTGGTCGGGCTTCCCTAAAATCGGTCGTTCGGCAAGAGGAATCGTCGCGTCTATGGGGAGCTTAAGATATAGCTGTAGAATATAAAGAAATCACCTTCTTATTAAAGAAGTATATTTACTCTTATTATTTTGGTAGCAGAATAAAATGTTTTGTTTGTGACAGCATCTTCTAGACTGTATGGTAAAAAGTTGGGTGCTTCTTCCTTGCAAGTGCCAGTGCCTTTCTTCCAATGTCTAATAGTAGAACCTTAGCAGAGCCACAGGGAGTTGCTACTTATGGTGACATTTTTTGCAGTAATGTAACCAATGATTTGTGAAAACTCTAGTAGCAGAATAAAAAACAGTAAACAAGACCACAGGGACCCCACAGCATACCTAAGGCTTATGAAATTATTTCTTTAAAAAAAAAACATGGTGTTTGATTGTATAGGTTGCTAATGTTTTCTAGTTGCAACTTCTTTTTGTAGCAATAAGCAAAAGTGTTTGAATACATATGTGCTGTTATAAAGGGTTGACAAAATTTGTTCATTAGGATTATAATTGAAGGCAGCTTTCATTTTGACTATATTCATGAGCTACTGCAAAATGTATTTTGCATGCAAATAAGACTACCATTATCAGTGTTGACTCATCATCTTAGGATCACTATTTGACTTTAAGCATTCAGAAATGCTACATCGACTTTTAATTTGTCCTTTTCTTTTCTGCAGCATTCACCAAAGTAATTACACGTTGAGGAAATAAAAACTGGGTGACCATCCATCACTGAAATATACTCAATGCACTGGCTCATCTGTTTATTCAATTAGGAAATTAGATTTCTCTGGATTCATTGGTCTGATACATTACATGGGGATAAAAACAAGTTAGAGAAATGGGACCCTCGTTACTAGGATAGTATACACTGCATAAATAATAAACTTTATATTGTTCCGTTAATCTGGGCTGACAACCAGAACAATCAGAACTGTAGGAAGTGCAATGCACTGGCCTCATCGACAGATTTTCAGCTCCAAGTGACAAATATTCATATTACAAAGATATCTGGCAGGATTGTCCAACCCCAGTGTAAATGAATAGCACAGTCTTTCTCCGTACTGAAGCGCTGAATGTTGACTTTGCAACTCTGCTTTAAAACAAGACCTCTGTGCAACACTAGTGTGAACTTGGGGCATAGGAAATTCCACCTTAAAAACCCTCCTTCTGTTTTCAGTCGGCTTTACTTCAATAAAAGCATTTCAATTATTAATGACTATACATGTCTATAGCAGCCCTGTTTTCATGTCTGAAGCTCCTTGTATATAGCAAGGTGACTTGCAGGGAAGAAGTGTAGACATTTGCATTCGCCTGCTAAGCTTTTGAAGTCTAATCGGTGAAAACAAATCCAGTGCACAATGAGGTGACTCAATGTTTAATATTCATGAAAACATTTCTATATACAGATTGATTAATTTCAAATAAAAATTGACCCAGGGATGACGATTCGCTGCTGGCGGAGTTTAATGCATGCTGGGTATTCATTGAATAGCATTTTGGACTGGCTGCTGTGTGCTTCCTCCGTCAAGCAGTTTGTTTGTTATGCTGATTGAGCATGCTGGCAAAGCTCGCTGGGCATTCGTGTTTCCTTTCCACTCTTTATTATGTCTGAAAAATAGGACGTCTCTTTACACACCTGTGTGGATTCAGTGATATTTAATTCTGTCATATGAATGGCTAATCCGTTAACAAACTTGGCTAATTTTTGACAGCCTGATCTCCTCTTGTGTGTGCAGGAGATGGTCTAAACCCACCATACATCACAACTCCTATTTATGTAATTACTTTTTAATCAGATGGAGTGGGCTTATCATAAAACAAAACAAAAACAAAAAAATACCGCCAAAGGCTTTATCTTTTATGTGCCTAGGCTAATATCAGTTCTGCTGCCTATGGCTCTAAAATATGAGGGGACCTCTATACACAAAGAACTAGTGAGAGAAAACATTTCTAGGGCAAAAACAATCAAGGGTTGAGAGTTATGGGTGAATGGAGGGGCAGCATCAAGGTTTTGTTGGGGGGGATAGGCATTGTTTACTGAAAAAAGGGGGATTTTGGACTGGGTCCCTTGGGCTTCTATTTATGTCTCTAACCTAGAGCTCTTTAGTACTTTGATGTGGGTATGTCAGAATCCTTGAGCTTCACTGAACTACTTGTCACATAATCATTCACAACAGAGTCTAGTATATTTTAGGAATTGATGATGAAGCCACTCTTTTATCAAGAGAGGTTAGGTCAGGACAAATGCAAGTTTGGGTGTTCTGACAAACTGTTTGTAACCTTGTTTGTCCGACTTCATTACACCATGTGCAGCTATTGGCTACAATAAAGTGGTATAAGGTGATTTTATTGGGGCACTGACAATATGTTTGATGCACTTTTCAAAGAATTTTGTTTTGTGAGACTGTGGTATAGATCATGTAGAACTTTGTAGGTATTCTTTCTGATATTTAGATATTTAAATTATCCTAGACACTGTCCAAAAGCTCTGGACTATCCCTGTCTCTTTAGTTTAACAGTGGTGCTAGCGATCTATTTTTTTAATACATTCTCTATTCCCCAAGCCACATTCCTTGTTCTGGTGCTAATCCCAGTATCAACTCTCTTTAGGGTTATGGCCTCAGGCAGCAAAATATTATTATTTGAGAGTCAGTGGAGCAGGGAATCATGGTGCATGAAAAAGACCCGCACGCATGCACTCCGCACGGCATTAGCGGGAAGTAATGCCTTCTATGAAAGCTGGTTCTTTCCATTAAGATAGCTATGTTGACTGGATACATGTAGTAATCTAACGCTTATAAATTATTCAACACTAAATTTGACAATAAGAAGGCCGTTATCTGTGCTTCAGCAAGAAGCAAACCCCACAAAGTGCTTTTATTAATCAAAGGAGCGTTTAGTTTACAGAGAGAGTCAAAGGAAAGCACTAAGCATTCACATCATTAAAAAGCATCAGGCGCATTTGAAAGAATCCTGCCAGCTTGTTCTTATTCAAGGGGAAGGATGGGCTTGCTCTAATATTAAAAGATGGCAAACAACTGAAATGTAACTAGCACTACCAGAAGCCAATTAAGATCAAAGCATCGATTTTCCGTAGTAGCGCTTCATCATTTTAATATTAAACTTTTTTTTTTTCCCCTTGACTTTGACACAGATCAAGGGGTGTTAATGCGGCTTCTTTGAAACAAGTCAAGTGGTGGTTTTTATGTGACAGAACTGTTATTTGTTCTTTCACAATCAATTAGTATCATGCCCTGGAATCCTCTGCCTTTCTCCAATGCCGTATCTCTGAAATCTTTTAACTGACAAGCAGGAGGGGGAAAAAACACTGTAGGCTTTCACGGCCTTGAAGGAAACATGTGGAAATGAGAAAGCTAGAAAAAGAAAGGAATTGGACACCTATACAGAACAAAGCAGAGACATGTGTTCCTCTCGTCCCTCTCCTCAATTAGAACCGTTTGTGCCTGTGTATTTGATCAGGACACAATGTCAGATGTTACAGTAGTACAGTAGATATATAAACATGACCATACCACTGATGTACCAATGTACCAATGCTGGTAGCCCAAGGTTAGACATATTTGTCTGATGTTAGGGGCTCTCAGCTGCAACTGCCCAGCAGGTGCTATTTCTTATGTTAAAATGATGATATAGCAGAGTTTTATAGTTTTGTTTTACCCTCAACCACACCAGGGAAAGCAGCAGCCACTTCAGATGCTCTGTTGACATCAGCTATGTAAGAAAGGTTCAGCTGGCTGTGAATGATATAATGTAATTACATCCTGTCCCCCTATACTGTATATGTTGTACATTGGATTATCACCCTACTGAATAAAGTTGCACAGTAATGAGTTCAGGTAATTTAGTTGCTATTTATATATCTGGAAATAGAGTCCTGCAGCGGGTCGGGTACCCACGGGTTACCTGCAAAAAAAGCGGGCACCCTGCGGAATGAGGGGAGGATTTTCAGGTGCGGGTATACCCGTGGGTCTGTGAAGTTGCGGGTCTCATCTACATTTCTTATCTTATGTAATATTGTCTATATTTTACTCCTTTTAAAGATTTATAAAACGTGTTCCTGTCCCGCCACTTTTGATGATGTCACTTCCGGTTTGCAGCACCATCACTTCCTGTTTGATGGTGGTCGGCAGGTTGCGGGTTGGTTTGCGTATAAGGCAGTTGTGGGTCCGGGTCGGGTAGCGGATCAAAGTGGGTAAATATGCGGGTTGCGGTTCG
The DNA here is from genome assembly GCA_038501925.1 of Xenopus petersii. Classification (NCBI taxonomy): domain Eukaryota; kingdom Metazoa; phylum Chordata; class Amphibia; order Anura; family Pipidae; genus Xenopus; species Xenopus petersii. The sequence goes on from CM076677.1 coordinate 85,513,925, forward strand.
GGTCTTAGAAATTGGTTCCGCGCAGCACTCTACCTGGAAATAAAGGAGGCCATACACGTTACAATAACAATCTTTCCTGCAACCATTAATTAATTCAGCATTAACATGTGCCTGATGTTCAAACGCCTTCAAAGGTGCCCAATAAAAATGTTTCATCCTGTGCGATCGGAGAGCTGACTGATATCCAAGGCTTTTGCCCTGTGTCCCATTATACTAGCACTACATAACCTTAAAAACTTGAATATACAGTGCTCTTTTTACAAGTAGCACTATAAAAATGTATATATACAAATGCACATAGTAATTTGCTTTTTGCTTCTTTAGCTGTTGGAATTCTAGTGGTCCCTTTTGATGATTTCAAAATCTTTGAATGAAAAGAGGATCTCTTCAACAACCGAAAACAAAATATCTAAAATAAGTAATTATAAAACAACCGGACTTGCTGAGTAATTATTGGAGACTTTTCAATACTCATCCGAGCAGCTTCTTCAGTTCAAATGACTGGTGTGGGAAGTTGTCGGCATATAAACTCTTCCGCTAATCCAATCACAATGGCACATTGTAACTCTTCAAAGAGGTTGAAGAAGCTGCTCGGATGAGTAATGATACATCTTCATTGATTACTCAGCAAGTCCAGTTGTTTTATAATTACTTATATTAGATATACCATGCCCTGGATGAATGAAAATCTTCATAGTCAGAAAACAAAATATCTATCTGTATTTGGCATATGGCTCAAAGACTAGTTTTCGTCCTCTGCTCAAAATGTGCCAGAATGCTGCCTTGTGAATCTTGTGGAAACACCAGTTTGCATTCCTACCTGAAAATGACCTGTGCTTTCATGATTCCCATGAACTGAGGGCAGTTTTGAGAATTTTCAGTAAACTGCAGCAGCAGCCCTAAGCATGCCAAATGGTGTTCAGCACTTCCTTGCAAAAGTATTTAGACTATTGTCCAAAGCGTGAGAGAAAAGCTGCAATATACTGCTTGCAATCATAGTTAATCCCCACAATAAAGTGTAAAGCCACATTATTAAAAAAAAGGTGGTACATACCCCTAAAGTCTTATGGCCAGTGTTGTAACAATACATCCCCCTGGGACCCCTCAAAAAAGTTATTTCTCCCCCATGTGCCCACGCTCTGCTCTATCTATCCCACAGCTTGTTGCTGCAAAAGATACGAACATGTGGGGATTCAATACAAACAGAACATTTCTATTTTTTTTCTACCATAAAACCGTGTCACAGTAAAAATAATACTGGTTTTAGTGATCTGAAGTAAATATAGAACATGAATATGAGAGATTAGCTCAAATGTCTGAATACCTTTGCCAGGTATTGTATGTAAGGCCTAACAGCTCCAACATATATTTCATGGAACTTTGCAGAGAGGGAATGTCCTCATTCTTTACATTATTTTAAGGTAAAAATAAATGCATAATCAATACTAGCTATATATAGTGCATATGTTTTATTCAACCATGACATATTTATGACCCGTGTATTGACTGATGTTCTTATCTTAAAGTTGGAAAAAATTCCCTTTACACAGCAATTTTTAATGTTGGCCTAAAGCTTTAAATTATACATTTTTGTCCGCTTAAACTTGCCATACTGTCTGTACAGCATCCACTTTCCCTGATTTCTTGGACTGCCTTGTTCCAGTTTCCAGATAGTGGCTTATCTAGTTACTTCACTCTGATTAGAAAAGAAATGTCTGGTCATCTTTCATTGCAGAATTAATACCATTTTTTCCTGGCTGAGTAATCCTAAACAAAGCAGCATACTAATATATATCCCTTTTATATTTTAATCGTTTTTTTTTTTTTTGCAATTAGTTCATGACTTCCCATGGTGCTTTAAATAAGTGAACCAAATCCTAAAGAATTCAAGCGTATTCTTTTGTGCAGTTATTCAAACCTGTTATAGAACATGTAATGGTGCAGTAACCGCATTAACAAAACGGACAAAACCTACAAAGAAAATAATTTTAAACCGTGAGTCTGTTTGTTTTTAGGGGGATTCTTGGTAAAAAATTAAAAAAAGCACTCACAGTGAATCACATATCTCCTTGTACATGATTCTGTGCTCCATTTTACCCTGGGGTTTTACATTTTATCATAGTGTGTACATGCCTAAATGTGAGAATGCAATTACAAGTGTACTCGCATTTTAATTCTCTGTCCTGCAAGGATTTCTCCTGTCATTTCAGTATGGCTGCTCATGCCTTCTCTAAATGGCGGTGAGTTAGGGCTCTGAATGTGGCCGAGATCCTCTGCTGCATCAGCTCAAAATAGGTGTGATGGAAACATGGTCACGTCTTTTTGTTATCCTTACAGTTTTCCAGACACAGAAAAGACATGCTTTAGAGCCTTAACTAAAGCAATAAGAAGAACAGAAGAAACATTCAAAAAACTGTTATCCTATTATTTCCATATTCAGTACATTTTTCCATGTTTGATAAGAGTCAGTCTGGGTATACATATCAGTACAGAAACCCTGTAAATCACAGAAAGACTAACAGGTGGCTCAAACACTGATGCCAGGAGGATTCATACAACATTACTTGTTGACAGTCTTTCTAGTTAATTCTGTTAAAGAGGGTCGGAAAAAAGTCAGCTCGCAAGGGCTGCTCTTCTAAGCCCTTTTCCAATTTAAATGTTGAAGCTTTTTTTTAAGTTATTAGCAGTTTTATACTGCTAATATGATGCATTCATCCCTGTGGCTGTCTCTTAAAGTTGCTGTGCCGTGGAAGGCATACCCCCCATCCCGCTGTCCCGGTTTGGGCAGTTGAATGTCCCACTGTGCTGCCTCACAGATCTTCCGGAACTCATTCTTCCGCAATTCATTTCAATACCAGCTACCACGACCGTCTCCATAAGTCTCTCGCTATAACTTGTTAGCAGAACCATAACTTGACGTCCCGTTCTAGAAAGGAATAAGACAACTTCCGGGTGTACCAAGATGATGGTATGTCCATTTCAGTAAGGTACTGGGGCCGCGGGGGCCATTGGGAGGATTGGAAGCTGCTGGGTCCTGTGCAAGGTCAGGTGACCGTAAAATATCCCGGAAATTTTGTATTTGCTGCCAGTGCATCGTTATAATGCTACTCCGTTAACTTGAGGACTCAGTGAGTATTTATATACGGTAATGTTTACTGTATATAGCGACAGGGAGTGTCTGTACTGGAGCCCCTGATTTGGTGGAAGGGGGTCTATTTTAATGTCTTAAATCTGGACAAATGCCAGTGGCTAGCATATGGCCAAATTGTTATACACTTTTCCTATTCCTAGACTACTTCCATTTTCCTGGTTGTCCAACCTAGTTTAGTGTGTAACTGCTCGCTGTTTATAATATACAATAACCATGAATTTATGGGCCTGGCATCCATTTATCTTTGTATTAAGTGTGCCTATTGGGTTGTAAATACAATTCATGTGCCCTGTGTGGATAATGATAGCATTCTTCATAATCATGGTAATTAGGGGGTGTGGCCACAAAATGGGCGTGGACAAATTTTTTTGCCACGCTATGCATGACACAACTTTTTGTCCCTCTTTTGATTTCCAAAATGTTGGGAGGTATGGGAAGGTATGTTGGATTAACTATGCAGGCAGTGTCCAATGAGATGCCGCAGTGCGTATTGCACTGTGGCCGTGGCCTCTGGACAGCCAGTGGGAATGTTTTTGGGTATAAGGTGATGTTAGATTCAATATTGAGGTGGAAGGAACCTGAAGTATAAACAGAAATTGTAGACATGTTGTTGCAGACAAGAGTCAATCTAGTTTTTCAGTTGGTTGTAATGTTTCAATTATTTATGTTCTTTTGATGTATATATCCTTTTTTAATAGATCTGCCCTGGCAATGAAATGGCTATTGGCTCTTGATCCATTATTTCATATCGGGACCATTCTTTCCTTTCTCTGCTGCACAGTTTAGCAAACAGTCAGGGGCAGGGAAGTACTGAAAAGCAAGTTATATTAAATAAAAAGTTAAAGGGCAACTGATAACATCTAGAAATGAAATTGTACAATATCACTTGCACCCTCTTTTTTCAGCATTTGCAACAGCCAGCATGTTTTTGTGGCGCCGGTGCTATTGAATCCATACAGGCCTATTGTGCATGAAAAAAATGAAGCAGTTTACTCTTGGTCTTTATATACCTTGAATCAGATGCACTTGAATCACCAGCAGAAAAGACTGCAGGGTTTAGTTGCCCTTTAAAGGGATACTGCCATTGGAAAAAATGTTTTTTTCAGAACGCATCAGTTAATATTATTGCTCCAGCAGAATTATGCACTGAAATCCATTTTTCAAAATAGCAAACAGATTTTTTTTATATTCAATTTTGAAATCTGACATGGGGCTAGACATATTGTCAGTTTCCCAGCTGCCCCCAGTCATGTGACTTGTGCTCTGATAAACTTTAGTCACCCTTTACTGCAAGTTGAAGTGATATCACCCCCCCCCAGCAGCCTAACAACAGAACAAAGGGAAGGTAACCAGATAACGGCTCCCTAACACAAGATAACAGCTCAATAACACTCAATAAAAGTAAAAGCCAAGTCTCACCGAGACACATTCAGTTACATTAAGTAGGAGAAATAACAGCCTGCCAAAAAGTAATTCTATCCTAAAATGCAGGCATAAGTCACATGGCTGGGGCAGCTGGGAAACTGACAATATGTCTAGCCTCATGTCAGATTTCAAAATTGAATATAAAAAAATCAGTCTGCTGGAGAAGCACTATTAACTGATGCGCTTTGAAAAAAACATAATTTCCCAGGACAGTATCCCTTTAAGTTCTTTGATGGCACACAGGGTATGTTTTATCCAGCTTCAAAGCTCCCCAAAATGACCTCCCATTGAATTGAATGGCAACAACTGAGCCATCAGCTTTATTCTTTACAATGTCCTATTAAATGCAAAGTCCCCCTTTGAGTCACATTTATTCTTTTCCTTTCTACCAATCTCCCTACACACACATTGAAAGAATACCATTTCAGAAGTCCTTAGACAAATGGAATGAGGTGTTGTTTTTTGTGCACTGCCAGCCTAAGATGCACATTCCTAATAAAGGATATTTATCTCGTTGCAATAAACGTAATGTGTTATTTTGTAGCAGTAAAAGTAAGCGACAGAATATCAAGCTAAATGCGCAGGCCATTCCCAGCCAATCCTCCATGATTTCCAACAATAAAAATAAAGCCTTGATTAAATAAAGAAATGGAACAGATTCACAACAAATCATGTTTAACCTAGCCGCCTGTGAATTGTGAGCGGAGATAAATCCACGGGGGAAATGACTGATAAATTAGCAGTTAAAATTGACAAGTGACAAGACGTCTGGAAACAAGATTTCTCTTCTTTCGACAGTAAAAGTGATACCTGCGCTTTGCAAATGATGTCTTTGCCTACTTTTAAAACTGTGAAAATAACAGGCAGTGGGTTGTGGGAACATGTTGTTCCTCCCAAATCTCTCTTTATTACAGCTTTATGGCACACTGGCTGATTATTCCCTATTGCTACTAAACTGGGCCATTTTTTTTTAGTTACCAGTAGTTTTATTGCCTTTTTCTATTTATTGAGGGCTTACCTCAGCATGCACTGCAGTTACAAAGATCCTTTCTTCTGCGCACACAATATTCAATTTCAGAACTATACCAAGAAAGTTAGTTTCATTGTAAAGCATGTTCTATAGGATTCTACAACTGGGCAGTTATTAGTCACAGAGTCTGGTGCAAACTAGCCTGTATGGGGCCCCAGGCAATAGTTTAGGGCAGCCCTGATGGTATTTATTATTATTGTCATTTATATAGCGCTGTCACATAACTCCCAACATTTTGGAAAGAGGGACAAAAAGATTTGACATGCGGAGCGTGGCAATTTTTTGACCACACCCCTAATTACCATGTTAATTTTGCAAAATTTGGCAGGTTCTGAAAGTTTGAACACATTTCTAAATTTGAACACGCCTGTGGCTTTTATGTGTTATTACAGTTTTGCTAATGAAGGTGAATTGCCCTTTAAGCTGCAAGTCTGTTTCCCCCAAGAGACCTGCTAATTTTAGATTGTTACAAAAGTATCAAAGTATCTATTCTGGGCTCTCCGCTAAAAGCCAATTAAGTTAGAAACGTATCTTTTACTGGCCGTTCAGTGCAGTAAAGCAAAGAGAAAGTCGGGACATTTCAGTAACAAACCCGGGACTGTGGGTTAAGCTGTCAAAATCATGACTCCTGCAAAAAACTGGACAGTTGGGAGGTATGCCATCATTCCGCAGCACTTTACAGACATTATAAATCATGCACGTCGGTCTTTGTCCAAGCAGAGCTTCCAAGTTCATATCATATTGACACTCTATGGACAATTTTATCCATGATAATTTTATCAATGACTTCTCCCTTTAGTCCACACAAACTCAGGGAGAACATACAAACTCTCTGGCTGAAATCAAACACAGCACCCAGTGGTGCAAGTCCAACCTGCTGTTCAGTATTATATGCTACTGTCACTATTTTGTCTAAATATACACATTGCCCCTTCTTGGTAAGGAGAAGAAAACTGCCTGCACCCTACATGCTTACTCATGAATCATGCTACAGGAATCCATACTGGTGACAAAACAATCCTATTGGGTTTATTTCATGTTTAAATGTTTTTAAGTAGACTTAAGGTATGGAGATCCAAATCACAGAACAATCTCTTATCCAGAAAATCCCAGGTCCCAAGTAAAGTATTCTGTAACTATACATTACTGGCTTGTCTTTTTCCTTGGCTTCAATCCTATTGATCATACTGTCACTGATTCATCCATTATTAAAATATATATGTTTGTAAGGCTTGCCCTGGAAGACATGGGGAGGCACATTTATCAAGGGTCGAATTTCAATTTTTTTAAACTCCCATAAACTCGAAATTTGACTAGTATTTAATTTATTATTAAAATTTAATATTTACAACTCGGATGAATTTAAACGGGCCGAAAACTTGAATTTGAATTTGATCCAAACTCTGTCAGGAAGGCCACAAACATCTCCAAGTTGATCTCTGGACCTCTCCCATTGACTTAAACAGTAATTTGGCAGGTTTTAGGTGGCGGATTGTCGAATTCAATTTCTGAAAGGACCAGAGCATAATAAATCCGAAAATCGAAATGTAAAAAAAAAACTCGAATTTCGTTTGGATAACTCCCTAGTCGAGTTTGACAGTTTTGACCTTAAAAATAGTAAATTCTAATTTTCAATCCGGCCTTTCATAAATCTTAATATATTTTGGGAGCATGTCTGGGTAGTGGGAGCAGCTATTGGCAACTGAAGTATTTTTAAAATAACAATTTTAAAGGAATGAGAACATATAGAAAAAACTGAAGGTTTTGTGTGCTGCCTTTTGGGCAAATGACCCCTTTGATTCCCTGATTAAGGGGGTTCTATTTCTTTTTATATATGAGGATGCTAAAAAAGGACAGTGAAAAGGGGGGAAATGATTGCCACACTCTCCCAGCATGCAATAACATATAAAGTATCTATGTACTGTCCTCTGAATTGGGGGGGGGGGCATGAGCACTCCGCACCCACCCTCTCTTGATATCACTGCCATAATTGCCAACATAGTCCTCAGTGTACCCCCCAATTACCATTTAGCTATTATAGGGAAACGGGTGATGTAAGATCTATATGGGAACAGTCTAATGAATTAATTACACTGCTACCCCTATTTACTCACATATTAGATCGAATCTCCACCCTTTCTTTTAATTGTTTTTAGTGGTTTCATCAATTAATTCCCTCTCACAGTCCATGAATTTTAAGGAGCAAATAAAAGTTATATTTTATCCAGTTCTTTAATTGGAGTCCAAGTCGTGGGTTCAAGCACGTTTCTATGTTCACAATAAGCACTATGCACTTTAATCATTTTAACTCACCATGAATTCACAAGATTTTCACTTTATTTATTCTACTCAATGACTACAAAGGAGACTCTCATAAAAATCACAGTAATTGTTTTGTACAATTGTGATGAATAGTTGATCACTTCAATTTGGAAGACACAATTATCCACATAAGGTTACCTATAGATTGTGCGACGCCACGTACTCCGCTCTTTGTCTCTCTCTTTGAGCATCGAATTAACACCTTCCAAACTATTTTTCAGTTTAGTTGTTTTCAGATTGTTCCCCAGAAATCATCATCATCATTTATTTATATAGCGCTGTCAAGATACACAGTGCTTTACTGCAGTTATAGCAAACAGGGAATAAATGGTGGATAACAGACAAGGATTACAGAGTACAATAGTGTTAGAAGGACCTAGAGATTAGAGTTTACAAACTAAAAGGTTAGGGTACAATTGAGACATTAGGATTGTATAAACCACTTTGTCATTTTTGATACAGCAATGATTAATTAAGGTACATCGAATAGGCCTCTTTAAACAGATGGGTCTTTAAGGAGCGCTTGAAAGTTTGGAAGGAAGGAGAAAGTCTGACAGCTTGTGGCAGAGAGTTCCAGAGAAAAGCAGAAGCCCGAGAGAAGTCTTGTAGACGAGAATGGGCAGAAGTAACCAGAGGAGAAGTGAGGCGAAGATCAGAAGCAGAGCGTAGGTTTCGTGAAGGAGAGTATTTGGAGATTAGAGATGGAATATAGGGAGGGGTTTCATTATTAAGGGCCTTGAATGTGAGTGTAAGTAATTTGAATTTGATTCTAGAAGAAATTGGGAGCCAGTGAAGGGACATACATATGGGAGCAGCTGATGTTGAACGGCGAGCTAGATGAATGAGTCTAGCAGCCGCGTTTAGAACAGATTGGAGTTGTGAAAGGTGAGTTGTTGGAATACCTGTGAGGAGTAAGTTACAGTAATCAAGGCGGGAGATGATGAGAGACTGAATCAGTGTTTTAGTTGATTCTGAACTGAGATAGGGTCGTATTCGAGCAATGTTGCGCAGTTGAATACGGCAAGATTTTGCAAGTGTTTGAATGTGTGGTGCAAAAGACAGATGAGAGTCTAAGATGACTCCTAGGCAGCGTGCCTGTGTGGTGGAATGAAAGGTGGTGTTGTTTACGGTGAGTGATATCTGAGGGACAGGGGAAGATCTTGGAGGAAATATAACGAGATCTGTTTTAGAAAGGTTCAGTTTCAGGTAGCGCTGTGACATCCAGGAGGAGACAGCAGAGAGACAGTCTGTGACTTGGGAAAGGACAGAATTAGAAAGATCAGGAGTAGACAAGTAGAGTTGGGTGTCATCAGCAAAAAGGTGATACTGAAGTCCAAATGACTGAATGAGTTTTCCTAGTGAAGTTGTATAGAGCGAGAACAGCAGGGGATAAAGACTTTTTACAATTGCTTTCCTTTTTTTTTTACCAAAATCTAAGTTTAAAGTTTAATGTCCCTGTCTCTGGCGTTTCAGTTTGGCAGCTCGATAATTCAGGTGCAGACTCTGAATTGTTACTATTTGTTATATTTATTTGCTACATTTCTCAAGAGATTCGCTGGAGTATTAGAGTGGTGGCAGACGTGGCTACTGGGGGATATTAGTCGCCCAGCGACAAATCGTCTCTTCTTCAGGCAACTAATCTCCCCTAAATGACTTCCCACCAGCTAGAATGTAAATCACCGGCAGGATGGCACTCTGATCGCTTGGGCTTTCCGAAGTCGCCCTAAGGTGAGGCAACTTCTGAAAACAAAGCGTTCCCAGTGCCATCTCAATAACACACAACCCTCGATGACAATCTGAAACGAACTGAAGTGGAAAATGTGTTGGAAGGTGAACAACCCCTTTAACATTGTGTAGTGTGTAGTCCCTTTTTAAATAGTTATCCATATTACAAAGTCCTCTTGCACGCAGACAGCTCAATATATTTCCTCTTGTTTTTTCCATTTAACATAATTCTTTCCCCTGTTTGGGAAAAATCAACGGCTGTTGAAAATAAAGCACATTGTTCCATACACGGCTGAGTTATAAGTGATGTCTGTTTGTCATTGCAGGTAGCATTACATTGTTGGAAGGAAGGAATAATACACTTGCTGAACCATGACGCTTTGCATGGGTTTTGCCTGGGCGTTGCTGCTCACCGTAAGTGCGGTCTGTGCCGTTAACTTTCCTGAGGATGACGAGCCTATTAATGTTGTCGATTATCACTGTAAGTATCACTCAATGATGATAATAAAGTGTTATCTTGTGACATGTAACATTCAAGAGCACAGAGCCAAGCGTAATGTCTAATTCTTCCATCAGTTCAGCATAATGCAAGTGATTCTAGTAATGTGACATGATCAATGGTAGTACTTGGACCATTGCACCATAAAAGTGGCCCAGGCATTTCCAAGGTCTTGTGCACACGTGTGAGTCCACTGCATTTGCTGCCTTTAAATTGACCCCCTTAGATGAGAAGTCAAACCTCAGGGCATTTAGACGTGTCAAATTTGTACTATACTGTTCCAACAAAATGCATGCCATAGGATATGATATAGTGAATAAAGTACCCCCTCTTGTAAAATATAAGGATATTATAAGTTACCGAGGAGTTTCATGACCATATAAAAACACAAGGCCGAGTGTTTTTATACAGGTCATGGAACTCCGAGGTAACTTCTAATATCCTTATATTTTGCAACTGGGGGTACTTTATTTATTATAATACACAAATTTCAGTGAGTCATGTGACAGAAATGACATCAGAACTCACCGTTTATAACTGATGACATCAGAACTCACCATTTATAAGGATATAATTTACAGGATATTCATGGCTTTTGTGTATTATACGTTTATATTATAAATCAAGTCATGTTCAAGTTTCATCCAAGCTACAGCTAAATTTCCTGCATATGTTTGTCATTTCTGATTTTCTAAGGGAAGATATGGGAAACCAAATATACAGTGCTGCTTCTTTGGTACAGCAGTTAAAAAGTAAGGTGAAAATCTGCCTGAGGAGGTATTGTATTGACTGTTTGCATTTATACACAGTATGTATATATACACAGTCAAGCTCAAAACTGCAGGTGTCATATCTATGTTTGCTGTGTTTATGACCACAGTAAAATACAGTGTTACCTGAAACCCCTTACCCACAAGTAGTAGGGCTATAAAGTTGCCATACATACTAAGATTTGCTTGTTTAGTTAGCTTACCAAACAAATGGTTTGCCCTCCAACAAAGTTGGCCAAATCTAGATTTTCTGTAGTCGGGTTCTTAATGGATGCATGCAGTAACTTTCTCTCTCGATCCCCATACATAAAACAATAAGCTGACAACTCAATCTGAAGTCTACAGCTTTTATTGGCCCATGTATGGCCAATAGGAATTCGCTGAATTCATCCAAATCTTTCAGGAAAGATTCAGCTGAATCCCAAACCTGGAAAGAGGGAAAAAACATTGATTCCCTTAATCACAGGAACTAAAGTTGTGTGATTTTATGGATTCAGTTCAGCCAGGCTCTTGGGATTTAGGGAATCCGCATCCTGCCGAAAAAGGCTCAGATTCATACAAGACCCAGACCAAATCCAAGATATGGTGCATCCCTAATATTGCAATGTAATTTCTCCTACCGCTCGCCTCTAGTTCACCAATCCTGCAACTGATGGTGCGTTTCTTCCGTTGACCCGGCCGGGTCCCTTAGCAACGAATGTGTATAGAAAACGGATCCGCACACACACTGGTTAATGCAGTCAGGGAGTATCCCCTTTTATTTAGCCACCAGACATTCAATGTTTCGGGGGGGGGGGGGGAACACCCACCCTTCATCAGGACCAAGATGACACAGGATCAGGATCTGATGAAGGGTGGGTGTTCTCCGAAACGTTAAATGTTTGGTGGCTGAATAAAAGGGGATACTCCCCGACTGCATTAACCAGTGTGTGTGCGGATCCGTTTTCTACACATGCATCCCTAATATTGGCCAGCTTAGTACTTTACTTTTCTGTTAATGACTAGTTACTGTATGTTCACTCAGTAGAATATAATGTGAGACAGGTGGAATTGTAGTTTTGCAATCAATCATCTGATTAGCTGCTACATGTTATTGGACTTGCTGCAAACTTAATGTCCCACCGGTTAGCTGTATAGTAACCATTGTATAACACCATGGACTTGCATTTAATACTCATTAAAACAGGTCTCCTTAAAGGGGTTGTTCACCTTCAAACCCCTTTTCCAGTTTAGTTGTTTTCAGTTCAATTCAGTAAAGACTTTTTGCAACGAGTTTTTATTTGTGACCGTTTTTCTAATATTGAAGCGTAAAGTTTAAATTTTTACCTTCTAAAGCAGCTCTGGGAGAGGGGGCGTCGCCGACTCTTTAATGGTTCTAAATTTATACATTTAGTTGATTTGTTACCTTTGTTCCTGCTGACCAGAATCTCTGCGTTTCATTAAAGGCAACTGTTAGAATTGACACAAATAGTTGCTAATATTCCCACAGAGAAATGTATGAACTAATTGTATCAACTAAATGCAGCAAATTGTAACATCTGCCTTCCGCCAGCTAAAATATAAATCGCCTGGGGGCAGGCACACGGAACGCTTTGTGAGGCAATTACGGGCGACTTCGGAAAACGAAGCATTCCGTGTGCCTGCCCCCAGGCAATTTACATTTTAGCCTTTGGAAAGCAGATCGGGGAGATTAGTCGCCGCAAAGAAGAGGAGATGTGTCGCCTGCCGACTAATCTCCCCGAGTCTGCTCCTTGGTTCACTGAGCTGCCAGACTGAAACACTAGAGACTATAGGAATATGAAACTTTAAAGTTCAATTTTGGAAAAACAATAACAAATAAAAAAACTGAAAGCAATAGGAAAAAGCATTTATTTCTGGTGAACAATCTGAAACCAACTCAACTAAAAAAAATGTTTTAAAGGTGAACAGCCCCTTTAAACTTCATATATAATCTGAAGCAGCAGTGGGTCAGATTTGCTGACATTCTCTATAATATATTCATTTCTAGTCAAGATGTTGCTATGGGGATTTAGGTTAAACCCTTTTACACCAAGTGTGTACAGCTAATCAATGGCATATATTGATTCCTAGTGCTGTAATCCAGAGTGATGGTGCATCCCATTTTAACTTGCAGATTCAAGGCAATATCCAGTATTTAGAGGACGCCCTTCAGGCAATGATTCACAGCACAGCCTGGACTTTCAACTGATGCTGAAAATTCGAGATACACTTTATGTGGCTGGAAGGTATTTTCCCCTAATCTGTTTATTTGAATTGGTTCTGCTTTCTATTTCTGCCTGCGCTCAAATGTACCATTCGTTATATATTTATAATATATTTATATAGGCAGGCAGCTGTGCAAATAAAAAAATTCGTAATATTTGTCTACACAGACAGAAAATATGATTCTGCTCTCAGTGCAAATATCGATAAAAATTGTATCTCCAGCTGGATTAGAAAGGATGATTCATGTCCCTATGAATTGGGGTGGTGGTAAATAGAAAATCTTCTCTGTTAATAAATACATTTATGTGTTTCCCTGAACAGGATCAAATAAGGTCCAAGCTTATTCTAGTGCTAGAGCATTCTTTCTCTGAATATCTGCCTTGATGCATGGGAGTAGGAGCTATAAAACCCGCAGTGTTGACATTAAAGCATTCGTTTACCTTGGTTCAACTTTTCACTTGGGATTTTTTCTAGGTTTTAAATTATTTGCCTTCCTCTTCTTCTTCTTTGTAGCTTGCAGTTTAAAATGTTGTTTGGATGTTGGGGGTCACTGACCCAATCAGCCAAAAAAGATAATGCTATGTGAATGGGGCTGCTTTAAAGTGATGACACATTCCGATAAAAATCATAGAAATGTGTTCATATCTTGGAGCTGCTGCATGCTGAATAGTTTCCCCTAAAAGCCCCCCCCAGCCCCGTGAACCTTTGTTAACCCGACCTTCCGACACAGCTTAATGATCTTCGGTGTTGTTTCAATGTCGTTGGGTTGGGGGTGGTGGATCCTTCCATAGACCAATTACAAATGGAAACAGGACTTCAGCTTATGGAAGGATCCCTAGAACTGCAAGCTAGAAAGAAGAAGAGGAAGGCAAATAATCTAAAACCTAGAAAAAACAAGTGAAAAGTTGAACTAAGGTAAACGAATGCTTTAATGTCAACACTGCGGGTTTTGTAGCTTCTACTCCCATGTATCAAGGCAGATATTCAGAGAAAAAGAAATGATCTAGCCCTGTAATAAGCTTGGACCTTATTTGATCCTGTTGGTATGCTTTAAGACCATGAAGAGCACCTGAGGAAAAACCATATTGGTGGGACCTCATGGCTCTATACTGCAGTAATCAGAGCCTTTATTCCTTGATCCCTGTTTAAGGCACATGAGTGGAGAAAAAAGAACTACTGATAAATAGGATCCATCGCTCTCTCTCTCTCGATTGATGTGTTTGTGTATGATCATACTATGAAGAAAGGGGATATATTACGCTCTCAAGCAAAGGAGGAACTAAGTGAAAGTGATACTCTTTTGAAGCGAGTGAAATGTAATGCTGCCATAACCATCCTGATCCAGACAAAGAAATCCAGCCAGGCTGCAAACTTTGTCTGACAAGGGCCCTGAAACAGATTTGTCATGCTATGCATGAATACATTGAAGGGCAGCTTTCTTCTTTTCTCTCTATATCCTGAAGGGCAGCTTTTTTCTTTTCTCTCTATATCCTGAAGTAGCTTGTTCTTCTTCTGTCTTCCACAGAGATCAGGTTTATGCTGTCAATTTAAATGAGGTACCGAAGACTGAATTAACTCCGAGCAGAGTAAGTGGTCTTTAAAACTGTGAAAGTGCTTTTTCTGAAGGTTATAGTTTCTTGGAAAAAATATATTTTTGTTTTTGGATGGTGGTGGGCAGTGCGGTTTCAGCCAAAAAAAGCCTTGGTCACTTTTCAGCTGATCGATTCTATATAAGCATCAGAATCAGATGTCATGGCAAGATCCATGATTTATTGGGATGACTTAAGTTCAAATGGGCTTTACCAAGGCAGTGGAAACAAAATGGTTAAATGTTTCCTTGGGGTGTTTTGAGTGCCTTTGACTTGAAAGTCAACTCCTTGAAATCCATTTTTTGGCAGCTTAAAATGATACTGACGCTTAAAAACTACTTTTTAAAATATGCATTTTCATTAAAAGTTACCTATAGTCAAAGTTGACTGACTTTTTTTGTCAACCTGACTGTCCCATCTCAGCCTGTCAGTTTATGTTTCTAATGCTAATGGACTCCTGCTGCACAAATATGGCAGCCCCCTCATAGACAAGCATGGGGAGTCAGGTGGTTAATGTAAAAGCTTGAGAAAACACTTTATGGTAAAATAGTAGCAAACAAAGTCAATACTATGATAGATGTAAAAAAAAGGTTTAATTTCTGGTGTCCGTATCTCTTTAAGGCACAAAATGTCTCCATGTCTTAAATATATTGTTGACTGCTTGGATTTGTCTATATCTATCTATCTATATATATATATCTATCTTATCTATCTATCTATATCTATCTATCTATCTATCTATATATATATTATCCTTATAATTTAAAGATGTAAATATATATCAGTACAAAAACCATATACCTTATGTAATAGAAAATCAACACAGCTATATCAATTTATCTACAAAATGACATTGAATTATAAGAATAGGTAATTCTATCATGACAATATCCCTGTACTCAAATACAGACACAAATTCATGGGTTTTAATTTTTTGGCTTTTGATTTTCTCAGAGGTTGACATGGAGGTCGGGCCAAGCAGACCGGAAAAACTGTGCGATGAAAGGAAAGCACAAGGTGAGTGTTTCTAGTCAAAAATGCCAAATACTTGAATTTTTTGTTACTAAGCAAGAGACCTTAATTGCAAGACATTTAAGGTCTCTGCAGAAGCAAGGGACCAGATTGAAGGACAACGTTGATTAAAATACTTTCTGAAATGTATGAGAAATGCCTTGCAGACTCTTAATATTGTCCTTACATTTACTTCTTCCTCCTGATTAGGATGAATGCCATAACTACATCAAGGTTTTCGTTCCAAGAAACGATGAGATGGTGTTTGTCTGTGGTACAAATGCATTCAATCCTATATGCAGATATTACACGGTAAGATGCTGTATGAGTTGTACTTACCCTGTGTGTTGTTGTGTCCTACAATATACTTGTGTGTCGTCCTGCCGATATGATATTCTACCCCATAGTGATGTGTATGGCTCCTTGTTTTGCATTTTTAATTGTTGAATTAAAATATATAATTTAGACCATTACTAAGCAGATTGTCCTATAATTATATTTCTACAAATATTCCTTCCCTGACTCATGGAGGCACATTTATCAAAGGTCAAATTTCGAATTCATGTGAGTTTTTAAAAACGCCCATAAATTAGAAATTTCACCAATTTGATTCGAATTTTACAAACTTGATTCCAGAAAAAACTTGGATGTCAAACATCTCCAAATTGATCCCTGGACCTCTCCCATTGACATAAACAACAATTCAGGTTTTAGGTGTTGAA
The DNA here is from genome assembly GCA_038501925.1 of Xenopus petersii. NCBI lineage: Eukaryota > Metazoa > Chordata > Amphibia > Anura > Pipidae > Xenopus > Xenopus petersii. The sequence continues at coordinate 85,530,395 of CM076677.1, forward strand.
TAGTCGAATTTGAGTTCTTGAAGGGCCAGAGAATGATAAATCTCAAAATTAAAATTTTTTGAAAAACTCAAATCGAATTTGAATGACTCCCTAGTCAAATGTGACCATAAAAAATTAGAATTTTCAATTTGACCCTTGATAAATCTGCCCTATAATATGAAGTGTATAGTTCCTTGGCATCTTTGTGTTTCTATCCCACAACCAATCTTGACGTTTCCACATTGTCTTCATAATTTGGCTCTAGCTTTCTATTATAAGAAACAAGTCTTTACTTATTTTACTTTTGCAGTTAAATACTTTCGAGTATGATGGCGAAGAAATTAGTGGCTTGGCAAGATGCCCATTTGATGCCAGACAAACCAATGTAGCCCTCTTTGCAGGTAAGTTTGCGGTTCTTTGCTTGGCTTGGTGGGATGGGCCTGTGTATGCCGAGCATCAAGTGCTTCAAAGGCTCAATCCAGAATCGTTCATGCAACAGAGCTTCAGTCTATTTATGGTGTCTGGGGAAGTCACAAGCAGATAAGCTTGAAATTGACTCCTGGATTTGCTTATTATTTTAGTGCTCAGTGAGAGATCTGTTATTAAATGTTTGACATACTGAGTTGGCTGCATTTGCTGCATGGGTGCATCCCTACAATGACCACTCATCACCAAAATCTTCTCTGTCTCCTAGATGGCAAGTTATATTCTGCTACCATGGCCGATTTCCAAGCCAGCGACGCTGTGATCTATCGAAGTATGGGGGATGGATTTGCTCTGAGGACAATTAAATATGACTCCAAATGGCTGAAAGGTACTTGAGACCATGCTTCTATTAAAAACTGCACAGAGATGTGATCAACACTAGCTAAGGGAGTGTAGTGTATTAGCATTTCTCAGAAATATAATGCTTATTAAGCATTCAAGAACCTTTTTGTACGACACTACTAGAGGATCATGCCATTGCATGCTGATGCATCAGTGTCTTTACTTTAAATGCAATTTTTCAAAATGGATTGATTCTCCAATAAAATAAAAAAAATCAAGCATTAAGCATGATGTAAATCCTTTGAGAGTTTTGCACGCCATTAGTCAGTACTGAAGACAGTAGGATCAATTATGCTTGAATCCATTCAGATTTCTACATTAGGCTTGGAGTATGTGGGCTCACAGCTGCAGCATTAATGTATGAACACAAGATGTGTTGTATGTATCTAATATACTGGCACTGATAAAACTATCTTTTCTCATTAAACTTCCAGAGCCACATTTTCTCCATGCGATAGAATACGGAAATTATATCTATTTCTTCTTTCGGGAGATTGCTGTTGAACATAATAATCTAGGCAAGGTAAGTGCAGAATTGGGAATGTTACAAATTTAAACTTGTGAGACGGTTTTAGCAAGGATATGGAATACAGTACATGAATCCTGGATATACCAGCATGGACATGCTATTGCTTGATAAAAGTGCAATTCTAGAGCTTTATGTGCATATAGTATTTATTTTATTGTATCCATACATTTAGGGGCAGATTTATCAAGGGTCGAATATGTTTTTTATGGTCAAAACAGTCAAATTTAACTAGGGAGTTCTTCAAATTTGATTCGAGTTTTTTTAAAAAATTCTAATTTGATTTTAGAGATTTATCATGTCAAATTTAGGGGAGTTTCTAAAAACTTCAAATTTCAACCTCATAAATGTGCCTCCCACAATTTATTGTACCCAATAAAATAATTATTGGTAATTCGGCAAAATGCATGTCCAAAACCAGCCCTGTAGATAAAACACAGGTATTTATTTCCCCATATAGTGGGAATATTTCGGCTAATATTTCTGGCACCAGTTTTTCTGACAAAAGTGATCCATGATCCTTATTAGGAAGCCGTTTCCCTTTTAAGATTTAAATTCATATATGTGTTTATATTTGAGCCGAGGTTCCGTCTTGCCTCCTAGATGTTAAATATTTAAGTGACACAAATGCAGTCTGTGATACTCGGGCTACATTATAGATGACCCATTGTAAATTATTAAACCACTTACGCATGTTTAATTAAAGAGTGGGGAAACGGTGTGAATGTTACGGGCTTGCTTTGTGGTGCATTAAACTGGACATTTAGTCTTAAGTTAAATAGTGTCTGCTTTACCTTTCCTTTGAATTCAAACTTAAAATGGGATATGTTTTATTTAGCAAGTATAGATACAATGTAATCTTTTACTATGTTGATTTTCATTAGTTCTACCATATCCCCCCTTTTCCCTTGGCTCTACTTCAATTCTGCAGGCGGTGCACTCTCGGGTGGCACGCATATGCAAAAATGACTTGGGAGGCTCACAGCGAGTGCTGGAGAAACACTGGACTTCATTCGTAAAGGCGCGACTCAATTGCTCTGTTCCTGGGGATTCATTTTTCTACTTTGATGTTCTGCAGTCTATCACAGACATAATAGAAATCAATGGAATTCCCACTGTTGTTGGTGTATTTACTACACAGCTGAACAGGTAAGAGAAGAAAACTGACATCAAATGAACTGCTTTACTTTCTTCTTGTTAGCCAAATAGACTTTGTTGCAGCCCCGCCAACCATCAAAGGTTTTCCTTGTTTTTCTCAGTATCCCAGGTTCAGCGGTTTGCGCTTTCACCATGGATGACATAGAAAAGGTATTCAGAGGAAGATTTAAAGAACAAAAGTCCCCGGACTCTGTTTGGACAGCTGTACCCGAAGACAGAGTACCTAAGCCAAGGTATTACAAAAGAGGGAAGATATGATCACAGCACACAGCTCTTAATAGTTTCAGGGTATTTAATTATATGGCGGTAAACATGTCAATTACAGATCAGAAGACCTTGTTATATAGATGTCAGATAGGTGTTAGTTGGATTTGTGTGTGTGTGTGTGTGTGTGTGTGTGTGTGTATATATATATATATATATATATATATATATAATTATTATCTACTGTAATTAGACAATGTACCTAGAGCATATCTGTATAGAATGGAGAAAGTTCAATGTTTTAAATCTCCTTTGATAATCGGCTCATTTAATGGGTCAGCAAAACCAAAAATTAAGAGTTTTGTATGTATTGAACCACATAACTGCTTCCTATCGTATTGTCTCTGCCAAGCAAGAGTCAGGCAAGGTCACGAAACGAGTGGATTTCTAGGGCCCGATAATCAGATCACAACAGAAATGTGGTCCTTGCTCCAACTGGATTTTTTAACCTGTCTGATTGATATCTGCCCAATGGGGGAAGCCCATCAGCGGATTGATATCTGCCCAATGGGGGAAGCCCATCAGCGGACCCAATAAGCTGCCAACTTGGTCTGCCACCAGCTTATATATAGCTACCTGTGTGTGACCACCTAAAGTTCTTAAGGTGACCATACATTTACATTAGCTTCACCACCACTCCAGTTCGATTCAGCTTTACACAAGGCTAGTTTTAGAAAGTCAGGGGTTTACTACCTTTCCCTAGAGACGTAGTTTTATATTTTAATATTTTCACTTTATGCCATTACAGTTCCTTTAAAAAACAATAACTGGCAGTGGTTTTGATTGAATTTACATTGTAGAAATGCTGCGTGGCTTTTAGTCCGTATTTACATTATGCAGGCAAATTGTGAACCTTAGTTTTGTTTGACCCGTTTAAGTGATTTGTATGGGCATCTTATTTAGTGTGTGCTGCAGTGTGCATTACAGTTTTATTGTAGCCATGAATACCAACTATGGCTTAAGCCAAGTACTGCAGACTCACAGCTCTTCAGCTGCGCTCTTGCTTTCTGGGTGTTGTGATTTACAGTAACAAAAAGACCAGCAATTTGATATCTAGCTGAGCCTATTTTTTTTAAGTTGCATCGAATGCAGTAATACCATAAATGTTTCTGAAGTCACAGCTGCTTTTGCTTTACATTCCATGTTACAGTGAGCCTAAAAAGATTATATTCTTTTTATCAGACCTGGTTGCTGTGCAAGACATGGTTTTGGAGAAGGCTACAGGGCCTCTACAGAATTTCCAGATGAAACCTTATCTTTTATCAAGTCCCATCCACTGATGGACTCTGCAATCCCAACTATAATAGAAGAGCCGTGGTTCACTAAGACACGCGTAAGGTATGCCAATGTGTCCACAAACTGCACTTTAGTATTTTGTGATGACATTTGATCCCTTAAAGGGTAAGATTTCTATATACACATTTTCTTGCCTAATTAGGTACAGATTAACTGCTGTTGCAGTGGACCACTTGGCAGGGCCTTACTTAAATTACACAGTGATGTTTGTGGGTTCTGAAGCTGGTGTTGTATTAAAGATCCTAGCCAAGACCAGCCCCTTTTCTCTGAATGACAGTGTATTACTGGAAGAGATTGATGCCTACAACCGTGTAAAGTAAGTCATCTCTTATATTGTCTTTGGCAATGTCACATATTCCCACCTCAGAGCATAGTTGCCTGTCTGCGGTTTAAGATCAAACTGCCATTTTTTACTGTAGGTGTTCTGGGAATAGCGAGGAGGATAGAAAAGTAATAGCACTGCAGATGGACAGAGACCATCATGCCTTGTTTGTGGCATTCTCAGGCTGCATTGTTAGACTGCCCATGAGCCGCTGTGAGCGATATGGATCGTGCAAAAAGTGAGTGAATTCTGTAATATTGATTTTATGGGGGTTTTTTTCAGACTTTCAGCAATCCATACTGAGTAATTTTTCTTTCCATGTACAGGTCTTGCATCGGTGCCAGAGATCCTTATTGTGGCTGGCTAAACCACGAGACCTGCGGAAGAGTGAAACCTGGCATGTTGTAAGTAACATTTCTGTTATACGGGCACGTTTTCCTTTACATTTTCTCTGCTTAGTCCAGATATTTTATTTTTTCATCAGAATGCTTCTGAGACAGTAAGCAATACCCCTAGCATGTCAAGTAATATGCTTTGAATTCTCATGGGAGGTATAGCATTGCATCTCAAGGGAGTTCTATTAATTATGACAAAACAATTCTCTTGTACAAACAAGCATAAATTGGATTTCTGTGTTTACACAATATTATGTTCTAGCTGGAACTTGCTGCTCTGATGTCTTTTTCCATTTACACTTGAAGAAGGTGCAGAGCACAAGTTGCTGCCTCTGCTAATATTTGTGTGAATTAAATTTTTTTTTTATCGCTTTCTGTATTAATGCAGCTTTGGATATGAACAGGATGTAGAATACGGTAACACAGTACAGCTTGGCGACTGTCATGGTAAGAATCTGCCCTAAGTACCTTACAAAATCCTCCACTAATCATTTTTTTCTTTTTGGATGTTGCTGTATTAACCTTAGTACAAAGACAAAGTCCTTCATGTGTTTGGCTACACACAACAACTTAAAGCACAGAGCATATGTACCCAATGCTTTATTAGTTGAACCACAACTCACTGCAAAGTGCAGGACTTGCATATCTTGGTTAGCCGATAATTTAGTGCACTAGAGGCAGCCACATCGATTATTTTAGGGCCCAGCACACAGCTGATGGTACGATTGGGTCAGATGGATTAGATTAAATTGCATGTGTAGCTGATGTAATGGCTCAGTTGAGTGGCACCATGTAATAAATCACAATACAGGTCAGGGGTGTAACTATGGAGGAAGCAAACCGTGTAGCTGTGGGGGGCCCAGGAGGTATAGGGGGCCTATGAGACCCTAATTAATATGGGCAATTTCAAGACATTTTGGTAAACAGGACAACCTCTGTATATGTTGAGGGCCCTAAAATTAATGTAGTGGGGCCCAGTAACATCTAGTTATGGCACTGCTACAGGTTGACTGTTTCTATGAATAAGTGCATTACTACACAAGCATTATTAATGTTGCTCGTGTAGAACACAGGAGTTGCCCATTGACCAACCGCTAGTAGAGTGCAGATCAGACGCTTGTCCAAAGACATGAAATAGTCAGAATTTTTTTTTTTCAATTCACAAATTATAACTTTTTTGCTTTCTTTTGGTTACTTTTCACTGATTATCTGTTCCTTTAATTTTAGACATTTTGCCTTCTGCAACTACACCAGATTACAAAATATTTGGCGATCCAACATCTGGTTAGTTTTATTTAATTCATTTTCTTGCCTTTTCTTTTGGGTTCGGCATCTTCTGTTTTTTGTTTTTTTTTTCCCCCTTCGATCTCTTCCGCAGTTGGCAATTCCTCATTACTGTGCTTTAACTCCATGCACCCCCTGGTAACAGAAAGATGGTCTTTTCTCCTTCCTTTTCTTCCAATCAGAAACTCGCCTATGTGTAGCCGCATGTTCCCTATCATTGATTGATTGAACGTCAACTCTCTTTGCTAAAATGCAATTTATTCTGTGACATTTCCACAGCATGAAAGCCAGCCAGCTTTCATTCCTTCTGCCCATGCATTTGTCAATACCTGTTTTACATTTATTAATGATAAAGGACAGCACCATATCCATGAAGCATCTTTATAGTCAATTACGCATTTACTTAAAGGGAAATTGACTCTTTTTTTTTTCAAAATCCTGTTTCTCTTCAACTTACTGTAAAACATAATGGGCATGGCTTTTTCCATGCACAGACCATTCCATCTTTGTGTTTATATATAACTGTGAGTGAGAACAGCTGTATAGCTGAGCCTTTCCTATATGTATAAAGAGCTATTTACAACCTTTGACTATTACTACAACCAATGTGTATATACAATATGGTTACCCCCTTCTTAAGTATGCAGAAATGGAATGTTCTGTGCACGCAGAAAGCTATGACCCTCATAAACTGTTTAACAGAAAGTGGATAAATCCTATTTGTGAATAGAGTTTATTTCTATGTTAGCTGTCTGCTGCTAAGCCTTAAATGTGTGCCTTTTTATATTCATTTTGGATAAGAATACAAAAGAATTGAATCCGTTCTTCAAGACTAGGCATGCTGTTCTCTAACAGCCAAGGAATTCCTCTCTCTCTTTTCTAAACCTGTCGTAATAAGTTGTGTATTGTGAATACCAATTAATGGATATCTTGTTTGCTACCACAGACATTGAGGTTCCCTCTACTTCTGTAACCACCATGACAAGTAGCCCAGTCATTTTACCTAAAGTGATTGGTTCCTGGAAGCCGAGAATGACTGGCTCTCGGAAATTTATATACCAAGATGACCCAAACACCTCTGAGTATATTGATCCATTAACAACAGGTGTCCACGAGGGTAAGGCCTTTAAGGGAAACATGGCAATCTGAGTGGAAACCTACAGCCATTATAACATTATTGTACACAATTGGGCAAGTAAAACTACCTACCCTGCTTAATCCAGTGTTGGTTGGCGTGAAGATTGGCTAGTGTTGGCCCTACAGCATTAGGCACAAATGGGATGGTCAATTTGTACTTTACTAGCACAGGTTAAAAAATCAGCTTTGTTATTTACAATGTTAGAGGAATAATGACTTTATAACATAGCTGAGATATATATCAAGTTTTCTGCTAAATGCCTTGTATCCATCTGCAGAGCAGATCCAGATCCTACATATATAGTATATATACAGATAGAGAATATATATTATGTCAAATCAGTGGGACATGTTCTATTGCTTTCCCCATCTCTGCCATTCTGCCTAGATCATAATAGCAAGATGCTGTTTACTCAGTCTAAGACAGTAGTTAATCCCATACATATGTATATTTACAGCCATGCAGAGAAACAATGTTTCTGCTCGTGGTGTTGTATATGACATCAATTGAAGAGCAATACTAGGCATGAATCTATTTTGCCTTTAATGTTGCTTTGAGTGGGAGCGGGAGGAGATGCTGGTACCTAACCAACAATGGAGGAAGCAGGAAACAATAGACCAGGCTACAAATGTACAGGAATAATGAATGCTTCCTTCCATTTCTAAATTTTCAATGCAAATTATTTAGCCATGATTTGAAACTGTGGCTCAGGTTTTCCCTCAGACATTATGGCAGTGTATTTTCATTTATATATTTTTAAGTTCCATTTCGTGTTTCTTTTGTTTTGTTTCTTTTTGATTACAGCACTATTGTTTTGTTCCCGTTATTTCTTATTGGTTAAAAAAACAGATTTGTAAGAAGCTTTAGTTGCCAGCAAGTTTTACCCATGGGAAATATTCATGAATGGGTCAGTTTTGCACAGGGGAGAACAGCTACACAAGTGACTAGGAATCTCTCTATTGTAGTAATTCACCTTTCTCTCTGACTTAGGCCAAGATGACCACTTTCATGAGAATAAGGTTTTAACTTGACATATGAAATCAACAGTTAAGTGATATGATCAGTGAGGCATGGAGAGGCAACAGGTAGTGTCACACCACAGGGACTTATGTTCCCATATAGTGACACATAGTACAGAGCTTATGCGGTAATGACCTGCCTTTTTATTGAATTTAACCCTTGCTAGTCTTTAGATTGGTATTTCTAGATCAAACTCCCAGCAAATAGTGGCCATATCTATCTTATCTATAGCTATATTTTTTACACTTTTCCGGCAACAGAGAGTTTTACAATCAAGTGAACTTTTAAAAAACGGTTTCCTTTTTCTCTGGGATAAAAAACATTACCATGTACAGGTATGGCATCTGTTATACAGAAAGCTCCGAATTATGGGATGGCCTTCTCTGTAATAGTGAAACAGTACCTTGTCCTTGATCCAAACTAAAATATAATTAATCCTTATTAGAAGCAGAAACAGCCTATTGGGTTTCTTTAATGTTTACATGATTTTCTAGTAGACTAAAGGTACGGAGATCTGAATTACAGAAAGAGCCCCAGGTCCCGAGCATTCTGGATAACAACTCCCATACCTGTACTTGATGTAATTAAACTGCATAAATCCATACTGGTGGCAAACAGTTCTATTGGGTTTAATATCCAGGGCAGCATATTACCACCACTGTGTAAAGAAACATGGTGATGCAGCAAGAGCGAGTATTTGAGTACTTTTCAGTTTGTTTTTGTCTGTTTTTATTTTTCATTTGATGTGACTTTTTTTTTTTTTTTCATTTGTTCTTTAAGCACTGCCAAAACATAATAACCCAGAGCATTTTGCTCTAAATGTTCCAAGGCCTTGCCTCTAACAAACGCTGATTCCCTCTGTATTTCTATTATTCCTAATTTCCTTTGGAGGAATGCAAGTGTGCATGTATAGTCACATGTCTTCTAGAACTAACTGGTGGGTGTTTCTGATTTTCTATGTCTGTGGTGGCTAACTAACCAAATATTCTCCTTTTAGGTTAATGGTTGCATATAAATCTGCCAGATTGGTTAACTGCAAAAATAAATGGTCCCTTCTTTTTTGCATTAGGGCAACAGATCTCCCAAAAATTTCCGTTTACTAACATGAGGATCAGCGCAGTGTTATAACTGGAAAATGCCTTCTTCTGCAAGTGTTTACATGTAGCGATCGGCATGTTAGTAAAGTGAAAGGCATTTTTCGGGAGATTTCTCATGGACAACAAATCTTTGAGTATGCCATAGCTCTTAGCCTAGCATTTGCATACATCTCACCTTCCCTAACTACAAAACAAAATGTTTTTGCTGCACACCCTATTAGCCCTGACCATTCCCAGCTCTCTCACACCACTGATCCTTCCAAGCCTATCCCACATTTTGCCTCTTTTGAGGTCCCAATGATTAGGAACGTCCTGCATAATTTGGGACAGGTCTGAGGTAGTCCCTCTCTATCTACAAAATGGTCTTATTGCAGGTTATGAAGTGATCACTCTATATAATTCTAAGATAAGTGTGTTTTAGGGGCACATATAGCAAAATTTGAGATTAGATCTTATCACAGAAAAACTCACCCTTTCTCTTATTCCTATGGGAAACTGACGTTTTCATACTTTGTCTTCACATTATTCTCGTCTGGAATAATCTGAAATAACTTTCAGGCATGTGCTGCTTTACCAACAGTATTTGTGTCATTCATGAGATGAATTCATCTAATTGGCCCTATTACAATTATGAAACAATGTTACACTGTTGTGCCCATAGTATGTCCTTTAGGATCTGTCGGTTTCAGGTATAATGGAGCATAAACCAAATATTACAATCCTATAATGCCCTGGGCGCACACACATCATGCCAGTCTTAATATAGAGATTATCGGGGTAGTCCTTGCTTGTCACAAATCAGGGAAATAAATGGTGACGAGGGCTCCATATTTCTGTTGCTCTACAAGATCTCCAAGTAGCTCCAGAGACTCTTTGGCTGCTTGAGGGAGTAGGTGTAGTTCAACAGGTAAAGGCTGAAAATTGGGCAGCACAACATCTTCCCTTACTATACACACAATATAACACAGTAGCAGTCTTGCTGGTGGGGGGGGGGGGGGTGCAGCTATTGTACAGAATCCTGGCTATACATACTTGGATACACTGAAAGGCAATGCTGCTGTTTCTTTAGTACAGTAATATTCATCCTAGAATACACACACATCACATTTCACATCTGTAATGGGTGTACAACAGGCAGAGGGTGTCCATATACACCAAGCAGTACTTTGTTTAGGCAATCATTATTAGATACATGTAGCTGCATTGGCATTGCATTAACCAGAACTGAACACAATGATCTGCATGTTTGGCACACGTCTTTTGCACATATCTGTATCCATCATCAGCATTGTCTTTTAAAAAGGCATGAATATTCATGGGAATTACTGTGTGCAATTTTACCAGCTGCTGCCTGACAGGAAGAGAAATGGGAAGCTTAGGAAATAGCACTTATGGGCAGCGATCTTCATATTCATCCCAAAACTAGTTTTATATTAGTAACATTATTTTCATTTTAAAGCTTATGGCCAGAAGTGGAGAAATCCGAGTAAGAATTGGGCTTTGCCAGCCGGTTTGAATTCAAGATGGAGTTTATGGTGGTGAGGATAGACAAGAAGTGCTAGAAAGCAGGAGTGAAAAACCTATTGTGATTTTCGGGTCTCAGGTGCGGGGGGGGGGTGCGGACAAAACCGACGAACCAATATGGAGCAGGCACTCAAAAAGGCAAAACTTCCACCAGGCAAATGTTCACAAGTGAAGAATTTATTGTCAAACAGCCTGACGCGTTTTGTGTTCCAAACACTTAATCACCTATGCCCACATTAAGTAGTAAGTGAGTTACAGGGAAATAAAAAGCAACTTGTTTTTTATTTTGGTGCATGTTTTATCTGCATATCCTGCCATATTCCAACCTAAAACATAAAATGCTGGCTGGTTGCAGAGGCCGAAGTGCATGCTAAAACACTTAATTTTTGTTCTTGAATGCTATAATTAATTCAAGAAGAAAAATTGACACAACTGACTGTAAATGGCAATTTTGAATGCACACTTTTTATTTATACCAAACCCAGTGCCAGTAGTGAACTAGTGTGATGTTTGATGTATTACCAGATTTTAATATTTTCTACTACCCCTAAAATGCCAATGCTAGAAATATAAGCTTGCTTAATATACAAAATGAACTCAACAGCCAAATTGCCAATGTAATGGAAAATAACTCCAAAGTGGGTTTTGTATTCATGTAAGACATATAAAGGCCTGTTTTCTAAGTCCCTGGACATAAGAGTGTGCCCCTTAGTGCTCATTCTCCAAACACTTGTATCTAGTGGTATTCTGCTCTTCAAATGAAGCATCTGTTCAACAATCCAGTGGCCCCTTTAAAGAGCACTGTTAGGAGGTGTACTAGGGCCTTATGTGGCCTGTGCGTCCTGCTACCATGAGCTTGCACAAGGTCCTGGCTGAGTAGAAGGAAGACCTACACGCTTACCCCTATCCACCTCTTTTGAATCTAGTGTGGCCTAATGCAGGCCAAACTAAATTCAGAATGCTCTGAAATGGAGAGCAAAGTCCTGAGGCTATTCATGCAATCCCCCACACAGTGAGCAAAGTGAAAAAAATGGCACACTGCATGGGGCATTGTTAATGCGCACAGGTTTAGTATGCTTTATACAGTGTAGCAAAAAAGAGCAAGCTGTATTAACTGCTAGATAAATTAATAGTTTGGCCCCTGATGCCTGTTCAGACCCATCAGGAGGGAACCACTGCAACCCTTCTCAGTGGGATTTTCTGATAATGTCAATATGTCCTGTGTATCAGATATCAATAGGAGAGGTCATCAATGGTCGCATTAATAAGGACAATAAGTTGCTGACTTGGTCAGTGTGACTGATTGAGCAGCAATGTATGGACATCCTACAATGGAAAGAAGAGACAGCAAAAATGTCTAATTTCATTAGATTGTGGTTTGAACATGATTACTGATTTTAACTCCTGGTAAATAACTTTTGTCTGTACACATTCTTTAACTATATAACCTTACTCAATAATACCTTTCCCTTTCAACACCCTTCATTGTCAAACGGTAGAACACTGTTTTATGCAACTTCGTTAATGTTATCATCATGGCTGTCACATGGACTGGAAATGCAATATAGATGATCCAAAAAGAAACATATTTAAAGAGCTGTCCATATACTATAGAACCTGTGTTGCTGCCTTCGAGTTTCCCTAAATGTTGTCATTTGTATTTTTAGGTGTAAGATGGGAAGTCCAGTCAGGAGATGCCAACCAAATGGTCCACATGAATGTTGTGATCACCTGTGTTCTTGCTGCTTTTGTGCTCGGAGCTTTTATTGCAGGAGTGATAGTTTTCTGCTACAGGGAGATGTTCACAAGGAAAACAAGAAAAATCCACAAAGATGCAGAGTCTGCTCAGTCCTGTACAGATTCAAGTGGAAGTTTTGCAAAATTAAATGGATTGTTCGATAGTCCCGTTAAAGAATATCATCAAAGCATTGATTCACCCAAGCACTACACAAACATACTGACTAGTAGGAAGGAAATGCCACCAAATGGAGAAACCAAGTCAATGATGATGGAGAGTCAAGGACAGCCACCCGAATTATCGGCCCTTCCGACTCCTGAATCTACCCCGGTGCTTCACCAAAAGAGTCTGCAGCCTATCAAAAACCAGTGGGAGAAAACACACAATAACTTAAACATTTCACGGAAAGAAACTCCTCTTAAAAGTCCACAGTATTTTCCCTCCAGCCCTCCACCCCATTCACCTTTAGCTCATGGGCAAATACCGAGTGCTGTTGTTCTTCCAAATGCCACCCATGACTTCAATACTTCCTTTTCAAACTCAAATGCCCATAAATCGGATAAAAAATTGCACAACCTAGAGCATTCTTTGGGAAAACAGTCAAGCAAGAGGGACCACAGGCGCTCTGTTGATTCAAGGAATACATTAAATGACTTTTTGAAACATTTGAATGAATCCACTGGAAGCCCCAAAGCTCTTATGGCAGATATTCAAGTAACGCATCAGAATGGTCAAGTTCCACATCAAACTTTAATGCTAGATACAATGGGAAACATGTCTGAAGTGCCGCCTAAAGTTCCCAACAGAGAGGCATCTTTGTATTCCCCATCTTCTACTCTTCCAAGAAACAGCCCAACAAAAAGAGTGGATGTGCCGTCAACTCCAAATGGGCAAATGACTCCTTTAGAATCACAAAGGAGCTATCATAAGAACTCTTCACAGAGGCATTCAATATCAGCCCTGCCTAAAAATATGAACTCACCAAATGGTGTTTTGCTTTCAAGACAGCCAAGTATTAATCGAGGAGGGTATATGCCTCCAAGTCCCAGTACAAGGATGGACTATATGCAAGGGACACCTATAATAGTTCACCAACAGACTTCTTTGTCGCGGCAAAGTAGTTATACAGGGCATGGAACCCTTCCCCGTATGGGGGTAAAAAGGACACCATCTATTAAGCCAGATGTGCCACCAAAACCTTTGTTTACTTCACAAAATACATCTGTAAGACAGCTGAACAAATATAGCTACTAAGGACAATATTCCTGCTTAATGCAAATAAGGTAATGGTGTGATGTTGTAATACAAAGTCTGCAGGCAGGTGCCTAGTCATTCCCAAACAAAGTGGCCAAAGAAGCTCCCTTTAGTTTGGCAACGTCGTGTCCCGCCGCCCGCAGTTATAGATAAATGAGCAAAAGAGCAAAACAAAGGAATGTGCTGGTCATTTAATTTCTTTTGTTTGGCACAGAGTGGAGATGTAGCACAAATATATGCTACTTAAGGGTTTTTGTTTTGTTTTTTTAAAGCAGTACCACATTTAACGATATACTTGAAAACTGGCTTCATTTCATACCACCACCACGTGTAACCATCCCATTTAATGTGAACGTTGTGTATACATTCACCTTGCCTCTTGCACAAGTCTCACCAAGTTGTCCTGATCAAAGTTTGCGCTAAATCTTCTACTGTCTCCAGCCCATTATTTATCACATGCAGCAATTTCTGTACTCCACTGATACACCAGATCTTAGTATTTGCTATCTGTGCATGTGTCCTGTTCACACAATCACGGCCATAGAGATTGTTGCAACTCCTATACTATGGAGCTGTTTACATTGAAACTGGGAGAGACAGAGCTGCCTTTGTTTTCTGATAAACATGGCTGAACGAGGTACCTCGTGCAAGAATGCAAAGATTCTTAGTAAGGTTATGCTGCTATATAAAAAAATATTGTGTATTATCACTGGAAAAGCTACTAAACAACAGAAAGGTGAATTATGTTGCCTCTGTTACCATGATTGGAATTGTAGTCGATTTAACATTAGTGCCAGTTACATTTCTCTATTGTTTCTATAAATGCAGCCCTTAATAGTGGAATATTATTATGGTTCCTAGTTGCCATAGGTGTAGTGAAGGTGAAATTGGAACCGCTACAGTACTAAGTTCAACAATAGTGCAATTATGTTCATTTCATGTTCTCGGAGTGTTTTAAAAGGTCATGCAGGTAATGACGATGTTCTGTAAATAGATGAGGATACCCAGATCTGTGCATTTTGTGCCTTATTCATGAGAATACAATTACTGTGGCCTGTCAAAGTGTCTTCGGTGCAGCATATTAGAGTGTCAGATCCATTTTCACTAAGTCCTTTCAACCACTAAATACAAAAAGAATGTAGACGGCAGTCAGAACTACCATCCAGCGGGAGAAACTCTGCGATCGATGCCATACTAGGAATTAAATACAGATTTCTGAGCTAAAACACCTACTAAAAAGACATTTCGAAGATTTGACAGCAACGGCTGTTGATAGATATTCGACACAGATGGTGATTTAGATGCACATTAACATATTGTTTATTGCACATAGAGAGACTATGCTCAAAACTGAGGCTAGATTCGTTTAATTCAAGAGAATGTCCAGTTTATTTTTTAAATGTAATTTGCAAATTGACAGGAAACAAAAATTAGCTCATTCCCTTGTGTAAATTTGTCTGAAAAGAAAGTATTCACTAGTCTTTGTTTATGGCCAAAGTTTGGGGTAATGTTTTTATACTGAATGAATACCAGTTATGCAATTTGCCATCGATTTCCAGTTACAAAGGCTGATGATGGGCGTTCCTATTTGAGAAAGAGTAAGAGCACTTGAGACTGAAAAAAGGCCAAACCTGAAAACCTTTTAACCCGGGTAACTTTTTACTGCCTTGTAGATCGTAATGTGAGTTCTATCAGTATTTATGTTGATGTTTCTAACATTCAATCTAGGCGAAAAACATTTCATTTATCTAAAAAAAGTGCTTTATCCACTTGTGCAAAGGTAAAAATAAAAACTGCAGATTGTAACTTTTTTCTATTGGTCCAGCATAGAAAAGTAATCATGCAAATGTTGCTCTATCCTGTTCCTTAGAGTCTCTTTAAAGGGTAGATATCTTTTATTGTGAATGTGTAAATAATTCTGTACTATTTGGATTTTTAACAGCGCATGTAAAGAAAAAATAAAATATCCAATCGAAAGCGCCTGTCATGAATTGAATTCTTCTGAAGTATGTAGGCACAGTAGCACCGCACTGCACCTGGGCATGATTCAGGCTTGCCAAAATGGCTCCATGATCAAGCACAAGAGTGCCATGATTGCTGGGTCAACCAGCCCATTCTGTTATGGGTCAAGTTACCACTAGGCTAGTGATCCCCAACCAGTGGCTCGCAAGCAACATGTTGCTCACCAACCACTTGGATGTTGCTCCTAGTGGCCTCAAAGCAGGAGCTTGTTTTTCAATTGCTGGCTTGGGGCAAGTTTTAGTTGCAAAAAAAAACAGAAGTCTGCGAAGCAGAGCCTCCTATAGTCTGGCAGTTCTCACAGTGGCACCAAATAGCCAATCACAGCCCTTATTTGGCACCCCAGGAACTTGTTTAAACCTTGTGTTGCTCTGATAGGATGGCTAAGTGGGGAAAGTCATTGAACATGGGATCAGTCAAAGTCCCCAATGGCACATATCGTACAATTGGTCCTTTCTGAAAAGATGCAACTAATAACAACAGTAGCTGTCCTCTTAGTGAACACCCTCAAGCATTGATTGGTCTGGTTAGTGATGTATCAGGGCTTTATCTCCAAAAATCCCCTTCCCTTTCTAAAGCTGGATTCAAGCAGATGGCTGCCTTGTTCACCAAGCTGGCCAATGGCAGTCCAGTTCTAAATGACACCACTTCTGGAATCTTCTCCGAATCATATAGCTTCTAATTGTAAATCTTGGTAAACCTAAATGCGTAATAATCGTATCAGCAGATACCCACATCAGCCAAACAGAAGAGCAGCTTCCCTTCCTGATCCCTTTGTTGGTTGACTTACAGTGGCCATAGACGCACAGATAATATCATACTAAACAATTTTTCATACGATATTCGGTGCGTGTATGGTGGAAGATGAGCCAACCAATAACAGCAGAAGACTTGGATATCGGTCGACTTGTCAGTCGGAATGGTCGGAAAATTTTCATCAGCCATTGCTAGTGCTGAATTGTCAAAAACAGGTAGAATTCTATTGTTCCTACCTGTATATCTGACGATTCAGCTCTACACTTGTGTATTGAAATGAATGATCTTTCCTGAAAAGATCTTTTCCTAGAAAGATCGTAATTGTAACGTCTATGGCCACCTTTACAAACACGTGAGATTCAGCCTGTAGTGGGCCAGTTTGGATTACGAGACAGTATATTGCCTGGATGCTCAATGCACAGCAACCTAACTCTAACAGGAGTGACTGGTGGTGTAAAAGTCACAAGGCATTAAGGCCTCCATTAGTTTAATTTGGCGAGTACTTTGAGGTAAATGGTTCAGTCTATGTAACGGGCAACTGCAACAAACCTGAAGTCAAAAAGAAAACAAACACCGTAGACCATTTTACTCCGTCGCTTGAAACAACAGATAATCAAACAAAGCGAGTGAGATGGTGACCATTAAGCTCTGTGCTGTAATAAAACCACATCTAATGTGCTGCTAAGATGTATAAATGCTCATTTAACATTTGCATTCCCTCTATAAACATCAATATTTGCATTTTCACTGGTTTTTATTAAAGTCATAAATATCTAATTTGCAGCATGGGTTCATACATCACGATGCTCAGGGAACAGGAACGTAATTAGCTCAAGGCTTTCAGTGAAGCGCTCTGCTGCGCCCGACAAACCCTGACATGCACCATAACTGCGTGAAATTTGTTACTGTTTCTCCACTAGCGTGCAATTACAATTTCCCACAGTGCAATGAGGACTCTGGACGTGGATCAGTCCTGTCTATCCTGCAGCTGGTCTGTTGTTATTGAACTACTACATGGAGTGGAGCAATGAATCCCGGCCTTATACAGTGATAATAAATACTATTGAATTAATCGTTTTTGGCTTGTGTCCCTTTCCTTTGACCTAAAGCCTTATCGTCTGCACTGTACAAATTGCTCTGGTTAGGGGACTGGCTAGCATTTCTTTCAGTCCTTTGTCATGGAAATCCAACAAGTGCTGTTACCCCATAGTCATATTGACTAGTGTGAGGCAGGAACTGTTCTAGCTCACAGGCTGAGAGTGGCAGCCATTCATTGTGTGCTATTGGGCCCCTTCCAGCTTTCACTCTCATTCCAATCAGTGGGATTTACACCCACATAAGTCATAATGTATAATAATACACCTGCAGCATGGCTGTCCTATGAATATATATATATATATATATATATATATATATATATATATATATTACAGCTCTACAGAAAGAAATTACATTGTATTGATTGATACACTAGTATTATCAAACTGAAATCTATTAATCACTTTAGTTAGCTATTTTTCCATTGCCAAGGTGCTGTATATATCCCTGCCATAATAACACTATCTCCTCTCCACCCACCTTCATTTCATATCTCCTATAGACAATGCAAAATCCCCACAACTAGTTCAGCAAATGAAAGGCTGCTTGCCCTGTTCTACCGTGCTGAGTGCTGACTATTGTAATGCAAATTCACATTTTATTAGAATTATTCTCTTTTTTTATGACAATGAAGCATGCAGTCTACTCAGGGTCACTTTCATTGGGAGTCCATTACCCAGCCAGAATGTGTGTTACTGTGTCACCTTGTTCTTATATATTACAATTTACCAGCCTTCATTGTTGGTTCAGCAGTATTACTGAAAAATAAGTATCCGCTGTATATTTCCCAGTATCTTCTGTAGCTGTTGGTGACAGAAAAAAGGCTTCTAAATATTAAGCACACAAAGGAGAATTATATGGCTGGGCACAATTCCAATATGCAGCAGAGGTGGAACTACAGGGGGTGCACCCCCTCTGGGGCCTCCGGACACTAATGCTGATGTGAGGGGGTAGGGGGGCCTCTCCATTCACCCGGGCCCGGCTCTTCTATTTATGTTATTGATACACAGTCTGTATTAAGGAGTAAAGAAAGATTCCCTACATAAAATAGACTGGCTATTACTCCTTTTCAAGCCTGTGTTTTCAAAGAAAAACAGTTATGCATAATGCACTCAGTATCAGTACCTCCTCCCCATACATGAACAATTAAATAATAAAGCTCAAGCTGAGTTACTTGGAATAGGGGATTTCATCATGTGATGTTTAGATTTCCAACACAATGTAATAATCTATGCAGCATTCTCTCTGTATAGAGAATACTGACTGGGGGAATGGCCAGTGTTCCGCAGCAAGACTCAAGGCACCTTATTTAGGCATGGGATACATTCCATTTATGGCTGTTATATAAACAAATGGATTGTTTAAATGTTACTGACATTTAATGGAAACATTTCATTGAGAAATCAAAAGCCTTCAGTGGGTGTTGTGACATCAGTTAAAGAGTAGAATATACATGTGCAGCACAGCACGCTTATTCATGTATAAATGTATATGTATATATATATATATATATATATATATATATATATATATATACTTCCCCAAAACTTTGACAAAGGCTGGTGTTGCAGCCGAAACGTTAGATTTTTCAATAAAAGTACTATTTTGCAATAAGCCCTGAGCAGTGCGGCTTCTTTGGTGAAGATTATATATATATATATATATATATATATATATATATATATATATATACACATGTGAGACATCATAACCTGATGGAAGAGAAACCTGAGCACAGAACTGTCTTTTGGGAGGTACCAAGCAGAGGGTGACTGACAAAAGTTCCCACTCGAGCAACAGACTTACATTATGTCTTGTCTGGGAAGAGGGTGCAACTGTGGGATAACATAGAATAATGCACTTCTCTACTAATAATGCTTCATATAAGTGACGTTTAAGCAGAAGTCTTCAGTTATTACTAAACCTCAAAACCCAGCATCCCCAAGGACAAAACTTCTTAAGCTGGCCATAGATGTTGAGATTGTTAAAAGATCCGATCATCATCGTGAGACCACGATTATCTTGGAATGATCATACGATCGTACAAATTGTCCGTCTGGCGACTAATTGCCTCGTCTTTTGAGCGACTATCTCCCCGAACTGCCTCAGCATTTTTTCCCCATAGTCTACAATGAAAAGTCACCTGCACTAAAGCACACGTGGCGATGCGTTTTCAATAGTCACCCAAAGTTGCCATAAACCTGTGTTTTTATATGGTCAAAACTTCTCGGTTAACTTATAATATCCTTATAATTTACAAGAGGGGGTACTTTATTCACTATATAAACTCTTGTGTTCAGAATAATAGCAATCCAACATCACTCATCTGACCAGTCACTGTTTTTGGTAGAAATTATATTTCTACATGGAAAATAATTTACTAGTAGGTATAGTAGAGTTATAGAAAACCAACAGTCGTGACATGCATGCTGCCGATTCTGTGTAATTGAATCATTAATTAAGGCTTGTTTAAAAATAATAATTGCTTGTTCCAAATAATAGCAGTGTTGTGTTCAATTAGTGAGGTTATTCATTCTGTGAAAACAAAGTAAATGAAGGCCCTTTTTTAAGGAAGGAAGGCAGCAAATGTTGTGCATGCTGATTTAGGTGTATTTCTCTAGACATTGTTCAGAAGATCAGCGTACTTTGATTAAAAAGTTGATTGAAAAGGTGAAAACATTTGAAGAAGTGCAGAAGAAGATAGGCTCAAATGATCTCAAATGCTTTAAAATGGCAACCAAAACCTGAAAGACGTGGAAGAAAACTACCATTTGAATGGATAGAAGAATAGCCAAAATAGCAGAGACTCCAGCTAATTTAAAGAAGGTCTAAAGTTACCGGTTATACTGTTACAATTAGAAGACGCTTATGTGAAGCCAAGCTATCGGAAAGAAGCCCCTGCAAAGTCCCACTGTTGAAAAAAGACGTGCTGAAGAGCTTACAATTTGCCAAAGACCACATTGACTCTCCGAAAGAAAAATGGCACAACATTTTGTGGACTGTTAAAAGCAAGATTGCTCTTTTTGGGTCTAGGGCCACAGACAGTTTGTCAGACGAGCCCCAAACACTGAATTCAAGCCAAAATACACTGTGAAACCAGTGAAGCATGGCGGCACAAGCATCATGATATGGGGATGTTTCTCATACTATTGTTTTGGGCCTATTTATCACATACCAGGGATCATGGATCAGTTTCAATACATCAAGATACTTGAAGAGGTCATGTTGCCTTATGCTGTAGAGGATATTCCCTTGGATGTTTTGACAACGACTCCAAACACACCAGTAAACAAGCAACATTTTGGTTCGAGACCAATATGATTGAGGTTATGGAGTGGCCAACCCAATCCCTGGACCTTAGTCCAATAGAAAACTTGTGGGTGACATCAAAAAATACTGTTTCTGAGGCAAAACCAAGAAATGCAGAAGAATTGCGGAATGTAACAGGTGCCAGGAGTTGGTCGACTCCATGCATCACAGAAGTGCAGCAGTTCTCATAAACACTGCTTATAACTGTACAACTAAATATTAGTTCAGTGATTCAAAGGAAAGTAACATCTTGAAACATTTTTCAGTTTATACAGTGAATGTTGGAGTTTGACTGCTTTTCTTTTCTTCTTCGCTGTAAAGGAATAACACAAATGTGATACAGTATTGAATTCCTGTGGAAATGTGAGGCCTGCCATAACAAAGGTAACATTTCTTTTGGCCTCCATCAGTACATCCTCAAAATAATGGCTACATGTTTTGGATAACAACCCACAATAAAGGGGTCATTATTCAGGTTGAGAAATTTGAAAACTAAACCCTATTCTGAAGAAGTTAGAGATAAAATAATACATATGCCCAAGAAAGTAGGAAAAGGGTAAAAGTTAAGAAAATTTTTTTTGCAAGTGTTTAGATGTGCCACTTGGTGCAGTTATCAAGCAGTAGAGGCTAGAAAGTACTCCCTAGAAAGTCTGCACAACAGGGGAAGCCACATATAATAAGTGGCACGGTTAACACATAGCTATAAAGCACCATTTTCCACAGTGTTGTACAATAAATCAGTAAAAAAACAGATACAAGAGGTACAGAGCCCTATTTGAAAAATACAGGGGTGGAGAGACACAAGCAGCCTGGTAGTTATCCAAAATCATTAAAAAAAAAGACAATGCTCATATTGTTGCAAAAGCTAGTGAAGCAACATTGAAAGGGATGTCCCTCTTCATGTTAACAGGTCATATGTAGTTAACTTATTCCAAATAACATCCTTGATGGCAACATACAGCAGGGCCACCATCATGGGCGCAGGAGGGGCTACATACTTACTGGGTAAGCTGCTAAGTAGTAAAAAAAAAAAAAGCTGTACAATTGGTTGAACACAGTGCAGACAAATATAAACAGAACTGAAAAAAATTGTGTCAAGCACATCTGCTGGCAAAGATATCTTCTTAATGAGTTGTGTTGCTTATGCTGGTCTGATCTATCAGGTAGAAGACAGTACTGCGCAAATATGTGTATATGTACAATATGGAGGAATGAATCACTGTGCAGCTTCATTGACTCATCATTATAAACTTAAGGGTTCTTTTTATCTGTTAAGAAAACATAAATAATCTGAAGGTTCTATGAAAAGGTTTTCTGAGCAGCTGTTGAAAAGTGCAAGTGTCCCAGCTGGAGGCTCAGGGTGAAAAGAGAAAAAAGGAAGCTGTTTGTTGTAATTGATGGGGAATGTATTCTGCAAGTCCCACAAGAACTCCAGCGGGCACCTAACCCTGGGGAATGCGCTCAGCACAAGGTAAGCACCACTTGATTAAGTGTGAGGTTTTTTTCCTACTCAATAGGAACCCTAGAGAGATAATGGTCATTCGTTAAAATAAGGTAAAAAATAAATAAATAAAAGGAAAGGAGTGAACTTTCTTTAATGTTTGCAATGTGGGGAAAAGACTTGGTAATGCCACCGGGGTTGTTAAAACTTTAAGCCTAAACTCTTTCATCCACAGTCTTTTTATATAAAAAGGAACATTCTAAAGCCTTTTGTATAGCTGAAAGCTGCTCTGAAATCCCCAACACTCTATTTTTACCACGATCCTTCACAAAATCAAAGTGACGCACCAATGAGCTATTTCTAGATTGCTAACTATTCCAAAACTTTCAGCTTTCTCGTTAATTGTTTGTGAAGACACAGCAATCCATCATAATTGCTCATAAAAGACTAATTAACGACATTACTGTATGCAATTCTCTTCTTGTGCATTTTATATCTGCCTATGATGTGTCTATCTACAACTACACTGAGACTGAGAGGGGCACAAAGAATTAGCCCTCTGGCACAGAAGTAAGAAAATATGGGAGTTGGGAAATTAGTTATGACTTGGGGGTGTGGATGTTCAGACTTCTTATTTCCGGACTGGCTATATTTAGAAATAAAAACGACACCATCAAAATCATGACAAAATCCCTTTAATATACCCTTACTGTAGGAGTGTAAGTTCTGTGATCATGTCAGGGCTAAAGGGACAGTGGCTGCAAATCATATAGGTTATTATTTGAGCGTTATCACAGCTACAAAACATAAATCACATAATAAGAATAAAAACTGGCTGCAATGTGTTATAGAAGACCACTGTAACATCAAATAAGAAGTTATTTCAGGGTGAACTGTCTCTTCTGAACTGCCAGCACTTTTATTGTTCTGTGTTTGTTTGCAACGGAAAAAAGTGCCATTTTCAATGTGTAAATTATGGCTGAGATAATTATATATGTGGGATTGAACACTGCACGATCCAAATAAACACTACAATTACTGGATACATGTAAAGTATTTTCCAATGGTTTTATTATAATAATATAATCATAATAAACATTGATACAATGCAGGACCATTCATAGTGCTATAATGTAATAGAGCAGCAATATCAACTACTAAGTGAAGCTGTAGGATAGAAGTAGACATGATAAAATGTGGTAGTCCAGCAGCCATGTAATTTACTGGGCTCTTCAGCAAAACATTTTATGGACTCTCAAATAGTGTCGGACTGGCCCACCGGGATACCAGGAAAACTCCCAGTGGGCACAGGTGTCATGCTGCTAAACTTTTGGCCTATTTCATGGTCATTCCCTATTTCTCCCCATAGACGCGACGATTCTTCTTGCCGAACGACCGATTTTAGAGAAGTCAGACCAATCCTTCAAAATTATCGTTCGGTTAGTGGGATTCGAACGATCGTACATCTTACGATTTTTCCTCCGACATCTGTCAGGAAATTGATTGGCCAGGTCAAAATATCTTTGTCGGTGCCAGTGCAATCTATCTATGTTGGCAGGGCCAAGCAGGCAGCTCCCCTTTGTTTTCCTGGCAAACTGGTTTTAGTTGATGGTAAATTCGTACGATCTTTCTGAGAAGATTGTGGTCTCTCGATCAGGATCTGATCTTTTAAAAATCTCAACATCTATGGCCAGCTTAATGCACCATTTCAGATATTAGAAGATTTTGTTTCCTTGACTCCTTTAAAATATTAAATGAGCCAGGACACAGATATATATATTTATATATATATATATATATTTATATATATATATAGTTTTCTAGAATCTCATAATAATTTTCCCCTCACTACCTATATGTAAAATTATAATGTCCAGGATTCGGTTCGGGATTCGGCCAGGATTCTGCCTTTTTCAGAAGGATTCAGCCGAATCCTTCTGCCTGACCAAATCGAATCCTAATTTGCATATGTAAATTAGGGACAGGAAGGGGAATCACGTGACTTTTCGTCACAAATGAAGATTTTTTTCCACTTTTTCCTTTCCTGGCCCTAATTTGCATATGCAAATTAGGATTTGGTTCGGTATTCGGCCAAATCTTTCACCGGGGATTCGGCCGAATACCAAATAATGGATTTGGTGCATCCCTACTGTAGACTGCAGGCCATGAAAATGTAGGTGGGAAGGCAATGTGTCAGGGGTGTATACGACTGGGTCACTGATGCCCCAGATCCTAAAAGGTACCCTGAACTTTATCTTGTAACACAGACATAAATTGTTGTGTGAAGGTTTGGGTGTTGGGAGATGAGGAGTTAAATTAAATGGGAACTCCACAAAAACATAACTTAAGCTTTTTGAAAAGTAAACATAATTTCAAGCAACTTTGCAATATACATCAATTGAAAAATATGCAGACTTTTCATGATTTTTTAATGGTTTCTGACAGTTCCCTAAGCCTAGCCCCCTGCTCTTCTGCTGATCTTTCAGACTACTTTGCTGAGCTGAATGACTACTGTTACTTTGTATCAACAGCCATTTGTCCTCAGCCTGCATCCTCCTCCAAAGCCCACAATTCCCTGCACACATGATTTCAATTTCATTTGCATAAGAGACAGTGAATGAACAGTTAGAGAGGTAAGAAGAGAGCCAGAATGCAACCTAGTTACTGATACCAAGCAAATCCAGAGTTTGCATCAGGAGAGAGTGATCAACCGTATCAAACGCAAATGATAGATAAGGATAAGGATAGAGAAATGACCTTTGGCTTTAGTAACCTGAAGATCATTTTTAACTCTGCACAAGGCAGTCCCAGAGTGACCAGGCCGGAAACCAGATTGCAGAGGATCCAACAGATTATGGGTGTGTAGAAAGTTAGTGATACCAGAGAATACAATATGTTCTAGAGGTTTATTAGCAAGCAGTAGAAGTGAGACAAGATAAACATGCCTCCGATTCCTCGTGTAGAAGGGCAGTTTGCTGTTAGCAAGGTTTTCTGGGACTATTTTTTTTTAATTAAAACATCCATACCTGTTATAAAGGTGTTTAAATATCAGAGCTGTCAATCAAATATTACCTGCCCCGCCTCTATGCCTGAGGCATAGAGGAGGGGCAATCAATTACTTTCACTTTCCATTCAGCACTTCCTACATGTCACTGCTCTCCTCACATTCCCCCTTCTCTCCTCAGGCTCTATAATTGTGTAGGACACTGCACATGGACATTATGGGGTGAATTTATCAAAAGTCGAGGTCAAATTCGAATTTCAAGCTATTTTTTGTGTACTTCGACTAGGGAATAGTCCAAATTCGATTTGAATTTGTAAAAAATTCAAAAATTTGAATATCGAAATTTATGATGTACTGTCTCTTTAAAAATTCAACTTCGACCATTCGCCATCTAAAACCTGCCAAATTGCTGTTTTAGGATATGGGGGACCTCCTAGAACCCATGTGGAGTCAATTGGTGATTTTAAAAATTGAAGTTTTTTGGTGGAAAATTTTTGAATCGAATTCGATCGAATGCGCTATTACTTTGATTCGTACGATTCGAATTCGGCCGAATAAGGACCTGGTCAATCGAAAACTGACCTATTCAACCAAAAAAACCTTTGACTTAATTTTGCTTGGTTTGCGTTTTGCTTTCCAATTTCAAAGTTTTTTCAATTCGAAATTTGACCCTTGATAAATATACCCCTAGGTCCTCCATTCTGATGCATACACAAGATTTTGGGGTGATACATAGTTTCCCTTAATAACCGTGTCCACAAAATGGCTGCTGCCTGCTTGCTGGGATTGTATAATTCCAAGACAGAAGGAAACAACATTTAAATAATAAATACAGTGTAAGTAAAGTCTATTTTGCTCAACTAACATGATAGAAAATAATTTGGAATTATTTCTCAGGGTGACAGGTCCCCTTTAAAGGCATGTTCATTCATATATAATTGTTTCCCAGATAAGACCTTCAAGAGACAATCTATATCATTCTATATCTAAAAAGAGAAACCGGTGGCTGTAACTTAATCTGGCTGACATATGTAGGCAATTTCTGTACAGCTGAAACAGAATCTGCAGGAATCTAGTAAAGTTTGCAGGCCACCAGACAAAGGGAGGCAGCTGGCTAAAACCTATTAGAAAGCAATTTTGTAAGTTTAGAAAAGCACAGGAAAGTGCATATGGCAGAGAGTGGAATGGGGATTTCTAACAAGTTGTACAATGTAAGTGATTCTGTTTGCAGCAGCAGTGAACCTACTAATGGAATACACAAAAAGGGAGCGTGACGCTTGAAAACTGTCAGATTAAACCAGCCCTGAGGAAAATCTCTCCGGATAGACTTCTGTAATTATAATGACACAGGCTGTAATGATTCTAAGAGAGCTGTAAACTAAATAAGAGGATATTCCAGAAGATATTGCAGTAGATTAGACCAGTATTTGAAGGTAAACAACTACTCCATGATGAAGTTTAATAGCAAATGTTATCTTACTCAGACTCGGATTTGTGGAAAGGCCACTTAGGCCCGGGCCTATATATATATATATATGTGGGGTAGGGACTGTTTTTGTTTTGGAAATAGAATGCAATTACTTTTCTGGGGAAAGAAGAGAGAGTAAGAAAATAGAGAACACCCAGCCTCAGGGTCAGTCTGGAATTGTGATCAAAATGCAGCAACAAATAAATATGACAGGTCAATCAAAAGAAAGGGTTGTAGGAGATAAGTTCGTTCAATCCTCTGGGGCTCAGGGTGTCCAAACGGTGGATCCACTTCAGTTCCTTCTGTAGTAGGAGTCTCTCTTGGTCACCTCCACGGGAAGGGATGGGGACGTGGTCAATGATCATGCATCTGAGTGATGCTAATGTATGTTTACATTCGACAAAGTGTTGCGCTACTGGTGTGTCACCGCTCCCTTTATTCAATGCCGCTCGAATGGAGGATCTGTGGTTCGCCATTCTGTCCCTAAAGTTAGTGATGGTCTTGCCCACATACATCAACCCACAGGGGCACTTGAGCATATAGATAATGAATTTGGAGGTACATGTAAGTCGATGTTCAATTTTGATCTGTTTACCCGAATGCGGATGGGAAAATGTAGATCCTGTCAAGAGTTGCCTGCAGGTAGTGCAATCTGTGCAGCGGTAGCATCCGGGCTTGGAGTTGGAGAGCCATGTTGATGGTGTGGGTGATTGGTAGCAGTGTATAGGGTCCGTCTTTACTAGTTGGTCCCTCAAATTCTTGCCCCTCCTGTAGGCAATGCGTGGTGGTGATTTAAAAGATGATGGTAAAGTCTTATCTTTTTGTACAAGAGTCCAATGGTCATGTATTGCTTGTGTAAAGGACTTTATGTTGGGGGAGAAAGTAGTGAGAAAAGTGAGGCGGTCCTCCTTGTTTACTCCCAAAGATGCAGGATTAGAATCGTGAATGGGGTATAGCAACTCAGTTTGTGTGAATTGGGTAGCTTTATGGTAACTGTCCATGAGTTCATGTAGTGGATATCCACGATGGAGGAAGCGATCCACGAGTTCATCTAATTGAAGGTCAAGTTGTGTGGAATCTGTGTTGTTTCTGACTGTACGCAACATTTGTGAATACGGGATGCTTCTTAGGAGGTGTGGTGGATGGCAAGATGAATGATGTAATAGGGTATTTCTATCGGTGTCCTTGCGGAAAATGGTAGTAGAAAGATGTTTATCTCGTTTCAACAGCAGAATATCTAAGAATGGAATTTGAACTGGGTCAATATGTGCTGTAAATTTGATGGGAGATGGCAGTGCATTGAGGTCACTAATCATCTTGTTGAATTGAGCTTCCGTTCCGCTCCATAAAATGAGGAGATCGTCAATAAAACGCCAAATTCTGTAGATGTGGGGACCAAACTGGGGAAAGATATGTTGTTGTTCATAATATGCCATATAAAGGTTGGCAAAAGCTGGTGCAACGTTAGAGCCCATGCTGGTGCCACTTTGTTGTAGATAGTAGCACTGTTCAAATTTAAAGTAGTTAAGTTTGAGGCATAAACCCAGGAGGTCCATGAGAAATTCAGAATTTGGGCGCTTGGAATCTGGATCCAGGAGTAAGGTTTGGCATACTTTCTCAATGCCCTCATCAGTAGGAATTACGGTATAGAGGGAAGTGACATCCATGGTGGCCAGGAGAATTTGTTCAGGTACTGGTTGGCATTCATCCAATTTCACCAGGAGGTCACCTGTGTCCTTAAGGTATGTTGGTGTCTTCTGCACAAGGGGTTGAAGGAAGTAGTCAACATAAATTGCTAGAGATTGTAGTATGGAACCGCGTGCACTCACAATAGGGCGGCCTGGAGGATTAGAGAGAGTTTTATGTATCTTGGGTAAGGTATATAGTATGGGAACCACCGGGTGTTTTGTGACTAGAAAAGCATGGGTAGACTCGGAGATGAAACCTTGGGCTAGGGCTGTTTGGAGTGTGGCATCAACTCTCTTTTTGAAGCTTGATGTGGGGTCCGAAGTGAGTTTTTTATATACTGTTGTGTCGCTTAGCTGTCTGAGAATTTCGGCCCTGTAATCAGCATAATTCAATATCACGACTCCTCCACCTTTGTCGGCCGGTCGGATGACAATATTGGGGTTAGCTGCCATGGAGGAAATTGCTTCTTTCTCTGTTCGTGTGATATTTGGCCAGGTTTTGGAGATCCTTGGTTTAAGTGCTTCATCCATAAGTAAACGGGTAAATGCTGCTATAGATTTCGGGGTGTTTTGTGGTTCAAAATTGCTCTTAGCTCGAAAGTGTGTATAGTCTTTGGTGGACTGTACTCTGAAATGGTCCTTCAATTTCATACTCCTCTGGAACCTGTGAATGTCTATCATGAGGTCCAGCTGTTTTATGTTGGCTGTAGGGACAAATGACAGGCCTTTAGATAAGACTTGTAGTTCAGTGTGGTTTAGTGGATGGTCACTCAAATTAAAAACTACTTCCTCCTTTGGTAGTGTAGATTTGGTGGTCTTGTGTCGAGTGCCGCCCCTCCTTTTATGTGGACGTCCCTGGTTTTGGATCTGGTAGTTGTGCCTAAAAAATGTGCACCTGAATTATCGGATGTGTTGAAACTGGTGTTCGTGCTGTTGCTTAATGGGGGGGTCCAGATCTTGGTTTTGTTCTTCCTCTGGAATATGCCTCAGAGTCCGAAGGTGAAGAAGTGTAGGCCGATGAATCAAAGCCACCAAAACCAGTGCGTTGCCTGTGTGTTCTGTTGAACCTTGGTCTTATTTGTTCCCCTCCAGATAGCCAGCTATAAACTCGTCTGTTTTGATAATCAGAGTGGACAATCTGTACCTTATTTTTCTTAAATTTGTGTAGTTCAGCTGTGTAATGAATTAACTGTTGTTCCAGCTTCTCTATCCACTTGTTATCACGGTCGGTTCTTAGGGCAGGTAGATGTGCTGTTTCAAAGGATGCAATCTCCGTGCGGGTGACAGATAAGTTCTTAGTTACTTCTTCGATAACCAGGAGTATCAGGTCGAATGAGCACTTATTCAAGATCTGGCACCACTTCTTGCAGAATTCGGTATTATTCCTGCCAATGGTCGGGATATTTTTCACTCTAAAGCCTCGTGGTATGTGTTGTCTTTTGTAAAAATCAGAAAGGTATATGCCATGGAGTTTCAAATCAATTTCACGTTCTTTAAGTCTCAGTAGGTTGTGGTATACATCATTCAGCGAAGCTGTTGGGATGATGTCATCTGCTGTCTCTGTAAAAAGGATGTTGGCTGCTTCTACGTCAGAAAACTGGAGCCCACTCAAGGGGATGTCGACCAAATCAGAATATTCCCTGTGTTCCATCACCAGGGTTGATAGGGTTACTCAAAAATAATAAGTATTTACGGTGCAAAAAACTCGGGTGCCATGGCCAAAAAAATCAGCAGGAACTATTGGAGGCCAGCACAACACGTAAGCAGGTAAATGTTGCCTGGGTGCGATAAGCCCAAAAAGTAGAACAACAGCCTCGAGGAAGGTACGCACTCACAGGTCTTATGAAGAAAAAATGGTGTTTATTATTCAAAGCAAAGACTGACGTTTCGGCTAGCACTCTAGCCTTTCTCAAAGTGCTACAACAAACAATTACAGGCCCTAATAAACCCTAAAGTGGCGGGAGGGGAGGTAGTGACATCATTAGTGGGGGATGTGTGGGGGATGTGCACACAATAGAGTGGAAAAAAACAAAATAAAATAAAGAAACAAAACACAGATAATATGTACAAGTTCACAATCCATATATATACACAAGAGTCAATCCTGGAAATGAAAGGTTGTTTCAATTAATATCAACAGTTTAGCCATTTAGTCCATAAATCACAAAATGTATCAAAACGCGGTTAATCCTATCGAGTGATGTTGTTAAAGGGAAATGCAGCAATTAATATCAACAGTGTTGCCATTTAGTCCATAAATCACAAAACATATCAAGATGCGGTTCATCTTCTCGGACAATGTTGCCAAATGAAAGTACAGCAGGTCCCAACATGCTGGAAGTCCTTGGAAGTTCGTTAAAAGAAATGGTAGGCGCTATACAGTACCTATAGTAAGCGGTTCCTGGCTGAATGAAATCTGAGACGGGAGGTGGGAAGTAACATCACCATTCTGTAGAGGTTCCATTGGAGTGCATCCGTGATCAGTCTGGTCCTCACGTCAAACCGAATTCTGAGTCGCTAGAGAGTGCGGCCCTGTGTTTGGTGCTGATTGAACAGCTCTGATTGAGTGTGGAAGTGGTGCAACTTCGCATATCTTCCTGTAGGTGGCATGAGTTCCCCAGGTCCCGTTGCTACGGACTAAGTCCTTAGTGACCTGTTGTTGCTAATGCTGCTTATTAGGAAATAAAGAAGGATTTTGGCATCAGTTTGACATCCTGGGTATCTGAGGGTTCTGAAATAAGAGCAATGATATACAGAGTGACAGAAAAGGTGGAGTCAGATGTAGAAGAGAGGGAACAAAGGGGCACAAGAGAGGGGCAAAATCCCAGTCACTCAGTAGTACCGTCAGCTTGGTGATAAAAACATACACTTCATAGCGGACTGCTTGAATACTGGCGGATTTACAGTTGTGTAACCGCCCTAATGCCAGAGATAGGATAAAAAGAAAGGCCCAGTACTATACGCACTATTGCTCCAGGCTGCAATAAGTAGCTACTTTTTGGTGCCGCAAAATCTGCGTTGGCCCAAGCAGTCGGAGGTACACACTGGAGTTGTAGGTGAGGTCTGCCACCTGGTTACCCAGGGGAAATGCGACACTCTGCCCATCCTATGTTGTGTGTTAAGATGAGGCCCTTTAGAAATCAGATTCAGGTGGTTGCTGAATTACTTGGGGAAAAAAACTGGTTATACAATGAGGATCATAACTGGCCAATTCAGGCCACCAGTGACTCGGGGAGGTACAGCTGGGGAAAGAAGAGAGAGTAAGAAAATAGAGAACACCCAGCCTCAGGGTCAGTCTGGAATTGTGATCAAAATGCAGCAACAAATAAATATGACAGGTCAATCAAAAGAAAGGGTTGTAGGAGATAAGTTCGTTCAATCCTCTGGGGCTCAGGGTGTCCAAACGGTGGATCCACTTCAGTTCCTTCTGTAGTAGGAGTCTCTCTTGGTCACCTCCACGGGAAGGGATGGGGACGTGGTCAATGATCATGCATCTGAGTGATGCTAATGTATGTTTACATTCGACAAAGTGTTGCGCTACTGGTGTGTCACCGCTCCCTTTATATATATATAAAGAATTGCAGAATTGCAGCAAAAACAGTCTGTACCCCCACATATATATATATATATATATGTGGGGGTACAGACTGTTTTTGCTGCAATTCTGTGAATTTAGAAAGTGAAAAGGATTATAATGTATTTAGTGATAAACTCATAACTCTAATTGCTTGTTCTGACTTTACAAATACAGTTATATAACATTATCCTCTGTAGTCCAATGCAAGTGTGTGTACAGAAGGAAATCTGTTTTTATCAAATATAGAAAAATGTTTCATGTCCGACCCTACCAGGCCCTTTAAACTCTTGGGGCCCCTGGAGCTGCTGCCCCTGTTGTTATGTCATTGGAGTAATCAAGTAAAGGTGTGACATGCCTAATAACCCAATGTACACAATCAGATCCATAAATGTGTGCTATGGGTTCCAGAAATGGAGCATACATTGCATCTGTTATTACATTACACCCAAGGCTACAGTTGGATATTATCCTTTATTTAGTAGCAGCAAGGTACTCAGTGCTTTATAATAATATTTTAAAAAACAGGGGTCTTCAGATATATTATAAACTGTTCAATGAAAGAGCCCTTGCTTGCAAAAGGATATGCAGCCCAAGTATAGTATAAAGGTGATTATAGATGCACAGATAATATACATGTACAAAATATATAATGTACAAAACAAATTTTTGTACGATATTCAGTGCGTGCATGGTGGGAAACGAGCCGACCGATATAGGAAGAAGACATAGATATCGGTCGGATCGTCGATCGGGCTGGACGGAAGATTTTGATTGGCTGCCTTTGAAGGCACCCAAACATCAGCCATTGTTGAATTGTCAGATACAGGTAGAATTCTATTGTTTCCACCTGTATATCCACCTGTATATCCAAGAAAGATCGTAATTGTTACGTCTATGGCCACCTTAAGATTTGTGATAGTTGTTGATATTTTTGTCCGCTGGCTGAGGATACTTGGGGGGGGTTATTTATCAAAATCCAACTTTATCTCACTATTTTTGGAAAGCCACTCCAGCCAAATCCACATGGACTTTCCCCCCCCCCTAGTTATCATTAAATTTTCCTGAAAATTTATTGAGAGGAAAAAATCTTGACAACACCATTTAAAAAATCAGAATCCACTAATTTTCTGGATTTGACTCCCGAATGCTGCAACATTTTCAGATTTGACACCTGATTACCACAACTTTTTCGGAACCCAGCACAATCAGTATAATTTCTGGACATCTGCCATTGACTTCTACGTGAACTCGGCAGGTCTGAGTTGGAGTACTTTTTTTTCGGTCATCAGGGTTTACTCAATCATGAAAAAAAGTTTTTTTTTCCCCTATAAAAAAATTGAAAACAGTGGTTTTTCCAACCGGACATCTTTGATAATGTTTCAGTTTGCATCCAACTAAACATTCACTGAAAAACAAAACATAAAACTCCAGAGTTGGGTTATACCCTACCAACCAATTGTAGGGTACATTCAAGAATTGAATTTGGTATCACCAACCAAAGTTTGGCCACAAAAAATTCAACAAGAAAGTAGTATCAGTAATTTACTCGACCAAGCAAGAAGCAGAAGCCAAATATGCAGTGGGAAGCAGGCAACACCATGTAGGGACTTATGGGATTCTATTTAATACATCCGAGTTCACCCTCCTGAACCTTTGTTCTTAGTGGAAACACCGGCCTTATAAATGTTAACATAAAAGTGACACTTATTTTATGTGCTGGGCTTTGAAGGGCAACTTTGCTCCCTGCAAGAGCCTCTGATGGTGTCAGAGGAAACATCTGCTGGACATTAAAGTGACAATAAACATGGCACTGTATTGCGGACCATTGTTTACAAAACACACCTGTAAAACCTTATTGCCCATTTGGATACAGAACACCCTGGTTCTGATCTGGGGCAGCCTGCAAAGCATTTCCCTGCACTCCAGGTTTTTTAGAACAGCTGTCACTTTTACATGGCGGCACAGGGAGGAAAAGTGTAGAGTTGGCTGCAGCCTAATTGGACAGAGAACTAGCAGGTGTTCCAGTTCAGACTTTGGCTGCTCTCCAAAGGTTTTTTGGTACAAGCACATCATTAAAATTGCCCCAGTGCTGTAAAGAAAAGGAAAAGTTTCCAGGAGTAGGCACAGTATCCGTTTAAGAAGCAATTAATATTCTAAGCGCCGATATGCACAGTCTGAGACCTAAACGAGAGCCTAGCAAGAACTAAAAAATAATGAGACCATTTCTACAGTGCTTAATTTTCTTGTTAATTAAATCAATAGGATATTAAACAGCACTTTCATAAAGAAACTGTGCACAATGCTGGGTTCACAAATGATCCTATCGCTTTTATAAATTAAAGGAGAACTAATGCCAATCATCAGACCGTAACAAGTTGAGAGTAAACTACAAGATGATCAGCTTCCTAAATACGTTGATTATGCCAGAATGCTTAGATTGTCCGTAAAAATCACTTTAATCACCATTTACATTTTCTCTTTGGAAGAGCTTGTTTTTACTGGATCACACCAAATGGCAAGAACCTATCCTCTTGTACCCTTTTCCCTCCTGATACTCTTTAATGGAGTCTTATTATTGGTATGTTTATTAAAATGTATTGTCACACACACACCACCCAATTAAATGCATCATAAAATATAGAATATTTATATAATGATTTAATTATTTTAGGCACATGCAAAACCCAATGTAAAATCCCAACCCAAAGGGATTGTGATGCATGGTGTAAACTAATATACAGGGAGATATGTGCAGCTTTTTACATAGCTTATACAGCTTGATAAATTACTTTTACACACTCTTGGAAAGGTGGAGGGCTTAGCCCCGATGTGTTCCTGAAGGCCATTCCATTAATATGGAAATAATAGTAAGCACAAGCTACAGGAAGAGCAGAGAAACAAAAAGAATTTCTAAAAGAAGAAGTCAGTAGTGAAAAAAAATAATTATACAGAATAATGAATGTAAAGAGAATAATAGCCTTCCTATAAAACAAGGGAACCTGTATTCTAATAGTGTGACAAATTTTGGAAAGTTTCTAACAATATGTGTGTTTGGCATTTCGCTATTTAAATATGTAGAAGTATTTTGTCTTCAGCATTGCAGCGTTATTGTGCTTTTGCGAGCATGTCCTTGAGGCAACAAATGGGTTAGTAAATTGTCTTTTAACTCATTAGCCTTGTTTCTACCTTTACCTCATTTTTTCCTGTAATTTATTTGTCTCCCCAGCTAACACAGTGCATGCCGTAAGGTGTTGCTGAGCTTTTTTAATCGTTTAGAAGTCACAGGGTGGTCACAAATATCAGAGAGCTGTTACATAGCTAATCAGCTCTTGGCAAGGCAGTGCACTCAATGTGCTGTCAGAGCAATATGAGAGTTTATTCTGCTTTTATTAGCAAACAATCACCATACTGTACTGTAGTACATAGTCCAACCAACTGCACCTGCTGCTGGATTTCTTTTAACTCATTTGTAATTGCTATCATTCATTATTAAAACAAGAGAAGGATCTGACAAATGTGGTGACCCAGCATGGCTTCTTATGTACTTGTCATTGGAAATGGGAGCACTGTGTTTGTGCTACAATTCAGTATCAAACTAGGGAGCATCTGAGGACTCCAACCAGAGTAATGGTGCACAGACACAACACTTATTTCTCTCCAGATATGATTTGTGTTGCTTTTTAGAACAGACGCATGTCTGAAAGCAGGTATCAACAAATACTTTGCTTTATTAGTTATCAACAAATATCTAATATTGTAGGGAAGCTTGGCTTTTTTTTAAATCAATTTGGCACTACAAAACTTTAAGTCCCAAAGCAACCCAATATTCCCATAATAATCTGTTCAGGATTTGGCACAGTCTCAATAGACAGGCTGGAAAAGCTGTTCAGCCAATGAGGATGATGTTAACTTTTCTATCAATGGGCAAACCTTCTCTTTTTACCACTTGTTAGCATAGGGACATGGTTTGCTAAATATTTGTACCAATACTTTGCTCTTTGCTGCCAGGAAAGTGGGCCCTTGAGGACCGTAAAGGAACGAGGCCATGACAGGGCTAGGAAAGTGGACCTGAAGTTAGGGAGCAAGGGGTTGTGGGGAATGTAGTTTGCAGAGTAGGACAAAAAGGGAGTGAAAAGGGTTGAGTGGGAAGGGTTCTGCGCCATTTTATCTTAGCACACCGCCCACCCACCCTCTTTTATGTGAGGATGTGAGAGTAGGAATGGCAACTTAGTCGCAGCTACTGGGGAAGGAAGGTAGTGTTGGAGTCAGGGAACAGGTGTCATGGTAGAAAATGGGTAAGTCTGAGGCTAGGGGTTGTGGACATTGGCCACTGTTAAGAGGGGAAGGACAGAACAAGGGGACTAGCCTCAGGATATGGATATGTCCAGTAGCAAAGGGATCTCCATTGGAGCAGCCTTCAGTGGCTAGGAAAACATGTTTTTTTCAAAACGCATCAGTTATTAGTGCTACTCCAGCATTATTCTGCACTGAAATCCATTTCTCAAAAGAGCAAACAGATTTTTTTATATTCAATTTTGAAATCTGATATGGGGCTAGACATTTTGTCAATTTCCCAGCTGCCCTCAGTCATGTGACTTGTGCATGCACTTTAGAGAGAAATGCTTTCTGGCAGGCTGCTGTTTTTCCTTCTCAATGTAACTGAATGTGCCTCAGTGGGACATGGGTTTTTACCCATGTTCTTAGATCTACCAGGCAGCTGTTATCTTGTGTTACGGAGCTGTTATCTGGTTACCTTCCCATTGTTCTTTTGTTTGGCTGCTGGGGGGGGGAAAGGGAGGGGGTGCTATCACTCCAACTTGCAGTACAGCAGTAAAGAGTGATAGAAGTTTATCAGAGCACAAGGCACATGATTTGGGGCAGCTGGGAAATTGACAAAATGTCTAGCCCCACTTCAAAATTGAATACAAAAAAATCTGTTTGTTCTTTTGAGAAATGGATTTCAGTGCAGAATTCTGCTGGAGTAGCACTATTAACTGATTCATTTTGAAATAAAAAATATTTCCCATGACAGTATCCCTTTAAGCTGCACCAAATCCTCTTGAGTAATAGAGGGTTTACAATAAGCAAAAAGGGGCCTTGTAAATGCAACCAGGTTCAAGGTCCTTTATTTTAAGAGGGAAATGTGAGGTTACATATACATAAGAGAGACTAATGTTTTGGTTGTGGCAACATCTCTCTTTTAAAGCTTATGCTGGGGGAGAAACAAGACTGTGACTGAGAGGAAACCTAGATCAGGAGATGGGTTTCAGCCTCACCCCTTTAATACCAGTCACAAATTAAATCCACATCCTGCATGACTAGTTAGTTATTCATTTAAATGCATGTTACATGGCTGCACATAAATCAGTTCAGTCGGCAGCATCTAAATGAATTGCTAATTAGCCACACAGGATGTGGATTTAATATGGGGCTGGTATTAAAGGGGTGAGGTGGCAGACTTAATCAGGAGAGC
The DNA here is from genome assembly GCA_038501925.1 of Xenopus petersii. Classification (NCBI taxonomy): domain Eukaryota; kingdom Metazoa; phylum Chordata; class Amphibia; order Anura; family Pipidae; genus Xenopus; species Xenopus petersii. The sequence goes on from CM076677.1 coordinate 85,568,051, forward strand.
ATTTTTCCCAAAATATGCAATCATGCAGGGAGGTGCCAGCACAAATATAACGGAAGGTAAATAGTTAGGACCACCGTGTGGGGTTTACCTTGCTGTGCTATGGTGGCTTGCCAATTTAATGAATAAAACATTATACTTTATTTTAGAAGCTATACGTACACACTTGCACAGATACTAAATAACTGCTAAAATCAGGGATAAGGGAATGTGAATTTATGCTCACTTTTGTATGTTGTACTCAGTTTGGCCAGATCATTTGCACTTCCATTTTACTTTTAGCCTTGAAGTGCTTAAACACCCCTCTCTGTTTTTGTATTTCAACATATGACCAAACTGTCTGCCTATTAATAAGTACAGCTATGGACCTGAAAAAGCAGCTGGTGTACCCACTGCATGTAACTGGTGGATATTTCCACTATATGTATCATATCTATGCAATTCAATGGCATAGATATTATACAAATTCTTTATTATACAACTCCATGCCTTACTGCAAAAGTGTTAGATCACTGTCGCTGAAATATGCAATCTGGTAAGGGCCGTAGTGCATACCCAGTTGTAATGTTAAAACACCAGCTTACATGCTTCAAATACATGATCTACATCAAGGTTATGCAAACAATGAAATATATACCAGCTAGACTTTTTAAGAGGTTACCTGTGTTTTACGGGCATTTAAATACCAATTTTAATTATTTTATGTTTTTGCCTAATGGAAACATTAAAGGGATTAGCATGCAACTATGGTTCTGTTATCTCAGATATGTCTATAGAGACAAATTATTTTATTTATGGCCTGTATAGAAAAGAGAGCATATGAAGTGTAAAAAGCCTGTATTAATTCCCTTTTTTCGAAAAGTTATGCAGACACACTTTTGCAGAGGCACGTATACAATGTTTCTGTGCCTTGTAACATGAATAGTATAGATGCTAACTACACCTGCCTATTCTTGTGCATATTTCTGTAACATATAAACATCACATCCATTGTCAGACTAGGCCTTCTAGATAATGTCAGATAATTGTTCTGTGCAGGTGCAGGGAGAGAGCTGCTGCATTGGTGCAATAGGAGCTGAACCGGGAGAGAAAGGCGCAATTGACAGTGGGACTTTACAAAGACGACACTTATATATGCTGTCACTGTCTTAACCCGAATGTGAGTAGGTTTGATTCTGACTACGGTTTATATATTAAGGGATAACACCCTATTGGCACCTTCCTCCTCTTCCTAGGAAACGCACCAAGACGCTCACCTCAATCTTTACAAACTTCTAGATAACCTGACACTGACATGACACAGGGCTAAATGCAATAAGTACAATGTAAACCTATGGTAGACGTCTGTGGGATATCCTATGGCAGGTCAGTTGGACCCTGATCACATCACAGGTAATAGCACATCATAAACAAAGCCAAATCATTACTAAAAGTAATGTAGGAAGTTATATTTAACAGCAGATAAACACAATTCTGTCAAACACAACACATATCATGCATGTCGTTCTGCTCTTTCCTGGTTTGTTTATTGTTTGTTTTAGAGATCCTGGATTTAAAACATATACCTTTTAGATTAGAAAACATACTTTAATCCCAACATAACAAGGTGCAAATCCACCTTGCTGTTCTGTTCCTTGCTAATGAGGCAATAGGCTTAGGCAAATATCTGTGCAAGAAATGCAATAAACAAGATGGCCTGAAGCATCTGGTGGATCTAACAAAGTTAGCTGCTCATTGTTTCAATATGCCAACACACAAAATAACACCAAAGTGATACAGGAATTATTGGGTGACACACCAATTCATTATATAACGATTTTCTAAAGCTGACAAACATAGTTATACAGATGATTATCAATATAATTATTTGTAGGATTTTCAAAGAAGATCATTGCTTTTTAAAAAAATAGAATCACAGTGATTTCATCAGCTTCTGAAATAGGATGACAAACTCATAACTAATATATATCATTTGCTATTTTGCCCACTTAGCCAAGGCCAAAAATTGTACACCAGAGGGTGTAGGGGCAGGTTAAACACAAGTCCTTAAAGACCCTTTACCAAGACACTGTGCCAAAGGGATGGGGGCATATGATGAGTTTTCTGCTGCCAGCAGGTGAGCATCAATATCAAGCTGCCAACGCCACTTAACACTATAGGGCAGATTTACTAAATGGTGAAGTGACTAACACTGGCAAAGATTCACCAGCGTTACCATTTTCAGGGACTTCACCAATTTACTATTGGGCACAGGCATTACATCACAAGCGAAGGGGACAGGCGCTAGCGGTGATTCAAACTCTATTGCTAGACAAATTTTCGATCTGGCAAATGGATGTAACTCCGCAAATTCAATAAGATGCGGATTTTACTGAACGATAGATACCTCTTTCGCCAGCCTTTCCTTCACCAGCTCAGACCAGGTGAAGTGCACTGGAGTGCATAGATCTTCCTCATTCTTACATCATATTTTTTAGTGGAAAAAGTTTCTAAGTCCAGTCTGCAGAAGTCCTTAAAAATTGTTTTCGGTAACCGGGTTCCCCCATACTTTTGGAACATTAACTATACAGTGGTCTCATGTGTAGGGCATTTTAACAACTCTATTGTCTTTATTAAGGTTCCCTTGACTTGTGTAATGTCCATTCAACTTTAAATTTCCCACCGTATGCAAATTAGCTTCTAATGCATCTTCGCTTTGATTTGCTCGCATTGCCGAAGTAACACTAGTGAAAATTCACCAGCGTTTGGCGCCCTGGAAGTAACTTTGCATTTTAGTAATCTAGCGTTGTCTAAGCGAATTTTCGGCTGGCGAAGTGTTGCAATTGTTGCGAAGTCATCGCTGTCAAATTTTCGCTGCTCAGTAAATTTACCCCTAAGTTTGCTTTTCTGTCTTGGGAGTTATGTTTCTATAGTGCTGTATCGTGTATCGTGGCAAGCAACTGTATAGGCTTTAAGCTGGCCATAGACGCAACGATCCGATCGTACGAATTATGGATTTATACGATTTTCGGGCCGTGTGTGGAGAGTCCCGACATTATTCGTCTGGCAGAGATCGGTCGGTTGGTCGATAGGACAGGTTAGGAAATTTCTGTTGGCTGCCGATAATATCTCTGCATATATTGCTGATCGTACGATTTTCAGTGGGAGACTGTCACCAGCTTTGTCAGACATAACTTTCGTACAATTGCTGTCAGGGGTAGTACATTGGCTGATCTGTTCTTTTACTACTTTATTTGATCGGAATGGTAAGACTTTGATCTTTATGGTTAGTGGCAGGTCGGGAGATGGGAAAGTCCGATCGTACGTTGATTCGTTCGATCGGATCTTTGCGTCTATGGCCAGCTTTAGGCTACTATTTTTAGCTTACAAATTTTAGAAAACCTCTCTAGTTGTCACTTTGCATCATTACCATTGTATGGGTCGGTGGGGTATTGACGTCAAGAAGAACAAACCGAGATCTACAAATGATGTTTGCATTACAGTTATAGTGCGTTACAAGCCATAACACATTGGCATCGACATACTGAATATAGCTTTTTAAGGGTCATAAAAAATTTAGATTTTTTTTGTTCAGCCCCCTTGCTAGAGGCTGTTCTGCAGAGCCTCCCTAGGAACTTTGGCAACCAGAGCATGGGTAGTAATGGGTAGTAATGGGTGCCCCCCCGTGTTTCTACACCATTATTTCCCACTGTGTGGCAAAGTTAGTGACAGACACAACATACACAGGAAAGGAGAAACAAAGCTATTAATTATAGTTTGGCAATAACGTTACAGTAAATATTTTCTGGAATTTTGCCAATTTTTATGATCTATTTAGAGATCTACAGAATACCTTACAGCTGCCACCAATGTTATTATCCATGTCTCCAGATTGCATTTCCCATTTAAATACCCAGACACCATGTGCAATGTTCACTATGAAATAGAGTGAAAGCATGCCAGATATGTGGTTATCTATCCTAGTGAATGTAACAATGCAGCACCATCTGGAGCTTTGCTTAAGTACCCCATGGTGTTAAACAGGTTGCTGGGTTTGTGTTCCCTTCTTTTCCTTCACTGCAGCAGGCCCCCCTTGGCAACAGAAGGGTTAATGGGGAATGGAATTTGCTAAGTCTCCAGCAGTCTTTGGGTTGCAAGGAGCTTTGCAGACTTTCATGATGTGGCTGTTTAGTAGATTCCTGTCACCTATCATAACAGTTCTATTATTGTTATTATTCAAGCACTTTGGAAAAGTTGCCTGTCAGCGCCTGTAAAGCACAAGAATAATTTCATGTCAGAACAGGACTCCCAAATGTCTGTTGCGGGTCATTTTTACCAGCTGAATTGGTTTATATAACTTGCTTGAAAGGGATACCGGAACCACGTTGGCAATAGACAAAGAGCAGACACCCGCAAAGCCCACCCCTCTAATGTGCCAGTCTATGGGAAAGATTACTGGAAATCGCTTTCTAGGGACTCGGTGACTGTTTCTAGTTGAAAGCACAGGCACAAATAAAACTTCATAGAAAGAGAATACATTTCGAATACGTTTAGTGCTCTTTTCAGAAAAGCTTGAACCAGTCTACAGTATATGACAAAATGAAACCGATTTCCAGGTACTTTATATAACAAGATATAAATGTGCAAAAAAATAAAAAAGCAACAGAATTTCAGTCACCCAAATTCCATTTATTGCCTCCTTTTCCTTCCTTTTAAACTATTAAATATTTTCAGCCTCAAAGCCTCTGAAACATTTTCGTTCCCAGATACAAATCACAAAATACATTAATGAGAAAATGGGAAGTGGATTTATGGCTCAGGCAGGAGATGAAAGGATAGTGCATTGTATTCAATAGCCTTGATTCAAAGCTGCCTGCAACTAATGAATTTTTTAAATTCTCTATATTACATTTTTCTACATACAGATTCAAAGAGGTTATTGCATTGGTGCCACATTCTAGTTAGCTCTGAATTATTCAGTGCAAATTTGCCACAGTGCTGTACAAAAGTGGATGCGTAATAATTACAACACGCACCAAATAAATTGCGAGGCCAGCCTGTCCTCACTGTGTGTAAATAAAGGGGAATGGAGTGCAGTGTGGGGTGTAGCTGCCCGCCCAAGCCAATCTAACATTTGAACTACATAATTCATTGTGACTGTTAATATATGAGAAGTTTATAGCAATTTATCGCTAGTTTTCAGTACAGAACAATATATACCTTTATACGCTCTGTTGTATGGCAAGCAGAAAAGTTATTCCTGCTGTTAAAGTTCATTTGTGTGTAAAGTAACAGCCAGCAGCTATAATATAGCCAGCTAGGCACAGGACATTACAGGGTTAATTTGAGTACTCCAGCCACCTGACAGTCTAGTCCAATCAGAACCCAGCCTCACTCTGAGATCTTCTAGAATCTAGCCAGACATGCCAGCAGCCATCTTAGAGACAGAATCTTCAGAGAGCATGCCAGAGTAGAGAAACTGCCCTTAAGATCCTATGAGGCGAAAATAGGTGAACTATCTTTGTTTATGTGTACTGATTAATGCTGCTAATGACAATGTTAGTGATTATATGTTAGAATATATACTGAATGCTCCTTTTGTATGTTTGCCCCTAGTTCTACCACATTCTACACATTCTACGCATTCTACGTGTACTTTCTGCACTTATATCGCACCAATATTGCTAAAACTCATCATCTTTGTTCCTGATTCCCTATCCTGATGATGTTACCAATAAAGAAAGTTATTTTTGTACCAGTGGTATGTTCTTAAAGTCTTTCAAGGATCCAAGGACAGTTACAGTAGAACTATTACCCTCTGAGGAGGCGAGAAGACGCACCTCATCAGAGCTAGAGCAGAAGCCATATCAAGTGTGCCTCAGAGTGTAATTGCAAGTCCTTAAAGAGACAGTGCGCAAAAAAAGGTTAAACAGCCCTGTAAAGCTAATCTGCCTTTTCTGTGGCAATAGAGTTGACAAAATACCACAGAAGAAGCACAAATAGAGCCCAGTATTGCACCCAAGTAGATGTATGCCTTTCCTGCGGCCTTCAGAGTCAGAGCATTGCCACAGTGAGAGTGCACATATCGACAAGCGTGTTGCCGCCCAGAGTGACACAACCACGTGCTGCAATTCACCCAGAGACATCGCACACAAGCAGAGCAACAATTCTGACAGCTGCATCTCTGCAAGTAAAGACACAGACCGTCAGCATCCTGTAAGCAACTGCAAGCAAGCCAAAGTCCCTCACCTTGCATCTACTTCTACAAAGACTGATCCTGAGTGATTCCTAACTTCTATAGAGAGACACTTTTTTGTGTGAATCAGCAAGCCAAGTCACTGTATCCTGCTCTTCACATTAAGGTCAGAGTTTCCTGTTTATTCCTTATTGATGGTTATGTGCTGACCTTGGCACATTAAGAGACACTGAATAAAAGGTAATAAGAACTTTGAGAGAATCCAGAGATATTTGCATTATAAGGACTTTATGTGAATTTGAATAAAGTTATTTATTCTTTTGTGTTTAACTGATATTTAACTCTTTCAAGTCAAAATGTCTGTTTATAGTGATTCAATGCCATTGTTAGAGGGTGAAGCGTTCAATAGTGAGAGATATTCCCTACAACAGAAGGTATTAGAGTTGAGGGAAAACTTAAAGGCAGAGACAGATCCTGAAGAGATAGAAAGGATAAATTGTGACATAAAAAAGTACCTATCTAAGATAGCGAATTTAGAAGCTGAGCTTAGGGAGTCTCAAGCAGTCTCAGAACAGATAAGCCAGTTGAGACAGTCATCTCGTGAGAGAAGACCTACCCCAAAAATGCTAGAATATATGCAACAAGAGGCTGCACAAAGAGAAAGGAAATTCAACCAAATGTACGTAAAATGGAAAATGCATACCAATGAGGTTCGCATGAAGCTAAAACAAGAGTGTGCAGAGGATGAATTATCCAACATGATGGATGCTGTAGAGAAGCATGCGTTAGATATGAAGACAATATATGATGAGCTAAGGTCATACACAGCACCCTCCCAGGACATTAAGAGGAAGATTGACACATGCACTGCAATAACAGCAGATTTATTAGGGCTTATGAGAATACGATCAATTGAAACCGACTTTGATGTTGAGACAGAGAGAACAAGGCTACTAGAGCTTTATAAAAGGGATTATGCAAAGTCTGTATATGGATCTACAGTTTCAAGAGTAGCATCTTCTAGCAAACATTCTAGCCACTCATCTAAGTGCACAAGTACCTCAGCCAAAAGAGTAGAAGCATCTGCACAACTTGCCGCTAAAAGAGCTGAGATTGAGATGGAAGCTGTTATCGAAGCACAACGTCAACAATTAAAAAAGTTAAAAAACCAAAGAGACATCGAGGTCATGGAAGCTAAACTTAGAGTATATACTGAAGAGGAAATAAAAGAAAATGGTGATAGAACCAGAGCAGTACTTCCCGAGAGAACAGATCCCTGTCCTTCTATCCCCACTAGTCATCATAGTGACCAAGGAAATGTTGCAGCTATTGCCCAAGCAATACATGAGACAATGGTTCTTACAAGACTTCCAACTCCTGAACCAACTGTATTCTCAGGAGACCCATTGAAGTTCATAGAGTGGAGTACAAGCTTTGAAGCACTTATTGCACGTCGCTGCTCCAATCCAGCAGACAAGTTGTTCTACCTACAGAAGTATGTTAGTGGAGAAGCAAAGAGGGCTCTTGAAGGTAGCTTCTACAGGAAGGATGAAGAAGCCTACAAACAAGCATGGGAGAAGCTAAATGCACGGTATGTTCATCCCTTTGTAGTACAGCGAGCCTTTAGAGAAAGACTTAACAGTTGGCCAAAGATAAGCGCTAAAGAGTATGTTAGGCTTAGAGAGTATGGTGACTTCCTGCAAGCATGTAGCAACGCCATTCCTCACATAAAGGGTTTGCAAGTACTGAATGACTGTGAAGAAAACCAGAAAATGTTACTTAAGCTGCCTGATTGTGTGACCTCAAGATGGAATCGTCATGTAACTAAACAGTTAGACCAAGGCAAGGAGTATCCCAGTTTTGAAGAGTTCTCTTTATTTGTCAATTCAGAAGCACGTATAGCAAGCAATCCAGTGTCATCCCTTCACATTCTGAAACCTTTGGAAGGAAAGCCAACGAGAGAGATAAAACGTGCAAAGGCAACTTCATTTGCAGTCAATACAATGACTAAAGACCATGATACCAATGAGAATAAGCCTAAGGTCATTGATGTACCGAATAGAGAGAAAGTACAGAGAGTCACACACCTCTTCAATGCATGTTCTGTGGAGAGAATCACAACATCTACAGATGTCAACAAATGAAGGAAAGGTCTGTAGAGGAGAAGAAAAGATTCATACTGGATAACCAACTCTGTTTTGGTTGCCTAAGAAAGGGACACAGTGCCAAGGACTGTAAAAGAAGAGCCACCTGTGGCATTTGTAAAGGACGTCACCCAACCCCATTACATGAAGATCGCCCAAAAAGGGATAAAACTTCAACACTCAGTACTCTCATTGAGGGAGAAATCATATCCACACTATCTTGCTGTATGGTTAAAAGTGAGAGTAAGAATACGTCAATGATCATCCCAGTGTGTATCTCATCTCCAGGATCAGAAAGCAAGGCGGTACTTGCCTATGCATTACTAGACACACAAAGCAGTAACACATTTATCGATCAAGAAGTCTGTGAGAAATTGCAAGTGGCAATGGAGCCAGTGAAGCTTAAGCTCTCAACAATTATGGGAAAAGACTCATTGGAAGATAGTCAAAGAGTCACAGGACTAAAAGTCAAGGGACTTTGCTCAGATGTCACCATAGATCTACCTCCGGTCCATACAAGAGACTTCATACCCCTTGATCGTGAACACATACCTACCTGTGAAACAGCCCAAAAGTGGAAGCACCTATCAGTCATCTCTCATAAAATACCCCCTCTGAAGGCGTACCGTGTGGGGCTTCTGATAGGTTATGACTGTTCTAAAGCACTGATGCCACGACAAATAATAACAGGAGGTTATGATGAACCATATGCCATCAAAACTGATTTAGGATGGAGCATTGTTGGAGGACCACAACAGACTGCAAGCTCAAGACAAGTAACCGGGTTATGTAATCGCATATCTGTCAAGATGTCACTAACCCCAAGTCCTGCTACAGTGATCAAGATTCTTGAGTCCGACTTTGCAGACACCAGCTCAAAGGAGAAGAACATATCTCAAGAAGATATAACATTCCTACACATCTTGGAAGGAGGCATTCAGCTAAACCAACAAGGCCATCTAGAGATGCCCTTACCTTTCAAAAAACGCCCTGACCTTCCATGCAATAAGAATCTTGCCTTAGTACGACTAAGACGTTTAGAGAGGAAGCTGGGAAGAGAGCCAAAGTTCAAAAGCGACTATTTCAAGTTTATGGAAGGCATCATACAAGACGGAGATGCAGAAAGAGCTAACCATCAACCAGACCTGGGGAAGGTTTGGTACATTCCACATCAAGGTGTCTATCACTCGAAGAAACCAGACAAGATAAGAGTGGTGTTTGATTGCTCAGCAAGGTATGATGGTGTTGCATTGAACGATTATCTGTTAACGGGACCAGACCTAACGAATATGCTATCTGGAGTTCTCGGTAGATTTCGGAAATACCCCATTGCTGTCATGTGTGACATTGAAAAGATGTTCCACGGGTTTCATGTGAAAGAGGAAGATAGAGATTTCCTGAGGTTCCTATGGTGGGAGAATGGAAACACTAATACAGAGCCTGTGGAATATCGCATGAAAGTTCATCTGTTTGGAGCAGCATCATCCCCAGGTTGTGCCAATTACGGTATGAAACACCTTGCCAATCAATACAAAAGAAATTATCCATCTGCAGCAAACTTCATTAAAAAAAAAACTTTTATGTTGACGATGGACTTGTAAGCCTGCAATCTGCCTACTCAGCAAATTAGTGAAAGAAACTCAAGAGTTGTGCGCAAAGGGAAATCTGCGCCTTCACAAGTTCATCTCAAACAACAGAGAAGTGTTGGAATCCATTTGCGAATCTGAACGTGCATCAGCAATGGAAAATGTAGACCTCAACTACGATGATCTTCCAGTCCAGAATGCACTTGGCCTGAGATGGGATGTGGAAAATGATGAGTTTTTCTTTAAGGTCTCTATTGAAGAGAAACCAGCAACAAGACGCAATATTCTCTCCACGGTAGCTTCTATTTATGATCCATTGGGATTCTTAGCCCCAGTGATCCTCAGAGGAAATGGAATACTCCAAGAGCTGTGCAGACAGAAGCTAGGTTGGGATGACTCTATACCAGAAGAACTGAGGCCAAGGTGGGAGAGTTGGATTAAGGATTTACAAGATCTGCAAGGAGTCAGAATACTAAGGTGCTTTGCACCCTACGACTTTGGAAAGTATGAGAGAATCGAACTGCATCACTTCTCAGATGCTAGTAGTTACGGTTATGGCCAATGTTCCTACATCAGGATGATAAGAGATGAAAAGGTACATTGCTCCCTTGTCATGGCCAAGACCAGAGTTGCACCTACCAATGTTCTCACAATACCAAGACTGGAACTAGCAGCTGCTGTAGTTTCTGCTTCAGTGAGCAAGTTCCTGAGAGACGAATTAGAGTTCAAGGTAGATGAAGAGTACTTTTGGACAGACTCACAGGTGGTTCTAGGCTACATAAATAATGAAGCTCGAAGATTTCATGTCTTTGTGGCGAACAGAGTTCAAAGAATTAGAGAAATTACTGATCCAGACCAGTGGTACTACATTGAGTCAGAAAGGAATCCAGCTGATCATGCTTCAAGAGGTCTTAAAGTTTCAGAAATGAAGGACTCAAATTGGTTTACAGGCCCGAAGTTCCTATGGGAAAGGGAAATAGTACCCAACAAAGATTGCCTAGAACTATCAATGTGCGATCCTGAAGTGAAGGTCATTCAAGCCTTAAACACAATAACCAAGTGCCAGGACGATATGCTCGAAAGACTATCACGATTCTCCAAGTGGACTACAGTAGTAAATGTAGTTGCTCGAATTCAGCGTCTGGCAAGACGAACTAGGAAGATTGAACCCTTGAACGTTGAAGAAAGAATGAAAGCTGAGGACACAGTTATAAAACTCATACATCAGAGATTTTACAAAGAGGAATTAAAGATGCTCAGTCAAGAACCTGGAAGGCTTCCCAACAACCACCCTTTGCATCAACTTAATCTTATCCTACATGGTATAATAAGAGTAGGAGGAAGATTGGAAAATGCACCTTTACCTTTCAGAGTGAAGCATCCAGCGATTCTTCCCAAGGATTCTACCCTTACAAGCCTGATAATTGATCATCATCACACAAGGTCCTCACATCAAGGCAGAGGTCTAACCTTGAGCTACTTGAGAGATGGTGGTTACTGGATTGTGAATGGCAGTAAAACTGTAGCTAAACATATAAAACAGTGTGTACTGTGTCGGAAGACTCGAAGACCAACAGAAGACCAAAGAATGGCAAATTTACCCATTGATCGTGTAAAACCATCGCCTCCCTTCTCTTATTGTGGCATGGATTGTTTTGGTCCATTCTACACCAAGCAAGATCGTAAGGAGCACAAAAGATATGGTCTACTTTTCACGTGTCTAAGCTCCAGAGCAATCCACATAGAGATGTTGGAGAATATGTCAACTGATGTGTTCATCAATGCCCTTCGATGCTTCATAGCCATTAGAGGCACTGTAAGAAAAATCAGATCTGACCAAGGTTCTAACTTCGTTGGAGCTAAGAATGAGTTGAGAAAAGCTTTAGAAGAAGTAGATAAAGAAAGGATAGCCATGTTTTTGGCAGAGAGACAATGTGACTTTTGTATGAATGTTCCAGATGCAAGCCATACAGGAGGCGTTTGGGAGCGTCAGATAAGAACTGTAAGGAATGTTCTGAGTTCAGTACTGAAGCAGAGTGCTGGAAGAATAGATGATGCTTCTCTGAGAACTGTATTTTATGAAGCAATGTCCATTGTGAACAGTCGTCCACTGACAGTTGATAATATCAATGACCCAACAAGTTTAGATCCCCTGACTCCAAATCATCTGCTTCACCTAAAGTCCACTCCCATACAGCCACCACCCGGCAAGTTCCTTGAGGAAGATTTGTATGCCAGAAAGAGATGGCGACGTGTGCAATATTTGACCGAACAGTTTTGGAATAGATGGAGGAAGGAGTACCTAGCTAATCTCACTCTCAGACAAAAATGGCATACTCCTAGGAGAAATGTTCAAATAAATGACATAGTGATCGTCAAAGAAGAGGATATACCCAGAAATCGATGGAGAATCGCTAAAGTTCTTGAAGTCCAGAAAGACAATGATGGATTGGTGAGAAGAGTGAAATTACAGATGGGAGATTCCAAATTAAGTAAGAGAGGAGAACGTCTTACCACTCCACTCATTCTAGAACGTCCTATCCAAAAATTGGTTGTTCTTATTGAGAATAATAAAGAACATTCTCAAATGCATAACAAGAAGGAAGAAGTAAAATCCCCTTAATTTATGCAACCCAACTCAACAATGAATGCATAAATTAAAGGTAATTTGGTGGGAGTGTAGCTGCCCGCCCAAGCCAAACTAACATTTGAACTACATAATTCATTGTGACTGTTAATATATGAGAAGTTTATAGCAATTTATCGCTAGTTTTCAGTACAGAACAATATATACCTTTATACGCTCTGTTGTATGGCAAGCAGAAAAGTTATTCCTGCTGTTAAAGTTCATTTGTGTGTAAAGTAACAGCCAGCAGCTATAATATAGCCAGCTAGGCACAGGACATTACAGGGTTAATTTGAGTACTCCAGCCACCTGACAGTCTAGTCCAATCAGAACCCAGCCTCACTCTGAGATCTTCTAGAATCTAGCCAGACATGCCAGCAGCCATCTTAGAGACAGAATCTTCAGAGAGCATGCCAGAGTAGAGAAACTGCCCTTAAGATCCTATGAGGCGAAAATAGGTGAACTATCTTTGTTTATGTGTACTGATTAATGCTGCTAATGACAATGTTAGTGATTATATGTTAGAATATATACTGAATGCTCCTTTTGTATGTTTGCCCCTAGTTCTACCACATTCGACGCATTCTACGTGTACTTTCTGCACTTATATCGCACCAATATTGCTAAAACTCATCATCTTTGTTCCTGATTCCCTATCCTGATGATGTTACCAATAAAGAAATTTATTTTTGTACCAGTGGTATGTTCTTAAAGTCTTTCAAGGATCCAAGGACAGTTACATGGGGTGGGTTTGGGACCAGGGCAGAGCAATACCAATGGCAGATCTCAATGTAGGTCCCATTAAGGTTCATTTACAAGCTCAACATGCAGTCATGGTAAAACAGATACAAGTTGTGAGTCCAAACCCACTCTTTACACTTCTGTGCACCAATATGTTCATCCCGCTACCTCTGTTGAATCAAGCACTTGTGCCTATTGATGCTGGACAACCCTGGAGCTACCTCCCTCCACCTTGACAGCGGCAGGAATTCCAGTGATCCCTCAGCGGGTTATTTCTATGGCACAACAGACTTGCCTTCCCAACCATGAACACTTTAACTGCAACTTGCACCAGAGTTGCAGAAAAAACAAGCTCAATTGTAGTCTTCGTAGTACAAATCACGCAACTCTTCACTCGGCCAGTGATACTGGAATTGACGGGAAAAATACTGCATTGCAGGTTAAAAAACACAACAATTTGGTTCAAATACTGCACTTTGGACTTGCTGTCATAAATAACAGCTATTGTTTTATTTGATGTATAAGATGTTGAGGCTATTTTACAAGGGGACTATTAGAGTGTTATTTATCAAAATCAGAATTCTTCAGATTTTTTTAAGTAAATAAAAGTCTGACCAAACTAGAATGCATGATTTGCCCTTATTTATTAATAAGAAAAACTTTGGATAAAGGGAAAAAAACGCCACTTTTTCAGATTGTTGTGAGAAAACACTCAATTTTTCAAGTTTGCCGCCTGAAAACCACGAAAAATTGAGTTTTCATGGAAAAACCAGCATCAAACTCCAAAAACTCCAAACATTTATGGTTAAAACATCTTCAAATGGTTAAGGGGACATCTGCCATTGCCTTTTTACATGAATTCAGCAGGTTTTAGATGGAGTACAGTATTTTCAGAATCGAACTTGGAACAGCTTCGGGGCATAATAAATCGCGGAAAATTTGTCTTTATTTACTGCAACTTTTTCAGGTTTTCGTTGTTAAAACGAATGCCATGAAAAAATTGTGCCTGAATATATAACCTTAGTGTAAAGCTGGCCACATATGGGTATTAGAAGAGATTTTCCACACACACTAAGGGGGTCATTTTTAAAGTCCAAATTTATCTCAGTATTTTCTGCTACAAAATCTGTTCAAATCTGCTTGGGTTTTTTGCGCTTATTTGTTATTACATTTTCCCGAAAATTTGCTTTATGGGAAAAAATCAGATTTTCTTGATTTTTTCGGATATTTCACCCGAAAACTCAGATTTTTGCCTGAAAACTTCCGGGTATTGCACGAAACCCAGAGCACATCAAAAATTTTAAAAAATTCCCATTGACTTATATGCAACCTCGACAGGTCTGAGGTTTTCTGATTCGGACTTTTCCATCCTCACGGTTTAATAAAATTTGTGATTTTTTCAAAAGTCTGATTTTATTTAAAAAAATCACGAATTTTTCGTGATTTTTGCATTCAGAGTTTAGTAAATAACCCCCTAAGTAAATGACATAATAGGGGCCAGGGAATTTGCCTTTTATTTACTCCATTTGTTGCTTTTTTAAATTTAAAATGAAAAACTTTTCCTCTTTAGGGTTTAATTGCCTTTTAAACTTCTTTCTCTGTGTTCATGGTTTGGACAATGAAATTCTGAGCTGGATATCTATGAATTTAGCTCCACATAGTGTGAAACACAGACTTAATTCCCCTTTCCCTTCCTGTTCCATGTCCAGGTAAAGCTCTGAATTGTCTTAATGTCGGAGCCAATGCAACTGTGCAGCCTTGTTCATCTTAAGTTTCCATCAATGTTAGAAATGCTTGTTTAAAGAACGTCACAAAGTTTCTGACAAAGTTACAGTGTTATTAAAGTAAAAGTCAGTGAAATGTAGTTGTTGCAAAAGGTTACTAAAATCCAATTATTCCTATGGCTATTCAATGACATTATAAAAGCATAAGGAAATATCACTCGATTCTCGGATTTCCCCATTAAATTTGTACTGTCATCAGAAAATGGAAATTGATACAGAGCAGTGCCCCCTGCTGGAAGACCTGTGATTATGAACAGATTCCCTGCAAGATGCTGCCATCTGTACTGGGAGGTTCAGTCTCTGCAGCTTGCGAACACTTTGGGGCCAATTTATTAACTTTGAGTGAAGGAATAGAAGAAAAAAAACTTTGAATTTCGAAGTGTTTTTTTGGCTACTTCGACCTTCAACTACGACTTCGACTTCAAATCGAAGGATTCAAACTACAAATCGTTCGACTATTCGACCATTCGATAGTCGAAGTACTGTCTCTTTAAGAAAAAACTTCAACCCCCTAGTTCGCCACCTAAAAGCTACCGAACCCAATGTTAGCCTATGGGGAAGGTCCCCATAGGCTTGGCTAAGTTTTTTTGGTCGAAGGATAATCCTTCGATCGTTGGATCAAAATCCTTCGAATCGATTCGAAGGATTTAATCATTCGATCAAACGATTATTCCTTTCGATCGTTCAGTCGCAGTATTTGCGCAAAATCCCTCGACTTCGATATTCGAAGGCGAAGAATTTTCATTCCCAGACGAATATCGAGGGTTAATTAACCCTCGATATTCGACCCTTGATGAATTTGCCCCTTTATATTGCTGCACTTCCATTATGTAAAAAGCTTCCTAAACACAAACAGCGGCACTAAATTCTTTATAGAACATTCAATGAATATTTCGTACCCCACAGTTGTACATCAGTAGCTGCATTAAGCTATTTAGTGACTGATGAATACATAATAGTGTTAAAAATAGAAAAGAGGGTGCTCTGGCTTTATTAAAATCACATTAAATAAGTGAGCAATAAAGGAGCTTGTCATACAGAGAAATCTATTCTGGGTGGTGAAAGTATGGTGAACTTTTAATGACCACTTGGCTCATTTAAACTATTGCACTTGGGTTATTAGTCAATGGTTCCCCCATCTGACCTTGGCAACCACATTCTCTCATCATTCATTCATAGCGATGCACATATCTGAGCTTATAATACCAATAACAGTCTTATAAACGGTAGCACTGTCCTCTAGGAAACTTGCACTGTATATTGTATAAATAAAACATATGTATATATATATATTCTAGATTTAAAATTCAATGACTGGGACTAGGGGCGGCGGACTGCTTTAAAAGCCATAAAAGAGGGGAGAGTGTCTAACATAAAACAGTAAAAACCCTTACAAGCTTTAACCGCCATAACTGCAAAACACATGTGCTGGTAATGCATAAAATGCTAGTGATAAAACATGATCTTAGGGCTTTTGTATATAATGTAACTAAAATGGGCACAGAATGATGCCAATCCAACACAAATACAGGACACAGGGGGCACTGCAACTTGGGCAGAGTTTCCTGCAAAAGATGCTGATTTGCCCCCATACTGCGGAAATGAATGCGAGTTCAGTGGATGGAACTAGGCAAGGGGCAACAATTGCAGTGGAACGTTAGGACAAATTGCTGCATAGTGGGTAAATAAAATGGTAATTTGAGTGTGAAATGACACTTTGCACAATGCATTTCATTTGTAGGTGAGGGTAATAAGATTTAGAGAAATTCTCCTTATTACGGGCTGGAGGTAGTAATGGTAGGTGCTAGTCACGGATGACGCACTGGTGACATGGTAAACATGTGTCATCTATAACCTTTATGCCCAGATTCACAAATGTGGAAAGAATGGGGTCTGCTGGCAAAAAACAAGATGGTAACTTGTCTTTCAAAGGGCCAGACGGCCCATAAGCAGAGGATATTAAAGAGTATACCGTCTGTTTTAAGTCAATAATAGAAAGACAGATGTATTTCAGACAGACACAGCTTTATTCCCCAGAAACTCAAGTGAAACTATGGGCATGCAGCCAAAGCTATAAGCCATGATGCCTATGAAATCCAAAGCCAAAACAGTGTGCAGCGCTGAAGGGAAGGACATGCAGGAAGGGGAATTTGCATGTCTTTTTAATTCTCTAGAATGAAACCGTACATGAAACATACGGGGGTCGTTGCTTCTGCTTTATGCTTACTAATTGGATTTAGTACCTGTACCAATATAAAGAGATCTCCAGTCTATCATAAATTCATAATGCAGTCGTGAAAGAGACACGAGTGCCAGAGTCATGCCCCACATGGTAACATTTGTCCGACTGCAGTGGAAGGATGTAGGGTATCAACAGATTCTTTTAAAAAATGTAAAGTAACCTTTTTAATCCAGAAGCATAACTGTTCTTCCCTGATTTATCATTGAATCATCCGACCATTTAACTTTTCCTGACACTATTCCCACGCAGAGCCTTGTTAATGGAACAAAGGGTCAGTATGGTCAGTGTGGTTCAGACCTGAATCAAATTGGTTTTCATTTGTTTTTATCTACCTACTCACCAAGTTGCCACCAATTGGTTCCTGTAAGTTGTAAGCATGCTGTGGTAATTTAACCCTTAGCACTCCTTTAGCTGTGTCAAACCTTACAAATGGTTGCCTGAGATAATATTGGGATGATGATAATTAAAGAAATGTAATTCATTTGCATAAAGGTCATTTAAAACAAGCTAGAACACCTCAGTCAGCCCTTACATGGGAAAGAAGTCACATGCGGTAATTGGCAGAAATAAATGTGGAACGTGATGGTTTGGCCCAAACTAGTCCATTTTATCTGGACATCCCTGTTGTGCCCTCCTTTTCCTTCAGACATTTTATTATGACTTTGGACTTTATTATTTGTTTATTTCAACGTTTTGGCTCCTAACCCTCCTAACTCAAGGTCTGTGTGAGGTGGATAGCAGAGGGAACTCACAGCTCCTTTACCTCATCTAGTAACCAGTAAAACTAACTAGGAAGGCAGCAAGGAGAGAAAGTTCCCCCCTCCAAAGGAAAGCAGAGAACAAACTTACAGAACAGCAGGAGCTTTGATAGTGTCTGTGGGAGGAGGAGCTGCTGGAGGAGCTGCTAGTGCAGCTGTAGAGCAGAACGTAGGAAAGTGAAAGTAATTGCTTCCCTGCAAACCATGTGACCTCTCTCCTCCAAACATCACACGCATGGGCAGAGAGGGGAGGGTACAGCTAGATTCTCATGTCATGGTGCGACCTGGCTTTTCATTACAGAGTAGCTGCCTCCAAGCACACAGGTAATGCTGTGCCTGCTGTTAGAGCAGCACAGGATGAATGTGTAATGAGCAGAAATGGAAGCCTCCATGACAAAATACAAAGTAAAATAACTTATGCATGGATTTGTGGATTAACATTTTATTTGCCAGACAGTGTTTATGGATGTGTGTTTTTTATAAAAATGCAAAAAAAAAAAAGTTTAAAATGACGACAGATTCCCTTTAAGAACCATCCCTGTAACCTTAGCTACTACAACAGATGTAATCTTAGTTTCTGCTAATGTTTTAATTGTTTGAAATGGCCTCTAAAATGAACAACCCAACAGCTGCCCAGAGCACACTGAGCATGTGCAGTGCCGCTGGAATTTAATAGATGACATAACAAAATCCAGTATTTAACTTTAAAGGCAGGGATCATTACTGTTACAGGGCCTTCTGTACGTCTGGACTGGAAGTGTAAATTTAGTATATAAAATACAGCACTACAGCCTATTCTGTTTAAAGTCTAGTTCTCCTTTAAAAGACATTACTATTAGAACTGTCTGTTCTTCAGATTAACAGCCAGGAGCCATGTTGTAAATCTGATGAAGTCATCAATTCTGTCAGTTAATCTCTATTTCTGCATTTCCTCATTATACAGTAAGGTACAGCCTTTAATAATCTATATAAATCTATCTTTTAAAAATGTCCTTTTATTGCTTTCCAGACTAAGAGGCAAAACTTTATTATTAGTGTCAGAATTCCAAGTTCACTATTCGTGCAGATCTGAAGAGCTTTTACCTTGGTAATTAAGCCGTACAATTTAAAAGAACATGTTGAACTGCACAGCCAGTGTAATCTGCAGCTCCCACAGCAAATGTTGCCATTAATCTTATCTGCAGATAATTAAATGAACATTAATGCAGGCACAGGAAAGTCCACCTCTTCCCTTGGCTTTTATTTTGGTCATTTTATAATAAAATCCATTGACCTGCCAATAGTCTAAGCATGGTATTTCATAAAGAAAGATTTGTTCACTAAAGAAAACTATAGTCAAAAGTCCATAGTCAGCTAATTCTTTCCTACACGGCAAACATTTTCTGTGGATTCAGGCAGAATGCAGAACAAATGCTATTTGAACAGAGTCAGAATTTTCTATAATATTTACCTTTATACTATTGGCATAGAAAGAAACGTCATTTCCAACTACCCACAGGGCTCTGCTCAGACAAGGACCGCTTTGATCTGCCCTATGTGAATTGCACTTTTTGAAAATATTATCTTATTCCATGGCTGTCAGCACAGAGGTGTTGATTGATCGTTATGGATCAGCCATGAATGCAGAAAGGTCAGGCTCTTAATAGCAGCGTTTATTCATAGCTGACTATATTCACCAGAGTGTTTGTGGATTGGATTCACCTGAACAGCACTAAATAAATATTATAACATCACAATCTACATTGGGCAGAGCTAAGCTTGTTTGTATTTAGCCTTTAGCTGGCCATCAATGTCTGCAACCAATGTCTGCGACCAATATCCGCAAAAACCATAGAAAATTACTGTCTCGTTGATCGGATAGGATAAAAATATTTTTATGGTGCCCAAACATTGGTCACACCTCGTTATTGTAACGCGACTGATAATTGGAGTAACTGTCTTGTCGCCACACAATTATTCTCTAACAAACCAAGAAGGTGGTATCAAACGTAAAAGAAAGTGCTTTAATTGTCACTATCCTGTACTGTTTAGAGTTAGACATAACAAAAGCTAAATACAGGTATAGGACCTGTTATCCAGAATGTTCGGGACCTGGGGTTTTTCTGGATAACTTACATCTACTAGAAAATCATGTAAACATTAAATACACCCAATAGGCTGGTTTTGTTTCCAATAAGGATTAATTATATCATAGTTTGGATCAAGTACAAGCTACTGTTTTATTATTACAGAGAAAAAGGAAACACTTTTTAAATATTTGGATAAAATGGAGTCTATGAGAGATGGCATAATTTTGAGCTTTCTGGATATCGGGTTTCCGGAAAACAGATTGTATATATTTTTCATTGAAATAAAAAGTAGAAACCCATGTGTAACACAAGCCTATTTATTGTTAAAGAAAAGTATAGCATTCCTATTTTTTGGTTCAACAAAATATGTCACTGAAATAAAATCTACAGTTGTCATTTATTTGCTAGTAGCACAAACAGCCTATCACTTCGTAATTGCAAAATGTTTAGACATGGATAACTTACCCTTTTAGGACACACACCCAACCATCCTGGAGTGAAACACCAGTCACATAAATTAAAGGAGAACTAAACCCTAAAAGCAAATAAAGATAGAAATGTCCTCTTTTATACATTGCAACTTACTATACATTTACTGCACCACACGCGATACTGTCATGGGAAAACATGTTTTTTTTCAAAACGCATCAGTTAATAGTGCTACTCCATGACTTGGGGCAGCTGGGAAATTGACAATATGTCTAGCAGCATGCCAGATTTCAAAATAGAATATAAACAAATCTGTTTGCTCTTTTGAGAAATGGATTTCAGTGCAGAATTCTGCTGGAGCAGCACTATTAACTGATTCATTTTGAAAAAAAAACATTTTTCCCATGACATTATCCCTTTAAGTTTCAGAATCTCTATAAAAGTAAAGCTTTCGGCCTTCACAGTTGTGCTCAGAGGAGCTCAGCATTTTGGATTTTGTTAGGAGACACACACATGTTGAGAAGCTAACCTCAGGGGTTGTCGCAAATCATCACACAGAAAATGAGTATCAACTGATATTACAGTGCTAATTAATTACCGTATATACCGTGTATAAGCCGACCCGTGTATAAGCCGAGGTACCTAATTTTACCTACAAAAACTGGGAAAACTTATTGACTCGCGTATAAGCCTAGACACAACTACAGCCCTGTCTCCCAGCAGCGCACATTCTGCCAAAGCGACCCCCCCAGCGATCAACCGGACTTCTTTGCAAAGCTGATGGTGACAGAGAATTGCCAAACGGATTACTGTGTGCATTGTCCCACTGTCCCACTACCATGTGCAGAGGGTGCTGTTTGATATTGCCATCACTGTTAATCTTTTGTATAACCAACAGAGGGCGCTGTGTGATATTGCAGTCACTGTTATTCTTTCATATAACCAACAGAGGGCACTGTGTGATATTGCAGTCACTGTTAATCTTTCATATAACCAACAGAGGGTGCTGTGTGATATTGCAGTCACTGTTATTCTTTCATACAACCAACAGATGGCGCTGTGTGATATTGCAGTCACTGTTAATCTTTCATATAACCAACAGAGGGCGCTGTGTGATATTGCAGTCTCGGTTATTCTTTTATACAACCAACAGATGGCACTGTGTGATATTGCAGTCCCTGTTATTCTTTCATACAACCAACAGATGGTGCTGTGTGATATTGCAGTCTCTGTTATTCTTTCATACAACCAACAGATGGCACTGTGTGATATTGCAGTCCCTGTTATTCTTTCATACAACCAACAGATGGCGCTGTGTGATATTGCAGTCACTGTTAATCTTTCATATAACCAACAGAGGGCGCACTGTTATTCTTTCCTATAACCAACAGAGGGCATTGTGGGATATTGCAGTCTCTCCCCAAGTGAACTGTTGGTATAGGAATGATTAAAAGTGACTGCAATCTCAACTACTCGGGTCGGGTACCGCTGACCCGCGTATAAGCTGAGGTAGACTTTTTCAGCACATTTTGGATGCTGAAAAACTCGGCTTATACGCGGGTATATACGGTAATGCTAATTGCACTGGTTTCTGAGCTGCCATGCAAATATATTTGATATTTTGTGATATTTGGGGCTGATTTATCATTTTCGAGTTCATGGGAGTATGTAGAAACTCCAATAAACTCCCATGAACTCAAAATTAAAAAAAAAATGACCAATCGAAAAAATTCGGATGAATGGGATCAACCCACAAACTTTAATCGAATTTGAATCAAATAAAATTCGATTCGAGTTTTTTCTCCAAAAAAACCCTTGATTTTCAGGAAGGCTGCAAACAACACCAAATTGATCCCAGGACGTCCCCCATAGGCTAAAACAGCAAATCGACAGGTTTAAGGTGGCAAATAGTCAAATTCTAATTCTGAAAGGGCCAGTACATGATAAATTTCGAGAATCGAATTTGAATTTTTTAAAAACTCGAAAAGAATATAAACTATTCCCTAGCCGAATTCCACAAAATTCTAATTCAAAAATTTAAATTTTCATCCTTGATAAGTATCATGTGAGTTGGTCATTAAGCTCTGTAAGTGACAGCAGCACAGAACATGTGTAGTGAATCAGCAGAAAAGAAGATGGGGAGCATCTTCGAATTCTCAGATCTTAACTGCTAAAGGGCTGTAGCCTGTGGGCGCCTTGGACTGATACAGAACCCCAAATCATATGGGCAGATTTATTAAGGGTTGAATAATAAATCAGAATTTTCAACTTTTTTTTGGTGTCAAAATTCACATATTTGAAACAGTTTGAACCATGGAAACAGTACTAATTCAAATATTTGCCACTAAAAACCTGTCAAATTATTTTACAAGTCAATAGCAGAGGCCCGTTGACCGATTTGACGCCATTAACAGGCTTCCTGACATTCAAGTTTTTTTTGAGGAGGAAAATTTGATTCGAATTTTGTTCGTATTTGAATCAAATATGGTTCGAATTTTTGGGTCGTTTCCATTTGATCGAATTTTAGACAATCAAATTTTTTCATAGCTCCCATTCGAATTGTGAATGCATTTGAATTTATTAGAGTAAAAAAAAAATCACATACATTTGACCTTTGATAAATCTGCCCAATAATGTACAACATTATTAGCCGCCTTCTTTGCTCTCCTTTTAACGAATGCCAACCTTTCTCCACTTGGCCTTTTTACAAGTGTGCGCATGATTAACATTACTATGGATAGATCTGAATTACTTGAAACAAATAATAAGAAGCAATGAACGTGACAATGTGCCTTTTAGCTCTCTGAATTCATTGCAATGATTTTTTTTTATTTTACATTCTTCTTTCAGAATTCATTACAATCAAAGTCAGGTAAAAAGTTCATATCCACTCTTTTCCAAGTTATAGTGCAGCATTTGAACTAAGCAGAAAAGGCTGTTATTTTCCTAACAATGCCCCGAGACCCACTTGTAATATTAGAATCTCCTTGCTCTGCAGTTTGCTTCAATCAACATTGTGTGCAACTAAGAAGAGACTTGGAGAAACATAATAAAAGTGATTTAAGGCCTGCTTATAGACTTCAGAGTTTGGTTTCACATTTACGATGTATTCTTTTAATGCAGAATGAGGTTGTTTGGATGGGTCAGAAAACAGTGCCAGCAATAAATTAACCAATCTCATTTGTTATTACTATGTACCTAATTTAAAGGAACATTTGGTTTGCCTTGGAACGGATTTCATTTCTAACCTTGATGCAGCAATAAAACACATGCTCTGTTTTTAATTGTCAGGATCTAAGTCTATATGCAACCATTAGGGAGAAGTTCAACCATGAGGCATATATTGCAGCTTTAAAAACACAAATCATTATCAGCCTCATCACTGCTAACTTTTTTATCTAAAACTTTTATTTCACAAATTACTTACAATGTAAAGGACGCTATCGTCCAAAAATTAGTTTTGTAGTTCAGCCTGAAAAGCATGTGAATCTACAGTACAGTATTTCGTTTACTTATACAGGTATGGGACCCGTTATCCAGAATGCTTGGAATTTGGGCTTTTCCAGATAAGGTGTCTTTCTATAATTTGGAAATTCATACCTTAAGTCTGCAAAAAAATAATTAAAATGTTGTATAAACTCAAAAGGTTTGTTTTCCTACCAATATGGATTAATTATATCTTAGTTGGGAAAAAGCAGAAGGTACTTTTTATTACAGCGAAAGAGGAAATATGTTTTATAATTTTGATTTACTTGATTCAACTGGGAGACAATCTTCCCGTATTTGGGACTTTGTGGATGACGGGTTTCCGGATAATGGATCAAATGAAAAAAGAAATGGACCCCTGGTCACACTGACCACAGCTAGAGAACAATTAATGCAACTTGCCCATCAGGCAGGGACTAGGCTGCGGAACTGACTATATCTGGAAATTGTCTGTGGGGGCTGCTGAATCTTCTTGCCTCTGCCACAGAATGACAGGGGGTAGTTAATCTTACCCTCTTGTATGTTTTGTGCATTGTTACAGCTTTATACACAAGTGGGTTTCTTCTGCATTGAATGGAGCTAACATAACCACAAGGTTGGTGAGTTGAGCAATGGTGGGTGCAGCAACTTATGGCATTGGCCTTTTTACTCCTGATTGATTGGAATCTTTCCATTTGCCCTGAGCAGCTGTTTTGCATAAAATCATAATGTTTAATTAAGTTTAATAATAAAAGATGTGACTTTTTCTCCTCCATATGAGCAGCGCTGAAGCAAGTAGCGAAAGCGCTACTGACTGGGAGTGGGAGTTTCCCCTTGTAAACAGTGGCGTTAATTCGCCAGCGTGTTCGCGCCTGGTGTCTTTGCGCAGGCGCAAGAACGGGGGTGACGTCATCGCGCAGCGCGCATGCGCTCATGAACGGCCTTATAAGGCAGCGCCTCCCACTGAGCTTCCTCTTGGCGCCCATAGGCCATGTGGTGGCATACCAACTGGGGTTCGCACGGTGATAGGGGGCCCAGCGGCTAATTTAGTTGAGGAGCTTCATGATTCCATGGCATACAGCTCTGAGGAAAGAGAGCTGCCCAATTTTGATAAGGCACCACCACAGGCCATTAGGCCTCAGCCTGTACACGCACCTGGGATTCATCAATCTCCTCCACCCCCTATTCAACCCTCCTCCCTTATACCATCCCGGCTTCCGGCCTCACTCCCTGCACATAGGGTTTCAAGCCAGTACAGGCGGGGGTCACATGGGATGGGAGGGTCGGTAGTGGTTAGGGATCTTGCATCACAAGGTTCTGGCGGGTGTAAACGTCATTGTAGCTCTGATAGGTCCCCAGATAGGTTTTTGGACAATAGGGGATCCTCCAGGCATAGGCGCTACGGTCCGGGGTACAGTGACCACAGCTCCTCCGCCTACCGCGCACGAGACACCTCCTCCTCAGAGAGAGACTCTGTTCGTCTTAAAAGGAAGGCAGCTACTACAGTTCCTGCTCAACAGACAGCGACAGCTACTCTAACGGTTCCCAACCCATTGTTACAGGCTGGAAGTGATGGCATTTTGCCGAGCAGCGCACAACAGCATACAGGTGAGCATGCTTGTTTGGGTGCTTGGGATCAGCTGAGAGGTAATTTAGAAGTCCTTAATGCTTTACGGTCTATTATGGGTAATTTACTAGGGACTGCTTCGGCAGCTTCTCAACCCTCTTTAGCTTGTCCTTTAAATACTCCTATTTTTGTGGTGTTACACAATTAGGGTGCCATATCTCCACTGATATCAGGGAAAAAATTTGGCGCAATTAATATATTGACATATGGTCTTTAATTTCACCGGATCAGCCCACAGTTGACCGGGAGAGGCATTTTGAAAAGCCTGACGACAAAAAAGTAAAAGTAGCAAAGACTTTTGGAAATTGGCTACAAGCCTTTTCGGTGCTGGCCTGTGTAGTGGGCCAGAAATTTCCCAATAAATGTTCTGAGCTTTTCGTGTACTTGGATTTAATCTATGGCGCCTACAAGACACATGGGGGCACTGCATGGTGGAGATATGACGAGGAGTTCAGGAGGCGGTTAGTGCTTAAACCGGATCTGGGTTGGGATAGCAAGGCGACTGATGTTTGGCTTCGGTTAATGACCTCACAGAGGTCGCAACCCTTTCAATATCCCACTGCACAACATACCCTTGGGGCACCCAGTGCAGCGGCCACTAGACGCCCCAGTTCCTGCTGGTTGTTTAATGAGGGACACTGCAGGTTCTACAGCCTGTATAAGTTCAAACACGAGTGTTCCACTTGTGGAGGAGCCCATTCGGCACTCCGATGCTTTAAGAAATTCAAACCTACTACCCGTATTGGCACCGGTAAGCCAGAAGACCCCGGTGAGCGTACGAAGGATGTCCCCGTGGTTAGACACTTATCCCAAGAAGCAGGAAGCCGCCCTACTTAGAGTCGGCTTTACCTATGGGTTTTTCATCCCTTTTCAGTAAACGTGAAAAGTGCCGTTGACAACCCGGGGGTAGTTGCGCTAAAACTAGCTAAAGAAGTCCAGCTTGGCAGGGTGGCCGGCCCTTTTGACTATTTGCCTTTTCACAATTTGCGGATGTCTCCTTTGGGCGTAGTACCCAAGAAGGAACCCGGAAAGTTCCGGTTGATACACCATCTGTCTCACCCAAAGGGTACATCTGTGAATGATGGGATTAGCAAAGCGGCGGCAGCAGTGTCGTATATTTCCTTTGATAGGGCTGTCTCCTTGGTTAGGGCAGCCGGCTCAGGGGCGCTCCTTGCTAAGTCGGACATAGAATCAGCTTTCTGGCTCCTCCCGGTCCACAATGATTGCTTTCATTTACTGGGGTGTCATTTCAACAATGCTATTTACTATGATATGCACCTACCTATGGGCTGTGCAATCTCCTGCAGGTACTTTGAGGTTTTCATTTTTGGAATGGGTAATACGTACTGAAACGGGGTTCAATTCGGCGCTGTACTACCTTGACGATTTCCTTTTTGTGGGGCCCCGATCTTCCAAGGTGTGTGGTTTGTTGTTGAACGCATTCCACTTTTTCATGCAGAAATTTGGGGTGCCAGTGGCACTGGATAAAACCGAAGGCCCCACTATGGTTCTTTCTTTTTTGGGCATAGAAATAGACTCCAATTTGATGGTTTTTAGGTTGCCGCAAGACAAATTGCAAAAATTGAAGGACGCCATCACGGTGACTCGACTCTGCAAAAATGTGACACTTCAACAAATGCAATCATTATTAGGGCTATTGGTTTTTGCCTGCCGCATTATGCCTATGGGCAGAGTGTTTTGCCGAAGGCTGTCTCTGGCCACTCGTGGTGTTGAAAAACCCTATCACCACATTTGCATTACTAAACAATTGCGAGAGGACTTAGGTGTATGGCACTCTTTCCTAGGCATCTACAACGGCCATACTTGCTTATTGGGTGAGGAGGTCCAAAACAGTGAGGTGTCCTTATATACTGATGCGGCTGGTTTGACTGGTTTTGGAGCCGTACTTGGGAATTCCTGGTGTGCGGGTCCTTGGCCAGCCACCTGGCTCGAGCTTGGTCTTTGCAGGAACCTAACTTTATTGGAACTATTCCCCATCGTAGTTGCCCTTGCCTGGCCAATCGCAAGATTTGTTTTTGGACGGACAATATGAGTGTGGTGCATTGCATTAACGGGTTATCTTCCTCCTCACTTCCTGTTTTGGCATTGCTGAGACATTTGGTGTATTTGTGCTTAGCCCATAACATTTGGTTTCGTGCTAGGCAAGTACCAGGGAAGGTCAACTCCATTGCTGATGCTCTTTCTCGTTTTCAGTGGTCAACGTTTCGACTGCTGGCTCCCGAGGCAGACGAGGAGGGTACAGAATGCCCAGCTTCCCTGTGGCCCCTGGTGGAGACAAATTTATGAGTTTGATACAGGCATCGGTTACGGCAGCGCCATGGAAAGGTTACGGTAATGCTTGGACTGAGTGGGTACAGATTTGGCATGGCAGGTCCTTAGCCAGTGACGCTGACAGGCTGCAACTCACGATAGATTATTTATTACACGTGAGGGCAAACGGCTATTCTGCCACAGTGGCTCAGAGACGTTTGTCGGGGCTTGCTTTTTATTTTAAGTTGGCGGGTTGGCATGACGTGATAAAACATTTTGTAAAGGGTGGAAGAAGGAAGTAGTTAAAAGGGAGAGCCGCCGGCCCGTCTCTTTTGCGTTGCTGTTTATTTTGGGTCTGCAGCTCCCCTTATGAGATTTCCCTGTTTCAAACTGCTTTTAGCTTGGCATTTTTTGGTGCTCTTCGCATCAGCGAACTGGTCCCCATGAGTAAGGTCAAAACAGGTGGCCTCCAGGCGGAAGACGTTATTCTTGGTAACTCCTTCATACACTTCCAAAAATCTAAAACGGACATCTATGGGCAGGGGACATGGGTGACTATTTCGGCGATTGATGACGTAGCTTGCCGGACAAGACTTGCGACCGCATTTGCGGCGGTTCGGAAGCAAGGTGTGTGTTTTTTGTCTCATGAGGATGGTTCCCTGCTGACTAGATATCAGTTTGACACTATTTTTAAGAAATGCTTGACTGCGTTGGGGCTCAACTCCAAGGAGTTTGGGACTCATTCCTTTCGGATAGGGGCAGCCACGGAGGCTAGTGTTCAGGGCATGAGTGAGGATCAATTGAAGAGCATAGGCAGATGGAAATCGAAATGTTATGCTGGTTACATTCGACATTTGAGCTTCTTACTAACTGAATTTTCTTTACAGACGGATCATCTCCTGTGGTACTACTGGTGGGGCACTCCTACATCTGTCGAGCGGCACAGCATGCGGAGAATCGTCCAGGGGGAAAAAACCTTGGTTTTTCCGGCACACGTGTGATTTGGCGAGGCATCAGTGGCATGCGGTGGCTGCAAGTACTCCCTGAGGTGGTTCGCTTTAGCCGAGCTTATGATGGCCCGCTGGTACTGGTAATTCACGCTGGGGGTAATGATTTGTGCCAAGTTCGGGTAGCTGAGCTAATTTCTCTCATAAAATCTGATATTGCTCGTTTCCCCCCATTTTTTATGGTTTTGGTTATAGTTTGGTCAGAGTTGGTGCCCAGGTTAGCGTGGGGGGTGCCCGCAATGTTGCTGCAGTTGATAGATCCCGCACCCTGCTTAATCAAAGAATCTCGCGTTTTGTGCGTAGCCAGGGCTGCGTGGTGGTTAGGAAATGGCAATTGGAAACGGATACCCCCTTGTTAGCTGACGTGGTTCACCTTAATGAGGTCGTTTTAGATATATTTTTGTCGGGCTTGTGTGATGGCGTAGGGAGAGCCATTTCTCTTCTGGGTGGAGGTCGGAGTTCTGTGTAGGATTACACGAACTCCTAGTGGCGGTTATTGATCCTTTGCCTGTATTCGGCCTAGTATAAAAGGCGACACCACATGCCCACTGCACGCAGTGGCCGGCATTCGGGGTAAGATATAAAAGGTCATATACTTGACAGTTAACGAGATACGTTTTGAAATGGCAAGGATCGGGAATTAAATAAATATATATAAATAAAGCTGTGGCCGACTTTCACTCACTATTCTGTTTCAGTGTGTTTTATTCATAAATTAGCATCAAAGGGCTTATCCCTAGCTGGGCATAAATGTTAAGTTCCATAGGCTTAAACATCTTCACAGTCTGGCTGTACTGTTTGGTTTCATTCAGGCTGGGTGGGTTAGATGATTACATACTTATAGTCTCTACCATGTCACCCTCCACTGTGACAGGACTCCCTCCCACCCTACCCCTGAGTGGCCCTATAGCCTGTATTACAAACTTTTTTTTATAATTTATCATCTATTAGCTTCATTCATTCCATTAAATGAACCGTAATATAATCATGTATTTTTTGCAAGAATCCAATGGTCCATCATATGTACTATATGTGAATATATGTATCCCTCTACTCCTGGATTATTTATTGTAAACAACTAATTTGTTGCAGCCATTACTCCCTACATTTGAAAATTGTAAAGAGGGAGAAAAACATCAGTAAGGGCATCACAACTTGCTCATGCTGTCACAGCGGAAGGAAAGTCCCTCTCTGTTATGCAATCAGTGGGGAAAAGAATCACATTGTATATAATATACTACTTGCTTGTGATGTATAGAATCAAAAGCAGCTTTTGTGTTCCAGCTGTTAGATCCCCTTTAATTTGTCTTTGCTGCAGCCCATGCTCTTTTCATGTGAAAGCTATAAAAGCACCACTAATTTGATTTAAAAACAACCAAGAACAAAAAAAAAAATTAAAAGAATAACATCAGGCACAATTCTGGTTCCTCTTAAATCATTCCCACAATAAAGTCCAATCTGTGTTTGACTTGTGGATTATTTTGTCTTGCACATGTGAATACATTCATACAGAATGCGGATTCCCGTGCAACTGCACAGATGTTAACATCACTTGCTCACTCAGGATAAAAGGTTTCTTTTGAAGGCACTTTATTTTATTAGCTCCGTTCATTTGAACACAATATGGTTACCAGACAACAAATATATATGGCTCTATAAGTAATATTAATATGCATTGTATCTTTTATAAAATGCAGTATTTCTGCAAAGCAGCATATTTCAATTCAAAGGGGAACAAATGTGTTTTATATATATTATCAATATATGCCAAATCTCTGCTCCCCCTCTCTAACTGCACCATCTATACTCCTGAACATGAGTCCACTCCCCAAACCCATCATAAAAGTCAAAGAAGCCAGTGGGGTTGGCAGCTTCTATGTCTCATTGGTTCATTTACTGACCCTGGCTCTGACTGACAAACACAAGCATGCACAATTGATGTCAGAGCTTAATCGGTTTCAACAGCCTGGTCGACAGTCGCTTCTCCAACACCTAGGCTGTTACTACTGTTTTACTTGCAGCTGTTATATGCATGGGTTATAGCCTGGACATGTTGCTTGAGCGTGCAACCGTCAGTAAAACCAGGATGTGTTCAAAGAGGTCATCTTAGCTCAAATTATCCTCTTCCAACACCCAGAAACTTCCATTACATTTAAGGACTCCACTATCACCCCTTCTCCCCAGACCGAGTCAGGCCCGGACTTGTGGCGAGGCCACAAAGGCCTGGACTTAGGGCAGCAACATTTTAGGGGCAGCATGCCACCCAGCTGCATCCTAAGGAGCATTGGGGACATAAAGTTCCCCAGTGCTCCAGTGCTTGTCAGCACACTGATGCAGCTGCAGAGGAGGGGTTGAGCGCAGTAACGTTTCAGTGCCGGGACCATGCAGCCTTGGGGTGCCACGCCATGGAATGCGGCCCTGGACGCAGTGACTTGGGGGTTTTCATAGATCCTGCCATATCCTTCACTCCTCACATCAAAAGCTAAATCATGTCACTTTCACTCATGGAATATTTCCAGAATTGTACAATTTAAAACATAAGAGTTATATAACAATTAGTCAGCTATCATGTCACATGGTGAGTACTGCAAGATTCTGTTGATTGGCCTATATCTCCAGAAAGTGTCACAGCTCCAGTCCATAATAAATGCAGCTCCAGGTTCATAAACATCACCATTGCCATGCACTCCTACCATGGCTTCCACTATCATTCATGATAAAATATAAACTACTGACCCTGACATTAATGGGATCTACTCCTCACTCAATGCCTCTTCACCTTCACATTTTCAAGACTGTCTGATTTTCTTCCAATCTTTCAGTCACATCTGGCCTAACATTGCTTCATGATTAGTGATGAGTGAATTTATTCGCCAGCCATGGATTTGCGGCAATATTCAGAATTTTGTCATGTGAGAATTTTTCACGAAACTGCGGCAAAAATTTGCCGCTGAAAAATCGCAAAGAAAAACAACCGTTGACTTCAATGCTTTGCTGTTTTGCAATTTTTTTTTTGGTGAAGCAAAACGGGACAGATTCGCTTATCACTATTCATGATACATTATATGCCGCTGCTAACTGCCAAGTCCAATATTTAATACTCTCACCCTTCTGACTCCTGATCTTGCCCAGCACCACATTGTGTGTCTCAAAACCCCTCAGAGCTGGGTCAAGAAAATGTTGCACCCAAAGCTGCTGCTGCTCAGACCCCACCAGGGTGTGCGCGCACTCACATGCACTCAAGTGCACTGGCAATCCTCCTTTACAAAAAAAGGAGGTACATGCCCTGCACCCCACCAGCATTGGGCCCTAGTCATGTGCCTTTTCTGCCTACCCTGGACCCACTTATATAATAAGAATGCAACCTCTAATTGTATTGGACAGTTGTACACAAACTGTTTTGATTTATAACCTTTCTATTGTACATTTAGTATCAAAAATACTATTTATAGTAGTGATATAAATCCTACCACTGGAGGGGATATAAAGCTTGCTGTTTTGTAATTACGTTATGTTTCACTATGACTCTTTTTATTGGCTTAAATGTAACATTTTTATTTTCAATCTCTAGTTGCAATAATGTCAATCAAAATGCAGCCACATCACTGAAAAACCTCAACAAAACAAAAATCTCTATCAACCAAATGACATTAAATGTATGTTTAATTTGTTAATTATACAGTGACAGGTCAGCATAAACAGTGATTGGAGACAGAAAATACTGGTATATATAATAAATTAGCAAGCAAGTAATAAAATTAACATATTCATATGTTATGTGAGCAAAGCTAGTCATTAGAAAAGGCCTTTCACACTCTGTAATAAAGGGGTATGTGCACCAGGCTGCATTACAGTGTTTCCATATGTAAATAGATGCGAATTACTGGACTAGCGTTCCTGTGCCTGTTTTAACTCATTCTAATCCAAATCCTTTTAAAATCAAACATTTTCAATTCTGCAAAATTGGTTTCCTGGAAGACTCTTGTACCCAATACATTTTTTAAAATTCTTATATCAAATTTGATTTACCATATAGGTAATTTTCATTTAATCTATCAGGATTATATAGAATGTCTTATTTTTAGGTAATTTTCAATTGGTCTTTATTTTTTTTACTGTTTATATTTTTTTTTACTCATTTGCCTATTCCAGCTTTCAAATGGGGTTTACTACCCATTGCGCTGTGCAGTTACAATTTTATGGTTAACAATTTTTCTATTCAGGCCCTCTTTTATTTCAGTTCTTATTCAAATCACTCTCTGTTTGTTAGGGTAAATATAAAAACTAGGGATGCACCGAGGCCACTATTTTGGATTCGGCCGAACCCTGAGTCCTTCACAAAAGATTCGGCTGAATACCGAACCAAATCCGAATCCTAATTTGCATATGCAAATTAGGAGTGAGAAGGGGGAAAAAAATCCTTCCTTGTTTTGTGACAAAAAGTCATGCAATTTCTCTCCCGCCCCTGATTTGCATATGCAAATTAAGATTCGGATTTGGTTCGGTCAGATAGAAAGATTCGGCCAAATCTGAATCCTACTGAAAAAGGCCGAATCCTGGTTTCGGTGCATCCCTAATAAAAACTAAAAAAAAACTAAAAGAGCCAGCGCACAAAGGCTCCAGGAGTACAAACGTATTAATTAAATATAATGTAGCATTTCTATGAAATGTATAAAAGATACCTATATTTATATATTGACTCCATTTGACGTTTGACACCACTTTTAGAAAGTTACAGGATAAGTTGACCTTTCACCAAAGAAAATTATATGGCAGTATAAGAGACCTTATCATCAGCTAGGGATGCTTACTCACAAAATGGTTACAAAGTTTTAGTGTTGATATCAGTAGAGCTATATATCCTAGAAGTAAGAAGCAGATGTGATTACTGCAGACTGATATCAATGCTCAAACTCTGTAAACATTTTGTGAGTACCCATCCAGCTTTTAGATTTAATATGGTTCCTTGGTTGGAAGGGAAAACAATTGTGAGTTGACAGAGAACTGTAATTTTACAAGGCTTTTGTCAACTATTAAAGAATAAATTGGACCCTAGCAACAAGATAGCTTCCACCCTTTTTCTGTAAGGGTAGTGGTCATTTACAGACCCCCATTAGCCTCCTCCGCTGCTACCTTCCTTTCTGACTCTCTTTCTTCCACTGTACTGACAGCCCTGCAATAATCCTTGGACATTTTTAATTCCATATTGATAATGCTTCACAACCCTGGTCTTCTTGTCTTCTCTACCTAACCTCCTCCAGCAGTGGACAACCACCTATACTAATAAGTCTGGATCCAGTGTTTACTAAAAAACGTTCTCTCTCTCTGGTTTTAACAGTGACCCCCTTCCCCCTTTCTGACTATCATTTGGTTACATTTTCTATCTCTCACTCTCCTTCCCCACCTGCTCCATCCCCCACTGTCTTAACTCAGAATTCCCGTGACATTGGCCCTCGGCCTTAGCTCAGTCTTTCAGGTCCAGTCTTTCCTCTTTTAGGGAGATGTCTGATCCTGATACCCTTGTAAGTAAGTATAATCACATACTGTCATCCACCATTGGCACATTTGTCCCTTATAGGCTAAGTGATCCCCAAAACCCACACCCCTGGCTGAATGCACAAATCAGATTCTTAAACTCCTGTACAAGAACGTATGTTGTACGCAAGCAGAATTTATTCATTATAAATTTCTAATGTGATGCCTCAATTCTGCCTTTTGAAGGTCAAGCAACAGTACTACAGTACCCTTATAAACAATCACAAATCCAACCCACAATGCCTGTTTTCTCTATTCGGTATGATTCTACATCCCTCATTGGGCAACCTGACACACGCCCCACAGGACTTTGCTGTTTCTTTAAAGACAAAGAATCCATCCGCAATTGTATTCTTACGTCTACTAATGCAAACCAGCTCCTTTTTCCTAAGCCGCCTTATGTATGTCTTAATTCCTTTCTTCCAGTCTGAAGTCTAAAAGCTTCTCTTGTCCTACCCACTCCCCTATGTTTTCTTCTCTGCTTAAACACTGTGCTGCTGAGCTTACTCCAGCACTTACTCACATCTTCAATTCTTCTTTGGCTTCTGGAACCTTCCCATCTCCTTTAAACAGGCCTGTGTAAAACCTGTTCTTAAAAAGGCCACGCTTGACCCGTCCTATCTGTTGACTTACAATCCTGTCTCACTTCTACCACTTGCCTCAACTCCCAGAATGTATAGTGTTCTCCCGTTTTACTTTGTACACACCCATAATCTGATAGACCCTCTCCAATCTGGTTTCCGACCTGCACACTCTACTGAGACTGTGTTGTGCAGAGTTACAAATAATCTTCAGGTTGCTAAAGTCAGAGACCACTCTCTCCTGATGCAAATTCTGTATTTGCTTGGTATCCTTAAATAGGCTGCATCTTGGCTCTCTTCTTCCATCTCTAACCATTTGTTCACTGTCTCTTATGCTAATGAAACCTCATCAACTGTTCCACTTGATGTAGGGCTGCCACAAGGTTCTGTACTTGGCCTATTGTTGTTCTCCCTGTACACCCTGTCTTTGGGAGATCTCATCTACTGATTTGTCTTTAATTATCATCTGTATGCTGATAATACCCAAATATATTTATCCACCCCTTCATTAACAGATGAAACCAAGGCTCAAATCTCTAACTGCCTCCTAGCAATCTCCAGCTGGATGAACCAGTGCCACCTCAAGCTCAACAAAAACGAAACTACTCATTTTTCTACCTAAGCTTGGTTCTTCTCCCCATTTACTATCTCTATTGATCACATGCTCATTAACCCCTTCAACTCAGCACGCTGTCTGGGGGTAATCTTTGACTCCTCTTTCTCGAATCACATTAACACCAGTGTCAAAACGTATCACTTTTTCTTACACAATATTGCCAAAATGCATGCTCTCATCCTATCCCGACTAGATTACTGTAACCTTCTACTAACTGGCCTCCTTAACTTCCATCTCTTCTCTCTACAGTCAGAATTATCCTCCTCTCATCCAAAAGGGTACAGGCCTCTCCCATCCTGAAGTCCTTATCATGGCTTCCCATAGAATAAAAAATAACCTACAAACTCCTCCTCATAACCTTTAAAGCCCTTCCTCTGCACCTAACTACATCTCATCTCTTGTTTCTCTATACACTCTTGGCCGAATCCTCTGTTCCTCTTAGAGCAGCCGCTTAGTTGCACCCCCCCACTTCTACTGTTGTTTCCCACATTAAACACTTCTGTCTTGCTGCTCCTTATATTTGGAATGCCATTCCTGAATTTCTTCAGGACAAAAAAACCCCTTTGAACAAATGAATTGAACATTTCAGCACAACAGCTGGCATTAAAATCAGCAGATTGATACAGCACAAGGTTGACATAACGTCTTGGGTAGCAAAATTGGCCACTGCTAAGTATGAAGACAGTGCTACTTACTAGTATCAGTTTCCAACTTGAAATGTTTAGGTGAAAAAAATGTAACCATTAAGGACTATTTACTGCTCCTTTAAAGCTAAATTAGCCCTTTAAATAAAAATGACAATGAAAGAAGATGACTATCCCATTACTGCTGCAAAAATTCATTGTCACCAATGAATAGGTGGAATGTTGGTAACATTGAGAAATAGCAAATACTTTGATTTGGTGGTTACAGAAACTACATTTTTCATTTAAAACTCGTTTGCATGATTTTTCTTTGTTCACATCCATTATAAACAACCCTCGCCTCCATGTAAGAGAATATTTCCATTGTAACCTCTCAGCCAGTGTTGCCCTTTTCTTATTTTTTCCATTTATTTTACATCCCCAGCAAACCTGAACCTATTGTTTTCAGCAGTGACCTTGACGGCTAATGGAGAACGAAGTGCAGCTGCAAGGACATACATGAAAAAGTAGAGATTATGTGAACAAAACATGGCTTTTTAACCACTTCTGTCATTTCAAAATAACAATAGCTTTATATGTACATTTGCTCTGCAGCTCTCCAGGTTGGTATTTCAGTAACTAGTTGCTAGGGTCTGATTTTTTCTTAGCAACAAGATCAGTCAGATGAAGTATGTGTAGGTAAACTTTTTGTAGGAAGAGATATGGGTCAGTCTGTCATCACGATCATGTTTACTCTATGGTCTTCGTTGTTTATACAGAGAAGAACAAACTAATCTATTGATATTACATCCTTCTGACCAATAGGAATTATTTCTCGATTACGCAACAAATTTACATTATTCATAACAAGATTATAAATAAAAGTAGAACAACAAAAAGTTGTCTCATTGCTCATATCCCCGATATGGATAAAAGTGGAAAATAAAAGTACGTGAAGCAAACATCAGTATGGAAATGTATTCCTCTATGTACATTGCTCACATTCTGCTGGCAAAAATAAAAATTCATTTCAAGAAAAGTTCATTTCGCTAAGCTACAGTGGGAATGAACAGCTGTACAGAAGTATGTGGAACTAAAATAGAAGGGCTTTATATTATAAATCTTCACATGAAAGTGCAAGAAAGTCACTGGTGAAACAGGATAGCAGAATTGAAGGGAACCGACTGACCAAAATGCTGCTCTGTGTGTCTAATTGCAAACCATTTCTGGAATATTCACTTGCGCAGGGAAGTGTAATCAGATGTTATAGCTATTTCCTGTATCTCACAGAGCTTCAGTTCTGTTATGCTTTATGGCTGAAGTTATAGCTATCTATAAGGCACAGCAGGAGACCAGTGTATTATCCTACCCCTCATTGTGCACGCCACTGGTTCATGGTGTCATCATATGCGTCATGTGTCATGACTTTGGGGCATGTGTGTAAGGATGCAATAGCATGTTTTGATATGGTTGTGTCATTTCTCAGCACCCTTTTGCCTTGAACTTTTTGCATTGCACCCTTGCCCAAGCTGGCTACTGATTCATCAGTGCCCACTCATGCCTGTTCTGGAGTATTTCTTAGTTTTTCCTCTTTTTCCTCATCACAATCCTTGCCTCTTTCCTTTTGTTCTAATTTGTGTCTAGGTCTTTGCTTCATCTTAGTATTTACCTTGCCTATCAGTTCTGATCTCAGAAGTACATAGGTCCCCATTCATTTCTGTTGCAGAACATTCAAAGTGGGACATTCACTTAGATTCATTGTTGCGCCAGCGTCCGCTTCGCCACACTTCGCCGCACTTCGCCAGGAGTATTTTCGCCAGCACTACGCAAATTCACTAAAATCCGAAGATGCGCTCAGGGGAATCGTAAGGTTGCGAAGTTGCGCTAGCTTTAATTCGCAAAGCAAAGTTACGCTAGCGATGCTTAATTTGCATACGGCCAAATTCAAGTTACAATGGAGGTATATGAAGCATCACTACACAAGACTGGGAAACCTTCAAAACAGCAAATAAAATTTTTATTTTGCCCTACACATGTGCCCACTGTATAGTTAAGGTGCCACGAGTTAGGAAATGTAGGGGGGAAGGAGGGTAGCCCCAAAAAAAGTTTCAATCTTTTTCAGCCTATCACCCATAAAAAATGAAAAACCGCCAGCGTTTTTTGGGACTTAGAAAAAATGTTAACTTTTTTTGAAGCAATCCCTATCTACTCTATTGCACTTCGCCTGGTCTGAGGTGGTGAAGGAAGTCTGGCGTAAAAGGTAGCGTCAGTGAATTTGCGTAGTTACATCCGTTTCGCGAATTCGCCAGGCGTAAGGGTGCGAAGTAACACTAGCGAATTTACGCCAGCGTCCGTTAGTGAATCGGCGATTTAATGGAACTGCGCTACGCTGGCGCATTCACGCTAGCGTTAGGTGTTTCGTTGTTTAGTTTATTGGCCCCTCAGGCCCCAAAGGGCATCGGTGGAGACTAGTGCTGGAAAGGGTAACCCTTCCTACATGGACTAATAAGAACTTTCGTCCAGCTGTCAAGCCAGGGTTCCAATCTTTCTGTTGTCATACCATCTTCCGAACAAAACATTCAGATTCTATCTTAATGCAATTGTTTATATCACTGAAGGAGAATTAGCAGAGTAATTAAGACAAAAGGCACAGAGATCACTCTCTTGAGGTTTTGTCTTAGATGTCTTGGTGGTTTGTATTATTTTTTTGGTTTACACTCTGTAACCATAGCTAGATTTTTCTATCATATACAATATACTTCTCTTTTAGTTGGAACCAAGCTAGTTTACTTTTTTTTATTGTCAAATTCATTGTCCGACAACCAAGCTACAACTGAGAGCAACAATCAAGCGGATCAGAGATTGCAAATGCTATAGGAAAGAAAGGTTCTTGTCTCCTGTCAAAATCTGTGTGCTCATGTTTCATCTCAGAATTGCTGACACCTCGTGTGCTGTCTCAAGAGCTCCCAATGGATTGAAAGAATTGCTTGGTTCTGAAGAATGATGTTATGACAACTCATGACTGCTTTAGATTGATCTGTGGCTTTCTAGACACTGCTCTAGAAGATCATGTATTCTTATGCAGGAAAGTGTCCATTTTTTATTGTTATTAGGGCAACATAAAAATGTTACATTTGGAACTAGCACAAGCCAGACTTTGGGCGAGTCCTCAAAGATTTTTCAAAAATGAAAGAGCTACTCAGATATTGTATTATCAGATTATGTTAGTGAAGATCCTTTCCTTCTGTTTTATTGCAGCTGTTTACGGGTTGGTAAATAGTAAATACAGGTATGAGATTTGTTATCCAAAAAGTTATGAATTACAAGAAGGTTGTCTCCCATAGACTCTATTTTGATCAAATAATTTCAAATTTTTTAAAATGATTTTGTTTTCTCTCTGAAATAATAAAACTTGATCCCAACTAATCCTTATTGGACGACAAAGCAATCCTATTGGATTTTTTTTAATAACTAAATGATTTTAACAGACTTAACGTATGGAGATACAAATTACAGAAAGATCCCTTATCCAGAAAACAAACTCTGTTCTTTAAACATGTGTGGATTATAGATATATGAATTACTGTATCAGTGAAACATTTAGGGGCTTATTTCTTATACCTCAAATTTTTCTGGTCAAGTTTTTAAAGGGGAAAACGCTCATATTTTTAGAGGGTAAAAAAGCCTTGAATTTTTCAAGATTTCTTATGTCTGAAGCTGCTACAATTTCAAATCCGAAAGTACTCCAGCTTAAAACCTGTCAAAATCATGTAGAAGTCAATGGCAGAGGGTCCCTTTAACAAGTTTCTTACCTTCAGAATTCTTGACACTTTGGGGTGTTTGCATTGGTTTTCGTTCAATAATCTGATAAATTCAAGTTGTCGAGGCAACAATTCAAGTCGCATTTTCGGGGCATCAGACTCAAAACAGTTGCACGATTGGAATTGACGCATGATCTTGTCACAAATTTTTCACGTACCTATTTTATAGAGAATTATGAAGGGTAAATTAAGAGGATTTGGGAGTTTGGTCCATTTTTTTTAAAGGAGAAGGAAAGTCATCCCGCACTTGGGGTGCCAAATGTCAGGCACGCACAAGTGATTGTATTTACTTTCCTAAACCCCAGTAAGCATCACGGAGGGCTTCTCTTCCCTCTTTCTGCGCATGGATGTGCATCTGCAGTAGAATGAACTTTAACTAACAAGTTGTCTATTTCGTTCAACTTTTCATGCGTTTGCCCCGGGAAATTTGAAGCAAGAAAAAGAGATAAATCAGGCCGGTGCAGTTTTCTGCTGATAGGAGCACCGGCCCGGGGTTTCAGGTAAGTCAATACAATCACTTGGGGTGCCTAACATCTGGCACCCCCAAGTGCAAGATGACTTTCCTTCTCATTTAAAAATATAGTGAGAAAAGTCAAGTTTAATAGATACTCCTCTTAATATTAATGGTTGTTTTCTACTGCCACGTTGCTATTTGCATTTTGTTGGCTGTGAAATATATTTTGATGTGTAGGTGAGATAAGATTACCTGTGGCTTTGACTGAAACATATGTACTACATGGTTTGAGATTTTGCAAGTAATGCTGCACAATGACCATTAAATCTGCAAGTAATTGATTCACCCTTCATTTGCTTGGTCTTTGATTAACATGCTCTCAAGTCTCACATTAATCATTAGAGTAATGTGCTGCTTATTGTCGTTTAGGCTTATACTATTGATACCACTGCAATGTTCTTGTCTGAATTTGCTAAAGCATGATGTGTGTTGGTGGGCCGGGTTATCGGTGTATATATATTCACTTTTGAGATATGTATGAAAGATTATTCTGCCTAGGAGTCTGGCTAATTTATCTTTGTATGCAACTTGCTGTCTTGAAGGCAGAATTAAGTGCCCTTTTTCCACATTCATATATTCAGTAACATCTACAAGATACACAGGTCCATGTGAAAGAGAGAAATGCTGAAGTTATATACTATGACCTGTTCAAAGCAGCAATGTTAGCGTTGGACAAAATTATGGTTATTAAGTGCAGAATATATTGTTCCCACTTGAGCATTGCAAAGAGTTCTACATGGCACCGGGAACAGTCATTTACAGAGAAATTGCTTTTGACCTAGCTCTTTGATTCCACATTACAGTAAAAAAAAGGAGAGAGATCAAATTATGGATAAATGTCTTAATATAAAAAAATTAAACTACTGGGTATTGTAGACAACCACTTGTGAGGCCTCACAACTCCAGATAATATAAGCACGTTGGATTTTGCAAGCTTTTAATAGCCCTTAGGAGTATACTTCATGATGAACAGCTACGCTTTGCACAGACAAGAGCTTTCAAGTAGATTGGCTGAAGGATTAGACAACATTCAGCTACAATTTACAGTATTTAAAGTGAAACCGTCCTTAAAAAGAATTCCCAAATACTTAAAGGGACAGTAAACGCTGTATTGTAACTATAAGCACAGGCTATACTGCATAATACCTTATTTTTAAAATTTATACTTTGTTTTCCAGATAATGCATTTTATATTGTTATCTAAAAAGCATACAAAGGGGGGGGGGGTCAATCAATGCACATTCCTGGTCCTTTGTCTCATAAGTAATCGAGTATCTATGCAAGTGCATTACAAAAACAGGATTTTTTTTTGTTGTTATGATTATAAAATTGGTAAGCCACCATTCCATATGGTGGTCCCTAACTATTTACCTCTGGTCATAGTATTCAAAGGCTGGAACCTTCCTGCATTTCTTGAGATAATTGTCTCTGACTTGGGCATTGATTTCAATCAGACGGCCACCATTAAATTTAAAGGAGATTGCCAAAACCACAGCCTTGGTTCTTCAGGCTTAATCCTTCCCCGCTATTAAGACAGAGAGAGAGACTGCCCAGACCAGACCAAATTACAGGATGACTGTTTCCCATAGACTCCCCTTTAATCAAATAA
Organism: Xenopus petersii; assembly: GCA_038501925.1. NCBI lineage: Eukaryota > Metazoa > Chordata > Amphibia > Anura > Pipidae > Xenopus > Xenopus petersii. Next base: position 85,610,271 of record CM076677.1, read on the forward strand.
TTCAAATTAATACAAATGTTTCCTTTTTCTCTGTAATAATAAAACAGTACCTTGTACCTTGTTCCAACTAAGATTTAATCCTTATTGAAGCTGAAACAATCCTATTGGGGTTAATTCATGTTTACATTATTTAATTGACTTAAGGTATGGAGACCCAAATTACAGAAAGATCCCTTATCCGTATTACCCCAGGTCCTGAGCATTCTGGATAGCAGGTCCCAAACCTGTATTCCTGGTTTTAAGAAAACAAAAGCAGAATCAGTAAAACATTCATATATTCCAGGAAAAACACAGCAAGTCAGAGCAAATAACATAATCATCTTTTAATATCAATATTAAACAATTAAACAAAAATAAATAGTGGTTCTTTAGAAATCGTTGTGCCACACATCTATTCTGTAGTAGGTGATAGAATAAAATAATATGCAAAAAAAAAAAAACTAAGGTAGGAAATGTTCCAGACATTATGCATGCTGGGATACAAGGAAAATAATGGGTTATCCAGGAGAACATGGAGATAACAGGGTCATTGAAGCAGTGTCCATCAGAGTCCTTAACCTCTAAACCAATTTCAGGCATTGCATATGAAACGCACTATTGATTGTCATATATATTTCTAAGTTACCGAGAACAGATTCTCTTCCATAGAGCATGATGTATTCATGTGGAGGTGTAATCATGGTCAGGAACTGCCTGCTAATCAGTGTAATGATTGCTCAGAGAGGCACTTAGAAAGTGTTAAGTAATGCCAGAATGTATTTTGCTAGAAAATAAGGCTATAAAATTCCTTCTGTGAAGTGTTCCTGTGCTAAAACGAATTTCTGCTTCTTCATAAGCCAAATTCATTTTCATAATATTTTCCCTTTAAAGGAGTATTTCTAATTAATTTTCTGCCTTAGAGATTAATTACCAGATACTTTGGAGATGGCTGCAGACCTAAACAGAGCAAAATATTTACTGGTAAATTGCAAAAACTAAACTTGTAACAGCCCCAGATCTAGTGAAATAGAAACAATCAATAAGATGAAAGTGACAGTTATTGAAGGAGTCAAAAGCAATGTTTCTGAAATATATTTGAGGAGAGTGAAAAAAAAAATACATATATAATATCTTCTTATTGCAGACATTATATCGATGCCAGAATTCTACAAAAGCATTTAAAGGAGAACTAAAATTCAACAACAAATAATGCTAGTCCGCCACTGGTTGCACATATTGCTAATCCCTGTATGAATATAATGTTATATGTGAAAAAAAATAGCACCAGTTTTTTTTAAAAGGGAAGGCATTTTCACAAAAGGTTACATACAGTAATATAAAGTGCAGAGAATTTCTTCTTCTGTCCCCAAGTAGCTCCCCACCTTCTTTTCACTTTAAGTAGTAGTATCCTAAAAGCCAAGGCATACTACATCAGCTTTGATCGGTCACAAATGTACCATCATTTTTGGCTAACGTTTTCATGATTTCTGATGGCCCTTAAGCTTAGCTTCTCAACAAAAGCTTTGAGTATAGTGAGCATGTGCAGTGTCACTGGCATCAGAAAGACAGCATCAAATGGGAATCTATTATTGACAACTATTAAGACAAGGTCCGTATACAGGGGCTGCTGAACCTCTGGGCTGGTACAGTAAGTTTAGAATATAAAATAACTCTTTCGTTTTTTAGGCTTTAGTTCTCGCTTAATTTAAATTATCAAATTTATATGAAAGTCTTTGGAAGCAATCACTTATTTATAATGGAACTATTAAGGCTATAGAACATTTTGACCACCACTAAAACTCATTACCAAACTGTCACTGCTTCCTATTCCAAAGAGTGGAAACCCCACTGCCTATGACAGTCACTGGAGGGCACTTCATGGCAAGGCTTATTTGTTAAAACATCACCTATAATATAGGCTTTAGTGCTGTCTCAAATGCAGGCAGATTAGGCCCATGTTAGTTAGTGGGAAGACAGAAAATCGCTGCTGGCAGTAAAATAAAAGAAAAGTAAATACTCTCTCAGTCTCCAAGTTAATTAATTTAGTTAATTTCCCAGAATTGATTAATTGAGGTGCTTAGATCTGGGTGTTCATCTGATGAGACCTTGATGACACAAAGACCATTAAATACTTCTCAGTACTAAAGTAAAAATGAATATAGGTTAGAAAATAAAAATGATCTAATATGATTTCATTTGTTTTCATACCCCAGCTTCTCCTGGAGCTCTGCAAAATAAGCACAATTATATAAATGTACCATTCACTGCTACATCCACAGGTGACTGCTGCCCCCCTTCAAGCATAGGCACTTGCCACACATATAAAAATACTATTATATATTATAAAGCCGATAGAAAGATTTAACCAACAAAAATGTTATGTTAAAAATATGATTTTGGTCAGCAAACTGGCCATGGATGTAAAAATGCCAGTTGGAACATCATTTTCTTAAGCATCAAACCGACTATATCAAATAGTCAATATGCCTTCTCGAGCTTCGTGGTGTCCCAGGGATACAAATTACAAGGCAGCAGCTTTTGGGACAACTCCACCACTCTTTTTATCATTTTCTCGCATTTTCTTCATGAACCTGAGCAAGTGGCCTTATAATTTATTCCATTAATTTATAATTATTGACTCCATTTCCTATTTATCTATTGGAATTACTTTGGGAATCAAATCTATTTATTAATTACTGCACAGCATTTTTGTACTATTTATTTAGCTTACTGATGAATTCTTAAGTGAATTGGCGCTTCGATTGAATCAAGTGATTGTTTCTTAATTAGAATTATTTATCACTTCAAGGAATTAATTCATATCCTTGCACTGCACTTTAGTTACTAAACTTAACTTAAAGGGATACTGTCATGGGGAAAAAAAAAATTTTTTCAAAATGAATCAGTTAATAGTGCTGCTCCAGCAGAATTCTGCACTGAAATCCATTTCTCAAAAGAGCAAACAGATTTAATTAGATCATATTCAATTTTGAAATCTGACATGGGGCTAGACATTTTGTCAATTTCCCAGCTGCCCCTGGTCATGTGTCTTGTGCCTGCACTTTAGGAGAGAAATGCTTTCTGGCAGGCTGCTGTTTTTCCTTCTCAATGTAACTGAATGTGTCTCAGTGAGACATGGGTTATTGAGTGTTGTTTTTAGATCTACCAGGCAGCTGTTATCTTGTGTTAGGGAGCTGCTATCTGTTTACCTTCCCACTGTTCTTTTGTTTGGCTGCTGGGGGGGAAAAGGGAGGGGGGTGATATCACTCCAAATTGCAGTACAGCAGTTAAGAGTGATTGAAGTTTATCAGAGCACAAGTCACATGACTTGGGGCAGCTGGGAAATTGACAATATGTCTAGCCCCATGTCAGATTTCAAAATTGAATATAAAAAATCTGTTTGCTCTTTTGAGAAATGGATTTCAGTGCAGAATTCTGCTGGAGTAGCACTATTAACTGATTCATTTCGAAAAAAATGTTTTTTCCCATGACAGTATCGCTTTAAGCACCTGCACTTTATGCACCCATTAGGTGGATCAATTAGTGTTATTTTTAATAATTGATTTCCTGATCTTAAGTTACTATCGATGAATAGAAGAGTAATATTTGTGGAGTGACGTTTATATGTCATAAGAGGTCAAGTGGGGTACTTTTTCTTCTCCTTTTTTGCAATTTCTAGACATTTCTAGACTTTAGAAAAGATGTGCAGTACCCGTTAAGTACCCAGCAAGATAGGAATGTTCAAGTTTTCATGTGTATCTATGGCAGCACTAATCTGGGATATGGCAGGGTAAAACTAACCATTTACAGTATGTTCTAATAAAGAAATACACGCACCATTAAAATTTATGGTGTGAAAATTAGCAATAACATGCTCCATCTGTATCATTCTGAATCCAAGAAAACCATTTTAGCATTAAAAAAATACTGTAGTTTATTGTTGTGTCTGTTTCTTTATTTATTGAGTGTTAAGCTGGTATTGGAAGAAAAGACTACCCAACCCTTTAATTCACAGGCTCTAAATCTACTCATCCTTGACAGAGGACAAAAAAAAACCCTTGCCATAAAATGTCAGTTAAATATGGGCCTTGTGCTGTGATTCAGGTGTCAAACATTCCAAAATGACTGTTACAGTTGTTTTTTACTTACAATTCTTCGGTGACGATTTTTTTTTTTTTTTTTTTTTTCAAACTTGTTTTTATTATCACAAATAAGTAAGGTCACATAGCATATTTGTTCATTTTTGCAAGTTAGTATGCAGTGAACGTGACATCACATATATAACATTTCAACAGTTTTACAAACAATTAGTTCAGCTTAAGTCATTGGTTTAGAGAGGATGTCCTGTATGATTTAGCTCAAGTATGAGGTGAGCATTCTATTGACTTGATAACTTCTGGGAGGCTCAGTATCAGCTTGTTGTTGTTCTCGTTGTATGTTAGCCAGGTATCGGGACGATTCCACGACCAGAGGGTGCCCTTTTAAGGATTCCATGTCGTACCATGATGTGTGTTTGAAGGTATATACTGTAAGGTATTTAATCTGTTGTGGTAGGTGTGTTATATAGGCCGACCAAATATCAAAGAATTTTACTGTATTGTGTTCTTTTTTGCTTATGGTTTCCAGCCAGTCCATATGAAATAAGTGATGTAATTTTTGTTTCACTAATAGTATTGGTGGGGGTTCAGTATTTAGCCATTGTTGCAGAATGGTTTTCCTAGCTGCTGCTGCCAATCTTCCCATGAAGTGTTTTTCAGTTCTCGTGGCTTCTGTAAAGGAGGTGGTATTGCTGAGTAAGGCCCATTCTACATGTGGTTGAAGAGGTTTTCCAATCACCTGTGCACCAAATTGAGCAACCTCGTTCCAAAATGGTTGGATCGAGGAGCATGACCACATAGTATGTATTAAATTAGCTTTAGGCTCATGGCATTTTAAGCATTTGTCTGAGGAGAGGTTACCCATCTTAAATCTTCTAATTGGAGTAAGGTATGAGTTGTGAAGGATTTGTAGTGACATCTCTTGGTATCTACTTGCTGGAAGTAGTGTCATGATTTTATTATGTTGTTTCAGTATGTCTGTTTCCGTGGTTTGTGGTATCTCTGCCGTCCAGCTAAAATTGGATTTGTTTTCGTCATCTACTACCAGTGAGGGTTTAACAATATGGTATATATGTGAGGTGGAAAGTTTTATATTTTTGTTTTTCCAGAGTAGATTTAATGGGTTGGTTTTATCGTTTTCTGTGAATGATTGTATTGTGGTGTTGGCAAAGTGAATGATTTGCAGGTTCAGGTATATATGGGTGCTTGTGAACGGAAATTTTTCTTTAAGCTTATTTAGGGGCAGTACAGAGTATTTATTATCTAGTATATCATATATGTTGTGTAGACCGTTTTCACTCCATTGGTTGAGGATACGGTTTTGCATTCCTGGTGGGAAATTTTTGTTGCCTATCCACGTCATATAAGGGGAGACATAGGGTGAGAGTTTATATCTTTTCCTGGTTGAATGCCAGGCTTTATATGTATCCGAGAATAATGGGTTGTTTTTAATGTGGGTTTGGATGTTTTGCCAAGGCATATGTAGTAAATAGTTTAAGGAGAGATTGTCTGTTCCATATTGGTCTAAAGAGGTTGTTGTGTATAGATCTCTGTTAAGTATCCAGTCACCAGTGTATCTGAGGAGGGCTGCTTCATTATAGGCTTTAATGTTGGGGAAATTAAGGCCGCCCAAAGATTTGGGTTGCTGTAATTTAAAAAGGCTGATCCGTGGTCTCTTTTTACTCCATATAAAAGTTCTAAATATTTGGTCCAATCGCTTTAGATCAGTTGATTTGATGAAGTACGGTAACATCTGTATAGGATATAGAAGTTTTGGGAATAGAATCATTTTAATGAAATGTATTCTGCCCAGAAATGATAAGTTGATGTGTTTCCACTGTACTGTTTCTTGTTGTATGGTGTCAATTATCTTTCTTATGTTGAGAGAGTAAAAATCTTTATGGTGTGAGGGTATTTGAATACCTAGGTATTTAATGGTTTGTCTCGATTTTTTAAAGGGAAATTGTGTTGGCCAATCTGAGTTTTCTGTGTGGTGTAGTTGGAGGGCCTCCGATTTCTCTAGATTAATTTGAAATCCTGCAACTTTGCCAAATCTTTGTATTATCTGCAAAAGAGCAGGTATTTCTGTCTTTGGTTGTTTGACAAAGAGCAAGATGTCATCTGCAAAAGCTGTCACTTTCAAGTTTGTTTGGCCTATTTGTATTCCTTGTAAATGTTGGGATTTTAGTATGTGTCTCAGTAGTGGGTCAATTGCTATGTTGAAGAAGAGAGGCGATAGCGGCCATCCTTGGCGTGTGCCTCTGCCTATTATGAATCTTTCTGAGTTAGTGTTGTTTACCGTTAGAAATGTGGTGGGTGTTGCATATAAAGTTTTGTATAGAGTGAGAGTTTGAATGCCAAAATGTTGGAATTTGAATAAGCGGCATAGGTGTGCGTGTGATATTCTATCAAATGCTTTGTCTGCATCTAGATTTATCAGCATTCCATGTTTTCTTTTTTCCAGATTACTGTGGTAGATTGCTGTGACTATTTTCCGTATTGCTTGGACTGGGTGACGGTGTTTGATGAAGCCTACTTGGTGTTCGGTAAGTATCGAAGGTAAAATTTGTTGTAGTCTTTCTGCCATTATTTTAGTTAATATTTTTAGGTCTTGATTAAGTAGTGATATCGGCCTATATGACGTTGGGTCTGTTGGGTCTCTTCCTTCTTTAGGGATTAATATGATTCTGGCTACATTTGCTTCATGCCAGAGAGGAGTACCTTGTAAAGTATCGTTATATAGCTTAACTAAAGTGGGTATAATGTCCGGCATTAATTGTTTATAAAATTCTGCCGAAAAGCCATCTGGGCCTGGTGTTTTCCCATTTTTTAAATGTGTGATTGTGAATGATATTTCTTTTTCTGTTATAGGTGTGTCTAATATCTCCCGATCTTGGACCGTCAATTTATGAAGTTCAGCTTCCCTCAGAAATTGTAGACCGTCTTGCGGGTCATCGGATGATGGTTCATAAAATTTTTTGAAATGTTCAGTTATTATGTCTCTAATTTGTTTTGTATTTTGTGTCCATCCTGTTGGCGTTTTGATCTTTTGTATATATGTGTTTCGTGATTGTTTCTTTGCTATTTGTGCTAGTAGTTTTCCTGATTTGTTGCCATATCTGTAAAATTTATTGGCAGTGTGGTTAATGGATTTATGTGCTTTTTCCGTCAATAAAGTATCAAAAAGTTCCTTTGTGTGTTTGTATTCATTTTTATCTGTTAGCGAGTTTGTGATTTTAAAAGCTTTGTATTGTTTAGTTAGTTGTTGTTGTAAAAGATTATATTTTTCATTAAAGTGTTTCCTTTGTTTGATTAAGTATGAGATGATCTGTCCTCTCAATACTGGCTTAGCCGCAGCCCAAAGCAAGTGTGGGTTATCCCAGTGATCGATGTTGTCATCTATATAGTTGGCCCAATTAGTTTTTAAAAAGTTTTGGAAATCTTCACTAGTGCACAGGTAAGTTGGAAACCTCCAATTGTGCGAATAAGTTTGAGGTGTGGGCAGTCTCAGGGTAAGCGAGATTAATGCATGATCTGAAATGTCTATAGCGTTAATCTTAGTGGTTTCGATCCAGGGTAATAGCGTTTGAGATAAAAATAGATAATCTATTCTGGAATGTGTACCATGTACTCCTGAATAAAATGTGTAATCTTTGGTTGTGGGGTTGTTATGTCGGTATGCGTCATAGAGTTGTAGAGTTTCACATATTGTGTGTATAGGTTTTGCTCTGTTACGTGAGTGTGCATTAGGCTTGCCTGATTTGTCCATGAAATCGTCCCAGACCGCGTTGAAGTCTCCCCCAAGGATAAGATTTGGAGCCTCCCATGAAGTTATTTTCTGCAGCACATCTGTAAAGAAAAATTTATTATCATCGTTGGGTGCATAAATATTTACAACAGTATATTTTGTACCAGCGATGTCTAAATCAACAATTAGGTATCGACCATTTTTGTCCTTAGAGGTTCGTAAAACAGTACATTGTAAGTTTCTGTTAATTAATATCGCCACCCCCCTCGATTTGTTTTTGTATGAAGCTTCAATTGTCGTTTGTATCCATTTGTCGTGTAATTTTCGGGTATCTGCACGTTTCCAATGTGTTTCCTGTAGGAGTACTATCTGAGCTTTTTCTCTTTGTAATTTGTCTAACACCTTTCTTCTCTTAATCGGGGAGTTAAGGCCTCCTACGTTCCAAGATAATATTTTAAGTTGGTGTATAGATTTGTCTGGTAGAGTTTTGGGGTCTAAGTTGTGTGTGGTATGCATATTTTATCCTATTCCCATTTTCGGCTGATCTATTTGAAAGGTATGTGTATGCTTTGGGAATAGTCTGTCCCAGCGAGCAGACTTGGGGGCATGTTTACTAACATTGGAGATAAATATCTGGAGAGATTTCTGGAGATGTTGCCCATAGCATCCAATCAGATCTTTGCTTTTGTTTTCTAACTTGGCTGTGGCTGTTTAAATCTAATTGCTGATTGGTTGCCATGGGCAACATCTCCAGAAATCTCTCCAGATATTTATCTCCTATGTTAGTAAACATGCCCCTTGTTCCCTGTATCTTGAGCTATCTCTGAATTCCTGCTAAACCATTGAGCATAAATTTTTTTAACATTAAGACTAGTGTTGAGCTGAATTAAACAGTAACTATTCAACTTGAAGAATAATATGGCTATCAAAAATGTAATTAGTAAAAAGAACATTTTAAACAAACACTTCACTTCTTGCCCTTCATGTTATTGTCCAATCTTGACCTTTTACTTTTGAGGAGGAGATTGGTTTTAAGGGTCTTTGAAACATGTTCATTGAAAGTCTTTCTTCATGGATCAGTTGTGTTCCTGTTGGCAGGAGTGTAACCATCTTTTATCAGAAAGACACTGATTTGTTGGAGTCTCCTGTATGTTCTGTGTTTCTAGTTTTCTCTTCAAGGTAGTCCTTGGCGAGTTTTGGGTTTTCGAAGAAAAGAGATTTCCCATTGTTCTTATCAATGATTTTGAGCTTTGCTGGGAACAGTAGGGAAAATCTATATCCTGAGTTGAAGAGTGCTGTGCAGACTGTCGAGAATTCTTTCCTTTTTGTCGTGACTGAGGCGGAAAAGTCTTGAAAAATTAATATACGGTTGGTGTCATATATGATATTTTTTGTTTTCCTATAAGCTGAGAGAATGTTGATCTTGTCTGTATAGTTGAGGAGTTTGAAAATAACTTGTCTTGGTTTTTTGGTCTCTGTGGTTTGTGGAGTGCCGATTCTGTGGAATCTTTCAATCAGAAAGTGGGATTGTTCTTCTTCCATTTTCAGAAGTGATGGAAGTGTAGAGTGTAGAAATATTTCTAATTCGGCTCCTTTGATTGACTCTGGGACGCCAATTATGCGGAGGTTGTTCCTCCTGCTCCTGTTTTCAAGGTCATCCACTTTATCGGCTAGGATTGTGATTTCTCTCTGTTGTGTATCAGCCAGTTGTTGTGTTTTCCCCAGTTCATCCTCCAGTGTGCTAATCCTTTGTTCAGCTTCCGACATTCTTTGGTTTTGGTTAGTAATCTGTTGAAGCACTTCTGACACTGATTCCTTTATTGTGTTCAGTCTTGTGTCCAGCCATGGGCCTAATATTTTCATTAGGTCTTCTGCTTGATTTGGTTCAGTTTCTGAGTCTGTTGGATCTGTTTCCTGGGTTATTTTCTTGGTTTTAGGTTTCAGTTGTTTCTGCGATTTGGTTTGCAGGTGGCTTGTGTTTTTTTCCATGGTTGTTTCTGGTTCCGAATCTGTTGGATCAGTCTCCGGAATTGTCTTTTTTGGTTTTGGTTTTGTTTGTTTCTGTGCTTTTGTGGTGGATTGGCCAAGGAATTTGTCCATGGTTAGTATGAGGCAGTTGTATGGTTTAGGATTGTCTTTAAGCTGCTTGCTAGGTTTTGAGTGGTTCAATGTTATGTTGAGTTCCCTCCAGTCACTGTTTGGATATGGTAATCTCCTCTGTATGGGCAAGTTAGAGTGCTAGTCCATCAGTCCTTAGCTACATTTAAAGTTTTCAGTGTGCAGTTGTTTTTAATAGTCCATTCATGTTCAAAGTGGTTGATGTCTTTACAAAATATAGTTTGTTCGTGTTGATTTTTCCTTTATTTCGATATATAGCTGTGAAGGATATGGCTATATATATTTAGATATGGCTTTTGAGTAGTTCGCTTGCCAGGTTTTTGCTCAATATTTTGAGTTTGTTGGTGGCCATATAGGGTTAAATGTAGGGTGCTTGTTGGTTTGCTCCTTGGCTTTTTAGTCCAGCAAGTCTGAGTGTCCCGCTAGTATGTGCAGTATTGATGCACTGTATGGCCAATATGTTCACCCTGTTATCTGTGCCCACGAGCTTAGGCCAGATGTTCGGGTGATTGTATCTGTAGGAGCTCCAGTAATTTGCGTTTGGAGAGTTTGTTTGGAGCTATTGTTGTTGTGGGGTGAGTTCAGGAATAGTTATTGGCCCCAATAGTATGGTAGTAATAGTAATGCTCACCTTTTATCAGCTTCGTGCCCAGTTGCGGCCTGCACTGTTTTCCGGAACGTACTTCCGGTTTCCAGCAGATCCGTTCGGGTTTTATAAGGTTATGATTGTTGCGGGGTAAGTGCATATAGTTTAATTTTGTCCGCTCAGCTTCAGCGCGTTATTATGCGCTTTTTAGTTTAGTTCGGGCCTGGCAGTGGCTCGCGTTGCTATTTGATGCGCACTTCCGGTTTCCGCAGGTCTATCTGGATTTCTCCGTGGGTATTTTCCCACCTTCCCGTGGCCTGAATTTATCCGGTATTGTGAGCTGGTAAGTACAGACTTACCGATCTGTGGCTTGTGCTGGTTCGTGTATGTTTAGCGGCAAGGCTCAGGTCTGTAGGGTGAGTGCGCGTTGTAGGCGCCGACTTCCAGGGAATAGCAGTTGAGGTTTAAGCCCGATAGTTGGATGTATCGTTTCCCCTCACTTATCCTGTATTGGAGGCAGAGATTTGTGGTGTTTGCAGAGCTTTGGGAGCTGCGATGGCTCTCGATAGCGATCTCTGTTCAGGAGCTCTCCTAAAATGCGGCCATCTTTTGGGTCCGCCCCCCGGAAGTCCCGGTGACGATTTTTAATGCAAAAAAAAAAGTCTCCAAAGCCTTTTGTTCTGACTATGATTCAATTTAATAGAGAGATGATCACACAGATGGCCTTACACGATTTCGTATATCAGGGCTAAGTTACTCTTCAATATTTTATCATAGTACGGCTAATGTCAGCCCTTTATAAAGTATGAAAAGTTTTATATGGAAAGTGAACTTCAGTTTGTTTTGTGTAAGTCAAATCTGAGCAGCTGTGATAAGTCTTTTCAGCCGGGTGGGATGCAAATGTAGCAAGGTGGGGGAAAATAATACATGTATGGGTAATACACACACTATAGTGTCTAGAGCACATATGAAATTCTGATTGATGTGCTGCTCTGGGGCCAATGGCACACATAGCCAAAATGCCCTGCCTCACACTCAATTACCTTCTATGGCAATCACCTTACAGTGATCTCCAACCAATAGCTTGTGAGCAACATATTGAACTCCAACCCCTTGAATGTTGCTCCCAGTGGCCTTGAAGCAGGAGCTTATTTGCAAGTTTAGGTTGTAAACACAGGTGCACTGCCAAACAGAACCTCAATGTAGGTTGACAATCCACATAGGGGCTACCAAATGGCCAATCACAGCACTTGTTTGGCACCTCGAGAACATTTTTCATGCTGGTGTTGCTCCACAACTCCTTTTACTTCTGAATATTGCTCACGGGTTCAAAATGTGGGGGATCCCTGCCTTACACCATACACTGCTGTGTTTTCCCATAGCAAATGCATATTCAGAGAGTAAGAAAACCTGTCCCACTCAGAAAGGCTCTATCGGCACAAGGTCCATGTTTTCTCCTTCAGCTAAGTAAAAATGTCCATGTGGTTTTCAGCAAGTCCTTGGTTGCTTAGTCGCCATGTTGTTTAATATGGCAGCCCTACGGCACCCAGAACAATCAGCCATATGGAAATGTTTTTCTCCGTATTCTAATTCACATTTTTCCATAGAACTCAAAGGAGTTTTTATGTGATAAACCATACATTTTTTTTGGTCCAATATCTCGAAATGCAATTGTTCCTCTAAGTGTGCAGTCAGTTCCCTTCCTCCTTGCATAATACATAGAGCCCTCCATTCAAAGCCTATGGTAAATGGTATGCCAACTCCACTCAAACACCATTATTCTTAGATAAAACAGGTCACTAAATGGAAGGCTACTTATATAGGAAGTATCTTTACTGTAAGGCACTAGTCAGTGGCGTAACTAGATATTACTGGGCCCCACAGCAAATTATTTTTCAGGCCCCCAAAATGTTTAGAGGTTGACTTGTTTCTCCAATATTTATTGAAATTGTATATGAATTAGGGCCTCATGGGGCCCCTATACCTCCTGGGCCCCCCTGCAGCCGCAGGGTCTGCTTCCTCTATAGTTACGCCCCTGGCACTAGTGACTGCTGGGTACATCCTCCACCCGATGACTACTTTGTTCACCAATTGGGGGCTACACAGAGAAGGAGCAGAAATAATTACACTATATACATATATATATATAAATATGCTGCTTAGCAACATATAGTGGTTAATACTGAAGTAGAGTAGCCAGGGGCGCTCCACCAATGAGGCGAGTTGAGGCACTCGCCTCAGACGGGAGCGCCCCCCTATTTGCTAGGGGCAGCAAAAATGGCTCTCCTGGTAACTAAGAGCCAAATTTCCGCTTTTCAACCAGGAAATTTGGCTCTTCTAGTGCAGAGAGTGCAATTGCGTTCTCTGCACTAGCGACGTGGACCACCCCCGACCCCTCCGGTGCAACGTGGACAACCCCCGACCCCCTCGGGCACTGAAGAGGTGAGTCCCATGGAGAGGGGTCGGGGCAGCAAAAGGAAGGTTGCCTCAGGTGCAAAATTACCAGGATCACCCCTGAGAGTAGCTGAAGGGTAATTTCTTGCACATGTTAAGGTGAGATCTGTGAATCTCTGGAGATCTTCTTAACTTGGCACATCAATACAATTCCCTCTAAAGCAGTCAGCTTGCAAAGAACGCTGGAAAGCGGCACGCCAGGTTCAGAAACTAGCCTATTCCTTCATTTATCTCCACTGAGCATGCACGCTGCACGCTGCACACATAGGGACACTTGCATTTAGTCATTGAAATTAATAAACTGTTTAGAAATCAAATGGCAGTTGAGAAGTTTTGCTTTCATGTTTTAGTAAAAGAGATAAAAGTAATATTAAAATGTATCTTACGGAGTGTTTGCCAGTTCCTCTTATTGAACACGGCATAGAATTTTAGTTATCTCGACCTGTACCCATGAGAGATGTTCATGGATAGGCATACATTAGTTAAGATTCGATGACAAATTCAATGTTTGCACCTGGTGAACTAACCCATAAGACTTCCAACAGGAGACCAGTGAATGAACCTGCTGATTGGCTACTATAGGTCACTAGGTGCAAACTTTAATAAATGTCATGTTATTAGTACCCACATACCTTCAGTTACACAGTTTACCCAACACTATCTGCATTGGCTACTTGCTACAGTGATTCCCATAGGGAGGAAGCACACCAAACATATGATTTTGCCTTTTAGGACATTTATTCAGCAGTGTTAGCACTAGTGCTAACACTGCTGAATAAATGTCCTAAAAGGCAAAATCATATGTTTGGTGTGCTTCCTCCCTATGGGAATCTTTGTATGAAAATCGGGCTTGGAAGTAGCTGGAGGAGTTGAATGCACCCTAAAAGAAAAGAAAAGTAAGTGGTGTGCCGAAGAATATGTATGCTACAGTACCATCAGAGGAAAAACAATTAAAGGGGAACTCCACACAAACATAACTTAAGCTTTTTGAAAAGTAAAACTAATTTCAAGCAAATTTTCAATATACAGCAATTAAAAAGATGTGCAGACTTTTCATGATTTTGAATGGTTTGGAACATTTCCCTAAGCCTAGCCCCCTGCTCTCCTGCTCATCTGTCTGACTACTTTGCTGATCTGTCTGACTACTGTCACTTTGTATCAGCAGCCACCTGTCCTTAGCCTGCATCCTCCAAACCCTATAATTCCCTGCACATGTGATTTCATTAAAGGGCACCAATCATGACCAAAATCAAGTAAATACACTATGTGAAAGTTCAAGAAATCCGATTTTTAAAACAGATAGAATTGTTTGTATAATGTAAATGATCAGCTCACTATACCTTCTGCAAGATCTCCCCTATCTCCCCTGCAGTTCTAGCTGAGGCAGGCATCTTGGATTTTACTGGCTCCTCCTACCTATATCTTCCCAGCCAACTGTAGCTCTGAAATCTCGCACATGCTCAGTTCAAATTCCTTGTTTGCTTATCAACCCTTCTAAGCTATTTTCAAATCAGCCAAACCTGTGTGTTAGCTGCTGTACAGTAGTGCTGCCACCTGCTGGAAGTTAGCAGGTGGCAACACTTCTAGTGGATACTTCTAGTGGAGGAGTTTACTAAAACAAGGCATTCTGGGTAGAATACTCAAAGCAGTGTTACAATCTGAACATGCTCCAGAAATTTGCACATTAGTCTCTGTTAGAGTCTCAATATGGCCTCCCTCAGTGAAAGAACCCATTTGACAAAGTAAGGGATTTTTTTAAAACCTGCAGTTTTTTTCAAAAAACTATATATGTAGTTTGATTAAACGTGTTTAGATTGTACTGGTCAGATTGTTAATATGTGTTTGATTTTGGCTGTGATAGGTGCCCTTTAAGGAACAGAACATCAATGCAATGCATTGTGGGTTATGTAGTTCCTGCATGCTGTCTGTAAGCTGTGGAGAAGTTGTTAGTCCATCAGTGTTTAGTCCCTCCTTCCCTGCCAGGATTTCAAATCATGCAGAAAGAGAACTGTTAAACAGCTGGATTTCAGCATAGAAAATGGCATTTATTCATACTTTTTGAAGAAACAGGTAACTGTGATGGGTATATTAGGGGTTTCTGTGTTATGTGGGCCTCTTTATCAAATTTTGGTTTGGAAGCCGGAGTTCCCTTTTAAGCATGTTGCAAATTGTAGACTAGTCTTTGTAGCTTCCAATACTCTGGAGAAAAAATACAGTCCATCAGTTGCTATCTGTTAGCAAGAAATCTATTGAAACCAACACTAGGCTATACAGAGTATATGGGTTTAATGGACATTCAACCTACAAAACTAAGAGGAAAATAAGTACTACAGTATTGTGAAAGCAATGCCAGCCAAGGGTTACAATAAGCAAGCATTTTCTGCGTCATTAGATTGCATGGACTGTATAAAGATATACCTGTGACAGCTGCCACTCACAATAATATAGCAAGGTACATATACTGCTCAATAACCTCTGCCCAATGTTCATGTTTTACTGAATAGATATTCCTGCTTATGTATAGGGGATTAGCTTCACTGTAAAACTTTCCATGTGTCTGCAGAATATAAAATATTGGAAATCTATATGTTGTACTTTTAAACTGGTTGAGACAGAATAGTTCTCTTTACTTGTAAATCCCTTACAGCAGGGGGTCGGGACTGCTTTTCTAAGCATTTTATCATGCAATTAAATGGTGAGAACAGGGTCGAGTTGTTTATGGAATAAATAATGTATAAGGAAGGGGGGGTCTAAATAAAGGAAACTTTCAGGTAATTCCCAGATATGAATATACAGAAAGATAAGCAAAGTTGCAGATGGCCAGAGTAAAACAGTATCTTCATGTACATTTGCACTCATTATACACTTAAGCCACCAGCACATTTGTAGCATATGTAATAAAGTACAGGTATGGGATCCATTATCCGGAAACCCGTTATCCAGAATGCTCCGAATATTGGAAAGGCTGTCTCCCATAGGCTCAATTTTATACAAATAATCCAAATTTTTAAAAATTATTTCCTGTTTCTCTGTAATAATAAAACAGTACCTTGTACTTGATCCCAACTAAGATATAATTAATCCTTATTGGAAGCAAAACCATTGGCTTTATTTAATGTTTACATGAGTTTCTAGCAGACTTAAGGTATGAAGATCCAATTTACAGAAAGATCCAATTTCCGGAAAACCCTAGGCCCTGAGCATTCTGGATAACAGCTCCCATACCTGTAGTATTCAGAAAAATTATGCTAATGGAAAAACTTGTGGGAGCAATCACTGCTTTCAGGAAAGGGTTTTGATATTTGAGAACTCTCGTTTATTAAGCCCAGTGTGCACAATTCCGTAAGTTAATATTCATTAAGCCATTTTAAACCACACAAATATTGTTTTGTTCATTAAACTTCTATAGTCAATACAAAAATGTGTAATGGCAGAGAAAGCTGTGCTCAAAAGTACAATGGGGACCATGAATTTTTCCCTGCTGTGTGTCTGATACTTTTCCCTAGTTACCTGTTGGAAGATTATTCTATCTGAAGCCCTTGATCCAATACTATATGGGCTAAACATACCCCTTGTAGAATCATACAATATTACACATCCACAGATTAAAGTTTAGCTATATTAGCTGCCTTTCAGCTTCAAAAATAGGATCACACATTGCAATGGGGTTAGGGTTTATATCCTATTTATATTGCAGCAAATAAAAGAATAAACTTTGAAGGGGATCCCCCCTCTATCATTCAGAGTTCAGGCTGTACAGGTCTGTCACCAAATCACCAAAACACGTCTCTAAACTATTATTTTGAAGAAGATGCTCTGGAAATGCCTACCTATTGGACATGCACAAAGTTTTAGAGCCTGTAGATGAACTGATCCAGCACAGTATAAGGGAATTTGCACTAAGTTCTGTTTTATTGCATTTTTAATGTGCCAATCCCAGAAAGTACAATAATGAGACTGCATCATGTCCTCCCTTTATTATTTGCTTTCTCACAATTAACCTGAACGGTGCAGCTGCCAAGGCACCAAATGTTTGTCAAATGAAAAACTGCATTATGCAAGATTCTCTCAAGCACAACATATTTTACAGGTACTGGCGGTTTTATAATAAAAATCTAATGAGAGAATAAATAAAAGTCAGTAAAGGAAAAAATATTCAGATTGCAAACGGTCCTCTTTTCCCACATATTTAAAACAGGTTTTGCTAATCCATAGCACTTCATCTGCCAGCAGAAAATACAATGGGCTTTTTTATAGTTTGTGCTAGTGCTCAGTATCATCTCATCCAGCACCATACTGCAAAAGTCATTATTATTACAGCACAAAATATATACTGCCTTCGAGCAGGTCTTAGAATATGTACCAATCACAATTATCATCTGCAGTTTAAGAATACCTTAATGAAAAATACTGCACTGGAAAATGTAAATTGTCTTATTTTTGGTTTATTGAGCCCTATTTTTGAAGTGGTAAAAAAGTGCAAAGCACCTTCGAAGAGGCTCATGCATAAACACTGGGCATATCGGAAGCTGGGGAGTTGCCCATGACAGCCAATCAAAGTTTTGCATTCATTGTTCAGTCTTCACCTGGCTGAAAAATGCCAATCACTCTTTGGCTGGGGTGGGTTGCTGCCAATTTGCAAGTCCACCGACAGTTTATTAATAAAAAAATTTTTATTGCCAACAATGCATTTTTCCCCCTCAGGTACAGCTCTGTAGTATATAGAGCTATTGTATTCTTTAAAATAGATGAAAAGTCATATTTGCCCAAGGTCCCCCAGGAAGGGGGGGGTAGCACATTATTTATCAAAAATATCCTAAGGGCTTGGGACCCTGTAAGTATGGGTATCAGTCATCTACTGATGCATCATGTCAGTCAGTGATTGGTGTCTTGGCAGGTGGCCCCATATTGGCACCCAAATTGAGTCTGCCATTCAAGGGGCAGCATGTGGCTTACCCTCTTGGTTCACCTTCAATTTATGCCATTCACAAAGCTCTCCTTTGTACTCAAGGTGCAACTGAAGCTCTGGACTTCATGCCTGCTCATTGCAGAGGTTGCCCTTTACACTGGAGGGCACAGAGCAATGGAGCTGTACCAAATGCATAGTCTTTGCTCCCTCTGAGCTCCTCATTAAGTTTATATATATTATATAAATAGTGAGCATCATTTTCTGCCATTTTTTTCCTGACTACTTCAAGCATTTTAAAATGTCTAAAATGTTATGAATAATATGCATTCAACTCCGTTGCTAGGAAGTTAGACAGAAGTTAAAGCGGTGCAAGTTTGCCTCATAAATACAAAACCATGGTTAGACTCAGCAGCTCAGTTGCTTTTTTCCTGTGACAAGCAGGCAATGTGCAGCTAATTATAATTTGCTTTCACTAATGTTATAAATAGGACCTGGAGCTTTATCGTACATTTTAAATATGTAAATCATGCTGAAAAGCAGCTATGCCAAATCAAGCTGTGTACACAGGACATAAAGCAAGTCAATAGATTCATATATCCTGGCACTGCTGTGAACCCAGTCAACTGTGGATTTTAGGATCAAAACAGTGATGCTTTCACAACAACAGATGGCCTTGGCAGTATTTAGATATTTGACATTTGTGGGATAAGAATGTGGGGTAAGATTTTTTTTTTTTTAATATTTACATATGACTGATCCAAAATGTGGAGTAGAACATACTGACTCATATGGCGCTTTCCCTGAATGAATAGGTGCTGGATGATTTTGTTATGAATACCGAGCCCCCACACTATGAAAATAGATGCAGGTGTCGTCCATCTGTAATGAATAATTAACTGATGATGAGCCAATATATATTTATAATTTTATGTTATAAGAACAAAGACAGACTCTGGATTGAAGATGCCTTTGATATAAACCTCTGCTTGTAGTTAGTGATGTGTTAATGTGAAATGGATAGCATGGGTCTCCAACTTGGCAAAACATTCATGCCCAAGAGATTACACCTATCCTACAGAAAGTATTGGCCATGTTCACCAACATCTGCTCAATGTAGCTGTGGGAACTATGAAATCACTTTTCACAGATGATATGGGGCTATCAAATACATCTCATCGTTAACTTCACAGAGACACTTTATATACATTTCTGGGGAGCAATGCTCTAGAACTTTGTGTTAGTAAATGAAATGTAAGAGCGGAGTCCCTAGTGACCCAATGGTTTGAAAAAAAGCAGATGTGTCCATATTAGATATTTCAACGAAACAAAGGTGTAAGTATGAGGTTACTCCTGATGAAGGTCCTGGTATAGGACCGTAATGTTGAGTATTCTGCATGTGGTTTCTACCTAAATGAACTTCTTTTGCCAAGTTTTTTAAATCCTGAGAGTGCATCAGCTTTGCTTTTATATGCATGTATTGCTGTGGCACCCAGGTATATATGTAGTATATGGTGTGTGTACCAAGTGGATTACTATACCAGGTTGGTGTTCCAATCAAAAGTTTGAATATGAAAAAGTTCAGTAAGTTGGGTTATGCAACTAAATGAAAAAGAGAGCCCAACTGCTAGGCAAGCAAAATGTGGTATGTTGTAAAAGACAGTAGATACTAGGAGAATAATTTGGCATAATACAAACACAAGGCATGAATGAGAGCATTTCTTCTACAATTTGCATTTTTGTTTGTGTTTCTAAATTTTGCTTTAATTCTTCTGCAGCTCTCCCTTTCTGAAATTAAACTGTTTTCTGTTATGGCCCCATTGCCTATAACAATCATATAGTGGCATAAATGACAAAAAAAAAAAAACAGAATACAAATCCAGCCAAAAATCAAATCTATTTTAATTGACAGACACTGCTTATCTTGGAAACAAGGTAGCATTACCTATTGGTGTAAAAAGATATTTTTTCAAGCTCTGTCTTAAGGTGGCCATACATGTAGAGGTCCGCCAAACGAGCTGATCTCTCTCCTATATGCCCACATTGAGGTGGGTGATATCAGGCTGATCCGATCGTGGGCCCTAGGGCCCAATGATCGGATCATAATGTAGGCAAAATGGGTGGTCGGATCCTGGATGCAGCCGTGATCCAACAGGGTTTTTAACCCTGCGAGATCGACATCTGGCTGACTTTCGGCCATATTTTGATCAGTACGATAAACTGCAAACTCTGTCTGTCGGCAGCTTTTATTGGCCCGTGTATGGCCAGCTTGAGAGATGTGACTACCACTAGTATGCATGGTATTTAAGTAGCTTTCATGCTGTTTCCTCTTTATAGATTTTGTCATTTGAAAGTTACACATAAATGTATATAATTATAATAAACAGTTACTATTATATTTGACCTATATTATGGTTGCCCTTATTATTATATGTAGTCTAAATAACAGCAGGTTTTTTTTATTAGTTCTTTTAAAAAAACATGCATATGTTCTTGATATCAACTTTAAATCCAAAAAAAACCAAAAACATTGTTCAATCATTTCATAGGTTAGACGGCTTTTAATAAGAAGTAATATAATCTATTGTTGCCCAGTGGTTGATATTCATAATTGCGCCACTTGCTTGTGCAAATCCTACTTGTTTTGTATTGCAATTCACTTGATGGATCTGTCGTTGCAGTGAGCTTACATGCCATGAATGTTAGAGTTACACAGCCAATAGAAAGACAAGGACTGAATTAATCATAGATGTTGCACATCAAGAAGCTGATACCTACTGAATAAAAAAGTTTGGTGTAAGTCACAAGGGGATTGTTGAGGGTTGGTTTCTGGCATTGTTCCATAAAACTATACTTGTTATACAGATATTTAAACTGCAGATCTGTATTACATGCATTAAGAGGAATGTTACTCAGTTATAAAGGAAAACCTGAGTGCTGACTAAAGCATATGGTGTGCCTGTAGGTGGTGAGGAGTAGGGCAGCAGACAAGCCCCGATGTATCATTGCTGCTGTCACGAAGGCTCAAACTGATTGACTGCTTGTGAACTGAATCATACGTGTCACACTCTGACTTGTTAGCCTAATGCCCACAGCCCTGGTACGGTCATTTTCCTAGTGACTGGTGTCACCAGGAATTTTTCATCAGACTCATTCATAGTGTCTTATTTAATGCCTAGCCCCTCTAGGAGTTAGCGAATACAGCTTGTGGCACTGCAGATTTAATAATGGTTGGAACACTGGCCATTTGACACAAGACATATTTCTCATTAAGCACATACAGGATGCTTTGCTGTTTTTGGCCAAATGGTTTATAAAATGGTTTATAAGGCTTGTATTGTCCTTTATCATGCCAAACAAAATTCTAAATTATTTTTATTTCAGCTGGTTAAAATAAGGGTCTGCAACTGCTTGCTGGAGAATAATTTTATAGGTTATTAGGTGCAGTATAACTTGCCACAGCTTTTGGGACTTTTGGTTGCAACAGAAGAAGTATTATTGGTTCTGTGGACAAGCCATTGATGTTTTAAAAGAAAAAGTTTTAAATAAAGTCGTCTCCTAGAAATGTCCAACCCTTTTGCAGGAAGAGCTACATAGCATTTTCTTTTCACAAAAAGAGATACACCGTCACTAATATGCATTCTCCATCAGAAATGCTGACTCTGAGGAAGGCAGCGACTTTGTGTTTGTCTTTTTATGTTTAAAGGAATTCATTTTAAAAGTTATGAATAATCCTGTTCTTATTTCTAAGAGAAATTACACTGCTGCTTAAAAACTGTTTCTGTAAGATGCCTCATTATTTGAAATATATAGGTGCTGTGCAACTATGTCATTTGCATCGTTCTGTGCTTGGTGCAATTGCTTTGCTTATTATCTGCTGCATACTCTTAAATGAACAAACATGATTTACAATCATAGATCCTCTTAGAGTGAAAGCCCAGACAAATTGCTGGCAAATGACTCCTGATGCAGAAAGATTTCCCATGAGATACCCGGTATGGTAAATATTGCTTGTAGGCATGGATTTGCTACATTCCAATCAATGGGAAAAACACTGCATGCATCCATTTCTACTGCTAAGATATCAGCAAAACATGAGTCAGCAAAAGTATAAACACAAGCAGGAGAGTAAAGTGCTCTGCATTCATGTTGCTACTTATTGTACAGTGAATATCAGAGATTATAGTAACAGAGGTTGGTAACACAGTTGGAGGGCCAGGATACTAACCCCAGGGATTCATTATCAATATCCAAGGAACTGGCACACTAACCATAGCTTCGAAGACCAATGTTTGTATTTCAAGTAAAGGTGGCCATAGACGTAACAATTACGATCTTTCTTGGAAAAGATCTTTCCAAGAAAGATCGTTTGTTTCAATACACACGTGTAGAGCTGAATCGTCAGATATACAAGTAGATATACGGGAAGAAACAATAGAATTCTACCGGTGTGATTTAGCACTAACAATGGGCGATGTTTGGGTCCCTTCAAAGGCACCCGACCAAAATTTTCCATCCAACCCGATCGACGAGCTGAGCAATATCCAAATCTTCTGCCGATATCGGTCGGCTCTTTTTCCACCATACACGCTCCAAATATCGGACGTAAATTCGTTTAGTACGATATTATATGTTTGTCTATGGCCACCTTAAGTTGCAATTTGGTGTGATCATGGGAAAGTTCCCGTGGGATATCATTTGCTTGATATTACATTTCTCTCAATTCTACACATTTGGACTAGGTGGGGGGGGGGAGTAAAAAATGCTAGCTGTCTTTTTAGCAGGCCATCAATCCTTAAACACTTGACTTATTGTAGAACTGTCAATAAGCTTGACATTTTTGCATGGCTAATGCCTTTCCTGCTTGATTTAGTCAATAGCTGTTCGCACACCAATCATGGTTAGTAAAGACAAGCAAGTACGACTCGAGTCAGCACGTTTCTCCCAGTTACCTGCAATGGAACAGTTTGATAAAAAATGTGATTATAGGTTATCTTTTGTATGCTGGTTCCGGAGATTAATGTCGCTACAATCCATCAGCAAAGCAATTCTACAGAAAAATCCAGACTTATTAGCTAAAAATTAAAATTGACTCATAACAAATCTATTTTGTGCCTTGATGGCAACGTCTGCCCATAGCTGTGATTTTGTCTCCAGCAAGATGATGTACTGTGTGGGCATGTTTTTCTTGCTGCAGGATGGCAGCAATCTAATCTGTGAGCCGTCAGCTCTTTCCCACTACTCCGACATTATGTCACAGAATTCTAATGACAGGTACCAATTCACTCATTCTTTTCCAGCTGGATAGCAATACATAGATATATTTGCCAGCCTGAGCCTAATTAACAAATGCGTTTACAATGATAAAGATGGAAGGTGCAAGCAGCTGTAGAATACAAATTAGCTAAATAAGCAAACCATGAACTAAGTCTTTTGTTTTGCCGATAGCAAATCCAAGTTACAAGCCTGGCATGACCATGCAGATTTGTGTGGACTGCCACAACATGACATTTTGTGCAGTGATTTGATGCACAGGTAGTAAAGTAGTAAAGGCATATTTAAAAGCAGAAATTTCCTAAATGAACATATTAGCAAAATCCATCATTAGTGGCACTAAAGAGTTGCCCTAATAAAGCAGTTTCAGCAACCGCAGATCATTTAGAATTATCCCCTTTATGGAATTGAGATGTAATGACACGTACTATAATTAATCTATAACCACTAGGCCATTAAAAATCAGTAAGTGTGTCAGATCATAAATACTAGCTCAAATCCTTGCACGTAAAATAGATTTTTTTTTGGCTAATGACTATGCATTGCACACTTATACAGACACCTTCTATGCTTGAGGTTTCGAAAGACGGAGAGGAAAAGCAAGCAAAGATCAATAAATAGCACTTATACAGCACTTTTGCTGTCATTCCATGCCTCTGCACACCAGAAAGTCAAGATGTTAGGGAGGATAACCGCAGCAGGGGTTTTGGAAAAATGATAACTGATCATTTTTACATTATAAAGACTTTCAGCGAAACATAACCAGTACCCAGAACCTTTCTCTAGACCTTCAGTTACAGAGATTTCAAAGAGCTGTTCCGGTGCTTTTATATTAGCGCCACACCTATGGTTACATCCTTTGTGGAAAAAGTATGAATTGCCCAGTGCCCACTATATATTCGTGCAGTTGGCAAATGACTACGTGGACTATAACTGCTGCGGGATAAAGAAAAGCACTTCAGATACGCTTATGTGGTTTATACCCACTTATAATGGGTTTGCAATGTTTATCTGCCAGTGTAGATGCAGATTATGAACTTCGTATGTTTCCTTGTTTTGCACACTAAAAAGGCTTTCACAAATGCGATGCTTGAATTGAGCAACTTTAGCCCAAGGGACCTATTTATCATGCTGTGTAAAAAGTGGAGAGAAACATTACAGGAGATGTTGACCATAGCAATCAATCAGCAATTAGATTCCAACAGTTAGATCTGATTGGCTGCTATGAGCAACATCACTGGTAATGTTTCATTCCACTTTTTACACAGCATGATAAATAGACCCCTTATTAATGTGCATTGTACTTTGCTTCCTACTTTTGGGGTTATGTAATAAAAGGCCCTAAGTTTACCCATGAGCAGTGACCCATACCAATCAGCAGGTAGAATTTATTGGTCATCTTTTATTTGCTATGGGTTACTGCAAAGGACAAAGGATAAATAAACGTTTTGTTGCCAAATCCTGTGTTGTGCTAACTTTTTTCTGTATTTACATAGCTAAATATTCTTTCAATACATTATTACATATTTTTAGCACTGGGTAACATCTATTAACTTTATTTGCTTTTATAGGTGTTGTGGAAGAACTGGTATGTATATTTGTAAAATACAGGGATCATGTATGTGTCAGCGCGGGCCTGCGGCACCCACAGGGGGGTATAGTAAGGATCAAGGAGGAAGTCCTTTTCCAGTGAGTCCAGGCAAAGTACAATTCAAGGGAAATCCAATAGCGAGGTCTAGTCCAGGCAAGGGTTCAAGATGGCAGGCAGCAAGGTTCAAGGTCAGGAAACAGGCAGATGATCAATAACAGGTATAACAGGCAAGCAGGGAGACCCAGGAACACAATATAATATTGAGCTATACTCAGGCATCGAACCCGGGTCTCCGGCGTCCTTATATGTTTGAATTTGGTGCCACAGCGCGTGACATCACCGCACCGGCGCTCCGGCGTCCTTGCGCCCACGTGTAGTCCTGGGCGCCGCCATCTTGGATCCGCCGCCGCGCCGGGAGGAAGGTAGGGAGCGCCTAGCGCTCATCGTGACAGTATGCATGAGGAAGTCAGAAGACGAAACACGTCGGGCAGTGACGTCATCCACTGGGACACACGAGGCGGTTGAGACGCCGGCTAAACCATGTATACCGACTACCTAGTGATTCCAACAAACGGCGAAGTGCTACGGAGCCTGGAGAAAATTGGAGAGATGACTGCTAAACTATCTTTCTAAACGCCTAACTCTACTTAAACGTTCGTGAGTACCTTCACATAAGACTCACTACACTGTGTGGATTTAAATAAGTTACATGTCAAATGGTATAATTTGAAAAGGGCACTTTTCCTAGAAGTACTTTAACTTCACAAAGTGGTGTATTAAATTTATGCAATAATACTACACTATATTGGAAACTATTTTTGCCCCTCTGTTTGTGTAAACCTTGTGCTGGGTGAGCGCTAATTTATGTATGCAGATGTGACATGGATTTGACTGGGACAACAGGAATGTTTTTCTGGTGCAAGAAAAATTACAAACCATTAAGGGGATGTACTCTGCGCATGTAATAGTGTTAATTACACAATTACACTGGAGAAATAATAGACCCAGGGCTCAGTGGGAGAGGAGACCACATGTACAAGTGCACACAACATTCAGACTGATTTACAGACACAGCAATAATTGGGTGAAACAGAGGAGAATAGTGTTAGGAATGAGAAATAGATAAAGAAAAACATTTTCCTTTCATACTGTGGGAGAGAGCAATGATAGTAAGGCATTACACAGAGGTAAAGCTGAGCAGAGAAATACAGCAAGACTTCACACCATTGAAACTCTGGGGTGGGAAGGTGATAAATACTAAGAGTGAAATGACCCGAGGGCAGGAAAGTTTAATTAGTTAGTGGTGTCATAAAGGAGACCATTACTATATAAGTAGGGTTGCCACCTGGTCGGTATTTTATCGGCCTGGTCGGTAAAAATGATGGTTAATCCCAATGTTATTAATAGGGAAAAAAGATAAATATATAGGAAGGCCAGTATTTTTTTCCAGAAAAGGTGGTAACCCTATATATAATTGAGACATTATTGAGATGAATGATAAGAATGGTGTGGTATTGGTGGTGTTGAAACAGAGGAAACAAATAATTAATTTGAAATGAATGAGAGAAAGAAGTGAATATAACATGGCAAAGAGGAGCCACACCCACCATTTGGTTAAAGAAAGGGTTCTGAGGGCAAATTGGCACATAACATATCTCTTGAACTATAAAGGGGTAATACTTGGTGGTTCTTGAGGCAGGGGTAATCTCTTCATTTGAAGCATTAGCCAACCAACTGCATAGGGGCCTCCCCTCCATACAACCTCTCACATCAGCCATGTAGTGAACCCCTACCATCAGGACCAGGCCAGGCTGGCTAGGTGCCCTAGGCAACCCGGCCTGCAAGCCCTGCCCCTCGTTGACAAGCCCAGTCCAAGCCGGCATTCCCCACCCCTGGCATGCAGAAGAGACAGACGTGAGCTAGGGGTGAGTGATGGAGAGAGTGAAGGGACAGCAACGGAGGGGAGAGAGAGCGACAAGAGAGGGGAGGGTGTCAAGAGGGAAAAAGTAGGACTAGGGGTAGGCAGAAGATTGCCCAACGCCCCCCTAATATTGCACCCTAGGCAGCTGCCTCTTCTGACTACACTAGCTCCGGCCCTGCCTACCACAAGGCATCCAAGTGGTCCAATTGGGGAAAACTTTGAATCGAATGCGCTATTTCTTCGATTCGTACAATTCTAATTCAGCCAAATAAGGACCGATTTGATCGAAAATGGACCTATTCGACCAAAAAAAAAACTTTGACTTAAATTCGATTAGTCTGTTTGAATTCGAAATTCGAAGTTTTTTCAATTTGAAATTCTACCCTTGATAAATATGCCCCCTACTGCCTAGTTACTGGAATGCCAGAAAAATACTTTAACCCAGAATAATAATAATTAGGTCCTTTTTAACTGACCAAAATGTAGTGGACTGCCTGAATAAAGGGTAACTAAATCTTTCTTATGCACATATATATAATATTAACCATGCTATTTGTAAAGTCAATGTCATTAGTAAAATCCATTTTTTATAATGGGTTTTTTCCAGACATTTTTTGTTAGTGATGTAAATTCATTTATGACCATATGAAGTGATAGGTTTAATGAAACCATGAAATGATTTCACAGCAAGCAAGAAGGCCTGATCCTCGAAGCGCCTGTGAGCCCTCTGAAGCCACTTACACTAATGTGATGGAACTACAACACAGAAATGCATGTTCTTTTTTTCTAAGCCATTACTGGAGGTCTTTTAGACTTATCTGTTAGAAGCATTCCTAGAAGCCTTTCTATGATTTATCTAGTTGGTCAGAGGT
This sequence comes from Xenopus petersii, assembly GCA_038501925.1. NCBI lineage: Eukaryota > Metazoa > Chordata > Amphibia > Anura > Pipidae > Xenopus > Xenopus petersii. The sequence goes on from CM076677.1 coordinate 85,637,817, forward strand.
TACGGTACATCAAAATGTAATTTCTTCCTCGGCCTGGCTTCATTCTTCTTGGGCAACTAAAAATGTCATAACCAATATTCCGGCCATAACAAATGGGTCTGTATGGTAGAGTTATCGAATACTTAGCTCTCCTCTTGCAATCGGTACTGCATAGCAACTTCAATTCAATTCTCCACTGCACCTTCTAAGCCTAATGTCACACTAGGCATTTTCTCGAAAGCAGGCCCGGATTTGTGAAAAGGCCACCAAGGCCCGGGCCTAGGGCAGCAGGATTTTAGGGGGAGGCATGAAGCCCAACCACACTCACATTGGTTCAGAAACACTGGGGATGCGCGTGAGATATAATAGTTTTCTTTTAAAAATTTGTGTGAATAAAGGGGAGGGGATGGGGGTGACAAATGACAGCAGGCCTAGAGGCACCCGCTATGTAAATCCGACCCTGCTCGAAAGGTAAGGTCAGTACTGCCTGACCCTGACTCATGTGTGTGTAGATAGGGACATGAATGGCATCTGTCGGTCATTGTGCACACAGGGTGGATTCTTGTCAGAAAATATTGAAATCTACGTGTGCAGTGACAGGCAGATGGCATTCATGTCACTAACTACACACATGGGCCAGTATTGGCCTTGCCTAGTTTGATTTACTGATTAGTACCATTAATATGTCCTTTTAATACAAATTCTGAATTTCAAAATTTCTCTGTAGTTCATATGCTTCAATTCAACACAGAGACCCATAGTTGTAACTGCTCACTGAATGATGAACCCTAAGGGGCAGACTTATCAAAATATGAGAGTAGAGCTCGCCACAGAAAAACTCACCCACTTACTATTCATTCCTAAGGGATTTTTAAAAGTGTATTTATCAATAGTGATGGGTGAATAAATTTGGTAGGCATGGATTTGCGGCGAAAATCAGAGTTTCACTGCTGGCGAATGTTTAAGCAAAACTGCATTGAAAATTCACTGGCAAAAAAATCAGTTGCGTCCAAAAAAATGTGTTGTGCGTCAAAATTAGCACATGCATACAAATTGTTGCACAACTTTTTCGCAGTTTCGAAAGATTTTCAGCGAAATAAAATGGGATAGATTTGCCCATCAATATTTATCAATAGAGTTCGCGTATTTGATAAATACGATTCTAAAAATTCCATAGTAGTGAATAGAAATCGGGTGAGTTTTTCTGTGGAGAGCTCTACTCTCATATTTCGATAAATCTGCCCCTACCTGTTCTTAAAGGGATACTGTCATCGGAAAACATGTTTTTTTCTAAACACATCAGTTAATAGTGCTATTCCAGCAGACTTCTGCACTGAAATCCAATTCTCAATTTTGAAATCTGACATGGGGCTAGACATATTGTCTGCCCCACCCATGTGACTTGTGCCTGCACTTTAGGATGGAACTACTTTCTGGCAGGCTGTTATTTCTCCTACATAATGTAACTCAGTGGGACTTGGCTTTTACTATTGAGTGTTGTTTTTAGATCTACCAGGGAGCTGTTATCTTGTGTTAGGCAGCTGCTATCTGGTTACCTTCCCAATGCTAGGCTGCTGGGGAGGAAAGGGAGGGGATGATATCACTCCAACTTGCAGTACAGCAGTAAAGAGTGACTACAGTTTATCAGAGCACAAGTCACATAACTGGGGGCAGCTGGGAAACTGACAATATGTCTAGCCCCATGTCAGATTTCAAAATTGAATATAAAAACAATCTCTTTGCTCTTTTGAAAAATGGATTTCAGTGCAGAATTCTGCTGGAACATCACTATTAACTGATGCCTTTTGAAAAAAACATGTTTTCCCATGATAGCATCCATTTAAGTCCCTAGAGGTGCTGTATTTTTTTTCAAACCAGGACAATGATTGATCTGATGGCCATCAGTTAGTTCTCAGCTCCTGATTTGACTTAAATCTTGGTAATTTGCAGAACTGTAGAGGAAGCAGATCCTGCAGCTGTGGGGGCCCCTGGGGACAAGTTCTTCTATAGATGTAGAGACATTCCCCCTCCTTGGGCCCTCTTCTACCCCCCCAAATATATTTTTTTGTGGGGGGGGGGTCTGGCACCCTATAGTTACACCACTGCTTTTGGCTACTGATGAAAGGTCATTAAGAATGTCATTCATGTAGGGGGTGGCATATCATGCCACATTTTAGGTTAATTTCTGTATGGTTAGGGTTGCTGTACTCCCAGTTTCCCAGAAATTACATTGTCAGTTATGCAATGCAGCCATCAATTCTGAAAGTGAATCTCATATTAAAGTGAATAGGAGGCGTCCATTTGTCAATATGGGTACATTAATGGCCAAGATTCAAACACTTTTACCACATACAATTGTGTGTCAAAACCTTGAAAACCTTAGCAAACTTTTGCCCAATTTGGCCACCTTTGTACAGATGCATCCAAAGAGAACTGCATCAATGTTCTGATGTTGTCCTTGCTCTGCCAAATTTTCTGATCTGCCCAATAGATATCTATCCACTTTTCATTGTATGACTAGTACAGGGATGCAAAAAACAAAGAGACCTCTCCAGCTCACCATTCCAGAAGTGTTGTCTGTTGCTGAGTTTTTTGATGTGGATACATATATCCTATATATAACCTTATGTTCTCACGTTGTAGGGGCTATCAGAAAACTTGCCTTCTTCTGACTGCTCTCTGCTAGTATTGATACCACTGGTTCTGACAATATGCACAATGATGCCAGAACTTGCTCATGTATGGTAGGCCAACCTTTTAATCATCCTATTGCTAAAGGAGACAAGCAAAGCACCGATGCAAGCTTATCATTGGGCATTTATCTCTTAAAATTCCATTACAAAAGTATATAAATAATATTTAATATAATACTTAAAAATATGTTATTTGAACATTTTTTCGCATCAAATGAAACTGAACAAGAAAAACCTTTTAAGTGGAACTTCAAATTTTTAGAATAGAAAACGTAATGCATAACAAATCCAGAAATAATCATTTCTCATTTTTCAGATAAGACTAGAGTTTATCTGAAAAAGAAATATATTAATACGCGGCACATGTGAGCCAAAAAGCAGAGAAAATATTGCTTGTTCTGTAACACGTGCAACTGAACTTCACATCGCATTGCACTGCAACTTCAAGGTTTGTTTCTTTGATTTATTTCATAAGGCACATACTATACTATAGTCAATATACTAAGGATATAGATCTACAAAATATGCATATAGTAAAAGGAGAAATAAAATAAATAAAAACACATACCTATTTATATTGCTGTAATTGTACCAAAACGGCTGTCTCCCTTGCTGGTGAACTTTCTGTCTTTATCACTGTAAAGCAACAACAAATAATTTAATCTTGTAAGTATACAGTCATCTGGTTGATAAAACACCCCATGAGCTTTTTACTCAGAAACCTGTTATCCATAAAGCTGGCCATAGATGCACAGATCCGGACTTGTCGGATTTCCCCATCTCCCGACCTGCCACTAACCTTTCATCAAATAAAGTAGTAAAAGAACAGATCAGCCAATGTTCTGCCCCTACAGCAATCGTACGAAAGTTATTTTAGACAAAATCTAGTGACAGTCTCCCACTGAAGATCGTCAGATCGGCAATACACGCAGAGATATTATCGGCAGGCGACAGACAGTTTCTAACATGTCCGATCGACTGAACAACAGATCGACATGGGGCGACAGATGTCGGAACACTCCACACACAATCCGAAAATCGTATGAATTTAAACCATTTTCATCATATAATTGAAATTTCAAAAAAATTTATTTTTTTGTAATAACAAAATAATAGATATTGATTGCTTCTAATACATAATTAATCCTTACTGGAAGCAAATCAGTACCATTTAAACCATTTTTAGTAGAGATGGGGATGACTCACCTTCGGGTTAACTTTTAATATGTAATAAAATGGCCTATTCTTAGTACATTTTCAATTGGTCTTGATTTTTTATTTTCTATAGTTTAAAATGATTTGTCTTTCTGTTTTGACTCTTTCCAGCTTCCAAATGTGGGTCACTGACCCCAGCAGCCAAAAAACTATTGCTCTTTGAGGTTACACTTTATGTTTATTATTACTATTTATAACATATCTTTCTATTTAGGTCCTCCTCTATTCATATTCCATTTTCTCTTTCAAACCTTCCTGGTCAGTGTCAGACTGGCCCGATGGGAAACTGGGAAAAAACCCGGTGGGCCCCGACCCTCGTGGGCCCCCGCCGGGCCAGTCCCCCTCACCCGATGCTCGCTGTGTGCAAATATGCGCTGAGGGGAGCCGTGTGCGCATGCGCACCTTCATGCACGTCAAGACGAATCACTGGGGGGGACAGGAGTCAGAAAGAACCCGCACTCATACTGCAAGTCAAATAGCGGGTGCTAGGTCAAATTATAATGTGTAATATGCAAAATGGACCAGCACTTCAGTTATTCTACATATGATTTTATTGAGTGTGTCCAACGTTTCGGCCATCGTTGGGGCCTTTACCTTGATAAAGGCCCCAATGAGGGCCAAAATGCTGGACACACAAGTGATGACTCAATAAAATCGTATGGCACCCAGCCGTGATATTTGGAATGGAGAGTGCAGTTGGAACTGTATTTATATATACATGTATCACTTGCAGTATACTACACATTACAAAATAAACCCACCCACATATTGTAGATATTTAAGATTAATCTTTAAAATAAATATTTACCATGAAGAATGATAACAAACATGCTAATCAAATCCTCAAAGCCTTTTATGTGTTGCACAAATTAAGACATAATGGAAGGTTGTCACAAGAGAGATGGAAAGCCCACGATTTAATTATAAACCCCCTCGAACTCAAGGAAGCAAATGAAAGATGTAAGAGGGTCTGTTTCTTATTTGGGAACGGTTATGGGTGTCCATGGAGTTGTATTGCAGTTTTAATAGAAGTGTTTTCTTCTAGGCAATAGGAGAAATCCTTGATAGAAACATTGATAACTGGTTTCAAAAACAAATGCATCAAAATATATTATGTCTGGAAAAATTATTCACACAGGATACACAAGAAAAATGTTCTCCAAACACTGCAGTGCACAAAGTGTTCCATTTCATTACTACCTTGCTGGAATCTCTGGATATTAATAGAATATTTGACTTTTTCATATGAATCCAAGAGGTGTGTATTAGATTTTGATAGATGCCCATGCTGTATCATTCTTTAAATGAACTGTGTTAGATAGACAGTCAAGATGCTCTACATTTGACAAGATATGTCCCATGTTTTCCCAAAACAAATGTGCATAAGATCAGTTTTATAATATATACAATTTTACTTTTTACTTTTTTCAAGTGTGCTAGTATTTTGTTTCCTAGAGGAACACCACAAGTCAGGTGCCTTTTTATGTGAAGTCATGTATATGGTATTAAGTTTCATAGACTCTCCCTGTGCTACTAAATGATTCTTTTGTTTGCCTGAGATGCTTGACGTGTTAATAGTACCTTAAAAGACAGCACCAGAAAATAATAACATAAAGTTTATTTATATAGCTCCATAAATGCACAAAGCACTTTTAAAGACCATAAAATATATAGGGTAGTAGTAGCCAGCAAGCACAATAATTTATAAATTAATCAGACCCAAAGGTAAGAGTTCCAAAGCCCCTACCCTTTAATGGGTAATAAAGGTATTAAAAGTTGGAATTATAAGACTTTATGCCCAAATAACAAGTATAACTAATGGCAACAGTTAAAACTAAGAAAGAAAACCTGTAAGTTAGACACGTTACATAGACACTTTCATGTCCATGATTTGTTTTCCTATTAGATATCTCAGTTACTCAAAAGAAAGAAATTCTCCAATATATATTAGTTTTCATCCCTAAGAACTGTATTTCCATTCTAGTTAAAGGGACCTTATGGTCTAAACATTCCTACTGTTAGAGGCCCATTTATCAAAGGTTAAATTTCTAATTCATGTAACTTTTTTTTAATCCAAATATATCACAATTTGACTGGGGGGTTATTTAAGAAAACATTCAGGTTCCGACCTGAAAATTCAAATCGTATTTGATTCGTACAAATCTAGTTTTTCTCTGAAAATAAAGCTCACATTTGAATTTACATTTGAACAGGGGGATTAAAATTCAAATGTGTGAATTTTGACATTCGAAAATTCCAATCGAATTTACAATTTGACCCTTGATAAATCTGCTCCTTAATGTAGGCTACCACTACCCCATAAACTAGGTTAACTAATGAGTATACTCAAACCAGACGAAAAGTATCAGTTTCCCATTTCTGTACCTTATCCTTTCAAGAAAATCGGATAAACTCTCTAGAATTAGTTTAGAATTAATATATAGGAATAAAATATTATTAACATAGTTGACAGCAAATTCTTTCATTGCTGAGTAAAAAGTAGGAGTTATGAATGGATAACATAACATTATTGTTGTGAAACTGAAGATTGTAATACTAAAGGTAATTTAGCCAGAGCCGTAACTAGAGGGGGGCGGGTCCTGGCGCGGGACGTGCAGCCGGGCCCCGCCCCCCCCTCCGTAGGGTCAGAAACGGCCGCATTAGAACAGTGTCGCAAGCTGGTAGTTACACCATTGAATTTAGCGAACTGGCCATTTCAGAAAGTAAAGCATCACACCCTTGACACTCAAGTAAGAAAATGTAGCCAGAACAGGAACACGTCCAAAGGATAGAAACATCTATATTTAAAAACTGGGGAGCTGAAGTTTAGAAACACTGGGAGCAAGGGGATCTAAAGTTTTATTCAGAAAGAAAACATACATAGAATATGTTACATTTTAAAACCATAAAACTATAAAAATTTGTAAAAAAAATTATAATTTCACTTTACAAATCCCATTCAGTGCCAATAAATTTGCTTATACGAAGAAATATGGCACATCACATGTATTCTCTTATTCGCTTCCATTTACTTGACTGGGAAACATGCAGCAGTACTTGTATTGAGGCATTTTCAAGCCAATAAATAACTGTCCCACATCAGTGGTGAATTACTATGAACCTGGAACCTGTCACTATCAAATCATATTGTGGGAACTGAATACTTAGGCAAACAGCAAAAATATGTATATTTTTTTTTAATTTCTTAACTTTTTCTTTTTCCTAACATAAAACAATGTCACAGTATTCAGTGGGACGAAATACAAATAGAGTACAAAGGTTCATTGTAGGTTCCCATTTACTAAAATTAGAGAATCAGTCAAGGGTTCAAATACTTATGTGAGACACTGTACATAAAACATTGTATTAGCAGCCACCCTACCATAGAATTTCAAGTATATCTGAAACAGTAAAATAAAAATACTCGTTGAATATTGGAACAATAACTCCTAATTTCTCAGCTCACTGAAAATATTCAATATACGTGCACTGGGGCTCAATACCCCAGGCTCTATACTGAATCCTGTTATCCATACCGATATTTACTCGAGACTGTTTTAAGGCAAACACCTTTCTATTCTATAAGATAAAGTTTAGCAGCCACTCTGAGCACTAACACCCCACTAACCATAAACACCCACATTAAACGAAGCAGTATTCATTACCTTTGTAAACTGTGCCCAAAATTCTTATTGAACTGAATATGGCCTAAGCTTTTTCAGTATGATATGCAGAATCAGCTTGCACTGCATATGGAGCTACAGGATTTCAGTATTTTCTGCATTTTATTTTTTAGAAAAAGGGGTGGGACCTTTAGTATCAGAGGGGGGTCAGCTGGTTGAAAAAATAAAAGCGCAGATTCTGAAACTCATATTTTTCATCTGTATACACAAATGAGGAACCAGCTAATAAAGGTTTCCTTCTTAATAGTCCCAATTCTAGTAATACAACTAATAATGCATGGTTCACACATGAGGAAATTCAAAAGAGACTAGAACATGTTAAGATTAACAAAGGTCCGGGGCCAGATGGTATTCATCCCAGGGTACCTAGCGAGCTTAGCTCTGTGATTGCCAAACCTCTTTGCTTATTTTTTCAGGATTCATTGAGGTCTGGCATAGTGCCGAGAGACTGGTGAATTGCTAATATGGTGCCTCTAATCAAAAAAGGATCTCAACCTCAAAACTATAGGCCATTTAGTCTGACGTCAGTGGTAGGAAAGCTTTTCGAAAGGGAATAAAGGATAAGATACTGGACTTTATAGCAAATCATGGCCATGCCAGCATGGTTTTATGCGTAATAGATCTTGCCAGACTAACTTAATTTCTTTTTATGAGAAGATAAGCATGGACCTCGATTCTGGGATGGCAGTGGATGTGATTTACTTAGACTTTGCTAAAGTATTTCATACAGTGCCACACAAAAGGTTACTGGGTAGTGTCATTCTGTTGCCACTAAAGCAAATAAAGTTCAGTCTTGCATAAAAAAGGGCATTAACTCAAGGATGAAAACATAATTATGCCTCTTTATAGGTCCCTGGTAAGGCCTCATGTGGAGTATGCAGTGCAGTTTTGGACTCCAGTCCTTAAAGGGGACCCGTCACCCCAAAAAATATATTCAAAATCCTATTTTATTGCATTAGTCAAGCAAAATGAACTCTATTTACACTATTTAAATTATTTGAATCTTGTTTCCTTCAGTCTGGGAATTCATAATTATAGCAAGGAGGCAGTAGCCATTTTGTGCACACTGTTATTAAGGAAAACCTTGCATCATCTCAGAATCTTGTTTGTGCACCAGAATGGGGGCCTGATGTCCATCTCCATGCCCTGGTTACACAATTAAATGGTAAAGAGGAATGTGGGAAGAGCAGTGAAATCTAGGAAGTGCTGAATGGAAAGTGAAAGTAATTGTCTGCCCCGCCTCTATGCACATGGCATAGAGGAGGGGCAGACAATATTTGATTGACAGCTGAGATTTTTAAATGAGCTTACAACAGCTATGAATGCTTTAATTAAAAATAGAAATTGGATTTCATGTTTAATTTGAAAAGGACTTTAATTATACAGATTTTGGTGTCTTGGTGACAGGTCCACTTTAAGAGGGATATAAATGAGCTGGAGAGAGTGCAGAGACATGCAACTAAATTGGTTAGAGGGATGGAAGACAAATTATGAGGGTAGACTGTCAAGGTTTGGGGTTTTTTTCTCTGGAAAAAAGGCGCTTGCGAGGGGACATTATTACACTTTACAAGTACATTAGAGGACATTATAGACAAATACAGGGGACCTTTTTAACGAGGATCCCTGTACCAGAGGCCACCCCTTCAGAACTTTCATTTGAAGCAATGTAGGGGGTTCTTCACAGTCAGGAGAGTGAGGTTGTGGAATGCACTGCCGGGTGATGTTGTGATGGCTGATTCAGTTAATGCCTTTAAGAATGGCTTGGATGATTTTTTGGACAGACATAATATCAAAGGCTATTGTGATACTAAATTCTATAGTTAGTATAGATATGGGTATATAGAATTTATGTGAAAGTATGGAGGGGTGTGTGTATGGATGCTGGGTTTTCATTTGGAGGGGTTGAACTTGATGGTTTTTGTTTTTTTCAACCCGATTTAACTATGTAACTATGTAACTATACGTATAAACACTGCACCATCCAGAAATGGTGATGGTATACAGCATGAAATGTGACATTTTCAAAAGCAAAATGCAGATACTACAGCCAATTTAAGAGTAGATGCTTCTTTTGTTCTATTGTAAACTAAAAGTATGAGGCAAAACAGTTTTCGATATTAACATTGTGCCCTCAAAGTGACACCTCTAACACAAGGCATTTATTTTATAGAATCGTTCAGATTGTAATGGCATTTGGTTCGCCGTTTCTCAAATGTGATTCAGCAGCAACCAACAATTTACATTTTCAATCTATTTTTCTGTATCCCATTTGATTGTATTGCTTATTGCTTGGAAGGGATACATGCATAACATGAGCACACTCCACCAGGCAATAGTCTTCTGGCACATATATAGATATGCTGTAAGTTTTACACTTTTATTTTAAATGTTACATTTCTTACACGGTTTGACCTAGGATCATTGACTTATGGTAATGGAGCAGATGTTGTCACAGCTAATGCTTTTCAAAGGTCTGAAGAGTCTTTGCTATCACTGCTATTAAACACTTATGGAATAAGAGGTCCACATGGACTCTTCACATGCAAAGAAAATCAATTCTAATTCTCAGTTGTGTGCATTACCAAAACAGAAGGTCACAACCCATATTTCTGAAAGCGGTTGATGCATTGAAATCCTGGAAGTGCAATACATTACATCATTGTCTGTGCAACCACAGTACAAAGCCCAGCTATACACACACTCAGTAGGCAAAACCTAAACTATAATAAATCTGTGTGCGTCATTGCACAGCATGACCAATTCAAGTGTATTTAAAGAAATCAGAATATTGCAATAAAAATTCAGTTCTGTGGCATTTCTATGGCCACAACAGAACCAGTACACAAATAAAATGATGACTGCTCCTTAGCAACAATTGATGCCACTTTTGCAAGGCTTCATATAAAATGATTTACAACAATTTGCTACTTAACATTGTCCCACTGACTGCAATAGGTTAGGCAAGGTCTTAGGTGGTATAAAGGCATTCATTTTCATTTAAGGATGAAAGCGGGGTTTTATTAATAAACATTTATTTTACACAATGTTGCACAATGGCCAGAAAGAGCTTCTCACATTAAAGTGACAGGTTTTATCTGTGTTGCAATGACACCACAGATCAGCAGGCAAGGGGAATGACAAAACAAAAATCAGCGCAACCCGTGTGTTACAAATCAGCTACTTATTAATCTGCCCTACTCCACACATAGGGGCAGATTTATCAAGGGTCGAAATGCATTAGAGGGAATTTTCTAAGTAAAAAAAATTTGAAATTCGAGTAATGTTTTGGATACTTCGACCATCGAATAGGATACTACGACTTCGAAAATAGTTTGATTATTCGATAATCGAAGTACCGTTTCTTTAAAAAAACTTCGACTTCAATACTTCGCCAAATTAAACCTGCCGAAGTGCTATGTTAGCCTATGGGGACCTTCTACATAATTTTTCTACGTTTTTTGAAGTCCAAGTAAAATCGTTCGATCGTACGATAAAATCGTTCGATCTAACGATTTTACTTCGAACATAGAATACCCTAATTCGATGAAAAAAGTTCGAATTCGATATCTGAATTCAAAGTATTTCAATTCAATGGTCGAATTTCGAAGTATTTTTTACTTGAAATTGGACCCTTGATAAATCTGACCCATAATGTATAGGCATTCGGACTTCCTTGTATTTAAAACAACACGTAATTTCTTTCAAATAACTGTGACAGCTTCCCTTCCCCAGTGAAGGTGGCAACTTACTAGAAGTAAATTCTTAAAACCGCCTATCATATTTCTCAGGGAGCTTTCCGTTTTCTCTCTCTGCAAGCATATTTCGAAGTAGGAGCAGTGCCCACAGTGCATACCTCCAAATTGTGCTGTTTTCTGTGGGACAGTCCTGATTCTGACAGCTCAGCCCACAGACTCTGGTTTCTTACTGAAACGTCCCAAGTTTCTTTTTGATCCCCTGCACTGATGCCAGAAAAAGATAAGTTTCTGAAATGTAATTAATATAAGAGTTTTTTTGGCAGAGAGGCCAGAACAATGAGAAGCTGAACTTCTATACATTTGCAACAATCTAAGATAAGCAATGAAAAAATTGTAACAATTTAAGATTAGCAAGTCTTTTGGGAGAACCGAGACTCACGGCTTAAAGGGCAATTTCAGCTTCATTAGCAAAACTGTTATAGCACATAAAATATGACCCTAAAACTCCCATAAATTTGTGTTAAAATTTTCACAATCTGGAAAGTTTTGTAAAATGGACATGGTAAGTAGGGGGTGTGGCCATAAATGGTTGTGGCCAACAATGTTCGATGCGCTACCCATGGCTGATGTTTTTGTCCCTCTTTACATTTTTCAAATGTTAGGAATTATGATAGTGTAATTCGTTTTTTTATTCTCAAACAAATTTAAACAGATTTACACTTACATAAAAACACTGGTCAGTCCATGTAGAATGGCCAGATCTCACCTTAGAATATTGCTTCCTGCTAAGTGCAAATCCGTTGGGCAAATATGAAACACTGTTAAACTAATATAACATCTTCTAATGATATTTATAAATAGAAATATGCAGAGGGAAGCCTCTTTGCTAGCAATACGCTATGCCCTCTGTTATTTTCTCTCACAGCTAAGCACAGATAAACTGCATAACATATCACGTATAATTTACCTTTTAAAATCCTTGATATTATGGTTGTTGGTTTGATTACTAAAAGCATTCTCATTACTATTCCAGCCATTAGTGGCATGAAAGATTAAATGCAGACTTGTATTTGAAAGTTACTGCACAGCAGTCTTCGGGATGAAATCCACAAGTACTTTTATTTAGAGTGTAATGCTACTCCACACATCAACCGCCAGCAGCCAGAAACGCACAGAGGAAGCCCAGGATGAAAAACAAATGGCTTCATTAAGTTTAATTACTGGCAAGATTAACAATCAAATAACTAATCGAGCTGCAGAAAGGGAGGGTCTTGAAAAATGTTCTTTTGTCTAAAGGAAGATAAGCAAGGATTAAGGATTACTGTTCAAGTACTTATATTATATATATAATACTTATTATATATATATACTTATATTCAGAAATATCTTCAGTTTGAGGCCCTATACATCAGTATTGCAGATATTGGGCACATTTATTGAGTGCTATAAGGATTATCTTTTCTTAAAGGGACTCTGATGGAAATATTCAGCACTATAATGGTACTGAATCACAGGCACCAAAAGAGAACAATAATATTCTTGGTGAAAGAAAGACTGTATTTCCCCACTGACACCTTTTGGTATTGATATGATTATTTTAAGAGCTCACCTCTTCCCAAGTCACTCAAATCAATGAAACACAAATGCCACTGCAACACACGTTGGTGTTTGTCGATAATAATTTATCTGTATTAAGGAGTACTTTTTTTTACAGGAATACAGGTTGGATCTATTTATCCTCGCAAGGTGGACAAGATAACAATAGTAAGAGCACTGTTTCTCATACTGGGAGACTCCGCTTGGACTTGTTGCTCACATGTTTCTAGATGGAACCTAAACAGTCAACGTTTCTCTTTTGTTACACTGAAACGATTGTTGACTCAAGGTTTTATATTGGTTTTGTCAGCTATAAGTATTTGCAATGTCAAAAATACATCTCTGCAGCTAAAGCATTCAAGAGTTTAACACTTGTCCCAATATCCTAATATTAGTAAACAAAGGGCTAAACCCAGGTGCAACAAGTTATTTGTACAGTTTTTTGCTTGTGAAAAAAGGACAAATAGAATTGCAGCCACACACTGATTAATGTTTGGTTCATCTAACCATAGTTACAAAGTTAGTTACATAGTTAAATCGGGTTGACAAAGACCAAGTCCATCAAGTTCAACCCCTCCAAATGAAAACCCAGCATCCATACACACACCCCTCCATACTTTGACATAAACTATACCCAAATCTATACTAACTATAGAGCTTAGTATCACAATAGCCTTTGATATTATGTCTGTCCAAAAAATCATCCTTTTAAAGGCATTAACAGAATCAGCCATCACAACATCACCCGGCAGTGCATTCCACAACCTCACTGTCCTGATTGTGAAGAACCCCCTACGTTGCTTCAAATTAAAGTTCTTTTCTTCTAGTCTTAAAGGGATGGCCTCTGGTACCATGATCCACTTTATGGGTAAAAAGATCCCCTGCTATTTGTCTATAATGTCCTCTAATGTACTTGTACTTGAACCAGGTGGCTCATATGCCAAATTATTAGATATTGGCCAACTGGGATTGATCATCTAGTTTAAACAAGGGCCTGAACAATCACTTGAAACATCATTTGAAACATCATTTGAATAGAAGTGGGGGCTGGACCCTATATTTGGATTTAAATCAGCTTTCTACTTGTATGTTTCTATGACCAAGGCAGCATCAAGGTGGATGATTGTACACAGCTAATGAATCCCCAAACCAATCTGTTTCCTCCTACTACAATTTTTACAGGAATGAAACACAATGAGAATCAGCTCCCCCCCACAGACAAAAAAACTTCAGAGGGGCCCTCCTTCCACCCTCCTGTTCAATCACGTCCCCCACTCCCTCTGATCGCTCACATTGAAGAAGTTAAGACAGTGGCTGGGGAGGGAGATTTTCTAGACCACAGAAGCAGACCATGTGGTCTGCGCCCCCCTGCAAGCATGGGGTCTGCTTTCTCTATAATTATGCCATTGATTGGAATGCTTGTCAGCAGTTAACAGTCCACCACACCATGACAGCCACGAAGCACAGCAGCACAGGGTGGGAAAGTGAAGGAAAGTTAATCCTCACTCCAGATCCTAATCTCCTGGGACCAGTACCCAAGGTTGCGTTAACTGAACTCCATTAAGCAAGAAAAAACACCCAAAGCACAGAAGACCTCACCTGTTTCAAAATGAACAGGGTGTGCTGCTTGCTCCCAGGATTTACTGCTCAGAATACTAAGGATTTATTGGCTAAACTATTGCAGTTGAAATGAAAACAATGGCAGGAATAAAACAAGTACTGCCTCTTATTGCTGCTCTGAAATGATGAATAATCAGTGACCCTACTTCTCATATCCTGAAACAATACAAGAAGAAATGAAATGACTAAACCAATAGACGATGATTCATGTTATTGACTGATATCAGTTACAAATGCCAAAAAATAAATAAATCAACAACGATATAAAGATGCTTCTTTGAGAACAAATCAAATCATTTCATACAGCATTTTATACGGCACAGGCAACTGAATTCAGAAATGCAAAGAAAGACCTGATACTCAGCAGTTACTTCTGATTGCAAAGGTAGTGGTCAATAAAAGCAATTTCATTAAAAGCAAGACTGTGGCTGCAAAACCCACATGCTTAGCATCTGAAACTATGTATGATTTAATTTTACTCAATCAATTCACCATTATCAATATGGAGGCAGAAAAGGAAAAAAATACTCTAATTACAAGCTTCATTGAACCAATTATAATCACTTAAACAATAACATTTAATAGCAAATACTTGTCTTGTAGAAAACATGCCTTATTATATTCTTGGGCTCTCCTGCCAAAAGGTTGCAATCCAGTTTTTATGGAATTTAGCTGTAAATTTAGGATGCACAATGTAAACTTATTTCAAGCATACTTTTGTTATTTTATTTTGCAGGGCATCAAAATCATCTTAGGCTCTATTGAATACAACAGACTGGTGGTGCTTGGTTTAGAAAAAAAGATTAAAAGTAGCTGAACATGCTAGAACCATCACAATGAAAATAAGAATTAGTTCTTAAAGTAGTAACAAACAAGACTATGCCAGAGCATTATACTCTTTTAAATATAGGAAGGATGTTGTTTCTGGGCTGATTTATTGAATATACTGTATCTCCAAAAACCCTACTAGTCCCAACAATGGGTTCCACTTCCTGCTGCCTCTTTTCCAAGGCTGTGCAGGGAAGCTGGCGGCACTCAGCACTGTAGTATAGGAACCAATAAGAAGCTAGGCTGACCTGAGTGACTGAAGCCTATCTTTGCTTGTGTGGCTGTAGGGCTGTGAGTGGACAACCTTGATAAACTAAAGTTTTAAATGTTGTCATACTTTGTTTCTGTGCATGTTTTTTACTTAAAAACTACACAAGGGTGAATTAGAGGCAAAAGCAGGCTCGCTAAGCCTTAGACAAAATGCATAAACCACCCATTTGTGCAGGATTCCGGTGCATATGTGCATCATTTACCCTGCTTTTTCTGGTAAAACCCTGGGGATAAATTCAGAAAAAAACATAATATTTTACATGTTTTTTTTTGTTTTTTTACAAAAGGAAGAAAATGGCGATACAAAATGTATTTGAGACTAACTTGGCCTTTTCAATTGCTTTGGTACAAACTATACTTAGTACAGGGAATGTGTAATAATTGCTGCATAAGAGACAGTAACATGGAACCTTCCTAGTAGAGGTAAGGAAAAAGTTGGTAGCAGGTTGCAATCTTAAATCCAAAAAGACAGAAGCTGGGATAACCTCCACCTAAGGCTGTGTAGGAGAACTGGGACGCAGATCAGGCCAATGAGTGTTTTCTGTCAAATATCACTTGAACCTAGATACAGCAAAACATCATTTCATCTATGGTAGGGCGCACACCACCATCCAGTGGAAAAAAAATACACCTGTTTCAGGTTCATAGAAGTTTCCTCCACAGAGAAGACACAAATACAGCGCAAGGTCTTCTAGCTGGAGTCCCAAGCATACCTAGGTTGTAATAGGTAACTCTTCAGAGGAGAGTCAAACGGAAACACAACTTGCAATTGGCCACCTTAAATACCTTTTCTCATGATTGGCTACACCTGCCTATGAAGTTCAAGGCTTAACAAGATAATCCAACCAATTCGGTGTTGCCAGTAATCAGTATTGGGCAGTTACATGCATTCAAATTAACAAATTACCCAAATATTTGCACAGCCAGTTTTTCACATTTGCTTTAATTGTATGCAGCTGCTTCACTAATAATCAGCTGCATAAAAGAATACAGAAAACACCCCCAGTACCCAGATGTTCCTGGGAAATGAAAGACATACCACTGTTATCTTTTTTGTTGAAAGTGGAGTAAATTATTATGCAGGCTGAGAGGCGTTCCCATCTAGGAAAAAGCAAAAACGGAGCCCCGAGGAAGTCAGTGGAAAACAGTAAAAAAATCGACGTTTATTTAGTAGATGTTAAAAACTCCAAATACAGCAGCATGTCACAGGTCTTGGCTGCCCACTAAACTTTTTCATATGACTGCATACAGCATATACAATATATATATAGAGATAGATAGATAGATAGATAGATAGATAGATAGATAGATAGATAGATAGATAGATAGATAGATAGATAGATAGATAGATAGATAGATAGATAGATATAGATAGATAGGTATATAAGCAAAAAGAAGACCAGCAACACCAAGATAGCTTGTTAAATGCTCAAACTTGTATTGTGAAATTACATGCAAGAAAGGTCCCTGTGTGGACCGAAACATCACGTCGACTTGCATGTAATTTCACAATACAAGTTTGAGCATTTCACAAGCTATCTCGGTGTTGCTGGTCTTAACTGCCCTAACAACACTCGGTGTTGCTGGTCTTAGCTGCCCTAACAAAACTATATATATATATATATATATATATATATATATATATATATATATATATATATATATATATATATATATATATATATATATATATATATATACACATATACATATACAGTATATATTGTATAACTTGTATAAGGAACAAATATAAATCAGTTTGTGTGTCACATAAAATACCTGCCCACCTGCATTCATTGGAATCAGCACATGTAAAAATACTTTATACGCGGCAATTCCAGGTAACCAAGCAAAAATATGGAAAAAGACATTTTAATGCAATTACTTGGGATCGCAGCTTGAAAAGTGTTTTCCATGCAACAATGGTTTTTTCAGATGCATTATCATCTGTGAGAATTCCCAGTGGAGATGAAGCACCCTGTCTTTCAGAGTCATTTGAGCATAACAACTGATTGGCCTGACTCATTCAAGATTCAAATTATCAGGCCAACATTTGTTAAATCACTGAGAATATGAAAGCCCTGTTCATCTTGGCACAAATGAAGAGCTATTCACACAGAACTGGTCATTCTTCCCCTATTTTATTCTGTCAGAAGGCAATCCCACTTTAAAATATTAAAAAGCACCAGCGTTTTTTTTAGAATTGTTATGACCTTGCAGCATACAGGATATGATGTGACTGACATAAGATTGAGGAGGATGTAGCTTCATCTTATCAGTTCACCAGGTCTAAATGATGAAGGAAACTCTGGCGAAAGAGTAATTCTCACTTTAGTGAATTTGCAGAGTAGCGATCGTTTGTCTGATTGGGCGCAAAACTACGCTAGAGACAGTCTCTTTTGCTAGCGAATTGTCCTTTATGCCTGTTAGTAAATTGGCGATGTGCCTGTGGATGGGATTTCTGGTGAATTTTCGTTAGCGACGGCCACTTCGTCCTCTGTATATTTGCAGATTAAAAATGCCACGTGATCTGCTTTCCTAAATCATAATCCAGTGGTAAAACCAAATCAACTAGTTTTCACTAGTATTGGAATGGGATGCCAGGGGCCCAGCAGAAAACCTTAGACTGTATATTATTCCTCCTCTCTTCACTCAACCTCTTTATTCCCCTAGTCTTTTATATCTACTTACTATATTCTTCCATGAATTAGTATTTTTTTTTCCCATAAAGAAATAGGGAATGCCCATGAAATAGGCTAAATAGATAGCAGCAAGAAGGCCAACCAGTGGTTTTCCTGGTATCCCGGTGGGCCAGTCCAACACTAATTTTCACCATGTTTCTGTTTAATGTGGCGGATCCAAATTAATGCACTTATGCAGAGGAGTTATTAAACGAGATTACATGTTCTATAAATGAGAAGCCATTTTTATTGTGAAAAATGTTTATCAGCTCACAATAAGAGATCCAGAGAGCACATTTGTCATACACACTTTTAATTGCATTTAGAATCTGTTCAATAATTTAGGCCAAGTTTGCTCATTCATACTACATAAAACATGCAGATGACAAATTATGCAAGCTAATTTTGCTAGCCAGGTAGTGTGAAATGTTTCACCCCTTGGCTATGAATAAAAAGACAAAGAACAAAACAAAACTAATACAAATATGTAAATTCAAACGAGAATACAATTTGCTAAGCAGCAAAAAAAAAAGAAAAAAAGTTGTGTTGTATTATAAAAAGGAATATTTATAAAAATGTTATGTAATTTTGACTAACAGTTGGACTAGTTATGTACAGCAGAGATCCAGGACTCGTTACATCTGCCAGAAAGCCACCCTTTGACTCTAGATTGGCATCTTAACTTGTGGAATGCTACAGGTAGATCTTTGGCAGACTCCACCTCACCATCAACCAAAATGCTATCCAGAATTATTATCCCTTGTTCTGGTCCCAATCATACAAAATTACCCACAATCAGAGCACAGCTGATGAGTGATTTCATTACCATAAACAAAGCAAGCACCTCATTTTTTTGCTTTTTTATTCATTTGCAGGCCTTCTTTTTTTCTTTCACAGCCCCTACATGTTCTAATGCATTTCAGTGTGAGTAATTCCCGCATTTTAAGTATTTTTCTACATTTTACTTCTTTTCTACATTTTAAAATGTTGCCTAGTTTTCCATTAAAAAAAAAACATTTTTTCTTTTACTGCACTTTACATTTTATTGGTGTAGTTAAGACCATCTTTAGAATAATTTCTTGGATTTTTGTTTTTTTTCCAGTCTCCTGGAAAACGTAAAATTGAGGCTTGTCTGTAATAATTATAAACTATTTTATACCTGTAGCTTAATAACATTTTCTATTATTTTAACCATCAATTAACTTATCAGGAAGCAGACGCCAACAACTGCATGTGGATAGCACCCAAAATAGATGTTTATAAGAATTTATCAGAATTCTTGCTATAATTTGACCTACTTAGTTCTTGTAATCTTGTTTTTAAATTGTTTTTCCAAGCACTAAAGAGAGCAAAACACCATGAGAACACAGATGTTGCATGCTGATAAGTCATGACTAACTTCAGGATCTCTTCCTGGGCCCATGCTAGGGAGCCCTCAGCAGATCTACTCCAAGCCAAGAACAATATCAGTGTCCAACAGTGCTCCTAGAACTTGGCTTTTGCTAAGAAAAGATTGGCAACTGACATGGGCCAAAATAAAGCATACATTGTGCTAGGGCTTCAGTGTTACAGAGGTGATTAAAAATATATAAGCTCAATCGTATAGCCAGACTGTATCACAGAGAGAGATGATATCAAGAACAAGACAAGATTAACTTAATGTAGTTAATTCCTCTCTTTTACCTTATATCCTATCCCCTAAATAAACTGCCAATTCTGAATTCTCATTTAATCTTTGCATATGCTACAGCTTGACTGGACCTAAGTTCCTTTACTTGACTTAAAGGGATACTGTCATGGGAAAAAAAATGTTTTTTCAAAATGAATCAGTTAATAGTGCTGCTCCAGCAGAATTCTGCACTGAAATCCATCAAAAGAGCAAACAGATTTTTTTATATTCAATTTTGAAATCTGACATGGGGCTAGACATATTGTCAATTTCCCAGCTGTCCCTAGTCATGTGACTTGTGCTCTGATAAACTTCAATCACTCTTTACTGCTGTACTGCAAGTTGGAGTGATATCACCCCCCTCCCTTTCCCCCCCCAGCAGCCAAACAAAAGAACAATGGGAAGGTAACCAGGTAGCAGCTCCCTAACACAATATATCAGCTGCCTGGTAGATCTAAGAACAACACTCAATAGTAAAAACCCATGTCCCACTGAGACACATTCAGTAACATTGATAAGGAAAAACAGCAGCCTGCCAGAAAGCATTTCTCTCCTCAAGTGCAGGCGCAAGTCACATGACCAGGGGCAGCTGGGAAATTGACAAAATGTCTAGCCCCATGTCAGATTTCAAAATTGAATATAAAAAAATCTGTTTGCTCTTTTGAGAAATGGATTTCAGTGCAGAAGTCTGCTGGAGTAGCACTATGAACTGATGTGTTTTGAAAAAAACATGTTTTCTGATGACAGTATCCCTTTAAAAAAGAATACAACACAAAAACATTATTGTTCCGTGAGGCTATACTGCTACTAACATCATTATTACAGTAAATGGTAATACTCTTGTGACAGTTTCCTTATAATATACACCTAACAAAAAAAACTAAAAAAAATAAACATTTTACTATTTAACTATATACATAGTACAATGTACAATAGTAGAACAATAAAGGGCATAAGTGTCTTCATAGGAAATTTCCCACTATGCAATTAGTTGCTAATGGATACAAATTCGATAATCCTAAATTAACCCTTTTTTGGGGGGAAATATATATATATATATATTATATATATATATATATATAGTAATATATAATATCTATATTATTTATAAACAAATAAAGCATTTCTTCAGGAAAATGTAAGACACAACATCCTGAATCATTAAAAGTATTAAAAGCATTGTGAGTATGTTTTGGCAAATGGCAAGTGTCTACTGGATTGTAAAGGCCTAGCCATTGGACACTGTAACTCTAATAGTAGAAATGTTGTCTATTTGTAATTGTCATACAGTCCAGGGGGCATACTACTTCTCAAAACCTTCCTCCATTAGCAGAAACTAGGCCAAACCAAGAGCAGTATGTGACCATAGCTGGAACACTAAACAAAGCAGCAGCACAATATCCAGGCAAAAGAAATGTTGTAAGCGGTCAGGACTCTAAGCCCCCTGTGATGCTTCTTGAATGAGAATACAAGCTATCCTTATACAATAAATTTCAGACAACAATTCTATGAAACTTACCATGGTAACAAATCAATTGCCATAACAATTTGTCACTCATTTTCCAAAAAAACATAAATAAAATAAATAATAAATAAATAATTTGTAATACCTTAAACTGGTCTGATTTTCAAATGAGAATTATGTGTCCCCCTTGTATTAAAGAGAAGAAAGTCCTTATTTTCAGTTACTTATCAAAAATTAAATGTGGCAATGGCACAGATGGCTGGAATGGTAATGGAAGCCAATAAAACCCCTGGAGACTAGCATTTTAATTTTCAGGGAGTGAAAAAGGTTACATGCGTCTTCTTACCATAATTAAAGCCTGAACTAAATTAACCATTAGCAAGCCAGTCATAAGGATATAGTGTTTAGACTCTCTACAATGTGAAGTAAAGCATTCTTTGCCAAAACGTGCCAAAATATGCTGAGTTAGTTTGAGCATTTTTATGAAATAAAGTTTTGCATTCTGCTAGCCTACTAATTCTTCTTGCAGCCAGAGCAACATTTATAGGTAGAAGAGAAGAGCCCAGAGTCAATATACACTTTGTGTGCCCTCTGTACTGTATCTACATCAAGCAGAATTGTATGCAATATAGCCCATGAATTCCTGTTTTACTACAATATCCAGAACCCCAATAGCATTTAGGTGTCAGAAGGTGCTCAGATCTGACAACATTAGCTGCTACAGCCAAAAGAGGCAGTTATTCTCGCTGCTACTATAGGCACCATCTTTCCTTACTATACCTGCCATCCCCCAGCCACAGTCCCTTCCCAGAGACTATTATCCCCACTGCTATTATAGGCACCATCTCTCCTGCTATACCTGCTATCCCACAGCCACAGACCCTTCCCAGAGACTATTATACCACTGCTACTATAGGCGCAGCTCTCCCTAGTATACCACAGACACAGTCCCTTCCCAGAGGCAATTATACCCACTAGCCACTACTATAGGTGCCATCTTTCCCTACTATACCTGCTATCCCACAGCCACAGACCCTTCCCAGAGACTATTATCCCCACTGCTATTATAGGCACAGCTCTCCCTACTATCCCACAGACACAGTCCCTTCCCAGAGGCAATTATACCCACTAGCCACTACTATAGGTGCCATCTTTCCCTACTATACCTGCCATCCCCCAGCCACAGTCCCTTCCCAGAGACTATTATCCCACTGCTACTATAAGCAATATCTCTCCTACTATACCTGCTATCCCACAGCCACAGACCCTTCCCAGAGACTATTATCCCATTGCTACTATAGGCACAACTCTCCCTACTATACCTGCTATCCCGCAGCCACATCCCCTTCCCAGAGGCTATTATAACCACTACTCATTACTACTATAGACACCATTGTTCTTTTCTATACCTGCTGCTATACCTCAGCCACAGTCCCTTCCAAAAGACTATTACCTCATTGCTGCTATAGAAACTTTTTAGCAATATGTGACTGATGTTCTTCTGGGACCCTCAGTGTGAGGCGCCCAGGACATTTGCCACTGCTTAAAATCTTGAAAAGACTATGTTCTCACAAGGCTTTGCGTAATAGACAATGGCAAGATAATTACCTAGTTTTATGGCCACGTATTGTAAAATCATAGAATACTGAAACTGACTTCATGGCAACTTGATCCTTACCTTAATAGGGCTTATTATGCTGGTGAAAGATCAAAGCTTTAGGAGGACATTAGTTTATAGACAGATGAAATCTAGAATAACATGGAAGATCGTTAGTAGGATAACACACAATGAAATGCAAGTCTGCAATTGTAAAGAATATAATAAATCCTCTGTACTGCTAGGTGCATATAAATTCTTAAAATATTAGATTTTTGCTCATTTATTTTATTTAAAAACAAGAATTTTCTGTGCAATACTGAATATACTCTCAAATCCTGAATTAATGCCAATAACATTTCCACTTTAGGACTTTTACACACTGGCACTTTTTTGTGTGTTTGAGCACACCTAAACACATGAGATAATTGATTCAATTTTATTCTGACTGGTGTTCCCACCTAGCATCCAGATCTGCATTTAGCACTGCTCTGCTGTACATTGCATTTTTTTAAATTCAGCATACTGCATTTTTATGTGTTTGAATCTCATTCACAAAATAGGAACTCACAAAAAAATGCATAGGTGCTTTTTAACACACTCAACAGTGCATTACACCAACAAAACAAACACCATAAGAGCCCTAAAGAGCTCACAGCTGGGCACATTTTAGCCAATCACAATATAGATGAAGGACCCGGCACAACAGAGAAATTGTATGTGGGGTAAACCCCTGCATTGTATTAATGAAATACACAGCAATAAACCACACAGGAGTTTACCCAGCATGCAATTGCTCTGTTGTGCTGGTTCTGCATCTATACTGAGATTGGATATTGGGAGGTGGCCAAATCTCCAGACTAATCAATGAGCTTTATTTGTCTGCAAGCCAGTGGTATTAATGAGAGACATAAATACGAATAGGAGGGGGTCTAAATAGAAAGATGAGTTACAAAAAGCAATTATAACACTAAGGGGGTTATTTATCAAAATTTCGAATTTTTCTGATGTTTTAATAAGAAAAAAGTCAGACCAAACTAGAATCCATGATTTGCTCTTATTTATAAATAAAAATACTCAAAAAAACGGGATAGAGAAACACCGCAACAACACAAGTTTTTCGAGTTTGATGCACAAAAACCCGCATCAAACCCAGAAAACTCTGAACATTTTGTGAGGGTTAAAACATCTTCAAATGGTTAAAGGAACATCTGCCATTGACTTTTACATGAATTTGGCAGGTTTTACATGGAGTATTTTTGGATACGAACGTGGAACAGATTCGGGGCATAATAAATTGCGAAAAGATAGCGTTTTTTTACCCCAACTTTTTTGGGTTTACAGTATCCAAACGGACGCTGCAAAAAAAAGCAGATGCATTGTAACATGCAGACAAATGCATTACTTTTTCTTTTGGAGTTAGCAAAAGCAATACTTGGAAAAAAAAGTTACAACGGCCATGCATCTTAGGTCTGTGGTAGCCATCCATAAAATCATTTTTGCACAAGACATGAGAATATAACATTTTACACTCCATAATATATCCGCTGTAACTATATAGGAGCCACCTACTTCTGTTTGTATTCCAGATCTGGATCTTAAGTAATACACAGCGACATTAAAAATGACTCTAGAAACATGATTTATCCACCTATTTAAAATAAACGTCACCCGTACTGCACTGCCTTTCCCGTTAATTGCAGCGCTGGCACATTTGTTCCCTATAGAGGTCACCTTTCTAACAGATTTTGGCGTATTTCTTCAGAAAGGGTCTCCATCAGCAGAATTTTTAGCACAGTTCCACACACCGGCGAGTTTCATGAATAAACCATAAGTTTCTAATACTACAACTGAAGGACTGCTGTAACGTAGCTCTGTGAAAATGCAGGTTATGACATTCTCTTGTAAAATGTCTTTAGTCTCGGACGTATGTGTTTACCAAGCACTTGCTGGAGCTCCAAGTAATTATCTCCCCTGTACAGCTACTGGGTGATTTGCAAGTCACATTGCAACTGCTCTTAATACAAAAGAACAATAAAGGGCATAAATGTCTTCATAGGAAATTTCCCACTATGCAATTAGTTGCTAATGGATACAAATTTGTTAATCCTAAATGAACCCTTTTTTGGGGGGAAAATATATATATATATATATATATATATATATATATATATATATATATTGGTTTCTATGGCAACCTTTACTTCTCTATAGTTTACTAGCATTCATCATTGGTACTATGCATAAGCTAAAATCAGCCCTAATGACTTTTTAAAGGAGAAACAACAGCTCATTTGGTATGATACATGGCCACGCGTGTATACATGGGTTGCAGGCATAATCACTGAAGTTGGTGGAGGGTAAAACTGGTCTTGATAGGAGGTAAGAATCACAAAAAGTGTTGTTGATGTATAGTTCTGTTATCAGAGGAGAAGGAAAGATAAAGTCACTGGCGGGGAAAATCTTAGGCACCCCCCAGCAATAATAATAACTTTATCTAATACCCCAGGCCAGTGCTCCTGTTCCTAGCAGAAAACGGCATCTGCCCGGAGTACTACAGAGATTGCAACACAGAGTAATTGTCCTCTGCTTCTTCATTCTTCAATGCCTAATACTATATGGAGGACCCTGCTGACTTTGCAGTCTAACATTACTGTTAATACGTGTGGGTAGAATTAATGTACTGAGCAATATAGATACTGTTTACAGAGTTGCAGGTAAGGACCTTGCTACAAAACTAAATGTGCTCTGCAACTTATGTTTTAGTAGTACGGCTTAACAAGAAAGCACTATAGTAAATGCACTATAGTAAAGATCTTTTAGAACAAGGAGATCAAGCCCATGACCCTTGCTTCAAATACAGTGATTGCCCAAACAGTGTAGGTCAACGTAAAAGGTCCAGGGTGTGAAGAGCTACAGGCCAATCATCTACCTATTGAGGGCTTTCTAGGCTACAGTGACTTAGAAAAACAAAAATCCAGACCAGGCCAAAGGGAGAGATACTGTACGAATGTACGATGACCAAACTGTTGTTGCAGTCATTTAAGCCAACCATCTGAAGAGGAGTTGTGGCCCTTGGTCAACCTGCCTGACAAAATCTGGGCATGTATGACCAGTTCATCGCGACTTATTAGCATTAGCATTATTTTTTTAATACAAATTGTTGCTGCAAGCAGTGTTGTAAAGCATTCCAAAACCAACACCTTTAATCTATACCATAATTTATTTTTATTGTCACAGATTTATGTTTGGCACACGCAACCTAATTATAATGGAGCTCAGTACCCATGGGGGATTCAGCACCCACCTATTATACAAAGAAACAAACTTTCTCTCCAGCTGCTATTCTATGTGGTGATCCCCTGTTCACACAATAAATATATAAGCTCACCCTATGAAAGAGAAATTCCATGTATTGGTCTGTTTCTTTGAGCTGTGGGTGCCTACAACTCATATGCATATTTGCCTAGTACCCCAAGCCTAAATAAATATATTTTATGAACTAAAGAGAAGCTTGTGGCATTTACTGTATACTGACACTGCTGTTTTTCTGCAGTATGAAGCAATAAAACCTGGTTATTTTAGGTAATGGATTTTTTAATGCACTGGTTGCAGTCCTGTTCCTCTAGTGATATGAAGTGTTAGCAACACTCATTCAGCTTGTACAGAGAGTACACAACTATCATCACAGCATAAGCATATCCCTGTACTGGTAGAATCGCCCCTAACTAAATAGGTTCAAATGTGAATAAATGGATTTTCTGGGTGATAAGACCACTGTATCTAAGACAACTGACCCATAAGCTGTAAAATGCATTTGAGTATAGGACGTTTGCATCTGACAGTTATTGAACATGGTATATTACACTCTTACATACACAGGCAAATATCAAACTAGTTCTTTGATATACATTTTACTACTACAGTTTTGCCTGAAACCATAAGTGTCTAAGCTTTTAAATACAAGGATATAATTAGAAATATTATTGACCAAATGTACATGATATAACACAAGTGTTACAGCCTCAGGGCAAACTGCTGTCGCTCCATGTGCTGGTATCACATAGAGATTAGTTGTCTCAAAACTTTGCACTCACAATGTCGAAATCCAAACTATAATGCAAAATTACCTTTTTAATACTTTTCATGTTTTATTAGAAAGAGAATCAATACTGAAAATGTCTAAGGTGCTTTGATTGCTACGTTTCATGCTCACATAGACATGCTAATGTACCAGTAAATTCAGACTATCGGAAGAAAGTAGGTTGAAGTGGTTAATGATGGGCCACTGCATCCCATCACAATGTGCACTCGAAAGAATATTCCACTTGAAAAGAGATTGGCAGTTAGAGCTGTCTAAACCTTGAAGCTATCAGGAGGAGTGTTGCAGCTTTGGAACTTCTTATACAACGCTCTTTTGTAATGCCCTAAGTATTCAGAAAAAAGTGTCACTGGTGAATTAGGTTAGCTGAAAGGGTATTGACATTCTTTTATCGCATAAAGAGTCTAGTAGGAAGTGTTCCTCATAATCATTTGGGGTAAGTTACTTTATTTTACCCATGTAGTATAAAGTAACATTGACAGAATTACAGATCACCAGTGAAGATGAGATTGATTTATAAAAATGAAGCGTTTTTTTGTAATGGTTCTTCATTTTTATGCATTCTCTATAATCTAGGATACTTCTCTTAACTGGCTGCACTGTTTCCTGAGCTGCCACTACCATGTAATGAGAATCTTAACAAAATACTAATTAGCCTTGTAGCGTGGTGTTTATATTCGATATATACAGAAAATTTTGGATCGGTCTCAAAGCTCAGGTAACTGGCAGCAGTCTAGCATATATACTCAGAGCCAGGCCAAGCCGGGCAGGCGCCCTAGGCAGCCTGCCCGACTGCTTCGTTGGCTGGTTGAGCGCTTCTGTGCATGCGCGGAAAACCGATTCTGCGCATGCGCAAATTGACGCATGCATACTCGCACAGATGGGAACAAGTGGGCGGTCAGCAGAGAAGGGAACGGACTAGGGGTAGGAGTAAGTACGTGCCTGGCGCCCCTCCACCTCTGCGCCCTAGGCACGTGCCTACTTTGCCTACCCCTAGTTCCGGCCCTGTATGTACTGTAAATCAGCAGAAAAGAAAATGGGGAGCTGCTGGCGCATCGTCAGAGGCACAGATCTTTACTGCTAAAGGGCTATGGTTGCCTTGGGTATGTTACAGACCCCCTAATCATTATATGCAACAGTTCTACCATACTTTAGGTTACGCTTTAGACTTTCTTTTAAATAAATACTTTAGTGTGTACTTTTTTGGACCCCCAATAAATAATCAAGCAAATAAACTGTTGTTTAGTGGCCTGACCAACATAAACCATCTTAACTTTTGCAAGCTTCTGTTTTAAAACCAAACTCTCACTTCAACTCTTGATATTCTGAGTTTGGTACAAGTCAAGTTGACCATATACAAGCCAATATAATTTGCCTTCTTGGACCCTTCAGACAAAATGGCAGGTCTTTGGCCCAGGTATTGTCAGACACGATGGCCTGCTCTACTGATATCTGGCTGAATAGCACCTATTGGGCAGGTTAGAAGCTGGACGAGGACTGCATCAAGTCTGCATTATGATGTGATTGTTAGCCTGAATCTGATCAACCCAATCTGGCCCAGCCAAATTAACCGATAGTTACTAGGGTTGCCACTTGACCAGAATTTCACAGACCTGGTTGATAAAAATGATGCTTGATGCCAATGTTATTAACAGGGAAGAATAAAAATACAGGAAGTATGTTTTTCTATTAATGGTGGCAACCCTAATCTTTACATGTATGCGCGACTTCACTAAGCCTGGAAATATGCAAAAGATTTAAAAGAAAATAAATCTCAAGGATACGACTGTTCATAAAAACCCTTTGTTTATATAAAGTTACAAAGTAGAACCAAATGATAAACTGAAATTGATATAGTAAAAGAGCATGGGCCCTAGATATGTGGAACACATCTAACTTTAGTGACCTCCCAGACCTACAACATTCACTTTGTAACCATAATAAAATAGATTTAAAATAATATTTTTAATACTTCTCAGTAGCTGTTAACAGCTAGCTTTGCCCTGTAGACTGAATTCCCAGTGTTCCTCTAACATGACAAATGCAGAGTCATTATAGTAGTCTGTTACTAAAATTAAAAGCAGGCAATATGTGTCACTCTGAAAAGAAATTCATTGACTGTTTCCCGTGCCCTCTAACCTTTGGGTGTCTGCTAGTAATGGGTTTCTTTGCAGGTCACAAAAACAGACATAAGGGTTTAATAACACTACTATAAGCTCCATTTGTTTCTACAAGCTTGTCAGCACATGTATATTGCTTAACATTTCTGATGTATGGCAGTGGATACTGAGACTATTATCACTAAGGTAATTAGGCTTGTGCTAGATGAGGTGTGTGATGCCTGGTCTTTGTTACCTTTCATGGAGGGAAATCTGAAACCAGAGAGGGCTATGTAACCCCTGTCCGTATATAACAATACTAATCCATTAAAATTCTTATTTATGGGACATTATATACTTGATCCTTTACTGGCCTGGAAAGAAAAAACATTCCCAGCGCCAGTCAACCTGAGCGCTTGAATTATTCTGACATTAGTAAACAAGTAATTTGTTTCATGTGTCATTGTTCTCTGCTTTTAATTCATTACTCAAGCCCTGCTTCAGCCTCTCCTGAACCTCCAACCTAGTCAGAAGCAAAAGTACTTATCATGCAGTGGTGGATAAAATAGAGTCTTGTCAAAGCAAGGACACCTGCTCCCAGCAGGAGATCCACTCATGAACGGCCAAGTCTATGGTTACAGACACAAGAAGTAATCATCTTCCCATCTGGGACATGCTGCTTTCAGCTCGGTTGCCACCGGTGAATACCTAGTCATACATTAATATGTAATTCAGTTTCCCTTATAAGTGTTTGTAGACATGCATGAAATAAGGAACAAGTCTTCCCCCTTTTATATGAATGTATTATAGGTGTTCAGCCCTTCTGTGGATGAAATGCAGTCATTAGTTTATACCCCATATACAACCCATTCATTGTTTTCTTTCATGCCATTGCTAATTATTAACAGCTCTGTATACAAAATGTATCACAGGTTACAAACCCTGTGTTTGTACCCGATGAACAGGAGAATTAGCAGAGGAATAAAGTAGTCATCAATAGAAAATGTACAAACAAACAATTATTTAAAAAATAAAAACACACTTATCTTTACCTGCATTAGATTTTATTTAAATAATTACTTTAATACATTTTATTAAATATTTAATTTAGATTTTTGGTATCACAAGTGAAATGGAGAGAGACAAAAACCTAACCCCTTTATGTAATAAAAGGTACAAAGTTTGTCCATTGAGCAGTAAACCACAGCAACCAATAAGATGTTTGCTTTTAAACAGGTGACCAGTGAATTCTTTCTACTAATTGGTTGCTATTGGTGACTAGTAGCAGTATAAAAAGATCACTTTTTAATATATACAGTAACTGCCTAAGAATCACCTTGTCTTACATTGCCCTAAAAAATAAAACATTTCACTTTTTTTCCTATTCTGTTTACAGGTTTTTCTTATATATCCTTTAAAAGTGACTTGCCACAAAAAGTTCATTGATATCCAGTGAATCAACAGCTCAAACTACAATTTCTTAGGGCTAGTCCACACGGGGAGATAGCCACGCGTTTGCGGTCGCGGCGACAAAGCGCCGTGACAGTCGCCGCGACCGGCGCAGGCGACAGTTTTGTATGGGCGCCTATGTAAAAACGCCTGTGCTAACCACACGAGGCGATGCGCTTTTCAACAGTCGCCTGAAAATGCCTCGCCAGGCTTTTTCAGGCGACTGTTGAAAAGCAAATCGCCTCGTGTGGTTAGCACAGGCGTTTTTACATAGGCGCCCATACAAAACTGTCGCCTGCGCCGGTCGCGGCGCTTTGTCGCCGCGACCGCAAACGCGTGGCCATCTCCCCGTGTGGACTAGCCCTTAATGTTTTAGTCCCTAGTTTTCCAACATCAGTCTGTTGCTGCCTACAGAGAGAGTACCGTATATACTCGCGTATAAGCCGAGTTTTTCAGCACCCAAAATCTGCTGAAAAAGTCTACCTCGGCTTATACGCGAGTCTATACTAGCTAGGTACATGTGGGTCCACAGAGGGGGCAGTGCCGCTTCCCCCTTTCCGGGCCGAATCTTCCCCTAGCTGCCCCGTCCTCCCTCAGTGGCAGTGTGCTGCGCACTGACATGCATATACACGCAGGGGAAAGTGCGGCTAAAAGTGAGACCATAGAGAACACTAACATTTGTAGCTTTATCCACTTTATGCTGATGTTCCCGCTGATGTTCCCGCTGATAGACAAACACGGAGGCAGGACGCCCCTCCGCTAGTACAATACTGCTGCTGTGTGAAGGGACGCATGGCCTAAAACCTCCCAGCGGTGCGACTATATTATATACGGTACCTCCCTTTGCTGAGCTACTGTAATGCCTGTAGTTGGCCAGCACCGGCGTCTGTACAGTAGCGCAGCCTAACGCATCGTATTGCAGCTGTGGGAGCAACTAGGTCTAGAAACCCCTCGGGACACGTCCTTTAGCAGCCACACAGGCTCTAGTGACAGACAGCTCATTCCGCCTTCCTCATAACCCGGAAAGGTTTGCAATCCATCCCACAAGCGGGCAGCCACTAACCCGAGACGCAGGAGATTATGATTGACTGAAACTAAGGAAACGCCACATCGCTGCCACAAGCGGAAGGTAAATTCTAGTGCCGAAAAGGCCCTTCCCTCATGTTGTAATCAAGTGGCTGCCAGTGGGGGGAGCTGAGCTTAGGTATTGGACAGGAAGGGGTGGTGTTACTGTAATAGGGAAAGATGTCACGTGAGGCTGGGCTGCTGTACTGTCAAATGTAAGGTGAGCTTGGTTGCCAGGTTGGTGGTTTTCCAGCCACATTGGCCTACTAATTGTAAGTGTAGGTGTAGGTCTCTGTAATAAACTAGTTGTTCAGTAGAGGAGCTGTGTTGTATCTGGCTCCACTTTCCACATGGGTTTGGTTGGGATAATCAGATAAACTTCTGGAATTATGGAAGAACAATTACTAGTCCATTATAAAGAGTATTGGGACTCTCTAAAATGTGAAATGATGTATAAAGGCACAAAGAGTTCTCAGAACTGCACTGCTTTTGTATACCAAAAGAAAGGTGATTTAATCACTGGTTAAAATAAAAACGACCAACCTAGTTATTTGTTGCTTCAGCTGCACAGTTTTGTATAGCAAGTATATAGTATAGGTATGCAATGAAACAGGTTGATCTGTCATTTTTCACCCTAGGCTTATACGCGAGTCAATACGTTTTCCCAGTTTTTGTAGGTAAAATTAGGTACCTCGGCTTATACACGGGTCGGCGTATATACGGTATTTCAGATGGAACATGTTCAAGAGTGCATTTTTGGGTCAAAAAATGCCCTATGTGCAGGGTATTTCTGAGAAAACGAAGAGTGGGACATATTTCTAAGGGTAGACATTGGGTATGACTCAAAAAGTTTTTAAAATTATATTTAAACCGGGCCTCTTTAAGCCATTTCTAGTGTGAAGGGGATGACGACAAATATACAATATAGAAAAATCTGTCTTTCTGCTCCATTCCATCTCTGAACATACTCAACCTCTTCAAATTGAAACACGGATCATACATCATGGAGCCCTAGCATGGTATCTGTCCAATTTCTGAACTTAAGGGCAAATGTCCCCATCACTTATTAACCCCTTTATTTACATACCTTCCAACATTTGAAAAACAAAATATGATGACCATTAAAACATGTCACAACCTCAAATAGCCCAAATACCCATAAAAAACCAAGACATAAAGAAAACTCAGACATGCCAATAACATTGCTGCAGAAATGACCAATGAGCACCCCATTAAACCCAGGCATGCCAATACGATCATTACATAAATGAATAGATTAAAAGCATTACCCCACTTTCACAAGCAGAATACTACAGGTGCCATCTTCTTCTCTTTGGTAATCTTCGGGAAGTAAGTGCTGTATCTGCGCATGGGCATTGCTGAAGCACCAGAAAAAGACCTGAAGATTACCGAAGAAGAAGATGTCACCCGTGAACTCCGCTGGACAGAATCTGCACCAAGGGGTAAGTTAAAAGTTAGGAGCATTTACCCAGGGTAGCAGCTCGGCTGGGGGGTGGAGGGGTCTATGTAGGGTAGGGGGTAGGGTTTTTTTTTAATAAAGGGTTGAATTCTCCTTAATAGGTTTTCATATTTATGCCCAAGAAACTTGCAATTGTCTAGTGCAGTAAATTGTTCCACTTCAGCCAGTCAGTAATCAGTCTACTATAATATATTATTCAGGAACCCACTAAATGATAGCTTGCTCCAGTTTTTCTCATGTTAATATTACTTTTACTGGAAAGTTTCAATGCTGCCTTCAGCTGTGAAATGAAAACTGGCAATTAAGAAATACAGATATTAATAGAGAAAGCGGAGAAAGATTTGCCACACATCCTTTAATATAGCTGAATGTGCAACTTCCAATCATATTTTTTTAAGATCTCTTTTTACTGTCGCTCTCCACATAAAGTCAAGTGCTGACCTAGTGTGAAAAATGTACGGTCATGCATGTAGGTTGGTGGTAAGGTTACACATCGTCCTGGAGAGAAAATCAATAACATGAATAATGAATTAAGTCTACAACTCAATACACTTACTAATCAGCAATAAACACAAAAAGAAAGCTATAAAATGAATAATATAAAACTTGTATTCCTCGTATGCTTTACATGAAAAAAAAAACTTCATAACAACTGCCTAGGGACTAAGAATCACCCTCTCGCTGTGATAACTGTTAGTGCTTGTTTGCTTCCAAAGAAGGTCAGAAAAAACTCAGAACTAAATGTTAGCTATTCACTTGTACTAAAGCTTTTAGATTTGCTTTTTATTAAGAACCCATAATTCTATTTCATTAAACAGTTTTTTTTATTGCTCAATAGGCCAAAAGAAAAGTAAAAACAAATGTGCCCCATTTATATACAACTGTTGTTAAAGAATTTAAAAAAAGAGAAATAAATAGTGATATTTAGTAACTGGGCTATGGTGCACACGGTATATTGCCTGCTGTTGCCATCCAGCCGAAAACATGGGCAGACAAATCGACTTTCTATGCCTGTCTCTGATCCTAATATAATACAATGATGTGTCCTCTCTGACAAACACAGAGCAGTGACAGGGTGAACTTCAAGTGAAAACACTTGAATACTTTTTGCATAGAGATCTGCCTGTCACCACTTCATTTGTGACAACCAGAATGCTTGTCATTGTATTGAAATTAGGAATGGCAATGGTGGAGGGGCATTTTGACCAGCATTGCTCTCTGTGCTATTATCCTAAGCTATTACACAGGTCTAAGCATACATAAGTACGTTAGACCTGTTGCTTTAGGAGCCAGACCTCTAACCGCCCCCTTCCCCTCATCAAACAGGGCATTGACCGATTGTCAAAGAGTGGGGTACACCCCTTCCCCTCAGCTCTGCCTCCAGATATAGTCAAAAACATGACACTGAATGGGATGTGCGTGCTGAGGCTTTTCTCCTTTCGGTTCTAAAATGAAACTCAGAGATGCTATAGTGACCAAACACTCCACCTAGAGGTTCCACAGAAGAATGAGATATCGTGGGGACATTTACGATTGTAAATATCACTCACTTCATTGCAGTAGAATGTGGTTCCATGTTTTCGAGCATGTGCATACGATCACAAACTTGTTCCTACCTTAAGGTCATTCTTGTATGAATGTTCCTCACGTACACAGACTTATGATATGTAAGTACATTTACAGGTTAAATTAGTTCATATGTAGCTAACTTAACTATAAAGTGTAAAGCAAAATAAATTCTTAGGCTACCATGTAACATACTGACAATCATGTTGAACAGAATGTTCATGAAAGGTTTTGTCCAAGCAACTCAGTCGATTTACTCCAATGTGTCTCTGGGGTAAAGCCACACATAGATACTGAACTACAATAACTGTGCGCTGTAACTCAGTAACAGTTATAAATAAAGGGTTTATTTCTCCTGAATGTCATTTTAAGCTTTAGAGCTCAATAAGTCAAATGCATTAAAGCCATTTTACTGAACAATGTTTCATACAATTATATTATTAGTAAATCCTTATTGTTTGTGAACTTGCATGTCTACACTACTCATTGTAACCACAGGGACACATAACTTGTAGCCATCTTGTAATTGTAAAAAGCACTTCAGCAATCAGAGGTTCATATTCAACAAAGTATGAGTTTCTACTGCATTTATCACTTTCCCAGCCATTACTCTGCTTTGATTACAAAACAAAAGAGGAAGGAAAATGAGCAAGTATATTCCAAAGTGCGTGTTAACTGAAGACGTTAAATACAATTATATAACCGCTGCAACATTAAGCCTGATTTTTATTGAAGAGCCACATTTATAATTGTGTTCTAACAAAGAAACTCCATCACTACAGTCAATGCCCATTATCCTGCTTAACAGTGGGAACACTTTGTTATCCCATTAGTGACAAGTTTAGCAGCATTTTTCTGTGCTCATAATCGTATAATTCAAATACTTATTACCATCATGACATACAGATCGCTTCTCCGCATGTGGAACATGCCAATTTTAGGCATCTAAAAATGACCACCAGCAATGCATTACCAAGAGCATGGGATCTGGGTAATAAGTTCAACAGTGCACCCCTTATTTAGCACTAACACCCCAGGGTAAGCTGAATGCTGCTCCTCATAATAGGGTAGGCAATAAGGACAGGGTCCCATTGCTCCTCCAAATTAGTCTATTATGCCCCAATAGAAAACTTTATAACGCCACTTTATAACCAGCTACAACTGTCAAATACTAATCGCATTCTGTGACACAAAACTTTTAAAGGTAAATTCAATTTACACCTTTCATTTGTTCTACATAGAAATTTTCTTTTGTTTTATTCAATTCCTTAGAAAGTTGCAGGAAAAGAACATGAAAAAATGCCATCACGTTTAGAAAATACAAAAAAAAACCTATATTTTATCTCAACTTTTTATAGTTTGGAAGGGATTCTTCCGCTTCTAAACTATAGTGCAAGGCCAAACTAGTACTAGTGCCGTACAAGTACATTTTTGTGAATCCTTTCTGCAGTTGTTTTTGCCCTTTGAATAAATAGATGTCTGTGGAGATCATGAATAAATGGATCTTAATACAATTATATATATATATATATATATATATATATATATATATATATATATATATATATATATATATTATTTATTATCTTGGAGATGTATGTATAAATGTATATATATATATACACACTCAGAAACACAATTTTACATAGATATTATTATGCCCATTTAAATACAGACATTTGCAAACTAGAACTTGTATTATTCCTTCCAGATGCAGATTCAGATGCAGCACCAACATATAATGAATAATTAACATATGCCAATCAAATTGCTGTTTAATATGCATTATAACATTTTTGAAGATTATGTCCTATTTTTAACAAATTTGATACCAAGTGCAGATTTATTTCTTTCAGTCTGAAATGTTTTCCTCACCCACCTATGTTTCCCTGACCATTTTAAGAATATACAACCCCTTGTTTCTATTTCGAAGCTTTCTGCTGTTTTCTTTTGCAGTCTAATATATATGGTAATTTGTGTTATGTACCGAGATATAACCCAAGATACATTTTATATATTGTTCAGGTAGTGAATAAATAACTAAAATAGATGTCCAGCCTTATGAAATATGCCCACTAAATGGCTCTTGCACAAATGAAATATTGTTAACACCATGTTTATCCTATGCACTTAATAATTTATAGATCTGCAGTAAAATGGTTTTATTGCACTAAATAGCTCACATATATTCTAAATAATACTTTTGTGGGCAAAATAAGATAAGAAATCAATATTTTACTACTCAGTGAACGTTTTGTTGAAGCCATTAAAATGCTATTGAAACAATAGGATTTCAGAAACATTCTACAACTGCAGTCTTCACTGTCATTAGAACTTTGCCTGACACTTTATGATGTTTTTTAACATCAGTGGATTCTGGTAGCTGGAAACTGGTGATGTGCATCATTGTTGTAAACACTAGTTCAGAACTTTAAAATTAGATGTCCTCCTAACTTATTATTATCAACATGTATTTTTTAGAGAACAAACATATTTCACAGCACTATGCAAGGTATTGGGATGTGCTAGATATGTGCCCCTTTACTGCCTACCGCAAATTGCCCGATAGTAAAGAATAACTCAATAGTTTTAGAAATTACAAATTTAAAGGAACCAAATCCAAGCAATTCCAATTCACACTCATGCCTCACTCTCTTGTTTTAGCTTACAGGATTACTCCTGTTGACAGATCTGCTATGTCACACCAGTTGCAAATGATTATGTTTAGGAAGGTTCTTATTTTTATGCGATAAATCTTTTACTAAATATTTCACTATAGCTCCCCATTTCAAGGTGTAATCTTTAGTTCGTTCTACAACTTTATTTTATTTTCTATAGTATATCTACTATACAGTTAAAAGACTTAAAAGTGAAAAAAATGGCTCTAGCAATAAACAAGATATCCTTGAGAACTTAAATATTCATTAGATACTACACAAACATATACTAACTTTATATCAAGGGTATTTTCTGGCCAAGGACTCCTGTCTGAGGCTACAACCCATAAAAATACTTTCTCTGACATTCTGAAATAGCCAACTCTGCACTGATAAAAGGGACATTGAGAATCCAATCTTAAAATTGCTTAAACTTGCCATATGACAGTAACCAACAAAGCTTGTGCTGTACCACCTGACTTCACTAGACAAATAAAAGCAGACACTTGTTATTCTTGGTTAATGGACTAGGGCAAATTTTGCTCTTGAAATAAAGTCTATTAGAAAGACTAGCGGGGGAATGTAATATGTTTAGTTAGCACAAAAAAATGTTCGGAAGGCGATCGCAAATGTTAGCGACCATGTTTGCAACCTTGTTTGACCGATTACAGACCTCAATGGCTTCCTCTGAACGTCAGTGACCAAATGGGGTTTGCAAACATTCACAGTGTATGTAATAATATTTTCCTACCACAAAGTGTATATTTTGCAGGGACATATTTACAAAACTCCAGAGCAGGTGTTAATGCTAACCTTTGTAATATTCACCAGCAAATTATTTTACATTATTTTACATGGGAATTAGGGATAAGAAGATCAAGTTTCATATCACACAGCAGGCAATTGTTTTATCCCCTATCAGTGCTGGCATAAATGTGATATTTCTATGAGATAATTATGACTGATGAACAATTGAAACTGTCTGCTAAACAGCTGCCTGCAATATCTCATTTATGAAGTAAACAAACTCAATGTGGATAATTTTATTCTGTATTCATTTTACTTTTTATATTCACAATAAAAGAAAAATTGACATACACTTGTCCCTTTGAACATCAAATACTGTTGATGCCCATTTGTGCAGTTCCCATTCTGTGCAACATTGACCAGCAAGAAAAAAATATAGATTGGTCTAGAACTTGAATTTGACTATTCACGACCTAAAAACTGCCAAATTGCTGTTAAAGTCAATGGTAGATGTCAAGGGATCAATTTGGAGTTGTTTGCAGCCTTCCTGACATTGGAGTTTTTTCAGAGAATAAAACTTGAATTGAGTTTTTAAAATTCCATTTGAATTCAATTTTGAGCTTTCAGGGCCGATCCTATCCACCCGAGTTTAAAAAAAAATCTATTTTTATAATAAATTTCAGTGTTACAGCCTAAGATTACAGAAAGTTTTAACAAGTCGTCTGCTTAAAACAACTTTCCATCAACACATCACTGTGCGCTGCAAAGCAACTGACTGGAAATTAAAGCTAATTGCTCAAATGCTGCTTTCTGTGAGAGTGTCAAGATGAACCAAATGGAATTTGGTTCAAATATTACACCTTGATTGGCTGCTCAACCTTCAGATCTGGCTATTGCATCAAACGATTTGACATGAAGAACTGGTACAAAGGTAAAGGTCATATCAATAATTATCATTAAAGGGCATGTAAAGGTAAAAAAAATAAAATCCAATTTTGACGTTCTTTAATGAAAAAGAAACCTATCTCCAATATACTTTAATTAAAAAATGTGTACCGTTTTTATAAGAAACCTGAAATTCTCCCTTCATTTACTGCTGTGGATAAGAATTGTCAGACGGCCCCTAACTGCTGAGCAAGGAAACAATCATACTTATGAACAGCAGGGGGAGCCCCCGCCTTACTTCCCAGCCATGCAGAACTCAAGCAGCTTTGTTTATGACGATCCCTAAGCAGCCCAGACCACACTGAGCATGTGCACAGTCTTAGTCTTGCAAAGATGTTTAACAAAGTTACAAGATGTTGACCCCCTGTGGCCAACTTTGAAAGCATAAATTATTTGTTTGATTAGGCTTGTTGTGCAGTAAATTCATGTTTATATTTAGTATAAAAAATACCGCATTTCTAGCCTTATTCTGTTTTAGACTTTACATGCCCTTTAATGAAGCTTGTGCATTGTTTTTGTCATGCTTTATCCTTAATAAATGGCCACTCTCTAAAAAAATGTATATTAAAGTTTACTTTCATAGAGCTAACATATCCCTTTCAGATTGTGTGCCATTTCCTTTCTGTAGGTGTTGACAGAGGTATGATGAGTCCCATATTGTCGCCATTTGTTTTTCATTTTGCTCTCAATACTGTAGATCAGAAACGAAACCCTTAAATGACATTTTTCTAAGCATCACATAGTGTAACTAAATAAGTTAAATATAAGATGGGCCTCCTACATTATGCATGTACTGAGAAGCTGTGGAATGAGCTACACAAGAACCCTATGCACACAGAATGAAAAAGTCTGGGTCAGGGCAACAGATAACTAGATATATGCTATTTAAAATGTACTCATAACCCTAAAATACTATGAGAAACCTCAATCAATCAATTTTTTTTTTTATGATGCTTTCAATGATGAAACTTAAACCATTTAGATAGACCTGCAATATGTAGGTCTGAATCTGGGTAGCAAGTGAAGGCATAGGACATTTCTTTTGTGAGTGCTGCCCTCAAAACATGTGTGGGTGCACACATTGGAGGGAACATTACTCCTCACCCTAAAATACTTTGAAGATGATAAATAATTGTGGTTCAAGGAAGATGGACTAGCAGCAGGAGGCAAAGCTTGTGCTGCTCTGTCATATTTTGGATAACAAACAGTCTGGCAATAATAATTGTAGGTAGGCACCAATCAAGAACACCAACGAGCAGAATCCAGGAGCCCAAAGTTGAAATAATACAAAGACTTTAATTACATTATGTATAAAAATAAAAGCCTTACTCAGTGTGGTTCAAATAGGTGTATTACATATAGATATTAAAAGAAAACACCAGTTTTTACTTCTTCTACCACTAACAAGACTTGTAAAATCCAACATTATATTAATTGTAATACAAAAAATGTAATTTATTTATTAACTTGCAATGTGTCAGAAACAATATGTAGGCCAAACCAGTTGTAAACTAAGAGAAAGACTTAGAGAACGTTTACTTAATATTACAAAAGAAAACTATTTAACCCCTGTTGCAAAACATTTTGCGGATTGTGATAATAGAACAGTGTCTTTCCTGAGTCTTATAGGTATTGATAATATTGTTCAAAATATTCGAGGAGGTAATAGAACTTCTGACCTTTTAAAAAAAGAAGCTAGATGGATCTTTCATTTAGGGACTAGGCAACCACTTGGCTTAAACTTTAATTTTGATATCTCTTGCTTTATCTAATGAAACCCTTTGGTTTTTTTTTTGCATTGTGTTATCTGTCACTAGTTTGTATTTTTACACTGTGTGTAAACTATGAATGAGCCAGTAGAGGTAACAAGACGTGGGAGCCTATTGATTGGCTTTGGAAACTCTGCCCAAACAACTTCTAATTGGCTCCTTCTCCTTTAAATATTTTTTGTCCGTCTGTCTTTCACGTGACTTACTCTCCTTTGCTGATGGTCTGGGGCATGAGCATCCGGGCCCACGTTGAAAAAGGTAAGTTTAAACATATGTCCAAGGACTTCAGCTTCTTGTGTTTTTGAGTTACATTTAACATTCTGGCAACTCAACTTCCAACTAAATCCTAGTTGCATTATCCTTTCTTTAGCATGATGGTTCATTCAGATCATTAAAAAAACCTCCTGCACACAACAATTTTTCATTATGAACATTTATATCTATTATATTGATAGACCAAGCAGAATAATTGTTTCTTGGCATTTTCCAGTCATTTTGCTTATGGATTTACCAGAGTTTATTTGTGCAGTGCCTGTAGTTCCCACTGAGGATAAAAAAACACAAGGAAAAGCAGGTACCAGATGCACATATACATTTATTTGTGGCGTCCAACTGTTCTCATTTCCATCTGATTTCACAGCATCTGGTAATGAATCTCCAGCAAGCAGAGAGTGAAATGGTTGTGTGTCAGCTGTGTTCTTGCTACCTGCAGCTAGCAGGATAAAACAATCATCCTTTAGAGCCCAGACACACAAATCAACATGTTGTCTGCAACCAGAGCGTCTCTGACTATGTTTCAGGCCAATGCCAATTGATTCCTACTTTGTTTAAAGAGGAATCCTTTATTTATGTTCCATACGTATGAAATTGTAAGCAAAGGCTATTGAACTGAATATTTCTGCTCTGCATATTTAACTTTATTCCTAGAAGATGGTACTGTGAATATTTGTCTTGGCAGAGGCATTCTCCTTAGAGAGCTGCAGGGCAGTAGTGTTCTTAAATCCAAAAACATTTGAAAAATACTCTGTACTATGTCCACAAATATAGTATACAGCATATAACGTGTTTCAACAAATCATGTAACATCCAGGAAAATGTAAAATCAGTGAAATGTATTAGGCATAATATTTAGGTGGGACCACAAAAAAAAACTTAAAATCAGGGGGATATAAAATTGAGCTTTCACTGCATACAGAAATGAAAAATGCTGGATAGTGTTTTCATTCCCCCCCACAAAAAAAAATCTTTGTTGGATGTATATTATTTTCGAATTATAAACCCAAAAGAATACCCAAATAATATAAGATAATAATATAACCAAAATAAACAAAAATCTATTGCAGCTTTAGATGATTTTTTTTTTTTAGTACAAAGCATAATGCGGAATCTCCCCTGCTGTTTCTGTGTTTTTCCTTGTGTGTCTAATCAGTAGAGATGTCGCGAACTGTTCGCCGGCGAACTTGTTCGCGCGAACATCGGGTGTTCGCGCTCGCCGGAAGTTCGCGAACGTCGCGCGACGTTCGCCATTTTGGGTTCGCCATTGTTGGCGCTTTTTTTTGCCCTCTCACCCCAGACCAGCAGGTACATGGCAGCCAATCAGGAAGCTCTCCCTTGGACCACTCCCCTTC
This sequence comes from Xenopus petersii, assembly GCA_038501925.1. Lineage (NCBI taxonomy): Eukaryota > Metazoa > Chordata > Amphibia > Anura > Pipidae > Xenopus > Xenopus petersii. The sequence continues at coordinate 85,680,315 of CM076677.1, forward strand.
CCTATAAAAACCGAAGCCCTGCAGCTTTTTTTCACTCTGCCTGTGTGTGCTGAAGAGATAGTGTAGGGAGAGAGCTGCTGCCTGTTAGTGATTTCAGGGACAGTTGAAAGTTTGCTGGCTAGTAATCGTTTTGATACTGCTCTGTTATTGGAGGGACAGAAGTCTGCAGGGGTTTGAGGGACATTTAAGCTTAGGTAGCTTTGCTGGCTAGTAATCTACCTTCTACTGCAGTGCTCTGTATGTAGCTGCAGTGGGCAGCTGTCCTGCTTCTGATCTCATCTGCTGACTGCTGCAATAGCAATAGTCCTTGTAAGGACTGCTTTTATTTATTTTTTTGTTGTTTTACTACTACTACTACTACTACTACTACTACTACTACTACTACTACTACTATAAGAGCCCAGTGCTATTAGTCTAGCAGTGTTGGGGAGTGGGACTGGTGTGCTAATCTGCTGCTCCTAGTAGTTCAGCAGCACCAACTTTAATTTTTTTTTTTTAATATTCATTCTTTTTTTATTTAACTTTTTTTTTATTTTACTACCGCTGTAGTAGTGTATAAGTTGACCTTTTAGGCATTATTTGCCCTGTAGGCATTTTTTGCCCAGTGTGTTATTCAACCAACTGCTATCTAGCTGTGTGCCCGTGTTCACATTCTGTCTAAATATCCATAATATTACCGTCTCCAGAAAAAACACCGGAGTGACTTTTTTCAAGCAGCCATAATAAATTTTACGTAATCCGTATCCATCGCTGTAGTAGTGTATAAGTTGACCTTTTAGGCATTATTTGCCCTGTAGGCATTTTTTGCCCAGTGTGTTATTCAACCAACTGCTATCTAGCTGTGTGCCCGTGTTCACATTCTGTCTAAATATCCATAATATTACCGTCTCCAGAAAAAACACCGGAGTGACTTTTTTCAAGCAGCCATAATAAATTTTACGTAATCCGTATCCATCGCTGTAGTAGTGTATAAGTTGACCTTTTAGGCATTATTTGCCCTGTAGGCATTTTTTGCCCAGTGTGTTATTCAACCAACTGCTATCTAGCTGTGTGCCCGTGTTCACATTCTGTCTAAATATCCATAATATTACCGTCTCCAGAAAAAACACCGGAGTGACTTTTTTTCAAGCAGCATTCTTATATTTTACGTAATCCGTATCCACCGCTGTGTATACGTTGACCTTGTAGGCATTATTTGCCCTGTAGGCATTTTTTGCCCAGTGTGTTATTCAACCAACTGCTATCTAGCTGTGTGCCCGTGTTCACATTCTGTCTAAATATCCATAATATTACCGTCTCCAGAAAAAACACCGGAGTGACTTTTTTTCAAGCAGCATTCTTATATTTTACGTAATCCGTATCCACCGCTGTGTATACGTTGACCTTGTAGGCATTATTTGCCCTGTAGGCATTTTTTGCCCAGTGTGTTATTCAACCAACTGCTATCTAGCTGTGTGACCGTGTTCACATTCTGTCTAAATATCCATAATATTACCGTCTCCAGAAAAAACACCGGAGTGACTTTTTTTCAAGCAGCATTCTTATATTTTACGTAATCCGTATCCACCGCTGTGTATACGTTGACCTTGTAGGCATTATTTGCACAGTGTTTTCTTCAAACCGCCATCTAGCTGTGTGAGCTTGTTCACATTTTGTCTAAATATTGATAATATTATCGTCTCTAGAAAAACCACTTGAGTTACTTTTTTTCAAGCAGCATTCATATATTTTACGTAATCCGTATCCACCGCTGTAGTAGTGTATACGTTGATCTTGTAGGCATTATTTGCACACTGTTTTCTTCAAACTGCCATCTAGCTGTGTGTATTATCGTTTCCAGAAAAACCAACTGAGTTTTTGTTGTTGTTGTTTTTTTAAAAATAATGCCAGGCAAAGGCAGGCCGCCACGCAGAGGCCGTGCTAGGGGCCGTGCTGCTATGCAATCCTGTGGCCCTAGCAAATTGCCCAGTTTTAAAAAGCCAATGACCCTGAACTCCCAAAATGCTGAAGAGGTAGTTGACTGGCTTACACAGCACACCCCATCCTCTACCGTTTCTAACTTTACCACAACATCCTCCTCATCCTCCACTGCTATGGCCACCCCACGTAACACTTCCTCCACCACCGGTGCCCCATCTTCACTGGAGTCAGAGGAGTTATTTTCCCATGAGTTTCTTGAACTGAGTAATGCGCAACCATTATTGGCAGAAGAAGATGAAGGAGATGAGGACGTTACACCAGATTTAATTCTGGCAGAGAACACGACAGAGATGGACATAATGATGAGTGATGAGGAGGAGGAGGAGGTCCCCGCTGCTGCTTCCTTCTGTGATGTGTCAGAAGAAATTGATGCATCTGAGGAGAATGATGATGAGGAGATTGATGTTTTGTGGGTGCCTAGTAGAAGAGAGCAAGAGGAGGGTAGTTCAGATGGAGAGACGGAGAGTCAGAGAGGCAGTAGGAGAATAAGACTTAGAAGAAGCAGGGAGGCCAGCCCGCAGGGATCAGTAGGGCAACAACATGTATCGGCACCTGTGTTCAGCCGGCCAACGCACCCGCCATTGCCGCCAATGCCGCCAACTTCTACTGTTACCGCCAGATCGCACACTTCCAAAAAGTCAGCAGTGTGGGATTTTTTTAATGTGTGTGCCTCTGACAAAAGCATTGTAATTTGCAATGAGTGCAGTCAGAAACTGAGCCTTGGTAAGCCCAACAGCCACATAGGTACAACTTCTATGCGAAGGCACATGAGCGGCAAGCACAAAGCACTTTGGGAGCAACACCTCAAAGGCAACAGGCAAACTAAAAGTCACACTCCTTCTGGTCCAGCATCTTACTGCTCTACCTCTGCTCTCCTTGACCCATCTGAACCACCCTCCACTCCGCCTTCCACCTTGACCACCTGTTCCCATTCCCAGTCATCTGCCACCAGCCAAGTTTCTGTGAAGGCCATGTTTGAGCGTAAGAAGCCAATGTCTGACTGTCACCCCCTTGCCCGGCGTCTGACAGCTGGCTTGTCTGCACTCTTAGCCCGCCAGCTTTTACCATACCAGCTGGTGGACTCTGAGGCCTTCCGCAAATTTGTAGCAATTGGGACACCGCAGTGGAAGGTACCCAGCCGCAATTTTTTTTCTAAAAAGGGAATACCACACCTGTACCAACATGTGCAGAGCCAAGTTACCGCATCTCTGTCACTTAGTGTTGGGCCAAAGGTCCATATGACTACTGACGCATGGTCCTCCAAGCATGGTCAGGGCAGGTATGTCACCTACACTGCCCACTGGGTGAACTTGGTAATGGCTGGGAATGGGAAGCAGGGAATGGGTAGCTCAACAACAACAACAACAGTGGAGTTGGTGTCACCGCCACGGATTGCACGCGGTTCTGCCACCACCTCTACTCCTCCATCGCTCTCTACCTCGTCTTCTTCCTCTTCTTCTTCTTACTCTGCTGCTGGGTCCTCCTTCTCCTCCTCCACACCTGTGCACCCCCAGCTCCCCCTAGGCTATTCGACGTGCCAGGTACGCCGTTGTCACGCTGTCTTGGGGATGACGTGCCTGGAAAGCAAAAACCATACCGGATCTGTACTCCTGTCATCTCTGCAGTCACAGGCCGATCGGTGGCTGACCCCACACCAACTGCAGATCGGAAAAGTGGTGTGTGACAATGGAAGCAATCTGTTGGCAGCGTTGAGACTGGGAAATTTAACACATGTGCCCTGCATGGCACATGTGTTAAATTTAATAGTCCAACGTTTTGTCTCCAAGTACCCAGGATTCCAGGACGTTCTCACCCAGTCCAGAAAGGTGTCGGCCCATTTCAGACGTTCCTACACAGCCATGGCACGCCTTGCTGACATTCAGCAGCGCTACAACATGCCAGTCAGGCGTTTGATTTCTGACAGCCAGACTCGCTGGAATTCAACGCTCCTTATGTTGGAACGTCTGCTGCAACAACAAAGGGCCGTCAACGAGTACCTTTTTGAACTGGGTGGTAGGACTGGATCTGCAGAGCTGGGGATTTTTTTCCCCCGTTACTGGGTGCTTATGCGCGATGCCTGCAGGCTCATGCGACCTTTTGAAGAGGTGACAAATATGGTCAGTCGCACCGAAGGCACCATCAGCGACCTAATACCCTTCGCTTTCTTCCTGGAGCGTGCCGTGCGACGAGTGACAGATGAGGCTGTAGACCAGCGTGACGAGGAGCTGGAAGCGCACGATTTATGGTCGCAATCACCAGAACGAACCCAGGCACCTGCTGCAACGCAGGGAGAGGTGCCAGAAGTGGAGTCAGAGGAGGAAGGTGGCTTTGTGGAGGAGGAGGAGGAGGACCAACAGGAGCAGGCTTCCCAGGGGGCTAGTGGTGACCTTTTGGGGACCCCTGGTCTTGTACGTGGCTGGGGGGAGGAGACCGTGGATGATGCAGTCCTTGATAATGAGGAAGCGGAGATGGATAGCTCTGCATCCAACCTTGTGAGAATGGGGTCTTTCATGCTGGCATGCCTGTTGAAGGACCCCCGTATCAAGAGGCTTAAGGAGAAGGACCTGTACTGGGTCGCAACGCTACTAGACCCTCGGTACAAGCATAAAGTGTCAGAAATGTTACCAACATACCACAAGTCCGAAAAGATGCGGCATTTACAAACCAGCCTGCAAAACATGTTGTACAATGCTTTTAAGGGTGATGTCACTTCAGGAACTCATCAACATTCCAGGGGCAGAGGTGCCAGTAATCCTGCCACGAGCACACCTGCAAGGACAAAGCCCTTTGGCCGGTCTGTAACGTCAGACATGCAAATGTTTTTCTGTCCAAGGCAGCGCCACAACCCTTCGGGATCCACCCTCAAAGAACGCCTCGACCGGCAGGTAGCGGACTACCTGGCATTAACTGCAGATATCGACACTCTGAGGAGCGATGAACCCCTGGACTACTGGGTGCGCAGGCTTGATCTGTGGCCAGAGCTGTCACAATTTGCCATGAACCTCTTGTCTTGCCCAGCCTCAAGTGTGCTCTCAGAAAGGACCTTCAGTGCAGCAGGAGGGATTGTAACTGAGAAGAGAACTCGCCTAGGTCACAAAAGTGTCGATTACCTGACCTTTATTAAAATGAATGAGGGGTGGATCTCGGAGGGTTACTGCACGCCGGAAGACTTGTTCTGACTTCTATGCAGCTGTCCTTCTCTTCAAGCCTCATGACTCCACACACAGCTGTCCTTTAGCGTCCTCCTCCCTCCGCCACCGTTACAAACTAGGGTGCAAACCCTACTGGTTTAATTTTTTCTGGCCTCTGTGCTTCAGTGGCTGCAACCAAAAAAACTGGGCAAACAATGTCTACAAGGTCAACGTATGGCGAAAAATGACTATTTTCAGCATTTATATGGCATATTTTTTCTGGCAACTGTGCTTCAGTGGCTGCGTCCAAAAAAATGCATATTTTCTGCATTTATATGGCATAATTTTTCTGGCCTCTGTGCTTCAGTGGCTGCAACCAAAAAAATGCATATTTTCTGCATTTATATGGCATAATTTTTCTGGCCTCTGTGCTTCAGTGGCTGCAACCAAAAAAATGCATATTTTCTGCATTTATATGGCATAATTTTTCTGGCCTCTGTGCTTCAGTGGCTGCAACCAAAAAAATTTATATTTTCAGCATTTATATGGCATAATTTTTCTGGCAACTGTGCTTCAGTGGCTGCGACCAAAAAAATGACTATTTTCAGCATTTCTATGGCATATTTTTTCTGGCCTCTGTGCTTGAGTGGCTGCGGCCAAAAAAACTGGGCAAACAATGCCTACAAGGTCAACGTCGTTGACCTTGTAGGCATTGTTTGCCCAGTTTTTTTGGCCGCAGCCACTCAAGCACAGAGGCCAGAAAAAATATGCCATAGAAATGCTGAAAATAGTCATTTTTTGCCATACCTTGACTCAACGTATATGGCAAAAAATGACTATTTTCAGCATTTATATGGCATATTTTTTCTGGCAACTGTGCTTCAGTGGCTGCGACCAAGAAAACTGGGCAAACAATGCCTACAAGGTCAACGTATGGCAAAAAATGACTATTTTCAGCATTTATATGGCATATTTTTTCTGGCCTCTGTGCTTCAGTGGCTGCAACCAAAAAAATTTATATTTTCAGCATTTATATGGCATAATTTTTCTGGCCTCTGTGCTTCAGTGGCTGCAACCAAAAAAATTTATATTTTCAGCATTTATATGGCATATTTTTTCTGGCAACTGTGCTTCAGTGGCTGCGTCCAAAAAAACTGGGCAAACAATGTCTACAAGGTCAACGTATGGCGAAAAATGACTATTTTCAGCATTTATATGGCATAATTTTTCTGGCCTCTGTGCTTCAGTGGCTGCAACCAAAAAAATTTATATTTTCAGCATTTATATGGCATATTTTTTCTGGCAACTGTGCTTCAGTGGCTGCGTCCAAAAAAACTGGGCAAACAATGTCTACAAGGTCAACGTATGGCGAAAAATGACTATTTTCAGCATTTATATGGCATATTTTTTCTGGCAACTGTGCTTCAGTGGCTGCGTCCAAAAAAACTGGGCAAACAATGCCTACAAGGTCAACGTATGGCAGTTGTTTAAAGAGAACAGTAGATTACTAGCCAGCAAAGCTACCTAAGCTAAAATGTCCCTCAAATCCCTGCAGACTTCTGTCCCTCCAATACAGAGCAGTATCACGCAGATTACTAGCCAGCAAACTTACTATCATCTGTCCCTGAAATCACTAACAGCTCTCGCCCTACACTATCTCTTCCAAGCACACACAGGCAGATTTTTCAGATACATTTTTGCCCTTGATCCCCCTCTGGCATGCCACTGTCCAGGTCGTTGCACCCTTTAAACAACTTTAAAATCATTTTTCTGGCCAGAAATGTCTTTTGTAGATGTTAAAGTTCGCCTTCCCATTGAAGTCTATGGGGTTCGCGAACCGTTCGCGAACCGCTCGCAATTTTGCGCAAGTTCGCGAATATGTTCGCGAACTTTTTTTCCGACGTTCGCTACATCCCTACTAATCAGCTCCCCCCCCCTGTAAGCTGTGCCCTTCATGCCTCACCACTGGGTCCCCCAAAGTGTGCAGGTGTTGAGGCATTATTGTATGGCGTTGCTAGGCAACTATCATATATAAGTTGGAAGAGACAGAGGACACCCTTGCATGATGAAGCAGTTCTAATGTTATTAAAAGGCCACAATAAATTACAATTGCCATACTGCATTGTGCTTGGCAAAGGTGAATATCTGTGCCGGAATAGTTTTACATTAATCTCTTTGAATAGACTATGACAAACGTGTTTTGTCCTGCTGTATCTGTGCCGATAACAATAAAGGTTCTTTCCAGCTGAAAGGAACATATTCCCAAAAACAGGGAGGCAGCCACCCTAAGGTGCCCAAAAGCACAGGATGGGAAGCATATAGAGAAGCAATAAGGTTAAATTGCGGAGGTGAATTCTTATTTTATATCTTAGATATTAACTGTGTCTTATACAAAACTTAATAATTAACATTATACTACCAAAAACAAGAAATAGCATTTTTAGGTTTGATGATTTTTAAAAATAATGGGGCGTCATGTACTAAGACTTATCGGAAATCAACAGCCCGAATACACTTTTGCGCAATCACTTATAAAAGGTATCCCGATTGGTCAGTTTCTGTTATTACGGAGAAATTGTCCACAAGATGTTTATTATGAGGTCCAAGCAGAAGACTTGTTGCAGAGACTGACCAGCCGTGGATATATTAAACAGGTGATAAGTAGAGGGTATGAAAGGGCAAAATAGTCAAATAGACCAGATTTCATTTTTAAACAAAATAAAAAACAATAGATACTGAACTTAGATTCATGACAGAATATAACAATCAGTGGTATGATATACATGTTCTAAAAAGGAACTGGGACATTCTGTTAGCAGACCCAGACCTACACAGTTTGATAGGTCCCTTTCCCAGAATGACAGCGAGACGTGCACCTTCTTTGAAGGAAAAACTAACGAGCAGCCATTTTATTAACACGAGTAGCGAAAGAGCAGTGACATGGCTACCAACACGAGAGAAGGAAATGTTCAAGTGTGGGCACTGTAAAGGTTGTAAATATGTAAAAAATAAAATTACCAGTTTTTCTCATTTGCAGAATATATAATAAGAAATATAATGTCAATAATTGTATCAATTGCAAAACAACAGCAGTAATTTACGTCCTTGAATGTGAATGTCCTCTAAGGTATGTGGGGAAAACAAAAAGATCAGTAAGTACCAGACTCTTAGAGCATGTTGGGGATATAAAATGAAAATCACAAAAACGTTTAGTTGCAAGACACTTTAATGCTACATGCGATGGAAGTACAAAGAACCTAAAGATGTTCGGTATCGAATATGTATCTCTGGGGATTAGAGGTGGAGACATTACAAGTACATTAGAGGACATTACAGACAAATGGCAGGGGACCTTTTTACCCATAAAGTGGATCACCGTACCAGAGGCCACCCCTTTAGACTAGAAGAAAAGAACTTTCATTTGAAGCAACGTAGAGGGTTCTTCACAGTCAGGACAGTGAGGTTGTGGAATGCACTGCCGGGTGATGTTGTGATGGCTGATTCAGTTAATGCCTTTAAGAATGGCTTGGATGATTTTTTTGACAGACATAATATCAAAGGCTATTGTGATACTAAGCTCTATAGTTAATATAGGTATGGGTATATAGAATTTAATTAAAAGTAGGGAGGGGTGTATGTATGGATGCTGGGTTTTCATTTGGAGGGGTTGAACTTGATGGACTTTGTCTTTTTTCAACCCAATTTAACTATGTAACTATGTAACATTGATAAATTATTGTTGAGGAAAGAATTAAATTGGATGTATGAATTAAATACATTCTGGCCTAATGGCCTTAATGAGGATTGTAAATTTGGGATATTTTTGTGATAACAATTGGGACTCATTGAACTATAAAAAACAAATACTTGTTAAATGACTAATTCATAGTTTAATGTTTGCTTGATTAATATGTAAATAATAATTGAAATGAAAGGAAACAATGTGGCCAGTGACATAAATGATAAGTAGAATAGTAATGGTTAAAGGGAATCTGTCGTCATTTTAAACTTTTTTTTTTTTTTTTGCATTTTTATAAAAAACACACATCCATAAACACTGTCTGGCAAATAAAATGTTAATCCACAAATCCATGCATAAGTTATTTTAGTTTGTATTTTGTCATGGGGGCTTCCATTTTTGCTCATTACACATTCATCCTGTGCTGCTCTAACAGCAGGCACAGCATTACCTGTGTGCTTGGAGGCAGCCGCTCTGTAATGAAAAGCCAAGTCGCACCACAACATGAGAATCTAGCTGTAAACTCCCCCTCCCCTCTCTGCCCATGCGTGTGATGTTTGGAGGAGAGAGGTCACATGGTTTGCAGGGAAGCAATTACTTTCACTTTCCTATGTCCTGCTCTACAGCTGCACTAGCAGCCCCTCCTCCCACAGACACTATCAAAGCTCCTGCCCTTCTGTAAGTTTGTTCTCTGCTTTCCTTTGGAGGGGGGAACTTTCTCTCCTTGCTGCCTTCCTAGTTAGTTTTACTGGTTACTAGATGAGGTAAAGGAACTGTGAGTTCCCTCTGCTATCCACCTCACACAGACCTTGCTCCTTTCCTGCCTGCAATACTTCTTTTTTCATTAACTACTTACTGCCTCCTTTCTCCTGAGCTATTTTAACCCTTTCTAGACTTCCTCCTAAGTTTTCCTGGTTTTCAAGTATGTCCTTATTTTATCCTTTTTTCTATTCCCTGTCATCAGTCCTGGGAGTGTACTCCTGTGTTTCTCCTGTGTTTCATTTTTGTGTAAACAAATTTAAAATATTTTTTCCAGTGCCCAAAATGAATTGTGTGTGTGTGTGTATATATATATATATATATATATATATATATATATATATATATATATATATATATATTATTTTTGAAACGCAAGTGGGGGCAGTGATCATCAGTCCTTCTGAAGTGGTGTCAGTGGGAGCTTATCTTGATACCTGCCTATTGTTCAATTGACAGGCTCAACAGACAAGGCTCTATTTACATTACAGCAGCTTGTAGGAGGCAGGGGGTAATGACATCACTCCAACTTGCAGTGCAGCAGTAAAGTGTGACTGAAGTTTATCAGAGCACAAGTCACATGACCTGAGGGCAGCTGGGAAATGTCAAAATGTCTAGTCCCATAGCAAATTTTAAAATTAGATATATAAAAATCAATTTCTTGTTTTGAAAAACATATTTCAATGCAGGATTCTGCTGTAGTAGCACTATTAACTGATACATTTTGTAAAAAACATTTTTTTCCATGACAGTATCCCTTTAAACTTATGAGTTGCTATAGCAATAAGGACGAAATTCACTAAGCAATGGGCTATAAGAGGCGACTAACAGATGACATTGTTACGCCTGACAAAGCCTTCTAAGGTGAAACGCGCGTTGGCCACATGGAGGTATTGGTGCACAAGGCCAGCTATAACTAATCTGGAAAAATGGAGAAGGAGGTGTCGGGAACCAGGAGATCTGTGTACCACTTGCATACCAATGGATAACCGGAACAGGTTTGAACATACAGCCGCTACGTGAGAAATCTTCATAGACACGCCGGTGATGGTAAAGTATGCAACGGATTATTTAATACTAGAATGAGGTCCAAACGCACAATAAGGATTGAGCCATATCTATTAGAGCCGGTGCTCTGTCTCATATATTAAGGATAATGCCATTTGAGAAGCAAGGCTCGGGCTACATTGTTGCTCTTAAAGCGGTTGTTCACCTTCCAAACACTTTTTTCAGTTTCAGTTGTTTTCAGATTGTTCCCCAGAAATAAAGACTTTTTTCAATTACTTTCCATTATTTATTTTTTACTGTTTTTTAAAAATCTAAGTTTAAAGTTGAATGTTCCTGTATATGGCAGCTCAGTAATTTAAGAGCAGACTCTAAACTGTTACAATTTTGCAACATTTAGTTGATACATTTCTCAGCAGCATCTCTGGAGCAACTATTGTATCAATTCTAACAGCAGCCTGTAATGAAACCCAGAGATTCTGCTCAGCAGGGACAAAGATAAGAAATGTATCAACTAAATGTATCAATGTAGAACAGTTTACGGGGTCAGCGACCCCCTCCCAGAGCTGCTTTGGAAGGTGAAAAATTACACTTTACACTAAAATATTAGAAAAACGGTCAAACATAAATAGAAAGTCATTGGAAAAAGTCGTTATTTCTGGCGATCTATCTGAAAACAACTAGATGTTTGAAGGTGAACAACCCCTTTAAGACTATAAAAACCTTATAACATTATAACTAATGTGGAAATGGATTGCCACATGGATACAAAATACTCCTCAATGTTATGCACTTGCCAGTGAGAGACTATTGCGGCTAAATACTGAATACACCCTTGATCTTGCTCACAAATTATACACACAATGAGCGACTTCACCAACACCTCCATAAGATGATTTTAAAAAGCAAAATTGATTAATTGAATTATAAACATGAAATTTGATATTTTTAAACTCACGAATTGTTGAATGTGTTTTCTATATAGATTAACAACCTCAATGAATATTTTCTAATTAATTAAAAAAGATTATTAAATTATTAAGATGAAGTAATTTAAACAAAAAGCAATACTTTTCATCAGTTTTCAATTAATTAATTATATCGCACGCACCGCCCTTTCAATTTGGGGGTAATGTAAAATTCATATGCAAATTAGAGGTCTTCGCTGCCATTATTCAGTTAACATAATTGAGCTGAAGGGTACCTGACCACGTGTTGAATAGCTACTAGCTTATTCAGTAAGAATAAACAACACATAAAACTGCAAAATCTGTCCTTGACAGTTGTACCACCACAATTTTAACATTAAATCACAAGATATCCCTAAACTGCCACTGTAATAAATATTCAGTTTAGATACATTTCTGAGTCTCCATTTCCTCCATTAACCTCCAAGAATATATTATAAGGACATGGCTGTGTCTAGCTCATGTTTATTCTAGCCATCTGTTAATTCTAATTCTCCAGCAGTATACATGTAACTATAAGTCTCGAGGTATATGAGAGCTTGTCGGCTCAACACTTTACAATTTACTTGCAGAACAAAGATTAAATTAATTTCAATCATGCATCTGCATGCTATTTAAAAAACTATTTTAAAAATAATTTAACTACTAGCATAGTAAACAAATTTCCAGTCAGTTCTGCCTAGGTTGATCAGTTTCAGTGCTTTAATGTGTTCATAAAACACGGAGTCTCTGAAGGAACTAAGAGCCTGTACCTACCTTTTATGGCACAGGCAGTGTTAGGTTTTGCATGAGCCCTACTAATGCTAATCGTATGCAGAGGTCGAAAGGAAACGAATAACAAGTTCCGCTAATAATGTGATATCTATCTAGAGCAAGCAGCTTACAGTTACTGCATACTTAAAGTGATACTGACACTAAAAAACTACTTTTTGAAATAAGAATTTACATTAAAAGTTACCAATAGATCATGTTGATCATTTTTTGCTGAGAGGTTTGGTTATCTAAGGTATTGTTAGTTGAAGTTTCTAAACCTACCTGTTCTGCCAACCTGACTGTCTCATCTCAGCCTGTCAGTTAGAGATTCTAATGCTAACGGACTCCTGCTGCACAAATATGGCAGCCCCCTCATACAGGAACATGGGGCATGAGACCTCAGACAGGTACTGTAAAAGCATTGTGCAAATACTTTATGGCACATTTATAAGTTGCTTTCAAAGGCAATATTATGATAGATGTAAAAAAAGAGTTTAATTTCTGGTGTCAGTATCTCTTTAAAGGGGATGCAAAACCTAAATCATTGTTTGATTAAAAGAGATGTAATTCTTAGCAAATATATATATATATATATATATATATATATATATATATATATATATATATATATATATTAAACATTTTCAATTTGTAAATGAGATTGCATTATTTCTCCATTATTGCACTACTGACTTGCTAAATTGTTTCAAAAGCAAGAACCAGCAATGCAGAGAATAGCAATGGGCAGTGATATTGCGGCAAATACATTTGCAATTAACTGTAACATCTGTAATGAATGTATATATAAAATTGCTTATATTTGTATTTTCTTTATTTTCTTTTTTTGGCTGACAGCCCTATAATGTTAAAAATGTCAGTCTTTCTTGCATGATAGGATTTACAATTACAATCCTGTGTGCCACCACACAGGAACACACAAGAACAAGGGAAGCTGGATTCACTAGGGGGTACCAAAATATTAGGCACCCCCCAGTGAATTTAAGTTTTTTTTGTCTTAGACTAGATTAAAGAAAACATCTTTTTCCTTATTTCACATCAATTTAGTTCTATGCAGATCCTGGCAGTGTGACACATGTATCTGTGCATGTTTCTAACAAATTGAATTTTAGGTTTGGTGCTCGGTTTATTCTAGTATCAGTCCAGGTCCCAAGTTATAAAGCCATTGCTTAAATTGCATTGAGACAAAACATCTATTCCTTTATGTATAAAGCCACATCTTCTTTGGAGAGTGCTAGGTCACAAATGCTATCTTTTTCTACAGAGATATTATCAGTGGCAGGCGCCAGAGGAATTAAAATCCTGGGACTGCAATCTGCAGCTGCTGACAGGTCTGATCTGTCTTCACTAGCATAGGTGCATGATAATGTTAAGTACAGCTTTATATCTCATGCCACATAATTCTTTATGTCGTCAGCCAGATAGTTGCCGATATAACTTCTTACCAGTGGAGAAGGGCTCATTAATCTCATTTATTTTCTTTAAAGTTACAAAGAAAACAGAACATAGCTCTAATATCATGAAACATTTTTCTCCCTGTTGAGATGCAATTAAGATAATGACCAAGCACTGAGTTAATTAAAACAACAGAAGTGATCACTGTGAAACATGGGAACAATGCACTAGAAATAATTACCAGTAAGTTGCTTTAAACACCATATAGAAGAAGAGAACAAGAATGGTCAAAGCATAGGTCAGGCTCTGAAACGTAAAAAACACCATAAAAAATGCTGACAATTGAAAGCATACCCCCACCCAACCACCTCTGTTTTTTTTAATTCAAGGCTACTGCTTTCTTTCCACAAACAGACCAAACTCAGCAGGTTAAAGAACTGGTTCATATCACATGACAGACTTATTAGTAGGCATGATTGCTTTACAGAATAATTTACAATGTAGTGTTGATGAAATTCTGGTTTCTTTCTAGAAGATATACTCATATATTTAGTATTGCTGTTTATTGAGCAAATGTTTTATGTATATGAAATAAACCTATAACACTGCGCAGGAGGTTTAGTGCTTTACAACATGATCATTATAATGAGTGGTACAGAAGAATCCATATATACAACTTTAACAGTGTTAGTAAGAAAGGCGCCTGAAGTCCCTCCAGTTGCCATAAGGTTGCACTCATGATTGATTAAATTTACAGGAAACCTTTACAGGATATTGTTCAATAAAACTATAGGAAAGAACAAGACTATATTTATATGGCAGTTCTCAAAGACACAGGGGGTTATTTATCAAAGATCGAATTTTTGTGAATTTGTTTTTTACTTTAATAAAGTCAAATGTACTCACAACTTGAATGAAAGGTTATTTATAAAAAAAAAACTTGAACCTCTGCCAAGTTTACCTCTGTAAATGAACTCGGCAAGTTTTGGGTGGCGAATATTCCAAGGTCATGGTGTGATAAATCTCACATTCATATTTATATTTGAGTTGGTGCTTTTAAATTCAATTTGTGAGTTTTGACACAAAAAATTATTTGAAAATTCGAATTAACCATTCAAACCTTAATAAATCTGCCCTTTAGTGTGTGAGTATGGATACTGCCTGGTATCCACTACCCCAAAAAATTTAGAATGAGTAAAATCAATTTCTAAAATAGTAGGAATATTCTTTCTTATCATGTCTACACTGCTTTCAATAAGAATCACTACAATCAAAATAGTAAATAGAACATTGTTAACAGCGCCGGATTAGCTGGACGGGCGCCCCTAGGCCGTGCGCTCCGCGCGGTCCTAGCGCCCGCCCGCACTACCACATGCTGGTGCAAAAGCGCCAACGTGTGAGCACCGAACATGACCGCCATCAGAAATCGCAGGGCCCCGTACAACAAAATTTATTGGGCCCCCTGGGCTGAGCCCACCGCAAGCCCCACCTACAGGTCCACCCCCCACCACACAGTAAAAAAATTAAAAAAATATTGGTGGCTAGGGTTCCCACATGTTAATAAAAAATAAAAAGATATTGGTGGTCAGGGCCTCCCATAAAAAAAATATTGGTGGCTAGGACCCCACATGAGAAAAATAAATTAGTGGCCAAAATTGGTGGCCAGGCCCCCCCACATTATAAAAAAATTGGTGGCGAGGGCCCCTTAAAAGTCCATGCCTTCCCGAAGTCAGCAGATGGGGGGCCCGGCTAATCAAGTAAGTGTGGCGTGGCCGGGGCCCCCCTTACCCTCGGGCCCCCTAAACTCTCCCCCCTGTCCCCCCCTGATGGCTGCCCTGGCGCCGAAGCACTGGGGAGCACAGGCGGCTGGGCGGCATGCAGCCACCAAAAATGTGCCGCCCTAGGCCCGGACCTATGTGCCTCGCCACAAATCCAGCCTGGATGACTGAAGACTTTGTATGTCAGTGCTACGCAATATGTTGGCGCTATATAAATACATGTTAATAATATGTCACTGTGAACAATAAGCAGCTGGCACAGCATCAGACTGGGGGGATGGAGCCGCCGCCCAAGGCCACCACACACACACCCTGGGGCCCCCCACCCCAGCTACAAACCCCCCCCGCTCCCCCCATGTGTAATTTGTTATTTTTTGGTCCCATGGGGCACCTCTGAGGTCTGGGTTGATGGGGCTCAGAAGGATGGGAGCACACTGGGTTTTTCCCGGTGTCCAGCCAGCCCACTTTGACCTTGAGCTGGCAATACCTAAAGATTACTCTTCACTGGGTAGGAGAGCTTTATTGAATCTCTATGGGGCAACCTAATGGTTCGGGAAGATAAAAATCCTTCTAGGTCCCAACACTGCAAATAGATTTTACCCTCTTTGGATAAATTCAGCAGATAACTACATTCTGCATTATTACAGTTGTTATTGTATATAATATTTATATTCCACATCTCTTTACAAAGATAATTTTTCCATCACCCATATCAGTCCCTCTCCAGTGGAGCTTACAATCTAAAGTTCCTAAACCCAATCAAGCATACTGTGGTCATGGGCCAATTAATCTATCTGTATATTTTTTGAGTGTGGGAGTAAACTGGAATACTGTGAGAATATCCACGCAAGCACAAAAAAAGCATACACACACTTATAACAGATAATACCAAGGCAGGAATCAAACACAGGACCCCACCATTGCAAAGCAGCAATTCTAACAATTGTGCCACCATGCCCTATTGAATATAATGCTCAGTCATCAAAATACTTCCTTTCTTTCACTTAAAAAATATATTTTGGTTACTGGCAGATCATATATTTTTAAGATGATATTAATGCCTTGAAACATTTCTCTTTATTATTGGAGGCTAAAATATTACATTTATAATGTAACATCGTAAACTGCAGCTGGGGAATATGCATGTTTCAAATCAATGCAATTTACTGCAGTGAAAGGCAAGTGGAGTTAGTGCTAGCAGTTATTTCAGGTTTATTCATATAAATTATAAGATAAATCAGGAATATGCCATGAAAACTTAAAAATTATATTTATAATCTCTAAAGAAAAAAACAGAATGTGAATATACTACCAGAAGAATATACTGCCACCTACAGTTTATGTTTTATTCATGGAACCAATTAAACTGGCAGAAAAGAAATGTTATCAGCTAATTAAATAACTAAAGATAAGAGACATCCTTGAGATAACTTACAATTCACAAGCGTCCTCAATTCGGTAGGTGATAATACTAAAAGTGATCCTTCTATAACTCTATTCCTTATGCATAAAGATCCACATCGTACCCTCTGCCCCTCATTCTGCCAAAGATGGCAGCCGCAAACATCTTTGTTCAACTTTATAGTTTCTCATTTATGACAAGGGAAGAGTTAAGTTGAAGGCACTGGGGGTGAGGTGGTTGGCAAGAGGACTGTGTGCTAGAGCTAAAACTTAAATATTACTGGGGTGGGTTTTGTACTAATAAAATTAATAGCTCAATTGTTACATGGGAAACATGGTATACATGCTCAAATGTTTATACATTAGCTATGTATGATATACAAAAGCCATAAATATCTTTATATCCTTATAAACGGTGAGTGCTGATGTCATCAGTTATAAACGGTGAGTTCTGACGTCATTTCTATCACATGACTCACTGAAACTTGTGTATTATAATAAATAAAGTATCCCCTGTTGCAAAATATGAGGATATTAGAAGTTACCTCAGTGTTCCATGACCTGTATAAAAGCACTCCGCCTCGTGTTTTTATATGGTCATGAAACTCCTCGGTAACTCATAATATCCTTATCATTTACAAGAGGGGGTACTTTATCCACTATAGCCACCACAACGTTTTCATATTTTATTGTCATAGAACATTGTAACACAGTGGATTTCATTTTGTTCTTTTACCGCTCATCAACAGAAATTGAGTTTTTCCCTTTAAAATGACAACATATCTCTGCAAAGTGATTTAAATTACAATGAAACAACATATGTATACACCCACTTTAGTATGACACATATAAATCACATTTAGGGGCATATTTATCAAGGGTGAATTTCAAATTTAAAAAAATTCGAAATTCGAATTCAAAAAGACCAACCGAAATTAAGTAGAATTTTTTTTTGGCCAAATAGGTCAGTTTTCGATCAAATAGGTCCGTATTCGCCCAAATTCGAATCGCACGAATCTAAGTAATAGTGCATTCAATCAAATTTGAATGTAAGTTTTCCCCCAAAAAAAACTTAGAGGAGGTCCCCCATAGGCTAAAACAGCATTTCGTCAGGTTTTAGATGGTGAATGGTTGAAGTAGAATTTTTATAGAGACAGTACATTATACAATTAGATATTCAATTTTTTTATTTTTTTTCAAGTTCGAATCAAATTTGAATAGTTACCTAGTCGAAGTACACAAAAAATAGCTCTACATTAAAAAATTTTTAATTCAAACATTGCCCTCGACCTTTGATAAATCTGCCCCTTAGTGCAGCCAATTATTTCCCAAATGTGTGTAGTGTAGTCATGGGATTTCAGGTGATTATAGTATAAATACAGTACATGTGTATCTGGAATGTCCAACTTCTGTCAACATTGTGCCATAAAGAATAAAAAACCTTAAAATGTTTAATTTAAATTTGATCGTGTGCTTTTCTAAGCACCTTTTTTCAGTTTACTTTAAATATTTTGTTCAGTTAAAAAAAATGTAACACCCCCCCACACAAATATTTATTTAATGGACTGCCTTCTTGAAACTTTTAAATACCCGCCATTCTGGTCACTCAAAGGTTAATAGTAAGGCTGCAGCATCCCCTTAATCACTTACGATTCCTTCTCCTCCTCTAACCCACTTGCCTCCTCCCTTGGGCATTTACTTTAACATGGTATAATGGCTTACCAATTTTATGATCATGAAACCCTGTTATTGAAAATACATGTAGTCAACTACAAGAGGTCCTCTGCACTCAACCCATTATCAATATATTTAAGACAGCGACATTTTGTGCATACTGCTACTAAAAAATGCCTTACCCTTTAAACAACACAGGGATTGTTTGTCCATATATTGCAATATATTTAAGCTGGCCAACTACGTCAAAGTCGTCCCATATCTGGCCAGTCCTACGCTTAATTTTCATCTGATTCATTAAGAATTCAATTGCTTAATTATACATTTTACAAAGGGACTAAGTTTTACCTGCAACTCACTAGCTGCTTTCAAAGTAAACCTCCATACTTGGCTGCCCTTTTATTAGACACCAGTGGGATCACCTGACTATAGCTGGGAAGGGTGGGAGCTACAACATGGAGCTGGTCACTGCTCCTGTATAACTATAACAAACAAGGGAAAGTTGTGCTCACCACTATTTTTTAAAACCATTAGGCGGGGGTGCAATGAGGGTGTGACCACAAAATACATATAGTCAACTACAAGAGGTCCTCTGCACTCAACCCATTATCAATATATTTAAGACAGAGACATTTTGTGCATACTGCTACTAAAAAATGCCTTACCCTTTAAACAACACAGGGATTGTTTGTCCATATATTGCAATATATTTAAGCTGGCCAACTACGTCAAAGTCATCCCATATCTGTCATCCATGTTGTAGCTCCCACCCTTCCCAGCTATAGTCAGGTGATCCCACTGGTGTCTAATAAAAGGGCAGCCAAGTATGGAGGTTTACTTTGAAAGCAGCTAGTAAGTTGCAGGTAAAACTTAGTCCCTTTGTAAAATGTATAATTAAGCAATTGAATTCTTAATGAATCAGATGAAAATTAAGCGTAAGACTGGCCAGATATGGGATGACTTTGACATAGTTGGCCAGCTTAAATATATTGCAATATATGGACAAACAATCCCTGTGTTGTTTAAAGGGTAAGGCATTTTTCAGTAGCAGTATGCACAAAATGTCGCTGTCTTAAATATATTGATAATGGGTTGAGTGCAGAGGACCTCTTGTAGTTGACTATATGTATTTTGTGGTCACACCCTCATTGCACCCCCGCCTAAAGGTTTTAAAAAATAGTGGTGAGCACAACTTTCCCTTGTTTGTTATTGAAAATACATGCACTTGCAATGATACTAAATTACTTATAAAACAGGGGACCAGGGAAATTGCATTGATCAATCTCCTCTCTTTTTTTGTATTGGTTTTAGACAAACACTGCACATTACCATGAACACACCATCCCCAGTTTGAAGCATGGTGATGGCAGTTTTAAGCTGTGAGGATCAGTGATGTGCGAATTTCATCCATTTCGCTTCACCCAAAAATTTGGGAATTTCCAGTGAAATTTGTGGAACAACGAAAAATTCACGAAAAATTAGTGATACTCGAAAATTGATGCCCACGTCAATTTTGGATGCGCATCCCAAAAGTCGCTTACATCAATTTTCATGAAAGTTTTGCTAATCTATTCGCCGGCGGTGAAACGTGAAATTTTGCCACAAATTTATTCGCCCATTACTAGTGCGGATACTTCTCCTTCAGAAAGCTTCTACAATTCTTCAACTTCAAAAGGGGTGAATATTTTCATAGGTACTGTATCTGTATGTGACCAGTGTAAGACTTTTTTAGTCTCTTTTAATTCATTTTTAACAAATTTTTTTAATTCATTCAAGAATACCAATGGATAACAATAACGAATCACTGGCATCTACAAGTGGTAAAAATGCTTATAATAAGAGTTATATCAGTGTATGTGATAGAAACAATCTACCAATAAAATTACTTTAGCCAGTCAGTATATACCAAAATATACCAAATCCAGGTTGAAAATTATTATTATTATGTTTAAACGTTCAGCTACATATATGTTGGCTCAAACATTTAAGCAGTGAAAGGGCATTTTATCCCTTAGGTCTATATTATAGTTCAGATTCTTTGTGCACACTTCCAGCAGAAAGCTTTGGATCATTTCTTATAATTAAGCCACAATTGCTTGTTTCCAATGTGGATTGGAAATGAAATGTAGAAAGAGACCAGTCACAACAGCAGAAAAACACACAGTTGAGTCAATGATTCTTGTGCTCTGTAATGGATTAAATTATTCATTGTGGTTTGGACCATTGCATGCAATCTGTTTTAGCAGCACTGATTCAGTCATTTACAAAGACCAAAACAGGTTGTAGTCAACGGCCTGAAGCACATTTCCTACAATTCAGTTAATTTGGAAACTAGCAAACAGACACATTTATAAGCAAACCTTATATCATTGCCGCTTACAATCTGAGCTATAACTTAACATCAAAAACACATTGGTGCTTTTATTAGCATTTAGGGGGCTATGTAATAAAAGGCACTACGTTTGCCCAGGAGCAGCAAGCCATAGCAACTAATCAGCATGTAACCTTTAATGGCCTGTTTTAAAAATAAACATTGTATTGGTTACTGCTCCTGGGCAAACATATGGGGGAATGTACCGTATATACTCGTGTATAAGCCGACCCGTGTATAAGCCGAGGTACCTAATTTTACCTACAAAAACTGGGAAAACTTATTGACTTGCGTATAAGCCTAGACACAACTACAGCCCTGTCTCCCAGCAGCGCACATTCTGCCAAAGCGACCCCCCCAGCGATCAACCGGACTTCTTTGCAAAGCTGATGGTGACAGAGAATTGCCAAACGGATTACTGTGTGCATTGTCCCACTGTCCCACTACCATGTGCAGAGGGTGCTGTTTGATATTGCCATCACTGTTAATCTTTTGTATAACCAACAGATGGCGCTGTGTGATATTGCAGTCACAGTTAATCTTTCATATAACCAACAGAGGGCGCTGTGTGATATTGCAGTCCCGGTTATTCTTTTATACAACCAACAGATGGCACTGTGTGATATTGCAGTCCCTGTTATTCTTTCATATAACCAACAGATAGTGCTGTGTGATATTGCAGTCTCTGTTATTCTTTCATACAACCAACAGATGGCGCTGTGTGATATTGCAGTCACTGTTAATCTTGCATATAACCAACAGAGGGCGCTGTGTGATATTGCAGTCCCGGTTATTCTTTTATACAACCAACAGATGGCACTGTGTGATATTGCAGTCCCTGTTATTCTTTCATATAACCAACAGATGGTGCTGTGTGATATTGCAGTCTCTGTTATTCTTTCATACAACCAACAGATGGTGCTGTGTGATATTGCAGTCACTGTTAATCTTTCATATAACCAACAGAGGGCGCTGTGTGATATTGCAGTCCCGGTTATTCTTTTATACAACCAACAGATGGCACTGTGTGATATTGCAGTCCCTGTTATTCTTTCATACAACCAACAGATGGTGCTGTGTGATATTGCAGTCTGTTATTCTTTCATACAACCAACAGATGGCGCTGTGTGATATTGCAGTCACTGTTAATCTTTCATATAAACAACAGAGGGTGCTGTGTGATATTGCAGTCCCGGTTATTCTTTTATACAACCAACAGATGGCACTGTGTGATATTGCAGTCCCTGTTATTCTTTCATACAACCAACAGATGGCGCTGTGTGATATTGCAGTCACTGTTAATCTTTCATATAACCAACAGAGGGCATTGTGGGATATTGCAGTCTCTCCCCAAGTGTACTGTTGGTATAGGAATGATTAAAAGTGACTGCAATCTCAGCTACTCAGGTTGGGTACCGCTGACCCGCGTATAAGCCGAGGTAGACTTTTTCAGCACATTTTGGATGCTGAAAAACTCGGCGGGTATATACGGTAACGCAAAAAAACTGATTGGCGATTGGACTATTGTCTATAAAGATAGCCTGAGCAGTAGTCAATGCAGCAATCTCTGAATAGATTTGCATAGGTTCCCTTTTGTGATCCAATTTATTTAATGCGAACATGCAACATTTCAGGGCAAGCCCATTTATCAAGCATGCTTGATAAAGGGGCTTGCCCCGAATTGTTGTACGTTTGCATTAAATAGACAGCAAGGGGTAACCCTGCATTCCTTTGCTTCGAGTGCCAGTGTGTCCTATTTCAACTGATCTTTGGGGGTTGCAGAATCCTCCCACATTGTGCACCAGGCTATGCAGTAGAGGGTGGGTTAAGTGTTTGTGCAGCTTCACCTGTTCCAGTAGAGCAGCACAGGCATGCAAAAAGTTCCCCAGGTGCCAAATAAGGACTGTGATTGTGATCTAGTGGCCCCAATGTTGACTGGCAGCCTACAGGAGGCTCTGTTTGGCAGTACATCTGGTTTTTATACAACAAAAACTTGCCTCCAATTAAAAAAGAAGCACCTGCTTTGAGGCCACTGAGGCTCTGTTTGGCAGTACATTTGTTTTTTATACAACAAAAACTTGCCTTCACTTAAAAAATAAGCTCCTGCTTTGAGGCCAACATCCAAGGAGTTGATGAGCAACATGTTTCTCGCGAGCTACAGGTTGGGGATCACTGATATAGGAGATAGCCTAGTATTTTGACACTATGCTTGAATGTTGCACATGTTTCATGTGTTTATCCTCAAATTTAATTTATCTAATTCACTGATAAAATGCAGAGCTTAAAAAGCCAGAATTGAATTACATGTCTAAAGTAAAAAAAATTCTAGTCAAAACACATGATAGCAGTCTTTTATATTGTTCATTCAAATTGGAGTAAAAATGTAAAGCTGGACTGTCTCCTAATATTAGATTTAGATCTGTACCAGAAAATTACATTATATTGAAAGTGGAAGGGCATAAGAAGGCATGTCATTTACTCCTCTAAAAACTCTCTTGTGGCCAAGTTACCTTCACTATGAACTTCCCTGGTATCTCTGGCAGTAAATCATCAACCGCTTATTATTCCAAAATAGGTGGTGTTAGTCGATAAGATCCTTCAGAGCTGACGTCTAAATTTTTATAGATTCCTAGCTGTTATCTACCATTTCCAAAGTTCATCTGGTACAACGATCTAAGAAAGGTCTAGTTATGAGCTTTCAATGCATCAGTAAATCTTTAAAACCACAAGGAAGTCTCACATTATAAAATAGGAAATGATGACTCTAAAAATATTGTGGCTTTTAAAGTAAAGCTTTTATACCAAGACACAGACAGGAAACATATTTATCATACTGGCCAAGTAAATGTATTCTCTGCAGATGGTTACATCTATTTTTCTGATAATGCATGAGAGAGAGAGAGAGAGAGAGAGAGAGAGAGAGAGAGAGAGAGAGAGAGAGAGAGAGGCTGCACACCGTGAGGTGAAAATAAACGACCTGGGTGCTCTAGTTAAAAATAGATAAAGATTGTACGTGTTACCGGCACTCACAGGATTTGCATGAAGGGTCAAACTATTGATATTGTGAAAATAAAAAATAAGGTTTATTGAATTCAATGTTTTGGTTCCTCACAGGACCTTCCCATGCATAGGCTAGGGACCAGTCTGGAACAGTAACACTTATGTTCACAGTGCCAGCATTGGCATGTGTGTCCTACAACTGGCGCATAGCAGGGTTTGGGGATTTAAGGTAAAATATTGATGCCGTCTACCTCTGCCCACATAACAGTACCCACTGTGGTTAACAAGACAAACACTACCAGACTGTCAGCATGTAGTATGCATTGAGTGCCTAGTCCTAATGTATATACCAGAGAACACTTACGTGTGTCCGAGACCTGTAGTTACACATGTTGAAGAGTGGTGTAAAGTCTCTAAGCTCAAAAGTAAAAAAAAAAAAAAAAAAAACCAAAAGCAAAATTCAAATGAACCAAGGCAAATACAAGGAACTTGTGGCCGGCAGGGAATAAAATGGCATAATTTGGTTAGTAAGTCATTAGAAGCATCCCAGCGGTAGGGACTCATTCAGGCCCTTAGGGGACAGAGTATTCAGTCTGTGGATCCAGCGAGATTCCCTCCTTAGGAGGGTGGGATCACGGTCACCACCCCTGGACAGCGGTGGCTGGTGGTCAGTTGCCATGCACTTGAAGGTAGGTAACCCATGGGCCTGGGTAAGAAAATGTCTGGCAACTGGTTGTGTAGATTGTTCGTCCTTAAGGGCTCAGCTAATGTATGATCTGTGGTTGCTAATACATTTCCTAAGTGTGGTGATTGTTTTCCCAACGTGATACAGGCCACAGGGGCAGGTAATGATGTAGACCACATATGTTGAAGTGCAGGTAAGTCTATGAAGGATCTTAAGTCTCTTTCCTGAATGGGGGTGGGGAAAGTCTGGTCCACTCAGCAAACAGCGGCAGGTGGTACAGTCTGTGAACCTGTAGCATCCCAATTTGGTGTTTCTGGATAGCCAACTGGTTGGGTTTGGGCATTGTCCCTTAAAGTCCATTATCATTAGTATATCTTCACCCTTGATTTTTACTACCACCTACACATCAGCCACTAAACATTTTTCAAGGATGATTAAATCCAACTGGCCCATGATTAACATGGACGAATCCTTATCGTTACTGGGGGCGCCCTGTGCCATGATGGGATATAAAAGGGGCAAAAACCTAAAAGATATACTAATGATAACGGACTTTAAGGGATAATGCCCAAACCCAGCCAGTTGGCTATCCAGAAACATCAAATTGGGATGCTACAGGTGCCCGGACTGTACCACCTGCCGCTGTTTGCTGTGTGGACCGGACTTTCCCCACCTCCATTCAGGAAAGAGACTTAAGATCCTTCATAGACTTACCTGCACTTCAACATATGTGGTCTACATCATTGCCTGGCCCTGTGGCCTGTATTACGTTGGGAAAACAATCACCACACTTAGGCAAAGTATTAGCAACCACAGATCATCCATTAGCCGAGCCCTTAAGGATGAACAATCTACACAACCGGGTGCCAGACATTTTCTTACCCAGGCCCATGGGTCACCTACCTTCAAGTGCATGGAAATTGACCACCAGCCAACGCTGTCCAGGGGTGGTGACCGCGATCTCGCCCTCCTAAGGAGGAAATCCTGCTGGATCCACAGACTGAATACTCTGTCCCCTAATGGCCTGAATGAGTCCCTACCGCTGGGATACTTCTATTGACTTACTAACCAAATTATGCAATTTTCTTCCCTGCCGGCCACAAGTTCCTTGTATTTGCCTTGGTTCATTTGAATTTTACTTTTTGCTTTTTTTCTTTTTACTTTTGAGCTTAAAGACTTTACACCACAGTTCAACATGCGTAACTACAGGTCTCGGACACACGTAAGTGTTCTCTGGTATATACATTAGGAATAGGCACTCAATGCATAATACATGCTGACAGTGGCTCTTCTGGTAGTGTTTGTCTTGTTAACCACAGTGGGTACTGTTATGTGGGCAGAGGTAGACGGCATTAATATTTTACCTTAAATCCCCAAACCCTGCTATGCGACACTTGTAGGACACACATGCCAACGCTGGCACTGTGAACACAGGTGTTACTGTTCCAGACTGGTCCCTAGCCTATGCATGGGAAGGTCCTGGACGCTATACACCTATCCAGTATAGTGGTGAATGGGTATGCAAATGGGGGTAGGGCTGTTGCCTGACAAGCTTCTGCAGGTGGATATGCACAGAGCTAAACAGGACAGAATATATTGCCTATACCTGGGGCCAATTCCAATGGATGGCCCGCCCACCTCTACAGTACCAAGGCTAAGCACGGTGTTGCATATGGAATACTACTCCAGTAACTCACTATATGTTTAGGTTTTGGCCAAAATGCTTGAGTGGGCCTACTAGTTAAGCCACATACCAAGGTATCACAATAGCTTTGGACATTATGCTTGTTCAATAAATCGTTCAAGAAATCATCCAAGTCACTCTAAGTAATTTATAGTATATGCTGTCACTACCTCACTAGCCTCGCTGTGAAGAACCCCCTACACTGCTTCATATAAAAGTTCAAGGCTAATAGATATGGAAATAAGAATAGAATTCCCCTGCAGCTAAGTTGGGGCTTTAACAACACTAAGCACTCTGGTGGAGGTAACACTAACCAGAGTTTCAAAAAGTATGCTGGAATTGAATATTGAGAGCTGTTGGCTAGAGCTATGTTTGTGACTGAGCATGTAAAGAGGTCTTACAGATGTCCAGCTGCACGGGTAGGATGATCCTAACAGAGCATAGAATAAATTGCTGTTGGTCTTTAATGTAAAGCCATTTAGGTATAGTACTGCACTGATTTAATCAGGTTCCTAAATACTGCAGACCTTTTCATTTTTATATATCCTTCTGTTTTTGCACTGAAAAACATCAGGTTACAGCCAAAAGGACTGTGACAAATGCTGGCTGCTAAAACTTAATATGAAATGTTGCTACTAAAATATTAAAATTTCATGAAAAATACAAATGAATGCAAATTCCTGATAGCGACATATGTTGCAACTTGCTGATCTAAGTTTCACTCTCGCTGAACAAACAGGCCATTATTCATAGCTCATATAATATAGAACTGTAACAAAACAACAAAATATTTGTCATTAAGCAACTCATGTTTTGTGGATATTGCGTCAATGCAAGAAAAAAAAAATGCGGAGTAAAGTTTCATTCTCTGAAGCCAGCTTCTATTTCACAGTTGCCTGCTGAGTCACCTAAATCACATTAAATCACTCAGGTCATGCAAAAACAGGGGAATGAGAGTTTGCAAAATAATCATTTTCTTTTTAAAAGCAGCATTGCAGTTTACCAAAGAAAAAAGACCCAATGTGGCATTAAAGATCAATAAAAAGGCTTTTATTTTACTGAGGATTTTAAGGTTTTAGCTTTGGTAGGTTTATAACTGGATTTTGAAACATTCCGATGTCTAGCTGAAGAAGGAAACTACCCGCAGGATTCTATAAATACAAAAAAAACAACACTGAACAGCTCGCTGAGGTGTAACACAGTGTATAACAAAGAAGCTTCATTACATAATTCACAAATCATATGTGAATGAAAACAATATCAAATGCAGAGGTGTAACTACTAGGGGGTGGCTAGAGGTACAGCAGCAATGGGACCAACAGGAGATACACCACACAGGCAAAACAATGAGGAGATACAAGTGAGGGCATTGGTATGTCCAGTGCAAATCTTACAACCAGTACTATGAGGCTATAGTTACATGTTACATGCTGTGTTATTAAGCAGGAAATCTTTGGCACTAGAGGCCCACCAATCTCAGGCAATGTACATTTACAATGGATAGGATATTGGTTAGTTTGGGGATTGGGCAGGTTTGAAAATTTCAGCTGCGGATGCACCGTATTGGCCTGTGCAGCTCCTCTTCGCTATACCAATTATTTGTGTGTTATTCACATTCTCTCTATCCGTTGCAGGGGTCATTTGGTCAGTGAGCATTCTATATGTATGGCCACTTTAAGGCTATTATTGCAATGGATCTCCTCTGTTACTTGTTACATATCTACAGCAGCACCTTGTTAAGTGTCAGATACAGTTTACTGCCTTCATCCCCCATCAGTTCTGTTGCCTGCTAGTAGTCTCTTTTTTTATTTGGGTTTCTCAATGCCTACATCCTGTCCTTGTCTGAAAACCATTTTGGGAAATAATCTTAATTTTGCACCTGATCTCTTTCTAACCCAATTAATCTCAGATAATCTCAGTCTCTACTTCTCTACCTCCCTTTTGTTATGTTTGGCTCCCTGGCCAACATACATTGCTGTGAGAAGACCTTTCCTATTAAACCATGTTCATTATTATTTTAACTATAGTTTCCACTATGATAGTGCACATATTATGTTAGAGATCAGGGAGTGGGGTTGTCACCCTGAATTCCTACTGCTATCCTAGTGCAATGGTGTACTACATATAATCCAACAAGATCCTATTTTCCAATGAATGAAACATGCTGGTGTCTGCCTGTGGGGAGCTACTCTGGGTTTGCACACATCTATAGTAACTTTGTCACAGTGCTTGCTTATTTTAAGAAAGAATCCCATCTAACAAGGCTAAAGTCGTTAGTGCTGCAAATATAAATGAGCATTTCAGATAGTTTATTTGATCCAGCCATATGTCATTTGTGCGAACATTGCTTCCATTCAGAGTCTATATCTATTATCCAAAGGTGTTATGGTTGTACTCCCATAGAGGAGGGTTATTAAAAACCCTATGGCGGAGAGATTCTCAGATGTGAGCCATGTGTGGCAGGGACTTCTGTTCAACAGATTGTATAATAGCTCTATTCAGTGTGAAGATATTGTTTTTGTACAGAATGCAATACCCATCGCATTTCAAACTTTAGCCTCTGGCAAGTCTGTCACATTATGAGCCATCCCCCAATTTCTTTGGCAGACGGGCCCAGGGCTGGAAGTTAATCTCATATGTCAGAAAAACATATTTCGAGAGAACACAATTATACCAGGGTGAAGATATTAAAACATTGTTCCTTTGTAAGGAAATACAAATGTAAGTTGAAAAGCAATGTGTTTTGTGCTGTGATCCAACATTGATCGATAATTACTGGAATTTCTGGAAAATGTGTTTAAAATAATCTCTTTTTTTAGAACGTAGGTGTGTGGTTATTGTCCATGCATTATCCCAAATAACAAAACATTATCGAACAGCAAATATAGTATAAAGGCACAGCAAGTCATAGTACTGTATGTAAGGACATTATTAAAGAGGGGAAAAAAATCAAACTTCCTTTTAAGGTGACCTGTGTTGCCACTACATTATGCCAATGGAAACGTTTTGCTTTGAAAGCAAGGATATAAATAATGTTGTTCTAAGGTGAATAGGTCAGTGCGACAAATGATTCCTATCTAACATCAAATTTTCTCTTTGTTATATTATACTTCCTTCCATATTTTGCTTCTGGTACACCATGAATGGTAGAAGTCAATGTAAAATAACTATTACAGATATATTTTATACAACACCCAAATGTTTCAGAAAGAGGTTTGGGATCCATTATCTGGAAACCCTTTATCCAGAAAGCTTAGAATTACAGAAAGACCATCTCCCATAGACATTTAAGTCAAATAATTCATATTTTTGGAAACGATTTCTGTGTTTTCTCTAATACTATAGTCAACTACAAGAGGTCCTCTGCACTCAAACCATTATCAATATATTTAAGACAGCGACATTTTGTGCATACTGCTACTAAAAAATGCCTTACCCTTTAAACAACACAGGGATTGTTTGTCCATATATTGCAATATATTTAAGCTGACCAACTACGTCAAAGTCATCCCATATCTGGCCAGTCCTACGCTTAATTTTCATCTGATTCATTAAGAATTCAATTGCTTAATTATACATTTTACAAAGGGACTAAGTTTTACCTGCAACTTACTAGCTGCTTTCAAAGTAAACCTCCATACTTGGCTGCCCTTTTATTAGACACCAGTGGGATCACCTGACTATAGCTGGGAAGGGTGGGAGCTACAACATGGAGCTGGTCACTGCTCCTGTATAACTATAACAAACAAACTATATGTATTTTGTGGTCACACCCTCATTGCACCCCCGCCTAATGGTTTTAAAAAATAGTGGTGAGCACAACTTTCCCTTGTTTGTTATAGTTATACAGGAGCAGTGACCAGCTCCATGTTGTAGCTCCCACCCTTCCCAGCTATAGTCAGGTGATCCCACTGGTGTCTAATAAAAGGGCAGCCAAGTATGGAGGTTTACTTTGAAAGCAGCTAGTAAGTTGCAGGTAAAACTTAGTCCCTTTGTAAAATGTATAATTAAGCAATTGAATTCTTAATGAATCAGATGAAAATTAAGCGTAGGACTGGCCAGATATGGGATGACTTTGACGTAGTTGGCCAGCTTAAATATATTGCAATATATGGACAAACAATCCCTGTGTTGTTTAAAGGGTAAGGCATTTTTTAGTAGCAGTATGCACAAAATGTCGCTGTCTTAAATATATTGATAATGGGTTGAGTGCAGAGGACCTCTTGTAGTTGACTATATGTATTTTGTGGTCACACCCTCATTGCACCCCCGCCTAATGGTTTTAAAAAATAGTGGTGAGCACAACTTTCCCTTGTTTGTTCTCTAATACTATAACAGCACCTTGTACTTGATTTGTAGCTGAGATATAATTAATCCTCATTGGAGGCAGAACAATCCTATTGGGTTTGATGTTTAAATTATTTTTTTTTAAGCAGAGATATGGAGAGCCACATTATAAAAATATATCTTATCTGGAAAACACCAGGTCCTGAGAATTCTGGATAACAGGTTGCATACCTGTATTTCTTTAAGCTGCTGGGCTGTCAATACAATTCATATACAAACCTTTAGGTGGCAGCAGAGACCTAAATTTATTTTAGTACTTGCACAGAGATAAATAGGGGTCAAATGTCCTAAAAATTAACCCAGATAGGTTCTAGGAGGTCCCCCATAGGCTAAAACAGCAATTTGGCAGATTTTAGATGGTCATAGTCAAAGACAGTACATGATACATTTCAATATTCGAATTTGGACTATTCCCTAGTCAAAGTACAAAAAATTTTTTTTTACTTCGAATTTTCAATTAGACCCTTGATAAATCTGCCCTATAAGATGGAAACCTCTCATATGCTGTATAGTGGGACTGTGTTTGCCAAGCAATATTTTTGCAACTGCTGGACAAGCTGATATAACCTGTCTAGCCAAAACATCGATATAGCAAATCATGAGCAACTTAGTTGCCATTGATTGCTGGGAATGTTGCAAAAAATAAAAAATAAATAAACCTCTAATGTGCCAGGGAAACCATGTTCATGAAACTGCTTATATATTATAAGCAAAACTCTCCGATCAAGCACTGTTTAGCTTGTGTATATCATGAGCCTTTGTAAGAATATTAGAGGGACAATGGAGTAAAAGCCCCAAAGTTTGCACTAGGGCTATTAAAACCTACAAGCCAAATAGTGGATAATATTTACTGGGCACAGGTTTAACGGCAATTATATTATTGGTTTACCCCGCAGTAGTGATGACATGGATTTCCCCTTTAGTACTCACTTAGTAAGAACCCACATTTGAATCTTGTGCTCACTTAGCATATAAACATCTGCAGGTCTATACTCAAACTATGTGAATGTTTTGGCAATACTGATCTCTAACCATTTCAGTCCCACAGATTGTACAATCTAAAGCATTGACATTGAAATACCAAAGTGGCCCATGCCATAGATTAGATAGTTCTGTGTTTTACTGAACCATGTGGGGAAAAAACACATTGCCTAGCAGTGCATGGATCAGGTCACAGTAGCTGCAGCTGGTACTTAAAGGGTTAATATATTGCTCATGGCATTCCCTGCCCATGTTCAAATGAGAACTAGTCTTACTAGACAAGAATCTAAGGTAACTGACAACCAGCACCATAGGTTCTTTAGCAAGTAAAGAGTTAAAGGGTTTGCTGTGTGGTGAAGTTTGAGGTAATCCACCAACAAACAGATAAAGCACTTTTTTTATGTAGAAAAAATAAAAAAAAATATTCTGGCGCTTGGATTCAGTCTTACACTTGGCTTTCAGGCACATACAGTCAATGTTTCATTCAGACAGCAGTAACCGTTTAAAAAGATTGTTTACCTCTAAATGAACTTTTAGTATGATATAGAAAGTGATATTCTAAGGCAATTCGCAACTGGCTTTCATTTTTGTTTGTTATGGTTTTTCAGTTATTTAGCATTTTGATCAGCAGCTCTCCAGTTTGGTGCTTTAGAAGCTACCTGGTTGCTAGTGTCTTATTTAACCTAGCAATCATGCAATAGCAATAAATTATAGCCTCACAGAGCAGTAGTTTTTGACTGCTGGGGTCAGTGACCCCCCCCCCCATATAAAAGCTGGAAAGAGTCACAGGAGGAAAGCAAATAATTCAAAAACTATATAAAACAAATAATGAAAACCAATTGCAATGTTGCTAGGAATAGGCCATTCAATAACATACTAAAATTTAACTTAAAGGTGAACCATCCCTTTGTGACTTGACAGCTTTAATGTCTTTAAACTACTCTGTATAGTGCTTGTATGTATCTCAGATTGTAAGCTCCCTGCCAGGGACTGATGTGAATGATAAATGGTTTCTGCAAAACTATGTGGAATATGTTACTCCTATAGAAAGTAAAAAAATACTAACAATATTTAACAAATTATAGTATATTTTACATAAAAGCTGGAGCAGCTTTTCCCAAGTGACACTGGTTTGCTGCTTGGGATTAGTCAGTTCTGAACACAGAGAACAATACTACGCTATGAGGTGAATATGACCTATACAAGCTGGAGTAGATGCATCAGAGAGAGAATTCACAAAAGTAGAGTAAACTAAAACTGGAGTAGGAAATGTGATTGCAGTTAATTTGTCATTAAAAGAATGCAATGTTCACAAAAGCCTTTTTGTGAATACTTTTCGTGTTGAGCCTCCTCTAACTGATCAGACAACCACCACTGCTGTCAGCATACCTATTTTGGAAGTAAAAAGAGGGACAAAATTTTTCTTCCCGCACGTAGCGCAGCAATTTTTTTGGTCACACCCCTTTCTGTGGCCACACCCCCTAATTACCATGTTTGTTTTACAAAATTTGGCAGGTTATGAAAGTTTGAAAATATTTGTCCTTATCTAAACTGTGTTTTTGTGTCTCAAAATTGTTACAAAGTATCTTATTTGCACCTGTTAGCTGTTCTGGCTCTCTGCTAAAAGCCAATTAAGTGAGAAACTTTGTTTCTTTTTCTGGCTGTTCAGTGCAGAGAAAAGAGGGACTTTCCAGTACAAATGAGGGACTGCGGGTTGAGCTGTCAAAAGAGGGACTGTCCCTCCGAAAAAGGGACAGATGGGAGGTATGTGTCAGGATTTCATTTGTCCTTTTCTTTTACCAACAGGACTAGTAGCCAAAATGCTGTGTTCAGCATCGGTGCCATTCCTGTGGGGACAGACCCTTTAAAATCAATCCAGACTTGCATTGCTGTGCTGGGACTCATAAAAATGCACTGTGCAGCTAGTGCAAGTTTAACCACCCTGGTTACTGAAACCCCATAAACCACATAATGGTGAGAAAATTCAGAAAACTTTATTCAAACTTTTTGGTAAAAAACGTTTTATAATTAAAATGAAAAAGCTGGCATTCAGACAACTGTAATTTTTTGTTTAATGAGTTTCTGCCATAAACAAATATTTTACACCAATTTAACACCATTTGTGAATTTGCCCCCCGGTATATTGCATGGCTAATTACTAATGTGCCCAACCTGTGCTGGCATGAGTTCAAGCAGCAGCAGGTGATTTTCATAGCACTTTTTTGTAATGCTAAAAGAGCTTTACAAGTAAATATATTTTTGAATCTATGAAGTATACAAAAGTATTTGCACTGAAAATGAATAAAACAGATTTTGCTTCTCAAAACACACAATCTGCAATATTGCATATACTCATTTAACATACCCTTGAAGGCCACACACACACAACAGTTTGAAATATTAATCTTGAACAAAAACTGACTTTATAAATTACAACCAGTCTGTGGGTAGTAGAAAGGAACAACAGAAGGGAACACAACCTGAATGTAAGCACTGCAGTAAAGCAAATCCCAGCATGGTTACAGTATTAATGCACTAATAACTGAACTGAATTTACTTTGTTTACATACTTACCCACCATCTTCAGGTTTGTCCTGCCAGCAGCCCCATCATTGCTCAGTGCAGGCAGAGTGAGTGGACAAGCCCAGGCATGCTAAGCAGAATCCACTCCCAGTGCCCAGTCAGGAAACAGAGCAGAGGGCTCATGGGAGGATACATTTGATTGAGGGGAATATTTGGGACTGTATTTTTACGGACCTGTTTTCCTGACCCCTTCACATTTCCTGCTTTAGAATAACCAAAGAATAATTTGTTTCAATCTTATTATCTGAGTGCTGTAACTCTGTGCAAATGTATGTGGAACCAGCACCCCCTCCAATCTTATACTGGGGCACACTTGAAGCAGGAGGTGTATATGATTTGCTGAGAGCCCTGCAGCAGGTGTAGCTCTTGCACGATTGCCGTGAGAGGAATCAAAAGCACCTGATGATGGGCTGCTACCATATCCACAACTCTGCTTATTCAACCATAAATCACTGGCTGGAGGGGGGCAATGTGTCATGTACCCCCAATGACTGATAACCTCCTACCTCAGGTACTTTTGTATAGCGAACTCTGCCGCCATCTTGCTTCTTGCTCCCAGGTATCCTCTGCGCCCAGTGTCGGACTGGGACACCAGGGGCCCACCCAAAAACCTTAGACTAGGGGCTCACTCTCAGTATTATTATTCTTCCACTCCTCACTATTCTCCTAGTGTATTTTCTTTACATATTATAATCTATTATTTAATCTATTTCACCTCTTTGTTCTCATAGAAATAGAGAACGTCAATGAAATAGGCCAAATATTTAGCAGCACGAGGGCCACTGACACCTGGGCCCAGTCCCAGTATCCCTGTGGGCCAGTCTGCCTCTGTCTGCACCAATAAACCTGACTGCACCCAGGATAGGGCAGGGAATACTGAGAGCAGGCATCAAGATTATAGTTTAGATGCACACTCTCCACCAAAGTACCCTGGGCCAGTGCATTTTTTAAAGAAAAGGAGTTAGTTATTAATGTCACAGGGGTGCCTAATATATTGCCATGCCTTACCCCCAGGGATTTTGGGTGTCGGTTTAAAACATTGACCACATGAAAAATGCATCACATGGCAAATACAGGTATAAACAGCTGTGGATGTGCATCTATATGCATTCCAATGTTTGGTAATGCAATTGTAATTGATGTTGTGCTGTCTTATGGAGCAGTATCAGTTAGTACCAATACAGTATATGCTGAAGGGTAGTACACATGGCTGTTTACTCATATGTTCCCCTGTGGTGATTTTTTTTTTGTTCTCTCCCTTGGAAATACATGAGTAAACAGTCCCCCATTCTTGACCACGGAACCTGCAGAATGTTGTGACTCACCTGTGTTTGGTAGTTCAGACAATAAAAAACCACCACAGAGGCACATATAAGTAAATGCCCATTTGTTAGACCCATACATGTAACAAATAAAAATATGGCTTTACAGACCCAGAGGACAGGATGAAAACAACTAATTGAATGAAGCATAAATTAATGTACATGGCACATAAAAGGCTCATTTTATTTGCCCTGGTGTAGAATTACCTGCAAGACTTTGTTGGATGTGGTCAGATTGCATCCTGTAGGCCAAATACAGTTGCATATGTCTAAAAATAATGGAACTGATATAAAATCTAATGACATTTTGCCATGTGATGGCTACAGGCTACATTTTCATCTTTCAAGATAAATTCAAGTAGACTTGGCTGAAGTATGGATGATCAGATTTGCTAACATTCCACAAAATCCTTTGATAAAATGACCCAGTGGAACACGGTATAATGTCCATCTAACTGAGCCCTAGAAGAAAGCTGGCAAAATATTGATACAGAGTAGTAATCTACAGCAACCAATTACCAAGTAGCAGTCGATTGCAGTCATTCCAATGAAAGCAAAAACCTGATTGGTTAAAATTTGTAAAACTGACACATTGTTGGGGTGGTTTATAAGAGTTACAGTATACACAAATAGAGTTATTTGGTGATTTGCAAATTTTGTTCCAAATTCCTAAAAGTGGCTTTCATTTTCTGAATTTCAGAGAGCACTATGGACTATGGAGGAGTTATGTTGTTCTGTATTTTGCTCCACCCCCCCCCCCCCCAAAATAAAATCTTCTGCTTCAGTTATGGTTTTGGTTTCAGACTAGCTGCCTGAATTGGCTGAATAGCACAAATATTTTTGCCCATTTACCTTTCTTCTATTCCACTTTAAATAGTTTATTTCCTTCCTAACCCCTCTTTGCCCCAACTTGCACAGTGAGTTCCAATGCCTTTGGTACCAGATAATCTCAATGTAGGCACACTGTAGGATAATGCCCATAAGATTTCCATCATAGACCCATGCATATTTGTATATACTTTGTTTTGTATATTTAATGGTGCTTAGAGTGGGATTTCAAGGTCAAGTCCCTGGAAAAACTAAGAGGCCTAGCCCAACACTACCTTTGAGTAATACGTATCTGTACATTACTGCACATCTAATATTGTGTTCCCAGGATTCCCACTTTTAGCCACTGTATCACTGTAAGTCAAATCCCTGTATGTAATATATTTTCCCAAAAGCACTAGCCCATAGCAACTAATAAACTGCTTGCATTTAAACAGCTGACTAGTAAATTTTACCTGCTGATTGGTTGCTATGGTGCAGTAACCCATAGCAACCAATCAGCAGGTAGAATTTACTAGTTACTGTACCTGATAATTGGTTGCTATGGGTTACTGCCCCAGGGTAAACTTGATGTCTTGTATACATAACCCCAACTGAGTCTTTTATCTCTGGACTTCTGTTAAAGGGATCCTTTCATCGGAAAACATGTTTTTTTCAAAACACATCATTTAATAGTGCTACTGCACTGAAATCCATTTCTCAAAAGGGCAAACAGATTTTTTTATATTCAATTTTGACATGGGGCTAGACATTTTGTCAATTTCCCAGCTGCCCCCAGTCATGTGACTTGTGCCTGCACTTTAGGAGAGAAATGCTTTCTGGCAGGCTGCTGTTTTTCCTTCTCAATGCAACTGAATGTGTCTCAGTGGGACAAGGGTTTTTACTATTGAGTGTTGTTCTTAGATCTACCAGGCAGCTGCTATCTGGTTACCTTCCCATTGTTCTTTTGTTTGGCTGCTGGGGGGAAAAGGGAGGGGGTGATATCACTCTAACTTGCAGTACAGCAGTAAAGAGTGATTGAAGTTTATCAGAGCATAAGTCACATGACTTGGGGCAGCTGGGAAATCGACAATATGTCTAGCCCCATGTCAGATTTCAAAATTGAATATAAAAAAATCTGTTTGCTCTTTTGAGAAATGGATTTCAATGCAGAATTCTTCTGGAGCAGCACTATTAACTGATTCATTTTGAAAAAAAAAATGTTCCCATGACAGTATCCCTTTAAGACAAGCTATGAATAAATGTAAGTGTGCCTTCCCACTCCTGCCCCATCAGTCTCTGTATTCAGAAATGTGCTTATAATTTTGTTGGCTACCTTTTATTGAAGCATGCATTTTTAAAGATTATAATACCATAAACTAATGTAATTTATATTGGCATTCTATAATAATTAAATCTCATATATAGAAATTTAAATGAAACAAGGTACTTTTTGATGAACAAGAAATATATATCTATAAATATACTGAAGTCGGCCTATCCAGAGATTAGGGAGTTTGGACAACCCCCTATGATCTCTTATCCTAAGGGAGAAATTTGAGGGATTCAGCTGGTACATTCAGAGACGGAGGCATGTTCCCTTGTTTGTCATGTAACCAATGTAGTTGTGTCAATAAGTGTGTGGTTTTCATTCATTAACGAGACATAACTATCCACTGAAAGTGCATTTTACGTGTTTATCTGACCATGTTGAAGATAAAGACTCATATATCCCAACCTAGATTGACCATTAGAAGGTCTAACACCAAATTACCAGTTTCCAAATATTATGTGGAAAAGGGACACTGATTCAGAGTTAAAATTCAAGATATTGGAAGAAGTAAGAAGTCCATCCACTCAGACGTGGGGGGGATTGTGAGTTGTTATTAAGAAAAAAAGAGAGGTATGGTGGATCCATCAGTTAAACATATTAGCCCCCAATGGGTTAAATAGGGATTGTGATCTGTATGTATTTTTGTAGATAATGTTATCCACTGTTTTTTTACTTTTGGATTACTTCCAATGTTAGGGCAAAGGGCGGGCGAGGCTACACTGAAGAATGTGGATGCAAACTCAAACCACGTCAGCTGAAGTCCCCCAGTGCTGGTATTCTGATGAGGAAATGGTGATCACCTTCGTGAGAGCAGTGGAACATTGCAGCACAGAAAGTAGGAGCTCAAGGATCCAGCAGCAAATAGCCAGGGAGGCTAAATGGAGTGCCGCTCAATGGATGGTCGCCCTGTTGCCTTTTCTGAAGAGGAGCAGAAGTGGAGTTTTGGTAAGTTATTTCTCAATAAATATTTTGAGATTTTAAAGAATAATTTGTCTTGGTGTTTTTTTTTCGCTGTAAACTAACACATTTTTTTACATTTTTTTTGATGTTACTGGTCCTTTAATTGAATGTGCTAGAGAGTGCTGTGATGCCATATCCCATTAGTGAGTTCCTGTTTGATACCTTAAAAGGGTGTAAATAGTTTGTATCTCATTGTAGCTATTGAAACCATGTGCTTGAAAAAGGAGTCTGTGTACTTCGAAAACATACTGCTGGGATCAAGAATCTGCTTTTAATACACCTGAGTGCTGTGTCTACTTTTTCTTTTTTCTATTTATTCTGTTGCTGTGGCAGCAACACATTTTTGACAACGTGCACCACGCAGTGTAACTGGGCTGTGCGGCATTACTTGCTTAATTTTTTTATAAATATACTGAAATACATTTCCGAGTTGCACTAGAACAGAGCACTGCTAACACAGACCTGCAATATTACTATTACTGAAATACTAAACCTTTAGGCTGGTTCAGTGAGTTCAGTATGTAAAATGTGGCGTTACCAGCCATATTCATTTTCATGGTTGAATTAGAGGGAACGGCTTTGCAAACCACCATGTAACTGCAAAGGACCTGCAGGATGGTTTGGCTGTAGAGTGCACAAACATGATTTGCATGGCAGAGTGGTCAGGAGAAAGCCTTACTTGCACATACGTTGAACGCACATATGTGATGATATATGTATGCAAAACAGTGCAGTACAATATTGGCCACAGTATGGGGGAAAGAAAGAACCAGCATTTGATAAAAAAAATTCTTAAAGGAAAACTATACCCCCAAAATGAACACTTAAGCAACAAATAGTTCATATCATATTAAGTGGCATATTAAAGAATCTTACCAAACTGGTATATATATTTAAGTAAATATCTCTTGCCTTGAACCACCATTTCGTGATGGTCTCTGTGCTGCCTCAGAGATTACCTGACCAGAAATACTACAACTCTAACTGTAACAGGAAGAAGTGTGGAAGCAAAAGACACAACTCTGTCTGTTAA
Organism: Xenopus petersii; assembly: GCA_038501925.1. Classification (NCBI taxonomy): domain Eukaryota; kingdom Metazoa; phylum Chordata; class Amphibia; order Anura; family Pipidae; genus Xenopus; species Xenopus petersii. The sequence goes on from CM076677.1 coordinate 85,720,022, forward strand.
TTGGCTCATGTGACCTAACATGTATGGTTTGTTGGTATGTTTGTGAGTACAGTGAATCCTACGATCCCAGGGGGCGGCCCTTATTTTTTAAAATGGCAATTTTCTATTTATGATTACCCAATGGCACATACTACTAGAAAAGTATATTATTATGAAACTGGTTTATTTACATGAAGCAGGGTTTTACATATGAGCTGTTTTATGCAATATCTTTTTATAGAGACCTACATTTTTTGGGGGTATAGTTTTCCTTTAACAACTGTTAAACATGTGGATTAATCCATTATGATTGGGGTTGTGTGGCAGCCAGTGTCACAGGAAACATTGTAGGTGGAAAAATAAATTGCAACTAAATATCAACAAATTCTGGATTCCAATGTGAAGGTCAGCCACCAAGCTGAAGAAGGAATGGCTCCTACAATACAACAATGAACATACCTGAAAAGCTACAATGTTCTACTTGAAAGCTGAAGGTTTTGCAATGTCCATCACAGTCCCCTAACTTCAACATCATTGGAAATCTGTGGGTAGATCTTTAACATAGAAGACACTGGCCTGAGAAGATCTCTTAATTAGAAGTGATCTACAAGGAACATTTTGGATGTCTGAAAGGAAAAAGTATGCAATAATAATAACATTGCTCTTGTTAACTCATATCAGACAGCTGCTAGGCCTGATTTTAAAGGAGAACTAAAGCTGAATTAAAGAAGTAGGCTTTAACAATGTTTTGGGATTATGTTCCAGCCCAAGGCAACCACAACCCTTCAGCAGGGAAGATCTGTGTCTCCAAAGTAGCTCCCCATCTTCTTTTCTGCTGATTCACTGCACATGCTCTGTGCTGCTGTCACTTACTGAGCTTAGGGACCGACTCAAAATATACAATACACATAGAATATATATGTCTCAATATAGGGCTGATTAATAATTAATACCGATAATTACTACATGGCAGAATAGAAACCAGTGTAATTAGCATCAGACTTTAATAATCAGCCCTGTAGCATCAGCTTATATTACAGGACAACCTTATTTTCTTATAAGATGATGACCCCCTGTGATAGGTTTGATGTTCTGGATCATTGCTGCTATTGAGAAGCTAAAACTTTATGCTGGTGTATTAAATTAAGTCTATAAAATATGGCATTTTTATCCGTATTCATTTTTAGGCTTTAGTTCTCCTTTAACTACATCAGACACTTACTGGTTGGTAGAGCATGAAATATTTTTTAATAATATAATTTGCAAAGAAGGGAATGAGAATAGCACGGAACAGAAAAGGGCATCTTTAAGTCCTACTAGTGAATAGTCAAGCTTTCTGGGTTGAACAATTCTTCTTCAATTAATAACCAACACTGAAGGCCTGGATCAGTACTTTTATAGGGCTAAACCTCTGGGGTGGTACAACAAGTTCCGCATATAAAATCTAGCAATTCTAATCTGTTCCAAACCATCATTGTGAATTTCCAGAACCACATGGGACTATTCAGGCATGCTTTTAAAAACTATGAAAAACAAAAGCAAAAAAACATTATAAACAAATATTTTTTCTAATCATTTTAGTTAGCAAGTGTTAACAACAGTTAGACATAGCATATGGCTAGTGAAATGTTCACTGAAGTTTTCCATCTGTCTCCTAATTCTTCTGCGGTCTCTAAGCATATCCTCACATACATATGATGTAATTGCTCTATGATCCTGCCTATGTACTGACATAAGCATGGATATTTACTTGCAACACAAAGCTGCTAAATATTTGTTCAAACAAGTACAAATTACACTGAATGAAAGAAATATGCATTGTATTCCTTTCACTGGGGAAATCATTAATGAGTTGTGTCTGGATCAGTGTTTCTGCAATTCCAAATAATTATACAAGAATATCTTTAAATAATGACAGAAAGATTCTTTTCCCAAAACTGACACCAATTAATTTTCTAAATTATGCTGGTTTGTGACTGTCAATACTCAGAGCCCTCACTGTAAAAAAAAAAAAAGAAAAGTACCAGTAATTGAAAGTATTGTTTATCAATAAACATGTAACATTTTTAGAACTTAATATGTATATCTCCCCTTTAGTAATGTTTGTATATCCTATACATATGGGAAAACATTTTAAGGTACCTGTTCAAAAAGGATATCACAGAGATGGAAAAAGTACCAAAATAAAAGAGATTAACAGATACAACTTTGTCATTGGAGGGAAGGAAGCAAAAAGATGGGTTTCAAAGTCACTGCCAAGTTCTGAGGACTTGAGTAATAATTGAGAAGGACAGAGGCCTTAGGAATAAAGACACACGCCATGGTTCTGGTTATGTTGCTAGGTGATTCATTGTTTTATAGGTGGCAGCAAAACATTTGGGAAGCACATTCATCAAAAATTGCAACCGTGACAACTGTGTGGCAATTTGCAATCTGTTTGTCACGATTTTGAACATACAGAATGAAAGATCTCCCACGGGTAAATAAAGGTTTTGTAAAGTCAAACTGATAAATTATGAATGCGGCAAAATGGCTGCAGAAATGTGATTCTCACCTAGCTTTAATGCTCCAGATGTGTTTTCCATTGACTTCTATAGCATCTTAACATGTTTTAGGTGGTGTAGTTTTCATATTATATTCTACACATTTCTTGTTTATGATAAAATCGTAGTGAAAGATGAAAAAAAATGCCGTATTTTATATAGAAATTGTGCTCATCATCACAATTTTGTTTTGAGTTGCCCCACAACTGCAGTTGTACTTTACCTTGTTTATTAATAAATCTAGAACCCTGGATTGATTTTAATGCCATTTGTCTGGACTTCCAGGTCAGCCACAAGCTTAAATTGATGCATAAATGAGGCAGCCAGTAATGTCTTTCATTTGACCTTTTGCACCAGCCGTTCCAGGCAATTGCCATTGAAATCAATAAATAATGATAATGAGCATTACACATAGTACCCAAGCCAGGTTCCAACTAAGAACTAATGTCCACCCTGGATACCCTATATATGTCACATATTAGATCACCAGGCCAAGAACTATGAGGACTGGCAGTCTACAGGAGGCTCCTTTAGCCTTCAAGCAAAAAACCCAAGGTGAGAGCAATGGAGCCAACGCTCCCGTGCCCTCAGCCTTAGACCATTTGTAAATGGACTAATATTCCATCAGTAACAGGATGCTAGCTCTTGAGTTGCTAAATGATAGTACTTGTTTTACAGGGTGTCCCAATAACCTAAAAAAATACAAACAAAACGCATTTCATGTGTTTTTGAAGGGGGCCTATTTATCAGTGGATGAAAGGATAGTTCATCATAGTTCATGAGAAAGAGGAGATCTATCCTAATCCTATAAAAATCAATAAGAAACTCTCTGGTGAGCTAGGGGGAACAGAACTATGTGCACACAAAAATCTTAGCCAACATTCTAGTCAAGTTTTTTAGTGAAAACAAATTTAATTTGATCCCCCTAATGGTACACTGACAGTTGAATTTTTATGATATTTTAATGAAATGAGTATGAATAGTTCTGTGGTTCATATCCTACCTGTACAGTTTAAAATAACGGAGTTATGTAAATGTAAACTTTGATATAGATATAAATACAGATTAAATTTAATAGGGAACACTCATTAAATGTACATTCCATGGGGTTAGTTTTAAAGGAGACATATAGGATAAATGAAAACCCCATAATTTTGCAATTATAAGTAATATAGGGTGTTGATTGTACATGGTGATAAAAAATAACATTATCTTTAAAAATAGTCCCTTTATTGGAACTCCCTATAGATGTTATCTGGTCCCTGTCTGTGTTTCAAATGAGGGGTGTGTCCTAAGGGTCCCTGCCAGAAGCACAGTTGGAGGGGGACAGCCAATTACAGCTCTGCAGTCACACAAGCACAGACAGACTTCAGTTCCCCTATCAGGTCCTGCTAGCTGCTGATTGGTTCCTGTCCTACAGTGCAGCGAGCTGAGAGCCGCTGGCTCCCACAGCCTGGGAATTCAGGGAGCAGGAAGTGGAAGAGAAGGGAGGGATTATTAGGTTTTTTGCAGAAATATTTAATAAACCAGCCTGAAACACTACTTTCTTATTTTTTACATAAATGTCTCCTTTAATGTATTGTATCCTTAACCTGTACATATGTGTGTTGGGTACATGTTTCATTTTTTTACAGTTACCCTAAAAAACCCTGTGCACTGCAAAACCAGTATAGGTATGGGATCCATTTTCCAGAAAGCTCTGAATTATGGAAAGACCTATTCCCATAGACAACATTTTATCCAAAATAATCCATTTCATGAAAAATTATTTCCTTTTTCTTTGTGATAATAAAGCAGCACCTTGTACTTGATCCAAACTAACATTTAATCAATCCTTATTGGAGGCAAAACCAGAAAACCCCAAATCCTGAGCATTCTGGATAACAGGTCCCATATCTGTGCAACGCTTATGTGGTTTGGAGAAGATAGGCTCCCTTGCATTGAAATGAGGTAATTAACAAAACTAAGTAAGGTCCCAGAGTGAGTCATTATCACCCTTATGATATCATTATCATCATCATTTATTTATATAGTGATATGGATTTAATTGCTACTTCTGGGGCTTATTTACAAACATAGGTGGACAGAATCACATTCAAGTGCTCATAACAACCCTAATGACAATAAATAGCTAGATGGTTGCCATGGGTTACAAATTCGCAATAAAATGTAGGCTAGAAAAAAGTGACAATAAATTGGAGTTACACAATGTCCCCATTTCCCCAAATTCAAACATGCATAAGCTGCTCTGGCAAAGAGAGACATCCTTGTGGAGGGACAGAAGTGCATTGGGGGGGGGGGATTTGCAGATATCAGTATTGCCTGTTGATTGACTCCTATGGTGGACCCACACTGGATAGCTTGCCCCACACAACTCAAACCCTTTTTGATGCTGTGCTGAAAATGGTACAAGGCCTATAATAAGGATGGGGAAAGTTTGCTGAATTTCCCTTACTGTGGTAAATGGCATAAATGTTGCATTTTATTTATATATATTTATATACATAGGAGGTGCAGGTACCATATTCACTTTGTGTCCTTTTGGCTTCACTCATTCTTTTTTTTGTACAGGTCCTGAGTTCACAACACATCCTAGGAGCTTTACATTGAACTTACTTCTTGAGCTATAACTGCTGTAGGTACATGTCCTGCTATTATCTGGTCCAGAGATGTGCAACCTCTTCCCAAGGCTAAATTTACACTACTTTGGACACCACTGCAGACAAATGCCCTCTCTATCTGTCATCAATGCAGAACTGAAAACACCCTCTCTGACATATTCAGAACATGGAGAGATGGTGGCAGGGTATATTGTTATTGTGTATATTATATGTTTTCAGAGCAATGACAGGCAAAGCAAGTTTTGTCTACCACTTGTCTATGAGAGACCATGTGCCATACGCCTTACTGGGGGACCCAAATCCCTGTTCAGTTCTTGGTGGCTGTATAAGTATATGATTATTGCAGCCAGTAATGCTACTTTCCTGCTATTTCAAAACAGGGCTACTTAAACAGATTAAACATGAAGCAGAGAATGCAGCCGTTCCAACCTGGTATCAGTATGTTTAATCATATTTCCTGCATTAGAGTCTGCCATAGTCATAACAGCAACAGTCCTGCTTCTTTTCTACTCCGCTTATATTCTTTTTTTTTCATTTAACTGAATCAATACTTTTATTTTCACTAACTATTCAGTTAGATTAGCATTAATATATTCCTCTATGGGGAGCATCCTCCTCCCAGATGCAATCCTTCATACTAAAAGGATTAAAATTTGCATTTCATTATCTACTTCTGTCAATGCCCAAAATGTACTGGGTGATATTAATAGCCTTGCAACCAAAATAAAACCCCAGACCAAGTCAGAGGTGCAAAAAAGCAATTTACCAGATGGCAAAGATCATCCCCAATAGTTAGACTTAATTAATAGCTCTTTTTATGACAGAATTTGAGGAATCTCATTAAAGAGTTGGTTTTAAAAAAAAAAAAAAAATCGAATCACATTGCAGGGATAGTGGAATAGATGTGGCTTGGATAAGGGCAGATTTATTAGGCCCCTGGTAAAATGACTTTGAGGAACTTTTTTTTCCCTTTTATAAGCCTCGTGATTAAATACCATCTGAGTTTAACTGTTCAATGCTTTCTTGTTCAATCTGACCCTGAGGGATTCCCACATCCTCATATTCACCTTTGTAGTAACTGTGATAAGGGTTAATTGATGCATGTGGTCAGGGCACATTATTTCACATGATGCAGATTAGTGGGACCTCCTCCTTCAGTACTAGCTGCTGGCTGACAGGGAGAGCAGAGTCTAGGCATTCTAGCCATGGAGAAAGGTTCTGTTGCTCTGAATGTAGGAAGAAGGTCCTTTGAAAAGAAGAGATCGCCCTGCAGGGCTCCGTTGGGTTCGTTTGCCCTGTTCTTGATTGTTTGTGGCACGGCCTATCTGGTGAACCAAGTGGCTACTTCCCTGGTGGCGAGCGGAACACAGCGAATCCGGAGGGATGTAGGTCAGTGTTTGTAGTGAATAAATAGTCTTGTGATCATACCACTTTAAATCGGGACACTTTTAATGTACATCTCCTGCTAGCGGGTGGTCTGCTTGGTTTATCTCATCCTGCAAGCTTTAGCTATATTCTTTTTATTAAACATTACTACCTATCTTCACAGTGCAATGTGCACAAGACTATTATGTCAAATGGTGCCATAGGATATAGTTGGTTCCCCAGACATTGTTGCACTACAACTCCCACTCTTCTTCAGATAGCTGAAGGTCAGCAGTGCTTTGGGATGTAGTTTAAAAACATCTGTGCTCCAATTAATGTCCATTACTGGTATTTTGGAGGGGTATCAACCATGTTTGTAAACACAGTTTGCACCAGTGCATTTACCCATAGTTACCCATCAGCAGGTAACATTTACTGGTTAACTTAAACCAAACATCTTATTGGTAGCTATGGGTTACTGCTCCTGGGTAGCAGTGCACAGATAACACCACTGCATAATGCACTCCTGATAAAAAAAAAACAAAGGGGAAAGGGATGTGGTTATATACGGTAAATGAATTATCTACCTAATAAGGAGCAAACATGGAGTAGCTTCTATTTCCCTATTGTAAGATTACCTAGGGGCGGCTGGGACACCTGTCCTGTGATTGCTGTATTGATTCCCGTGTCTGACCACTGCCTGATCCTGATTTTGACGATTGCTGCCTGTCTTGACCCTGTTGTCTGTTCTTGACAACATTTTTGGATTCTGATTCGCTACCTTGTTGCTTTCTGTTATTAACCTCGGCCTGTCCTCCGGTTACACTCTGCTTCATCCCCATCCTTCTCAGGGCCGGAACTATGGGTAGGCAGAAGAGGCAGCTGCCTAGGGCACCGTGATAGGGGGGCGCTTGGCAGCTAAGTCTAAAATTGCCCTCTGCCTACCCCTAGTCCGCACTTCAGTCTTACTTCCCTCCTGTGACCCTCCTCTCCATCGCTGTCCTCTCCCTCGCTCACCCCTCCCCTCTCTCAGTTGGGCCGGCACCCTCCTTCCTCTCAGTTCCCTTCCTCTGCTCCCTCCCTGCTCTTAGTTCATTCCTTGCTCTATCAGTCAGGTGGCTGGCTCCCTCCTCTATGTAGCTCTTACCTCTTTCAGTCGCACCCTGACACGAGCGAAAGGGGGGGGGAGTGTTGTCAGGCCGGGCTGCCTAGGGCATGTTCCTTCTGCATATGCTCTGGTTCCCTTGCCTGCCCAGAACCTGTGCCCTGGTTCTCTCACTTTAAGACCTGGCAGCGTCCGAGATGGCTGTTATAGGTAGAAGCATGAGCTGTCACCAGAACCTTCACCCTTATTCTGAATTGTGGGAGACCATTCTTGACACTTATTTAGTTCAAGGAATAACATTAAAATAATACAAAAAATATGTTTATATGTTTAGCAGAAACCATATTCAATGAAACCTTGTTGAACAAAAGGATGTACTTCCCTTTAAACAAGGATGCAGAAAAAGCCCACTTTAATGATTGATTATATCTCCATTCTTCTTAAAGCTGCCTGTTAGTTACTCCTACATCTGGCTAGTTATTGGCATTTGTGTCACACACACAATTTAATAAAGTCTAAGACAAAATACAGTCTACTTTGAGGCTAGGCTACAAAATGATTTCCTAATATCCTTTCAAAAAGCCCGCTGTTATGGTTCTGAAGAGGCTAGAATGTTTTTAAGAAGTGATGTTTTCGTTCCAGACCTATCAGGCAGTTAATGTCAAAACTTTTGGAAAAACCGAATCTGAGCCTTTAAAAGTCCATTTACAAACTGTATTCAGGGTCAGTTAAGACAATTGGCCCATCTATTCATGGAGAGATTTTATTTTACAAGTGGAATAGTTGAGAGTAATGGTATTTGCATGCATTCTGTTCATGATCAAGGTCTTAGCTGAATGCCTTTTACTACGTTCCTGACCTTTGTTCCAACCGCTGGTGCTTCTGACGTTGAGCTAAGCAATTTTACTGTTATTTCATCAGAACTGTGGCACATTATTAAAAATGTAAACAATGAACCCATGAGCAGAAAGGACATTTAGGATGGGCCCACATGACTGCATCTCGCCAGAAATGATGTCTATGTTATAGAGCATATGCCAAAATCTTTAGCTATACAAATACAGACTTGTCCGACAATATTCTCCAATGTTAATAAACCTATTCATCCTATAGAATAGCTCTTATGGTTAACTCCTTCCTGCAGTGATTTACTGTACAATTGGACATCTATCATTTAAAATTCCATTTTAACCCCCAGCTTATGAGCATTTGTAACATGTAGCTTGAGGTCAAGTCACAGATAATAATGCAGAAATAATTGCAAAACTGATTTTCCCCTTTTAACTTTAATGACTCGCTCCGGTTTCGGCTATTTCACAGCATATATAATTTTTCACAGAAGCAGTTTATGAAATCTGCCATTGCACTGAATTGCACAGTTTGTTTTCAGGCAATGATCTCTGTAATGAAATATCTATGTACTGAAGTTATTTTTCAAAAGAAATGCAAGGTTCCCGTTATATAAACCTGAAGAAGGAAAACCTTTGCCATCAGCAATCTGTGGTCACAGAACCTATAATTTACTGCAATGATAAGATCTGATATACAGTTCTTTCCACAATACTGGGAGAATTCGTAGGCTTTCATATTGTACTTCTGTGCATGATTGTTCTGACAATTTAAAGATTCATTTCAACAAGAATTATGGTCCTAATAATTCTTTTTGGGGTGAGGGGGGCAGAGAATGAACTCTGTATACATGACACCATTTTTAACGAGTTCTTTTTATGTTGCTTTTTTTGCATTTATATAGATGTATGTAATATAAAAAATATTTTTTTGGGGGGGTGTGGGGTTAAACCATTAGGTATCCCTGTAAACTGAATGGTTTATGCATAGTTATGCACCTTTGGAGTCTCTATGCCTGAGGAGCAGTGTAGAGGGTGTCTGGTAGGAGGAGCTTGGACCCTTAAGCTGCCCATAGACACAAAGATCCAATCATACGAATCAAGGATTCGTACGATATTCGGACCGTGTGTGGAGAGTCCCGCCATTTTTCACCCGTCGGAGATCGGTCGTTTGGTCGATCGGACAGGTTAGAAAATTTCTGGTGGCTGCGGGTAAAATCTCTGCATGTTTTGCCGATCGTACGATTTTCAGAGGGAGACTGTCACCAGCTTTTTCGGACATAACTATCATACGATTGCTGTCAGGGGCAGAACATCGGCTGCTCTGTTCTTACTACTTCTGGTAAAACTTTGATCTTTATGGTTAGTGGCAGGTCGGGAGATGGGAAAGTCCGATCGTACGTTGATTCGTACGATCGGATCTTTGCGTTGGAATATGAATAGGAGAGGCCTGAATAGGAACATGAGCAATAAAAAGAAATAACTATAAATTTGTAGCCTTACAGAGCATTTGTTTGTAAGATGGGGTCAGTAACTCCCATTTGAAACCTGAAAGAGTCAGAAAAGAAGGCAAATAATTAAAAAACTATAAGAAATAAAACTGAAGGTCAATTGAAAAGTTGCTTTGAATAGCCATTCTATAACATGCTATAAGTTAACTTAAAGGTGAACCACCCCTTTATGTTTAAGAATGGATCCTACTATAAACTGCTTGTGCCCTTCATCAAATCCCTTAATCCTCTTGAGCTAAAGGCAGGGCCGGAACTAGGGGTAGGCAGAAGAGGCACCTGCCTAGGGTGCAATGAAAGGGGGGCGCTGGGCAGGTACCTGTCTTCTGCCTACCCCTAGTTAATGTTCGTCACACTCCCTCCCCTCCGGTAATCTCTCCCCTCTGGCGCTTTTTTCCGTCGGATTGGCCCGGCACTGGCTAAAGGCACCAATGTTTAAGACAAAGACTATAGAGCACATTTACTAAAGTGTGAATTATCTCTTTATGTAACTTCACCAAAGTTTGTCTCTCTTCACCAGGTGTATTTTCCCAACACATCTCCATATTTACTTAAATTGTAAGTTCACTTTTTCAAGAGGAATGTGTTGAATTTTCTCCTGGCGAAAATTCTCCAGTATTTAATAGAAGATTTTCACCATGAAGAAAATTAGCATGGAAAGGGCAATGTTGATAACGATGTTCTATCTTTATAATAGGAATGCGAATTACACTTTGGTGAAAAGGGTAACGTTCTCACTTTGATAAATTGCTGGATTTTCGCCAGGTTAAAACTTAAATCTGCAAAAATTTCTGAGCTTTTTCATTAGCAAATTGTCTTACTCGTCTTTAGTAAATTGTCAGATTTGCTGCGCATTGTCATTTTGGTGAATTTTCGCCTAAAAAACACAATTCGCTCTTTAGTAATTGTGTCCCTTTATGTGCAAGATCTCACTCTGCTTGAAATTCTGTGTTCAGCTCTATGTAAAATGTATATATCTTTTGTGGATCTTTTAAAAAATATTTCATACCTGAATAATCATGAGCTGTCGTGATTATCCTTTTAATGATCTGTCTTAATATTTTTCAGAGAATGAGACGCTCTGTATAGCATCACCATCCTCAGAATTTCCTGAAGATTTTTTCACAGAGCAGGAGAGGAAGCAAGGAGGCCTGATCATTCATTTTCTAATCATTCTTTACATGTTTCTAGCTGTGTCAGTTGTGTGTGAAGACTATTTTATCCCCTCATTAGAAGTCATTAGTGAGCGTAAGTAATGCCTATATAACTGTCATGCATGATCCTATTTGTAAATTTGCTACACACTATTCTATGCAAAAATTCATCTTCAAAGGACAGAGTGATATATTGGGCTCCACCTCTGCTGCTTGTATTTTTTTTTTTTAACATATTCATAAGTGACTTTAAATTTGGCACATTCTCCGGAGATGTTTGGTATCTTGGAAACATAGTGACTGTTGAAGTTAAGTAAATGGCAAATTAGGCTAAAGATTTGATATGAAACAAAATAGGGTCTTGGGGAAACTATCTGCAGGTATGCTCCTCCGAAATCTGCCAAGGTTTTTGAGTGTATCCCTAGAGCTGGGATCCACAACCTTATTTTACCACATTCAAATATTAAAAAAGTTGGAGAGCAACACAAGCATGCAAAATATTCCTGTGGTTGACTACTGGTGGCTCCTATGTGAACTGGCAACCCACAGAAGGCTTTGTTTGGCAGTGAACTTTGGTTTTTATGGAACTAGAACTTGTTTACAAGCCAGGAATTCAAAAATAAACACTTGCTTGGAGGTCACTGGGAGCAACATCCAAGGGGTTGGTGAGCAACATGTTGCTCGCGAGCCACTGGTTGGGAATCACTGCCCATATACAGTGAAATTTGGGTGCCAGCTCATAAGGATACCACCAACCTGGAAAAGGTTACCCTCCTCTAGAGAATACAAACTGTATAGCATTTTCTTTGAATGCCAAATGCTGTACAATTTGTATTCCCTAAAGGAGAGTAACCTTGTGAATCATATGTTAAGTTTTTACAGTAATGCTTTGATGCTGAATAATAGGAGAATCTTTTTACTCTTAGAAATATACAAAGAACAAGAACGATGAAACATGTTCTACACTGTCAGAGTTGTATAGTTCTAGACCTCTCTGCCTGGTATGATTGTGATTGCTCAGTTTCAAGGGGTACAATAACTCGGTTCAGAATTCAGAATACTTCTTAAGATGGATGATCACATTCCTAAGCATAACTGGCAAAAGTTAAAGGGATTTATTTCCTTTGGAATCAGGTTGACCTATATAAAGAAATGTAACTATACAGAAAATACTGAAACCATTTTTGCAGTCACTCCTTGACTTGATGCAATCCTGCCACTTAGCCAGACAACTACTTGGGAATGGGAAGAAAAGAAGCAGGTATTAATAGCCCTAACAAAAGAGTCTCTAAGTGAAAGTGTTGGCATAGATTGTGGCAAGATTTAATTGTAATTAGCCTAATTATCACTAGGGAAATGTACAGTTGATGGAGAAAGGGTATATTGTAGAAAGGATATTGCAAGTAATTAAAATTATATTGTAATCTGCTTCTATGTATTTCATTTAAAGGCCTTGGCCTCTCCCAGGATGTGGCAGGGGCAACATTCATGGCAATTGGAAGTTCAGCTCCAGAATTTGTCACTGTATTTCTAGGTAATGTGTATAATTAATGTGTTCAACTGAAGCAAATAGGATACAGAAAATGTTGCATATTGACCTACAGACATATGTGATATACAACACTCTGTGGGACAAGGCATATGAATGAATGTAAGCTGAGAAGTTTACGTGTGAATCTACTACACTATGAGTTGCATACAACACTACAAATCACCATGACATTGCTAAAGACATCTGTAATGATTTACCATAGGCATTGTCTCCCAGCATGCCCCTGGACCATTCCCAACCTCCTGCAAAATAATTAGATCTTTCCGTACAGAAGAAAACACTTGTAGGTTTCAGCTCACAAACCTACATGCAGGAATTAAAGCATAAACAGTGATTCCCTCAGCTACATGTGGGTCTGAGAACTGAAACCTACAGGACTTTCTTCTGTACTGAATACGTGTTAATAATAATGAATAACAATCCATGGGTTGAGACTTAAGACGCTAGTAGTCACTAAAGGGCAAACTTTAGTTTTAACTCCTCTCACAGGGCAAATAGACATTTGGATGTCGCTTATTGATGCTATAGGACACAGTTTTTTCTAAATTACCCCCATCTTTAACTGATCAATAATCCGAAATTATTAACCAACACTCCTCTGCACATCCTTACAATTTACCTTTCAGTATAAGGTTGTAAATGTTAAAGGGGACCCGTCACCCAAAAAAAAAACATTCCAAATCCTATTTTATCACATTAGTCAAGCAAAATGAACTTTAATTACACTGTATAAATTATTTGAATCTTGTTTCCTTCAGTCTGGGAATTCATAATTATAACAAGCAGGCAACAGCCATTTTGTGGACAGTGTTATTAAGGCAAGTCTTGCATCATCTCAGAATCTTGTTTGTGCACCAGAATGGGGGACCTGATGTCCATCCCCATGCCCTGGCTACACAATTAAACGGTAAAGAGAACGGGGGAATGTGGGGAGAGCAGTGACATCTAGGAAGTGCTGAATGGAAAGTGAAAGTAATTGTCTGCCCCGCCTCTATGCCACTGGCATAGAGGAGGGGCAGACAATATTTGATTGACAGCTGAGATTTTCAAATGAGCTTACAACAGCTATGAATGCTTTAATAAAAAATAGAAATTGGATTTCATGTTTAATTTGAAAAGGACTTTTTTTATACAGATTTTTGTGTCTGGATGACAGGTCCACTTTAACTAAACTATGCTAAAAGCACATGCTTCCTTTACACTGTTGGAAAGCAGATGTAGCATAATGCAGTGATGTCAGGCCACGTACTGATACAAGACATCATATAACACCTGTATTATTTTTCACTGATACAAACAGAAATATACCTAATGTGTTGTTTTATTTCAGGGGTATTTGTCACAAAGGGAGATATTGGTGTGAGCACTATTGTTGGATCAGCTGTCTACAATCTTCTTGGAATATGTGCTGCTTGTTGTTTGCTTTCATCATCGGTATGATTTTTAGGCTTTATATCCTGACATATTTCCTGTAATTAACCAATGTACTGAATAATACATTCAACATTACTACATGCTTGTTCAACGGAGGGGACAGAAAACCAAATGCAGGAAAAATAGGTCTTAGTTGTGTGCTTGTGTGTCTACAGCAACTTAGGGGCAGATTTATCAAGGGTCGAATTGAAAATTCAAAGTAAAAAAATTCAAATTTAGAGATATTTTTGTGTACTTCGACTAGGGAATATTTCAAATTCGAATCGAATTTGAAAAAAATTCAAAAACGTGAATATGGAAATTTATCATGGAAACTGTTTAAAACTTTGACTTCAACCATTTACCATCTAAAACCTGCCGAATTGCTGTTTTAGCCTATGAAGGACCTCCTAGAACCTATTTGGAGTCAATTGGTGAAATCAAAGTTTTGTTTGTTTTTTTAAAATACTTTCGCAGAAAAAAACTTTTTTTAAATAAATTTCATTTTTTTTATTCATATTTCTAAGTTATGGGAGTTAAAAAAAAAAACTCCCATTACTTTGAAATTAGACCCTTGATAAAGTCTTTTGTTGAAAATCCATTCTGCCTATTGTTGTAATCATAAAATATCTTTAGTGTTAATGTAGTTTGAGGTTACACTTGATAACACCTCATTGGATCATCAGATCAATTACATGAGCAGGAGAATGCAGTTAAACTGATCTCCTCCTTATCTGTAAACTAGACAGGCAGGCAGAGACTTTTTTTTTTTTTTAATAAATCTTGCATTTCCTCTGTTCAAACAAACTGCCTGAACCCAGAAGGGGAGGTATAAATATAAAAATATTAATTTGGACTTTATATTGAAAATATTAAACAAAATATGGATTTTTTTATATTGTTCCTTTTCAAAGAATCCTGTTTAAGGGGAAGGTTATGGTTAGTGCCAAGGAACCAGCGATTTTACTACAGAAGAAGCAAACCTCAAACCCCAAACAATTGTGGGTGGGTCTACTTCCTCTCTGGGGGGCAGTGGGTGATCCATGATGCATGCAAAATTGCAGATCATCCTTTATTTGTTTTGCATTGTGGGTGACCCACTTTTTTGTGTTGTGAATGACCCATATTTAAGCATTTCTGGTGAACCACAATATTACCCGGGGGGCCTGGGAAAAAAACATTTGTGGGGGGCCCTGGACCTCAAAGTAACCCCACTGTAGGAAACCATGTTGTTGCAGAACTTTGTAGTTTAGGTTAAGCAATACCAATAATTAAATGCCCTAAAATCACCAACATATAAGGGTCACTGAACACATTTTGAAAATGTGCTGCTGCATAAATTAGTTTTACAAAAAAAGGTACAAATACAATTTTATGATCTAAGTGTAACCTTTTTCTCCCCCCTCTTTTTTTCTCAGGTTTTAAGGCTCACTTGCTGGCCTTTATTTAGAGATTGTGTGGCGTATGCAATTAGTGTTGCAGCAGTAATTGCAATAACATTTGACAACAGGATATACTGGTACGTTTCAAAAGAAGTGTGAATTCTATCAATCATAAAACTTAATACAGGGTCTACATAAAAATAAATTGCCCATGTAGACTGTAAGCTCTTCGGGACAGGGACCTCATTTCAACTTTGTATTGAAACTCATTCCCACTGTATAATTCATAACTTTACCCCAATTTGCATAAAGCAATGAGTACACAAGTGCAACACAAGAAGTCCATAGCGCCACAGAACAGATTAAGGTGCCGGCCATGGTATTGAGACTTACGACTTGCCCTTTATTTTCTATAAAAAAAAGGTTTTGCAGTTGCATGTGTGCAATGCGTTAGGAATTTTTTTCCTTATTGTTTACCCTTTTCACCACATGTATTTATTTGCCATACATTTTGCATGGATTTCATACTTTCTCAGCTCCCAGCTGAAAGTTCAAATCACAATTTCAAAAAGGTTGAATGCCAAACTTGCATTTAAGAGTGCCTGCATTAAATTATAGGCTTGTAACTTATAATGATGTGGGAGTATACTGTAGAAGTCAATAAGAACAGACTTTACTAAAGGAGAAGTTATTTTTCATCTGATTTCGTTCCTGTTAAAGTGCACCTATTGTCAAAAATGATTTTCCCCACCAGAATCTTTTTTTTTGTTTTAATAATTTTCTTCAAAAATATCTCTGCTTGTGCCATGCCACACACACACGGAAAGGGAGCTCCCATGGGTTGTTGCATTCATTGTACTGCTTGCAGCTGGCTTTAAAAAGCTAATCACTGATTGGTTGCTATAGGTAACTGCCCATGGGCAAATTTGCAAAATGTTGATAAATGAGCCCCAATGAGTGAGCTGTAGCACTCACTAACTATGTGCATGCTTGTGCTCCAACATGGCAGCTCACACTGGGAGCTCCATCCCAGTATGGGTGACATAGGGTTGGGCTTATTGTTTCCCCAGAGTGTGGCAACAATTTTTTGATGATTGGTGCCCTTTAAGATGGTCAAACAAGAGTGGACCTGTTCGGATGTTGGCACACATGCCATATATGGCCCAGAAATCAGATTGTTATTATTGTATAATTAGTACAGGTGGTATCATTAGGGTAGCACTGCTGCCTTGCAGCATTGGGGTCACCTGTTTGATTCCAGCTAGAGCTCTGCAATGAATTTTCTCTCTGGGTATTCTGGTTTCCTCCCAATCTCCAAAAATATACAGGCTGCTTAATTGGCTCCTGATAATTCACATTATTGTGCTTGAATGCAATAGGGACATTAAATTGTAATCTTCACTGGGTCTGCATTTTATACAGTAGCACATTGTTCTTATCCTATTCCCAATGACTTTTTGTTTACTGTTTTTGGTAAAGCTATATAAATATATTTTTTCTTACAGGTATGAGTCTGCATCACTGATTTTGATATACAGTATCTATATTGTTACAATGTGCTTTGACATTCAGATAAGCCAATATATGGTAAGGAGGTTCAGTCCTTGCTGTGCCTGTTGCCCTGAGGCAATAGTAGAAAACACAGAGCATGAGTCACTGCTTGGTTGGAAAGAAGAAAGTTTGCCGGTTATTCATAGACACTCAAGATCAGACAGTGGCATTTTTCAGGAAGATTCTGATTATTCTCAACTCTCAATTAGTCTGAGTGGGCTAAAGGAACCCTCTAATAGTACGTATTACTGCTTGTAATTGTCTTATTAATCTACTATTGACAACCATATAATAATAATTATAGCATTTAAAGACCCAGATTTGCTCTTTCTAGTACAGGTTGGATATAGCCCTTCATTACATGTATGGCTCCAAGCCTAGGCTTCATTAATATCAATATTTTATTATAATCTGTCCTGGTATGTGGATCAGTGGATAATCAACATATAATACACAATAGTGATGAATATTCTTTAAAGGAGACGGAAAGCTACCAAAACATTTTATTGCCAATAGATTAGCCACAGTAGTGCAAGTTATAATACTATATTTATTCTGCAAAATGCTTTACCATACCTGAGTAAACAGCTCTAGACACTTTCTCTGTTTAGGATAACAGCTGCCATATTAACTTGGTGTGACATCACTTCCTGCCTGAATCTCTTCCTGCTCACTCATAGCTCTGGGCTCAGATTACAGCAGGGGGGGGGGTGGAGCAAACTGAGCATGCTCATGCCCAGGGCAAAGAGGTTTAAGCTGAAGGCAGGAAGTCTGATACAGAAGCCCATGAGTACACAATAAAAGGAAAGAAATGCAGTGTTTCCTTTGACAGAGGACTCAGAGCAGCACTACTTTGAGGGTTTACTGGTATATTTATGTAGACCTTTCTGATAGAGTTTACTTCTCCTTTAATATAAATGGTGCCTAAATGTGTGTCTTATAATAAATAACGTACCCCCTGTTGTAAAATATGAGGATATTAGATGTCACCACTGAGTTTCATGGCTGTGGCTTATAATTTTCTAATATTTTACAATATGGGGTACATTATTCACTACATTAACCATCTATCTGTGATGGTATCTGAAGTAGCTTGCTCTGGTGAGGAATGTGCTGCACTGGTTTTCCGGTTGCCCCACATCTGGTAGTAGATCAGGAAGCAGTTGTAACCCTGTCACTTGTACTTGTAGCTGCACAATAGTCACACCAACTGTTGGTAGGAGTGTGTATTGCCAGCTCAAAGTTTTGTCATGGCTGGATAAAGAACACGAGATTCAATACATACAAGCTTATGGTGATGGCAATAGAAATGGCACATGCAGACATTTGGCATATTGATATTTTTTCCCCATACATTAGCAAATTAAAAGATTTTTTTTTTCTGTTTTGCCACTGACATGCACAACATTGAACAAAGGTTTTCTAGCAAACCAGTCTGGGGCTGTTTCTAGATGTTCCTATTGCCATTTCATGCAGGTTAAAGAAGAACTAAACCCTAAAAATTAATATGGCTAAAAACTCCATGTTTTATATACTGAACTTATTGTACCAGCTTAAAGTGTCAGCTTCTCAATAACAGCAATGATCTAGGACTTTAAACTTGTCACAGGGGGTCACCATCTTGGAAAGTGTCTGTGTCACATGCTCAGTGGGCTCTGAGCAGCTTTTGAGAAGCTAAGCTTAGGGGTCATCACAAATTATCAAGAAGAAAATGAGGTTGTCCTGTAATATAAGATGATGCTACAGGGCTGATGATAGTTGCACTGGTTTCTGTTTTGCCATGTAGTAATTATCTGTACTAATTACTAATCAGCCTTATATTGTGACATTTATATTCTATATTTACAGTATATTGTGAGTGGGTCCCTAAGCTTAGTAACAGCAGCACAGAGCATGTGCAGTGAATCAGCACAAAAGAAGATGGGGAGCTACTGGGGCTGTGATTACCTTGGGCTGGTACAGAAGCTAAAAACATAATGTACAACATTATGCCTAATGTTTTGGTTAAGTTTTAGTTTCCTTTAAGAGGCATTTCATCCCACGCTCTTCTGCTGACAAATATATCTTTCTCATTCAGACCCACCAAGTGTCTTTACAATGCCAGAAAATGACCTGAGAAGAATTATTTGGGTATTGTTGCTGCCTATTATTACTTTGTTGTATCTGACTGTGCCAGACTGCAGGAAGAAAATATGGAAAAGGTGGTTCATTCTCACCTTTCTCATGTCAGCCGTTTGGATTTCTGCAGTTACTTACATTCTTGTGTGGATGGTGACAATTGTTGGTACGTACAGTCCTTTCCCATTTTGTATGTTTTATACAAAGCAGTTAAGTCATATATTCTTTAAAATACATATAGGACAATGCACCCCCTACAGTAAATCATGAGGCTGTTAGAAATGAACTTTCTGAAAGAATTCTGCCTTGGGCGATGGTGATCCTAGAAACGAGGCAGTGTTTTCAATAAGGGTAGGCAGTTAAAAAAACAAGTTCATGTACGAACGATTCTTTTATAGATCCACTCATCTCCGATGTCATGAAAAGAGACGGGACAGAGCAGGTAGGCTGTCGGTGCCAAAAGCTGGCAGAGTAAGGTCCCAGGCTAAGAGAGAGGAAGAAATGCCCAATCTAAACCCGCACATGGCTCTCAAAATGTGTGTGGAAGTCGGCATTGGCCTGAACCCGCCCAACCCACAGGTTTTCTGGCTGTCCTGCACATCACTAAAAGACGAATTAATATTGACATATTCATGTGCACACAAACAAATGTGTAAATTGGGCACAACTACTACAAAAGATGCAGACTGGAACACAGCAAAGTTCTATACACAGGGGATAGACACCAATGAACCTTGATAGGGATACTGCATTTGTCACAATGATAAAAAGTAGCAGATGTGCAGGCTATACAGTATTATATTATTGTGAACGTCTCTATTCAAAACTCTTTATGCTCCTAGCTATTAGTGGTTATCACAGAAGCACAGGGCTGCCTGTCTGTCTGACCCACAAAGCCGCCCTTGAACAAAATCACATGCATCTTAATGGAATTCCACCTAAAAATGACAGGGTTGTTCATTCAGGAAAATCTTTCAATGGTTCTTTTCTCCCTTTTCATACACGACTCCTTCAGCTTTCTACTATTCATGCCATGCAAAAAAATCCTCTTGGGCTTTTGGAAAATATCAATCATGTCAGTGAAAAAGAATTCTAAAATACAGTCAAAAAAAGTCCTTGTTAGCATCACAGGGATATATATTTATACAACTTCCCGTTGTTACCTGATGGCACGGTCACGTGATGCATATGACTTTTTTCGGCTAATTGCACTAACTTGCCCATGCACCGAGTTCACGTGGATAAACAGAAGTAATCTTCCTTTCTGCTGCTGACCGTAATGAATGAAAATAGGGAAAGGAGTTCATTTTGAGTTATTACATTACTGTACCACTGACAGCTTATCTTACTGGGCAAGGACAAAAGTCTATATTGCTTGGAGCAGTTACTTCAGTATCATATGTTGGGAAAGATGTACCATTTTCATACATATGCCCCATACATATTACTATAGATATGTGGTATCTGCATCTGCATATATTTTTGGATACTTTTTTTTGTGCAGCTGAGAGACTGTGGGAAGATCGGCAAGAGAAAGTGATTTTAAAGGACGTTTTTCATTTTTCTTAATTATCCTGTTAATAGATATGTGGTAAAGATGGAACCGTGATTCAACACAGCAGAAATGTGCAAAGCAAACAAGGCATGGCAAGAAAATGCTATGACTTGTGAAAAGCAATCTTGCCAGTTCATCATCTGAGCACATTATACTGTAAGCAAAGGAATGCTGTATAACTCACCGGTTATCTTACATAAATAAAAAGTGCAGTTTGCATGGTAGCTGCAGCTCTGTAATGCGTAATGGTTTGAAAACAGAAATTAATATGAGAAGGCAAAAACTAGAATATTTCATGAAATAATGGTTCCATATTAAGCACATTCATGAAAAGGTTTTATTTTTGTTTTTGACACGTCACATGTTCAGTTTAGGTTCCCTTTAAAAACACATCCAGGTAACTGTCACAAAGCATGGTTATTCATTCGTAATACAGAAAATGTAACATATGTTACTCTCGTGCTTTGCTTCCATCTCTGCATTTCATATGCTCAGATACTCACAACGCTTAAAGGACAAGGAAAGGCAAAAAAATAAAATCCCATTTTTTCTCTCTTTAATGAAAAATAAACCTATCTCCAATATACTAAAAAATGTGCAGTTTTTATAAGAAACCTGACTGTATGCAGTGAAATTCTCCCTTCATTTACTGCTGTGGATATGAATTGTCAGATGGTCCCTAACTGCGGAGCAGGGAAACAATCATACTTATGAACAGCAGGGGGAGCCCCCGCCTTACTTCCCAGCCATGCAGAATTCAAGCAGCTTTATTTATGACAATCCCTAAGCAGCCAAGACCACACTGAGCATGTGCAGGGTCAGGGTCAGGCAAAGATGTTTAACAAAGTTACAAGATGGCAGCCCCCTGTGGCCAACTTTGAAAGCATAAATTATTTGTTTGATTAGGCTTTGTGGTGCAGTAAGTTCATGCTTATGTTTAGTATACAAATTACAGCATTTCTAGCCTTATTCTATTTTAGACTTTCCTTGTCCTTTAACAATATAAGGCTTTTCAGTGATTCTTTTAAAATGAATTTGAGCCTACACCTATAAAATGTCAATTTGCTGATACTAATTAAATGCATTGCAGGTGAAACATTAACTATTCCTGACACAGTTATGGGACTTACATTGCTTGCTGCTGGAACAAGCATCCCAGACACAGTTGCAAGCGTGCTAGTAGCAAGAGAAGGTAATAATTGCTGTATATTTCTATGTGTTCCAGAATATTTACTTGCTGTATTAGACTTGGGGAAATATGTTCCTGAATATTTACTATGTGATCCTATTGCTTTGATTATAAGAGCTGTGGTTGGACCGCAGGCGGGTACTCCTGTGTGTTAAAAACCCAACCAGCATACACTTATTAAAAGTGTCTTCCACTGAAAACACTTATTTTTAGTGAAAGAAAAAATAATTCTAAGCAACATTACCATTCAACACTCTTTCTTGGTTTCATAGGAAATATAATTGCAGTTGCCTGGTTTACATTCTCTGCACTCCTGAAACAATGTTGTAAACCATTATTACCGTATATACTCGAGTATAAGCTGAGGTACCTAATTTTACCTACGAAAACTTATTGACCCTAGTATAAGCCTAGACACAACTACAGCCCTGTCTCCCAGCAGCGCACATTCTGCCAAAGCGACCCCCCCCTCCCGCGATCAACCGGACTTCTTTGCAAAGTTGATGGTGACAGAGAATTGCCAAACGGATTACTGTGTGCATTGTCCCACTACCATGTGCAGAGGGTGCTTTTTGATATTGCTATCACTGTTAATCTTTCGTATAACCAACAGAGGGCGCTGTGTTATATTGCAGTCACTGTTATTCTTTCATATAACCAACAGAGGGCGCTGTGTGATATTGCAGTCACTGTTATTCTTTCATATAACCAACAGAGGGCGCACTGTTATTCTTTCATATAACCAAGAGAGGGCATTGTGGAATATTGCAGTCTCTCCCCAAGTGAACTGTGGGTATAGCAATGATTAAAAGTGACTGCAATCTCAGCTACTCGGGTCGGTTACCACTGACCCGAGGTAGATTTTTTCAGCACATTTTGGATGCAGAAAAACTCTGCTTATACACTGGTATATACGGTACAAGTTGGATCCTGAAACAAAAAGGGATTGAAAAAAAAAAAGCCATATGCAATTACATTTATACATCTTCAAACCCATTTTTTTCATGATGCAAAGAACTCAGTTTGAGGTGAAAAACCCCTTTAAGCTTGCAGACTTCAGAATTCATGCACAAGGGAGACGGGGAGGCCCATTTATCATTAAAGGGATCCTGTCATGGGAAAAAAATATTTTTCAAAATGAATCAGTTAATAGTGCTACTCCAGCAGAATTCTGCACTGAATTCCATTTCTCAAAAGAGCAAACAAATTTTTTTTATATTCAATTTTGAAATCTGACATGGGGCTAGACATAGTCAATTTCCCAGCTGCCCCAAGTCATGTGACTTGTGCTCTGATAAACTTCAATCACTCTTTACTGCTGTACTGCAAGTTGGAATGATAGCGCCTCCCTCCTTTTTCCCCCCCAGCAGCCACACAAAAGAACAATGGGAAGGTAACCAGATAACAGCTCCCTAACACAAGATAACAGCTGCCTGGTAGATCTAAGAACAGCACTCAATAGTAAAAACCCATGTCCAACTGAGACACATTCAGTTACATTGAGAAGGAAAAACAGCAGCCTGCCAGAAAGCATTTCTCTCCTAAAGTGCAGGCACAAGTCACATGATCAGGGGCAGCTGGGAAATTGGCAAAATATCTAGCCCGATGACAGGATCCCTTTAAGTCCAAATTTATCTCATTATCTGAAAAGAAATCCGACCAAATCCGGGCTTTTTTTTTTTTCTCCGTATATATCAATACACTTTTCCGAAAATAGTTTGAGGCAAAAAAAATCTGAATTTTACAAATTTTTCAGAATTTACATGCGAAAATGATTTTTTTTTATTTTTGCCTTAAAACCCAGAAAAGTTTGGATTAATGCACGAACCCCAAAATCTTTAACTTCTCCCATTGACTTATATGTAACCTCAGCAGGTCTGAGATGCGGGATTTTTTGATTTGGACTTTTTCCTTTATAATTATTTTATACTAAAAAACACATTTTTCGGATTTTCTGCATTTGGAGTTTAGTAAATAACCACCCTGGTGTTTAAAAGGCAGTTTTGTGATTTCATTTCAAAATTTAAACACACTGGTTAAGAAGTGCACCCCTATGTGGGGAAAATAAACACTAATCCTCCTTTAGGATAGTACTCTTAACCATGACTAAAAACCCATAAGAGGGATTTCAGAAATTGTTAAAACTGTGTTCTCGCTTTAAATTTAGATGGCAAGTAATTTTTTTTTTTTTTATGCAGGTAAAGGAGACATGGCCATGTCCAACATTGTGGGATCCAATGTGTTTGATATGCTGTGTTTGGGAGTACCTTGGTTTATTAAGACTGTCTTTGTAGACAGGTCATCACCTGTGGATGTTAACAGCAGTGGCATAACATACACAACAATTTCTCTCCTGTTCTCCATTTTGTTCATCTTTGTGGCTGTACATTTAAATGGCTGGAAACTTGATAAGAAGTTAGGAGTTATATGCCTATTGATGTATTTAATATTTGTTACATTATCAATATTGTATGAACTTGGTATTATAGGGAATATGCCTATAGTGCTGTGTAGGGACTAATACCTAATAAATATGCCTTGATCCAGCAATGGGATGTATCTCAAGAGTACGGCTTTAGCTTAAAGGACCAGTAACGTCAAAAAATGAAATTGTTTTAAACTAATAAATATAAGATGCCGTGTTGCCCTGCACTAGTTAAACTGGTGTGTTTGCTTCAGAAACACTACTACTTGTTTATATAAATAAGCTGCTGTGTAGCCATGGGGGCAGCTATTTGAACGAGAAAAGGCTCAAGTTACACAGCAGATAATCAGTGTTTCTGAAGTAAACAGATTTGTTTTACCAATGCAGGGCAACATTACATGATACTTTCATTACTTTAAAACACAACTTTTTTTGGTGTTACTGTTCCTTTAATGAAAAGACACATAACAAAATAGACAAACCATTTTCAGATTCTGTGCAACCGATCAGACTACAAATTTATTTGATTTTCTCATGGAACTGTGGCCATAGAAGCTTAAAAATACATAAATACAGTACTGAAATACCACCACAATACAGGCTTTAAACTAGCTGTGGAAAAGCGACTTTATTAAAAACAATGTCAATTCATTTAAACTGAATGACTATAGATGTGGTGTTTAAAAAACAAATGTAAGTTAAACATAACTAAAACAGGAAACACCAAACTGTTAAAGTTTGAAGACTAAATACAACCTTTCCAGCTATGAGAATTCACGGTTACTATTTTTATTACCAAAAAAAAATAATCAAATGTCGGAATGTTCGGGGGGGGGGGGGGAATTATGCATTGCGGTCTAAACGGACATCAATCTCTCTGCCATTTATTTTGATGCCATTCATTAATCTGCAGGCCTTTTCAGCGGTTTCTGGACAGTCAAACCTTACAGTTCCACAGCCTTTGGACTTTCCATTCTCCATTTTTATTTCAGCAAACATTACTCGACCTAAAGGTTAGAGGGGGGAATAAAATAGCATATTGCAAATTACTAATCCATATCATATAAACGGTCTTAACCCCTAACTATGGAGCAGAAGACAACAAGGAAAAAAAAGTGTGCCGCTATATAAAGCTACTACAAGTTCATGGTGCCTGCCATTCAAGTTTAAATACGGTGTTTGGGAAAATTACTTAGAATACAGTAGTATGGGGGCATTAGCCACCTCTTCTGCCTGCACCTGGAACCTCTGTGTGGGCAGGGGTGCAGGCACACTAGGCTGAATTCGGGAAAAAGTAGGCGGATTTCTTTGCCTGAAGTCAGCGTTAAGACAGCAACATTCAGGGAAACTTTAAACATGAATCCATCTGTTTTATTCACAGCTAAACTTCTGTAAGAACTTTAATAAATTGTAGGTCGACAAAACTTCAAACTACTCCCGACCGCTCACAAGCCGACCCGTAAAGGCACTTCTATTTATACACCCACGTCCACCTTGCCCCGTCTCTGATGTCATGGAGGGGCGGGGCACCTATAACTGGAGGCGGAAGTCAGGTAGAGTAAGGTTGCAGTCAGGAGGGGCAAGCTCAGCCTGAACCCTCTCATGCCCCAAAACTCCTGTGCGAATGTCAGCCCTGACGCACAGGATGCGAAATAGCTGCTGAAATATCAAACTGCCTGCTGAACAAAAAGCTAAATAAACCAATGTCTACCTCATACTAAAAGTTAACGTAAAGGTGAACCACCCCATGAAAAGGAAAAACTCTCCTCTCTGTATCAGGCATAAAAAGTTCAGGGGTAATTATTACGTTGCCAAGTTACTATTAAATATGGGCGGTCTAATGTTTGTCATGTCTCTTATGTAATGTTTGTACAAAGTGCTCAGAGACAGTGGGCAGCTCATTCTCACCACAGAATATTAATTTACCCATCTGTATAGAAATGTTGAGCTTTTCCAGCTGATTAATAAAATTCAGTGCTACTATTTTTTTTTCTTTTGCTCTTAACAGGGTCTCCTGTTTATATAATTTAACACAAAACTTTCAATAACAATCAAAACAACCAGGAAAAATGGGACTATACAGTACATTAAAATGTAAATGTCTTAAAGGAGAAGGAAAGGTAAAATTAGAAAACTATCCCAAAATGTTGCCAATTACCCCCTGTCCTGAAACGCTGGGTTAGATTATGTCTGTGTGCCTTTTAAATGCTCTGCTCACATTCCAAACTTATCAACATTTCAATAACTTTGAGGGCGCCATGTTCTTAACCCTATACGTCACTTCCCCATTAAACTTATATCCTCACTGCCTTCCCTGTGCTTGTAACATCGTTGGTTAAACACACAAATGAAATACTGATTACAGACCTCAGTCAGACAAAACACGCAGCCTTTCCTCCCCTGTCCGCTTTTGTAAGCGGAGCGGGAGTTTAGAACAGCATTGCGTCTCTATGGTTATGGAAGCTCTCTCGCTCAGTGTACAAGTGTTGCGAACAGGGGAGGAAGGGGGAGGAAAGGCTGCGTGTTTTGTCTGATTGAGGTCTGTAATCAGTATTTCATTTATATGTGTGTTTAACCAACGATGTTACAAGCACAACGTTTAAATAGGCTGTTAGAATGGACCATGCATAGATCGTAATGTCGTTTGGGTGTCATGTGACTTGTACAGCTTCTTGCACAGGGAAATTTATCTGCGCATGCCCAGGGCACGGAGTCATGGTTGTGCGCATGTGCATGCCCTGAGATGGGGATTTTTATTAAGAGACTGGTGTGATATACGTTCAATCCACTTGGCAATAATTTGGAATTCAATTTCAGATTAATTTCACAAGGAAACTAAGTTACGCTTCTGGTAAGCAGATCTTAACATACTGGCCAGTACTTAGAGCTGTATTTGTATTTTGACTTTAGTTCTCCTTTAATAGATCTAGGCTTGTGTTCAAGAAAAGTAATACTTACCACACCGATTAAACTGCTCTTTCAGTTTTTGCCAGGTTAAGTCAAAGGGCAGCTGAAATATTAAGTAAAAAAATTAGATTATGTATATTAAAAAAATAAATAAATAATTTTCTGGAATATTATACTTACATTTCTTACAAATATTTGGCATCCTTTAGACATTCCTCTGTCTCTGGAACCACTACCCAATTGAGCAGATCCATATCCTCCAAATCCTCTCTCCATATCCATAGTCCTGTCCAGACCACCAAGTCTGTCAAAGCTACTGCTCATTCGGTCCATACCAAGCCCCATTGTCATTGAATTTACTGCACTCATTCCACTGTCTACAAAATGAAAGCGTGTTGGAAAAAAAAAAAAAACTTGAGCCAGCTCTAATGAACAGGTAAATACAAGGATGTGCTTCATCCAATGCAGGTATAAAAAATGATAAATAATTCTATTACAATACTGTAACCTACTCATTCCAGAGCCCAGAGGACCCATTGCAGAAGAACTCATTCCACCAAAGCCTCCAACCATGGCACCACCTAGAGAACGACCAATGAAATAAGGTTTTACATTTTTCTTACATCTTAATTTAATATATCAATTGGATAACTGGCAATAAAATGTGCCAGTTAGCACATTCAGGTTATTTTTTTATTTTGCATTTGATATTTTTTCTCATTCTTAAAATGAAGCCCATCTTTTGTTTACCAAGGATTTTGAAATGTTAAAATATCAAAAAGTTAGCTTAATGTGCTTTTACACGTCATGCATCTTTTCCACACACTAAGTATTTTTTCTAATAAATACATAATGGATAACAGCGAGGGAAATGATGTATTGAAAAATAATTTGTTTACAAATTTGGTAAACTTTGTATACACATGGATACATGTATTTTCTGCACAAAGAACTGTTAACAGCTTAGTAAGGTAAGTAAGAATTACAGGAGCAGCTAACTTTTTTTTTTTTTTTTTTTAAACTACTGGAAAGATAATAAACCAAAAAAAAAAAAAAAAACCCATATTTTACCCAAGCTGTAACCAATATATAAGACGACTTTCACAATATAAAATGGCTCTGGGGAAAAATGGGTAGCCCTTGTTTGCAACTGTTTAATTGATATTAATAGGACCGGGAGAGGACTAATACAGCATAAATTCTTAAGATAGATTCAGGTCTAAATTTAAAAATCTATATTCACTTACTCATTCCTCCGAATGAATCTCCAAACCCACGAGTTAAACCAATTTCACTGCGACCGAAATCTCTTTCGATGCCACCTCCCATTCCTCCTCGAAACATATCTTAAAAACAAAATATATACATGAAGACAAAATCTTGGTTAAATAACCGAGAGAAATCAGACACATTCATCTTGAACAAAAACAATGTGCTTACCTCCCATGCCACTTGTCATGCCACCCATGCTAGTTCCCATTCCACCCATGCTTCCCATGCTTCCACTTATGCCAGAACTCAAACTCCCTCTGAATTCATCCACGCCACCTAGTCCTATGCAAAACAAAGAAAAATGAATACATATGGATTAGGCAAGCAGATCACAGCTATTATTTTACCAACAAAAAAAGTAATTAACTGCATGTTTTGGTAAGACAGAATTGCAGCTTACTGCTCAGTATCAATAGCAAACAAAGTATATCAAAAGCAGAACTGACATTTTTAAAGTGACTAAATCTCTTCAACTGTTTCTTACATCTTCCGGGTTGCTTCACGGACGCAGGGCTGGGGGCGGCGCGATCCTTCCATTGGCAGATTGCGTATCACAACAGGACTTCAGCCTATGGAAGGATCGCTCCGCCCCCAGCCCTGCATCACTGAAGCAACCCGGAAGATAAGTCAGTGCAGGGAGGGATTCGGATGAGAAAGGTGCGCAGGGCTGGGGGCGGATTTGAGGGGGGCCTTTGCAGAAAATGTTTTGTGCGCAGCATTTTCTTCATACGGACACATTTCTATGATTTTTATAGGAACGTGTCAGAATCGCTTTTAGTCATGCACCAACATATTGAACGGGAGCCTATCCTATAAGAATACAGTGCTATTAAAATTACCGTACAAAATAATAAAACACCATGTATCTACACTATAAAGGATAATACCTATAACTAGGATTTAAGGGCATATTATAACAAATGTTTGTTTTTTGCAACCCTTCTATGAGGATACGTAAACCATAAATACCTGTCATTCTGTTCATTCCACTAAATCCAGACATGTTATTAATTCCTTCCATGCTGCTGTATCCACTTCCTAATGTAACAACAGAACAAAATGTTACTTTTTGATAATAGTATATGTACATAAGGCAATACGGTGCACACAAAAAATATTGCTTACCTCCCATTCTGTTCATTGATCCAAAACCAGGACCTTCCATACCTTTAAAATAGAGAATAGTACATTTTGCAATATATACAGATAATAGTGTTCGCAGCAGTCACACAAAACTATTTCCACAGAGAATTCAATCGAAAATTTTTCTGTAGGTGACAGATATATTACATGGCACAATATATTATATGGCACAATATATTATATGGCACAATATATTATGTAATGTAAACATCACACAGGATAACCAGCATTATGAATAAGCTCCATGACAGCTACTGTACATATAATTTGGGTTGAAAAATGGGGCAGTCCTACCAGCAAAACCTATTTGCCCAGTACAAAAATCTTCTACGGCAGTGATCACCAACCAGTGGCTCGCGAGCAACATGTTGCTCCCAATGGCCTCAAAGCAGGTGCTTATTTTTCATTTCCTGGCTTGGAGGCTAGTTTTGGTTATATAAAACCAGGTTTATTGTCAAACAGAGCCTCCTGTAGGTTGCCAGCCCACATAGGAACAACCAACAGCCAATCACAGGTTGGGGGCCAGTGTTCTAAGGGAAGAAATGATTTAAATATGCTATAGTCAAAATTAATTAAATATGAAAAGTATTAATAAAGTGTTTCTATATTGATTTCAGGGACCCATTTCTAATGAAGTTATTTATATACATATCCACTGAAGTCACAATACAAGCATTTTAATAAATATTCAGTGGCTTAGAACAAGAGAATTAAACATCTACACTTACCTCCAGGACCCATATTTCCCATTCCACTTCCCATGCTCATTTGATTTGCGGCGATTGGCTGTCCACCAGGTCCAAGTCCCATTCCAATACCTCCCAGTCCACCTGAAATAAAAGACTAGAATTAAATAACTCTAAAAATGTCAGCAACACTTGCAATAAAATTCAATTCCCCTAATAGAACTATCATGCATAATAGTGTACCAACCAAGTGGATGAAAGAAGAAAACCAGTAAATTAATGTTACCACTAGCTATAAGGTAATGTAAAAAGGAGACTATCATTACAGGCAGTGGGTAGTGTGAAAAAATGAGTATAGAGTGTCCTAAGTCAGGGGTCCCCAACCCCCGGACATACCTTGAACTGGGCCTCCAAGCCTGCATTTGACATGGCGTACACCTTTGACACAGACACACCGAATGGACGCGGTGTGTGAAATTTATGCACCACGCGCAGTTTACGCCCGCACCCCTGGTCCTTGCAAAAAATTTGGGCTTTACAGCGGTCCCTGGGACAAAAAGGGTTGGGGACCACTGTCCTAAATAATTGCAGTCAGTGTCCCTCTGAGCTGTTTGATAGTAAGTCTGCATACTACAAAAAGGTCTCATAATCACTAGCTGTTTTAAAGGAAAACTATACCCCCCAAACAATGTAGGTCTCTATAAAAAGATATTGCATAAAACAGCTCATATGTAAAATCCTGCTTCATGTAAATAAACCATTTTCATAATAATATACTTTTCTAGTAGTATGTGCCATTGGGTAATCAAATAGAAAATTGCCATTTTAAAAAATAAGGGCCGCCCCCAGGGATCGTAGGATTCACTGTAGTCACAAAAATACCAAACAAACTATACTTCTTAGGTCACGAGCCAATTAACAGACAGAGTTGTGTCTTTTGCTTCCACACTTCTTCCTGTTACAGTTAGAGTTGAAGTATTTCTGGTCAGGTGATCTGAGACAACACAGAGACCATCGCAAAATGGTGGCTCAAGGCAAGAGATGTAAAAGGGCAATATTTACTTAAATATATATTCCAGTTTGGTAAGATTCCTTAATATGCCACTTAATATGATATGAACTGTCTGTTGCTTAAGTGTTCATTTTGGGGGTATAGTTTTCCTTTAAGTAAATATATATTTCATTATCTATAAGACCCATTTCACCGAATTAAAACCAAACAAAAACAGGCTCCAAGCACACTGTTTCAATGTACTTACGTGGCAACTGAGGTGTTTTGTCTGCAAAATCATCATGTGGGAGTGATTTGTCATCCTAGATGGGGGAGAGGGGAAGACATGTGAACAGTCATTTAATAACCTAGAAGTTTAAAGAAAATTAATTCTGGGTCATATTGGTTTGCTCTTAATATGGAACAATGGGTGTCCCAGGTTTACTATGGCCTTTGTCTTAAATATGAAGTATACTCCCAAAACCACCCTTGCTAATGACAAGCTAGGACCTGTTCATGTGTTTTTTCAGTGAAATAAATTAAGTCAAAACCTATTTTCTGTCTCATCTCTGTATAACAGAACCCACTTGACTACCATTTAAAAAGCTAATGTTCTCACAACAAATAGGTAATTTGAAAGAAAAGGAAAAAAGTATCAGCACAAGCCCTATTTATTGATCTCATGTTAAAAGGGAGGTGTATACACCTTTAAAATTCCCTAAGCACAGGTAATAATTTTTCCACTTACCATTTTCACATGCATAGGCCTGTCAAACAAAAACTGCCCATTGAACATAGCTGGAATAAAAATTGTAAAGGAAGACTGCCCAAAAAGGTTAACATTATGACTAAAAGCAATTTTAAAAAAAAATATTGGATATTGTATATTTGATGGCCTGATCTACATAGATAAGTTTACATTAATATATACAAATACAAACATAACAATTATAAGTTGCACTAATCCCACAACCCCCCCTTGGGGACCCCTGTACAAAGTGAAGATATTTTATAGCATTCTATAACCATATATATGTGGGGTACATGGTCAAATTTTCAGCATATTATTCTGTATTTGAATAAATTATTTCTGGACCAGCACTCTCTTTGTGGTTTTTTTTTTGTATTATTATACATGCATTATAACATCAAATTTCTATTTGTAGGACCTTTTCTCAAAGCTAAAACATACAAACTGTACTATATATAAATAAGGATACAAATAGCTTGCACAGCTTCAATTGGTTGTTCAAAAGTGACTGTTCCCATTCCACGGCTCTTTCCATCTTTATCTTCCTTTATGTCTGCTCGCTTTACAGTTCCTGCGATGCAGAATACCTCCTTCAGTTTCTTCCAGCCAACTTTGAAATCAAGCTGTAAGTGAAAATTTAAAAAAAATAAAAAATTAGGACCATGAATGTCTAAGTGACTACATATACAGCTAATGGTAATACAGACTAATCTTAGTTATGGTTTCCAAAAACTGTAAGTTTAATAGGGTTATAATAAAGATATTAAAAAAAAAAAAGGAAACGTACACGTATAAATTAGCCACTTAACATTTAATAAATTCCATTATTTTGGGAACAGGTCATGAAACCTAGGGCAAACAACTAAGAGTCTTCCTTGTATTATTTAATTAGTCATTATGAAAACTGAGCATTTGTGAACTAAAGTTGTACACTAAAGCACGCACTCCGGGCAACTTTTTAGCAGTCGCTCTGCTCCTTTCCTACCTGCAACTCGCCTGTTTCAATTAAAAAAACTAAACATAAAATGGTAGGACTGCGTGGTGTATTGCCAAAACACAAAGTCCTATTAATTTGTATAAAACCAGTTCCAAATTGTGCAAATTGTGTGAGGACACTTCTTTTTATCCTGTTCACCTACTGTTTTCCTACTGGACATTTTTTTCTGGGGAGAACATGATAACAGGATTTTTTGATACTCACCGTTAAATCCTTTTCTCTGTAGTCGATAGGGGGACACAGGGAACAGCTGGGGTTAAGCTCCACCCTCCGGAGGCAGGACACTTGAATAATTGATTAAAGGGGCGTGACCTAGGGTCTGGCTTAACCCGGTGCTACGCCAACCTAATCAGTTTGTACCAGAGAGACTGCTAACATAAGAAAAAGACAAAACTGAATAAGCAGAACGGTAACTCAGGGAGTATTCCCTTATGGACCAACGTGGTCAACATCTCGCCGCGGGGCGGGAAGCCCTGTGTCCCCCTATCGACTACAGAGAAAAGGATTTAACGGTGAGTATCAAAAAATCCTGTTTTCTCTGTCGTCTCAGGGGGACACAGGGAACAGCTGGGGACTTAACAAAGCAGCCCCGAGAACAACAGGGTGGGAGCGGAAGAGATTATACACATTATTGTACCACAGAATGTAACACCTTACGGCCAAACAAGGCCTCAGAGGAAGAAAAGGTGTCAAGTCTGTAGAACTTTGTAAATGTGTGCACAGAGGACCAGGTGGCCGCTCTGCAGATCTGATCCAGGGAGGCCGAGTTGCGCCATGCCCAGGAAGCTCCCATAGCTCTGGTGGAATGAGCACGCACTCCTTCAGGAGGAGATCTTCCTTTAGAGACATAAGCTAGACGGATGAGTTCCTTCAGCCAGCGTGCAATGGAAGTCTTAGAAGCCGCCATGCCTCGGCGGGATCCTTCGGGGATAACAAACAACCGCTGGGAACGTCGAAAAGTCTTCGTTTTCTCTATATACCAGCGGAGCGCTCTGACGACATCGAGACTATGAAGTCGTCGTTCTTTAGTGTTAGCCGGATCCGGGCAAAGGGAAGGTACGATGATTTCCTGGTTGATGTGGAATGAAGACACCACCTTGGGTAGGAATGAAGGAACAGTGCGCAGAACTGCCTTATCCTTGTGGAAAACCAGGTAAGCGGGATCACAGGAGAGAGCACTGAGTTCGGATACTCGGCGTGCCGACGAAATCGCCACAAGGAACACTACCTTCCAGGTAAGTAGCTTGTCAGAGATAGTCCCCATGGGTTCGAAGGGAGGATCCAGTAAGGCTGCAAGGACAAGGTTGAGATCCCAACCTGGGATCGGAGGCCGGAATGGTGGTGCCGCATAGGCAACACCTTGCAGAAAGGTATGAACGGTATCTTCGAGGGCCAGTCGAGAATGGAAGAGGGCTGATAGCGCCGATACTTGTACCTTCAGGGAGCTAAGCTTGAGGCCCAGTTGAAAGCCTTGCTGTAGAAAGGACAAGATTCTTGGTATGTCGTAATCCAGAAAAGAGAACCCGGCCTCTCGGCACCAACTCCAGTAGCTGCGCCATACCCTATGGTAGGCTTTGGACGAGGTAGGTTTGCGAGATTTCAGCATTGTGGTAATGACCTCTTCGGAAATGCCTCGTCTCCGCCAATTGTCCGCTTCAATAGCCAGGCCGTCAAAGCGAAGAGGCCCGGATTGTGGTGTGCTATGGGCCCCTGGAGAAGGAGATCGTCCCTGGCTGGTAGTCGCACTGGTGGAGACACCGACATCTCGTGAAGATCGGAGAACCATGTTCTTCTGGGCCAATAGGGGGCTATTACAATGACCCTGATGTTCGATCGTCGTATCTTTTTGAGAACCCTGGGTAACATGGGCAGAGGAGGGAAGACGTAGGCTAGGTCGAAGTGCCAACTTTGAGTCATGGTATCTACTCCTGCTGCTAACGGATCCCGGGTGCGAGCGAAGAACGATTGTACTTTGCGGTTGGTTCTGGAGGCCATCAGGTCTATCTGGGGAAGGCCCCACTGACTGACTGGGTGGGAGAACACCTCTGGGTGAAGCTCCCATTCTCCTGGGTCTAGTTGGTTTCGACTGAGGAAATCCGCTTTCGTGTTGTTCACCCCAGGAATGTGGATGGCTGATAGCCGTACAGAGTTCAGTTCCGCCCAGCTGAGAATCTGTTGGGCCTCCGCTAGAGCTGCCTTGCTGCGGGTTCCTCCTTGTCTGTTTATGTAGGCGACCGTGGTGGAGTTGTCGGTCTGAACTCTCACTGATCGTGTCTGCAACTGTTGCGTCCAGTGATGGAGAGACAGTCGAACTGCCCGAAGTTCTAGGATATTTATTGGGAGAAGTGTTTCGGGAGCAGACCATAGTCCTTGTACGGATAGGTTGTCCCATGTCGCCCCCCAGCCCAGAAGACTGGCGTCGGTGGTTATCACTGTCCAATCCGGAATTGCCCAGGATTGGCCCGTAGACAGACTGTCCCGTTGTAGCCACCACATGAGGGAGTCCCTTGTCGACTGTAGCAGATTGATCCTCTGAGAGAGTTGACCTCCCTTCCAGCGGGACAGGATATTGGCTTGGAGAGGTCTCAGATGAATCTGGGCGAATGGTACCGCTTCCATGGATGAGACCATTGATCCCAATACTTTCATGGCCAGATGAACTGTGGGAAACTGGAGGGAAGCTAGATGATGAATTTGATCTCTCAACTTCCTCTGTTTGTCCAGTGGAAGAGTAACCCGCTGGGAAAGGGTGTTGAACTCCAACCCCAGAAACGTCATCTGGTAGCTGGGAATGAGATTGGACTTGTCCCAGTTTATGGTCCAGCCGAAGTCTTGCAGTAGTAGAATCGCCCTCTGGAGATCCGATTTGCCCTGCTCCCTTGTCCTGGACTTCAAGAGCAGATCGTCCAGATAGGGAGTCACTGATATCCCTTGAAGGCGCAAGGAGGCTGCAGTCACCGCCATTAATTTGGTGAAGACCCTGGGGGCGGAGGAGAGGCCAAATGGGAGAGCCACAAACTGATAATGGCGATTCTTGAAAGCAAACCTCAGGAAGCGATGATGAGGTGGCCAGATAGGGACGTGGAGGTAGGCGTCCTTGATATCCAGGGACATCATCAGTTGTTCCGGTTCCATTCCTCGGATTACAGACCGTAATGTTTCCATTTTGAAGCATACAGAGCGTATGTGTTTGTTGAGGTACTTTAGATCGAGTACTGGTCTGAAGGAACCGTCTCTTTTGGGAACCAGGAAGAGATTGGAGTAAAA
Organism: Xenopus petersii; assembly: GCA_038501925.1. Classification (NCBI taxonomy): domain Eukaryota; kingdom Metazoa; phylum Chordata; class Amphibia; order Anura; family Pipidae; genus Xenopus; species Xenopus petersii. The sequence continues at coordinate 85,756,344 of CM076677.1, forward strand.
CCCGGAGAATTTCTCCTGCGGAGGTACCGGGACAATTACTCCGTTGTGTTCCAGCTTGGAAATACAGTGCAGAAAGGCTTGAGTCTTGAGCGGGGTGGATGGGAGCCTGGACATCAGAAATTTGTTGGGGGGAGGGGAAGAGAAATCCAGATGATACCCTTCCGATACAATCTCGTTGACCCAATTGTCCGAAGAATGTCTTGTCCACACCTCCCGGAATTGAAGCAACCTGCCCCCAAGTGGTTGCCGTGACCCCGGAGGGGGTGACCCGTCAAGCTGAAGTGGACTTGTCTGCTGGAGGCTTGTTACGGAACTTGTTAGGTTTCCACACTGAACGTCCTTTATCGCCGGTCTTTGTTCGGAAGTTGGAACGGTGTGGGGAATTGCTACGCCTGGTGTAACGACCACTTTGGCCACGAAAATTTTTGCCTCGTCTGTAGGAGGAAGGTGTTTTGGATTTAGGCTGAGGGAGAAAAGAGCTTTTTCCTCCAGTGGCCTGAGAGATGATCTTCTCTAATTCTTCTCCAAAGAGTTTCTGACCCTTGAAGGGCAGTGAAGTAAGGGACTTCTTGGAACTGATATCTGCTGTCCAACTTTTCAGCCAAAGGGTTCTACGGGCTGCTACTGACAAAGCTGACGTGCGAGCCGTAATCTGGGCAGCATCCAGGGTAGCATCGCACATATATGCAGAGGCTTCAGCGATCGCTTGTGCTGTGTGAAGAAGTTCAGTTCTGGGAACTCCCTCTTGAATGTCCTTGACGAGGGACTCAGCCCATGTCTGTATAGCCCTGGAAACCCAGGTAGAAGCCAGGACAGGGCGTAGGGTAGATCCGGCAGATGAGTATAGAGATCGCAAGAAACCCTCCAGCCGTCTATCGGTAGGGTCCTTGAATGCCGCCGCATCAGTAACTGGAAGAGCTGTGGTTCTTGAAAGCCTAGAAACTGGTGCGTCAACCATAGGTGGCATGGACCACTTATCCACCCAGTCCTTGGGAAAGGGATAGGATTTGGAGAATTTTCGGGAAGCCTGAAACTTTCGTTCGGGAGTATTCCATTCGTCAGTAACTATGGCAATGAGTTGATCGTGAGCCGGAAAAACCGTAGAGGATTTTTGTTGCCTCTTGAATAAGCTGGCCTCTTGAGATTGTTGATCAGATGAAGGAGTAATTTTTAGTACTTCTAGAACACTCCTGATGATGTTGTCAACGTCATGTTGAGGTTCACGGTGCCTGGACGCTTCGTCCTCATCCTCTTCTCCAGAAGACACATCAGAGAGAAGAAGTTCCCCTTCAGAGTGGGATGAATCTGCTCCTGCTGAAGAGCAGTCCGAATGAGGGACAAGGGAAGCCTCCCCTTTAGAGGGGTCTGCTCTTTTGCGTTTGCCGCTGGATTTCTGGCCTAACTTGGCTAGAGCCTTTCCCAGGTTGTCTGCAATGGCGGGTAAACTTTGAAGCGAGGCCAATGATTGTGATAGTTGAATAGCCCAAGGAGGCGCCGTTGGAGCTGCGGAAGTGCTTGCGCCCCCATCCAAGGTGATGTCTTCCATATTAGAAATATCAGATTGAGGCCCTGAAGGAAAGGTTCCTGGAATGGAAACAGAACCCTGCCCCCTGGAACAGGATTTGCAGAGAGGCTCACCCTGACCCCCTGAAGTTTTAGCATTGCATTTGGTGCACATGAAATAAGTGACCGTAGCTGGCGCTGCCACTGCTGGTGCTCTCCCCCCCGGCCTTGGAATTAGCCCCCCTGACTTACCTTCTGCCATTGCAATGTCTATGGTACCTGCTGAATAGGTTTGGCAAAGGTACTGGGAACATGCAGGGAAGTGCCACAGCTGTTAGTGTTAAAGGCTGAATACTGCTCTATAGTGGTAGAGAGTATATCCCAGGACTGAAGGACTTGTCCGCCTGTGCCCCTGCTGTAACCCGCAGCGTGTGAGAGAGTGCGCTGCTTTTGGCGCGAGTGCATCCAAAATGGCGCCGTGGAACGCATGCGTGCGTTCCAGCTACGGCGCGCAGCGAAAATGGCAGCTATTGCGCAGGGAGAAGGAGCAGGGAGACTCGCGCCGTGCTAAGAGCAACGAGTCCGTCCAGGGCAGCGTGCAGGCAGGGCCAGAGTGCTACAATTAAGTAAGCAGGCTCCTGGAAGTAGGCCAGACTGCGTGTTCCCCCTGTTAACAGTCCCATAGTAAAGACCCCGGAGACATAATGCAAGGCAGTGGGGGAGGGGGAGTTGAGCAGGCAAGTGAGTGTGTTAAGAGAATTCTGGTTACTCACATAAATCATACCGGCCCGGAGACCCTGTATCCTTAGCAGGAGTGGGCATTAATGGATGGTCGTTATAGCCCAAGGGCTAGGAAGAGACCCCGGTATGAGTCCAACGAAGGAGGTCCCCTGTTGAAACAGGTAGCCCTGCTCTTGGGAGACCCCTTGTCTGATGAATTCTTCTTTTAGATATATGAAGAGTGCATGTCCTACCTCCTAGCAGGACACTTAAAAACTGGTTAGGTTGGCGTAGCACCGGGTTAAGCCAGACCCTAGGTCACGCCCCTTTAATCAATTATTCAAGTGTCCTGCCTCCGGAGGGTGGAGCTTAACCCCAGCTGTTCCCTGTGTCCCCCTGAGACGACAGAGAAATTTTAAGTATGAAAAATGGCTTATTTGATGTGTGGGGCTTATAGCACGAGTAACTGGTCACTCAAAACCAAAAAAAATAAAACTATAACATAAAAACTAGTGTTAAGGGGCAATTTATCAAAATGGGAGAGAGAGTTTGCCACGGAAAAACTCACTTTCTATTCATCCTATAGGATTTTTAAAAGTGTTTTTATCAATGGAGTTCAACAATTGATAAATACACTTAAAATCCCATAGGAATTAACAGAAAGCAAATGAGTTCTTCAGTGGCAAACCTAAATCTGCCCCTTGGCCCCTTGTGCCAGTTAGCCTTCATAAAAGGGATACAAAGTAGTGGGTCTTCATAAATAGTCATAGTTCTTGATTCTGTCATGATTTTTATGGTGTTGTTTTGATTTCTAAATAACAGTTAACACTGCAAATAATTCACTCTACCATGTAAAATGTCATTCCTGAACCAGCTTACTGAATGTTATAGCACGTCCTCCTTTGGAGGACACAACAAAAATCTGATCTGGGCTCCACCTGCTGGGGGGGAATTGCCATCGGAGGAGAAGCTAGTTCTATTTTTTATATTGTTGTGTCCTCCTCCTACTGGTATCAACTATACCCCACTGTGCCTAAGATGACAATGGAGAAAAGAGTGACTACAGTTTATCAGAGCACAAGACACATGACTGGGGGCAGCTGGGAAATTGACAATGTTTAGCCCCATGCCAGTTTTCAAAATTAAATATAAAAATGGAAATGGATTTCAGTGCAGAATTATGCTGGAGCAGCACTATTAACTGATGTGTTTTTGAAAAAAAAAAAAAATCATGTTTTCCCATGACAGTATCCCTTTAAGGGATCTGAATTGGTGAACTTGTGCTAAAAATGGCCTTTAAAAATTTCACCAATTCACCCCATTTATAAATTCAATTAGTTTGGGAGCTCAGATTTGTTGAAACCCTAATTATCGTCCTACAAATCAAATGGAAAATAAAAGGTATTGAAATAGTGGGCTTTTCATTAAAATCTAATGACCTTGGTGGAAACTTTTTGAATGCTAAAAAAAAAAAAAAAAAAAAAAAAAAAAGAAACTGTACCAAAATTGTGAAAGATTACTAAAGTGATTTAAAGCAGCTTACATTTGCGACAAATATGGTTGTTCCCAGTCGCCCAGCTCTTAAAGAGCCAATTATCTCTGGTGGGATGTTGGGATTATTAATAATGGAGGGTGGGATATTCATCATTCCAGGACCCATATCTGAACCATGACCCCCTGGGAATGGTGGTCCTCCTCCTCCTCCACCACGCTGCAGAGATCTTCTAGCATGCTCTCCATCAGGATCCTACAAAAAAAAAAAAATCAAAGATGTGAAAATATTCTGACGCTCACAGGAAAGAACTAGATTAATACTTTCATTCCTACAAAACAAGTCTGAAAGCAGCATAACGAAAACAGATGACTTCCATGTTAGTCAGGGGACCTGAACAACCAGACCATAACAACGATTTGTCAACCCTCACGCATCCTGACCCCTCAATTACAAACCGGAAGGACTGGAGATGTGACATCACCTGGGGAGAGGGGTAGGCACACATGTGACACCAATAAGGAGGCACCCTGCTGTAAGTTTTGCTCAGAAACCACCTAAACCCTTCACTAGCATGTCCTCTCTAAGCCTACATAAAACCAACTACTATTTTGGTAGTAAATGCAGAAGTGTGGAGTGAGTATGCCTTTGCTAGAGATCTACACAGGTCTAAGCAGGTGGACCTGCATATGACCCACATTATGCATTTTTTTCCACAAATGATCACCCGATACTGCCCATACCATTTTCTTCAACTGCATCTGCAAGTCGCACTGCTCACAGGGCATATGTCAGCCAGAAAGAGCTTTAATGTGCATTGTGAGCTGCAATACACCCTTTGTATGGATACACATGTAGATACATAGATGCAAGTAAAATGAAAGCCTAAAAATCCTAGCTTTTTCTCTCCATAGTCCACCCTAGCCCCAAACCCTCCATACTTTACTAAAGGCGCATAAAGAAAATCTTCTGTGAAGGCCCTCTTATTGGTTCCACAGACATCAAACTTCCCTACGTGTCTGTTCTGTGTGCATAGCCCTGCCTGCTGAACTTGACTTGAATTAATTAATTGCATGTGCATGCATGGGATTTGAAAAAAGATGTCCTTCACATGCACAGAGGCTAACTTAAAGAGTGATTGCCCTAGCTCGATGTGACATGAGCATAGGCTTTGAAGACGGCCACTACCAAGCTGCAACCATATTTCTAGATGCTTGGTAAGTGGCCAAGCAATATTTTTAGAAGCACAATATTCTCGCTGAAAGTTTTCCTTATCCTTTAAAGAGGTTGTTCACCTTTGAGTTCACTTTTAGAATGATGCAGAGAGTGATATTCTGACACAATTTACAATTGGTTCTCAAGTTTTATTAATTGTGATTTAAGAGTTTTATTCAGCAGTTCTCCCTTTTGTAATGTAAGAAAACTGGTCCAAATTACCCTAGCACCATGCATTAAAGTGAACCACCCCTTTAAAGTAAACTAAAGGAGGAAGGGACAGGATCAGGGGTACTTACTCTTCCCAAAAAAAAAAAAAAAAACACCCCTGTCTCCCAGCAGCGCACATTCCACCAAAGCGACCCCCCCATTGATCAACTGGACTTCTTTGCAAAGTTGATGGTGACAAAGAATTGCCAAACGGATTACTGTGTGCATTGTCCCTCTACTATGTGCAGAGGGCGCTGTGTGATATTGCCATCACTTATTTCATATAACCAACAGAGGGCGCTGTGTGATATTGCCATCACTTATTTCATATAACCAACAGAGGGCGCTGTGTGATATTGCCATCACTGTTACTTCATATAACCAACAGAGGGCGCTGTGTGATATTGCCATCACTGTTACTTCATATAACCAACAGAGGGCGCTGTGTGATATTGCCATCACTGTTATTTCATATAACCAACAGAGGGCGCTGTGTGATATTGCCATCACTGTTAATCATTAATATAACCAACAGAGGGCGCTGTGTGATATTGCAGTCACTTATTCTTTCATATAACCAACAGATGGCGCTTTTTGATATTGCAGACACTTATTCTTTCATATAACCAACAGAGGGCGCACGGTTATTCTTTCATATAACCAATAGAGGGCGCTGTGTGATATTGCAGTCTCTCCCCAAGCAAACTGTTGGTATAGGAATGATTAAAAGTGACTGCAATCTCAGCTACTGCCCACTGACTCAAGTATAAGCCGAGGTAGACTGTTGCACATTTTGGATGCTGAAAAACTCAGCATTTACTCAAGTATATACAGTATCCATTTTTTTGGAGATTTAAGGTATGGAGATCCAAGTTACAGAAAAGATTCACGATCCAGACAACCCCAGGTCCCAAACATTTTAGATAATAGATCCTATACCGGTTCTAATATGTACAAGAATTTTCACAAGGAAAATAAAACAACTTACTGCTTTGATGTTAAGTGGTCTACCATTTAAATCATGCTTGTTCATCACTTCTACAGCTTTTTTTACATACTCCATATCTCTAAATTCTACAACTCTGGAGGGAATAACAAAAAAAAAAAAAATTAGCACCAAAAGCGACCCATAAGGAATAAAAATAAAAATAAAACGTATACATACCCACTTCCCTATATCCATAAATTCACATGGAAAGAGAAAAAACAAAAACAGATCATTAAAAGTTTACAACGGATTACATCATATACATAGATGTATAAAACATTAAGATTGCAAGTTTGTGTGTAAAATATGTATAACTGCCATTTATATATTACTAATAAAATACATAATATTTTGTGAAATCTTTATTCAAAGACTTTGTCTAAATATTTTAACTAAGACCTTTAAAAAGAATACGACAAATGCAAATGTAAATCATTCTACCAAATGGCCAATGACTGTGCCTTTTCTCATCCACATTAAGTAAATAATCCATCTTCTTTTTTTCCCCCTTATATAAAATTGGCTCACTGATTCAAAACATTCACCACATTGGCTGTTAAGCAGCCCAGCAAACCACAAAAAGTCATTGATATGCAAAGTAGTTTGTTACAATCCTAGTACTACGGCGTAAATTACCATTGAACTATTATAAAGAACAAGAGTGAGACCGGAATTCAGACCCTGACTCAATTTGTCTTTATGAAGCTTTTAGAAGCAAACCCTGAAACAATGGTAATCCAATTGAATACTTTCAACCAATTTTATAAGGATGAAAGAGTAGCAAATTTGGAGCCTGAAATATGCGTACAGCAATACAGTAGGGTAAGAAAATGAAACTTACTTTCCAAAAACATATACAGATGTCACAGAATCTGCTGAGGATCATAACTCCTCAAACATATTGATGCCCACGGCACTTACCCTTGATTTTCCTTCAGCATCCTTAAAGAGCTCCACGTATGTAACCTCACCAACTACATAAGACATACAAAGGAAAAAATACCAAAAGACAATACGTTTAACACCAGTAGCGTTCTTTACTGTGCCCTGTGCACACCTCTTCAAAAAAGAAAAACAAAAAAACCTATTATTCACCAACAATCAACTCAGACCATCATATCTCCCGTCAATAGCTATATTATTTAGCTAGTTTTCTTAAAGGTGAAAGCCACATTATCAAAAGCAATACAAGCTACCAATTATCACCTATTTATACTGCAGATTATGTTTTGGCAAGTATGATTATAGTTGGTGAACAAAGTCAGATACAAAATAGTCCTTTACCAGATTATCACTTCAACAGTCTCACTTTAATATTGGTCATCTAACGTGCGACAGCTGTTTTAAGGTGACTTTCTACCTGAGTTGTCTTCAAATTGTAAAGTTGCCTAAAAATCCAAATTTACAAGTCATGTGTTTCACAGTAAAGCTACAAGCAAGAGGAATACAGTCAAAATATAAACCAATCAAATAGTCTTGTCACCTTACAACAGATACACTAAAGACAATTTTAGGACATAGAAATCTGGTGGAATATAACAAGTTTCACCCAATAATTTTAGAAAGAGGATGTGGAATTTATATGGAGTAATTAAACCAAATTTCAAAATTGCAACAGCAGACAGAAGGAAAACTGCAAAACAGACAATCTCTGGCAGTATAGCCAATGCAGGCAATACGCCCTGCTGTATAGTCATTACACGGCATCATAAATATAATATCATCCATAACCTATCCATTCATTAACTAGGATGATTTCTTTAAAATTGCCTTTGGAAATGATCTGCAATACATTACCAGGAAACAGTGAATATAACCTGCAAAGCCCATTTAAGTTTTGGGGGGAAAAAAAAAACAGATAAACGCCATTAATCAAACAAATAAAAGGTGTGGTTATGCAGGTATATTAAGGCAATAACTGTATGAAGGAATAACAATTTAAAAAATAAATAAATTAAAAAGTAAAGAAGACTGCCTTGCCCAGAGAACTATTAATCACTAGGACTTACCTTTGTCCCTCATAAGGTCTTTAATAGCTTGCCACTTCATATCATAGGGAATATTACTGATAAAAACTCTGTTGCGACTCTGACCCTTCTTTTCTCCTGAACCTTTATCTTTTCCATATGGATTGAACCTAGTTTGCTTCCTATTTCCAGCAGATTTCTCCTTTAAGGAAGTTTTTTCTTCTTTAACCTGGCCTTCACTCTCACTTAAATGAAAAAAAAAAAAAAATACACGTAAGTTACACATTTGCTCAAGTACTCACTGTATGCCAATTTTACTATAATCCGGCCATGCAGAAAATGTATGAAAATCAGCTTATAACAAACAATGGCACGGAAATGTGCTAATAGTGCATTTTGTAAGTTTTAATTATTTTTTGTCAGGAACTATTTCCCCACATTCTGCAGCTCAAAACGTATACACGCCTACTAAATTCCGCCAACCTTTGCAACCAAGTGGATTTAGTGATGAATTGGTTGATTTATAAGTGAATATAAATCCAGATATGGGATTATCCAGAATGCTTGGGTCACCATACTTTCACTCTAATTATTAAATAAACTCTATTGCCACCAATACGGACTAGGGAGGTACTACAATTCTATTTTAGTTAGGATCAAGAACAGGGCATTTTTCTGTTATTAAAAAAAAAAATTATATATATATATATATATATATATATATATATATATATATATATATAAAAATCAATCCCATACCTGTATCATAAAGATCACAATTCCAATAAAAATGTGGTTTTATTGATACAGGCAAAAAATTTAGAAAAATCAAAGCTGTTCCTGAGAGAATTGCTAACAATGTCAGCGGATGCCAACTGTTTCAGGGGGTGTGTCCAAATCAGTTCCATGTATCATATTTGGTGGACATGTCTTACTGTTGTTCACTTCTGGAGCAGAGTATACAATGTTAATTTTTCTGTATTTCATATCAATGCCAAACGTGACCCACCTTCTGCTTCATTGCATAGAAAAACTTTACAAAACTTAAAGGAAAAATATACCCCCCAACAATGTAGGTCTCTATAAATATATATTGAAAAAAACAGCTCATATGTAAAACCCTGCTTTATGTGAATAAACCATTTTCATAGTGTACTATTTTAAGTAGTATTGGGTAATCATAAATAGAAAATTGCCATTTAAAAAAAAATAAGGGCCACTAATTGGGAACTTAGGATTCACGGTGCACACAAACAAACCATACATGTTAGGTTACATGAGCCAATTAACAGACAGAGTTTTGTCTTTTGCTTCCACACTTAGAGCTGTAGTATTTCTGGTCAAGTGATCTCTGAGGCAGCACACAGACCATCCCGAAATGGTGGTTCAAAGTAAGAGATGTAAAAGGGAAAGATTTACTTAAAATATATATATCCGTTTGGTAAGATTCTTTAATATGCCACTTAATTTGATATAAACTATCTGTTGCTTAAAGGGGTTGTTCACCTTTGAGCTAACTTTTAGTATGATGTAAAAAATTAAAAAATAGAGTGATATTCTGAGAAAATAGCAATTCATTTTTTATTATTTGAGGTTTTTGCGTTATTTAACTTTTTATTCAACAACTCTCCGGTTTGCATTTTCGGCATTATGGTTGCTAGGGTCCAACTAACCCTAGCAACCATGCATTGATTTGAATAAGAGACTGGAATATGAAAGGCCTAAATCGAAAGATAAAAAGTAGCAATAACAATACATTGGTAGCCTTACAGAGCATGTTTTTAGATGGGGTCATTGACATTTGAAATCTGGAAAGAGTTAGAATAAGGCGGCAAATAAAAAAAGGAGAACCACCCCTTTAACTATTTATTTTGGGGGGTATAGTTTTCCTTTAAGCATGAATTGCTTACAGTTATCTTTTCAGCAACTAAACAAAATTACTACAGCAAGCAAATCTGAACCCATCTCTCTTCCTGCATTTAAGTAAAAGATTGACTGGGTCACAATAAATGAATAGCTCACTAGTTTTTTTTATCAAATACTCATGCTAAACTTTTAAAACTCTGGCAGACATGGCTTGACTACAGATGACCAGATCTCTCATATATTGTTTTTAAAACTTTATAGAGAGTTGTCCCTTTCTTTGTGGGAAGCTTTCAGTTTCCTCTCCCAAAGACTACTCAACCAGCGCTTTTAGTCGACCATAAATGGTGATTATTCAAGTTCTGAAGATGATTTATTAGAATTACAATGTGCTAGAATGCTTAAGAGTTAAACACAGTAGTGTTGCATTTGAGATTTTACATATTTTTGTTTGGTTTGTTACAATGGTCACAATACTTTGCAGCGTTTGTAACCTTGAATAGGTTCATAAAAACAAAAAAAAAAACAAAAAAAAAAGGTAGATAATGTGCCTACTACTAATAAACAATGCTTCATGAACAAATGAAAATGTGTAAATCTTTTTGTGGCTCTATTCCTGAAAATGCACTTAATACTTGTAACAAAAAAAAAAAAAACTCAAGCGTTATTAGGTTGTGAAAATATAAAATATTTTATTAACTTTAAAAAATAAAATAAAAAAAAGTTGTTTCAGAACACTTTCTACACCTTTGGTCTCAGTGGGGCTCATTTAGCAACACTTGGCAAATTTGCCCAAGGGCAGTTACCTATAGCAACCAATCAGTGATTAGATTCTTAGAGCCAGCTGCAAGTAGAACAATGAATGCAGCAATTTGATTGGTCGCCATGGGTTACTGCCTATCGCAAATTTGCCCAGTGTTGACATATGACCCCCAATGTGTCTCAACTGGACAATTAGGTTTAAAAGTGCACTTATATGTCACAATGACTCCAAAATAAAAAGGTTAAACAAATGATACACCCCCACATTGCCAGCCAGATAATGGTCTCTCAGAGATGTTAAACCACACATTTGTAATGGTTTATATTATGCCTTCTTTTCCCTAAATAGCTAAGAAACTAAAAATCTATTTGGTTGTACCGGTAGAAAAAACAGACAATGGTCAACAACAGAGGTCTGCAGGAACTGAAGATTTTTGGCAGGTTGGGGTGGTGCCATAACACGATCACTCAAGTTGCTGTGTAGCCATGGGGGCAGCCATTCCAGCACAGGATACACAGTAGATAACAGATCTGTTATACAATCGGATTCTTCAGAAGTTCTGGTATCTACAGAGTATCCTGTGCATTTTCTCCTTTTTCACTATGGAATTGCTGCAGAGCAGCTTGTTTAGATCAACTATTGTAGAGTTTCTGAAGCAAATACAGCAGTTGTACCAGTCCAGCACAACAGTACATTTCATTTCTGGAAAACACTCATGTTTTGGGGTTAACTGTTCCTTTTAATTGTGTTTTAGGCAAAAGTTGCTTTGAAACAGCAACCCATATTTGGAATATAGAACTGCTTAAACCAATCAAGCTAATCAATGTAGGGCAATGTTAAATAAACAACAAAGGCCCCTCCCCCGCCGGAAATCACAGGCACCATGTGGCGCATTGATATCGTTAATGGAATGGCAGGATTGCGGAAGAGTAAATACAGAGGAAGTTGTTAGAATCTAGTAGTCCCATTGAGGCACCGGCTTTATATACAGCCGCTTATAATGTCCGATTCCTACAGTTTATATCGGGCCCTAAACGATTTCACTGTGTGGACCGGTTACTGCTATTAAATATTAGACACCCCACTTCCGGGGATCTTAAAACAAAGGATGGAGCCGCAAAGCGCTTGCCTACGGCGCTCCCATTTTTAACTACACACGCTCCAAAACAATGGCGGGGCCTTGGCTTCTCAGTTACTGTCCAGAGCCCGAATAAAAAGGGCTGTAGTACCACGGCGGACTCGTGGCGGAAGGAACATTTAATAAATGCCGCATTAACAATATAGTCCGCCCTCAAGGATTTCCCAACATGCGCGCCACCCCCACTACTATTAAAGCATCTCCACTCTTAAGATGCGTATTTACTAGGACGTTTATCGGGCTGGAAGTGCTCGTACATGAGAGCTAGACAAACATTATTACCGAACAACCATTTACTGCCCGCGCCGGACCATCGTTTGCAAATCTAATACGTACTTTTTGACGCCGGTCGTTTCCTCCGCGAAACTGGCGTCCTCGCACAGGCTGTTATCGTCGCTGTGGTTTATGGCGTCCTGGGAATCTTGCTGATCGATCTCCGCCATTCTCTCTGCAACTGGTTCTCACCACACAGCAGCACCACTACACACGCGATTCAGAAAGGCCGCAGCGTCTAAACTTGCCCCTCAGTTGCGTCACCTCTCGCGAGAACACGGGCTCTTTTTTGCCTCCCCCTCTTTTGAATGCAAGCACTTTATTAACATTTGAACAGACAGATAGTCTGGTTGTGTGATATAGGGGAGTTCTTTTTATGTGGAGATTGCTGCAGTTTAATATTGCTCTTTTTATTTTTCCTTTCAATTTCGGCAAATGGAAAAACAAATGCTGAATTCCAATAAAATAGAAGATAAAACAACCAGCTGCATTTATATTAGGCTCTAATTAATTCACTGTGGACGAAAAGTGTCATTTATATCAGCCTCAAACTCCTTCCACCAAAATGGCGTCCTGTGTATTGTTAGTTAGAGGTAGGGTTGCCACCTGGCCAGTAAAAATGATGGCTGGTCCCAATGTTATTAATAGGGAAAAAAGATAAATATCTAGGAAGGCCCAGTATTTTTTTTCCAGAAAAGTTGTAGCTTAACTTGCTTTTACTTTATTACTCCAAACAGATTTCAAGTTTGCAACCTGGCTGTTAAAAAATTATATTTGTTGCTATTGTTATAGGAAAAAAAATAGTAAGGACAGTATCAACCACATCCGTAGTTAACTGGGGAGTGGGGACCTATGAGCCCCAGTGCGCAGATTATAACTAACCCTCATCAGTTCCCCTGCACCCCTCTGCATTCTTGATATTTTCACAATTGTCCCTCATCACATTGCTATTGAAGTCTTAATACAAAGGACTCTGCCTACTCATATCCTTTAAGCCCATGTATACATGTGCATGGCTTTAATGAAAAATGTTTTGTTCCCAAAGTTTAGGGTCCCAAATGATCTTGCTGTGGGTCCCAATAACAATTCATTCCACTGCTAAATGTTTATGTTGGAGATAGCTCATATAATAATCATGCTATCTGCTAGTGAGCACTATGCAAAGGTCCAAAACATTTAGCAAACACTCAAAGTAAAACAGTGCACGGTAACTCACTTTAAACATTTATAAGTGCAAAATCACCACAGCATTAAATACATAGTTAGGATTGCCACCTTTTCTGGAAAAAAATAATGGCCTTCTTATATATTTATCTTGTTTGCCTATTAATAACTTTGGATCAACCATCATTTTTACCGGCCAAGCTGGTAAAATTCCGGCCAGGTGGCAACCCTAAACATAGTGCAAAATTAAATCTCAACATATTCACTCATATCATACCACAAGGCAGTGACAGGGTTGGACTGGACCAGCAGGACACCGTGAAAAAACCCGGTGGGTCTGCAGTTCTTGTGGGCTTTTGCGCATGTGTACACACTTCTTCCTCTCTTTGCCGGTCACGGCAAACAGTGCACGCGAGCACATGCGAACACACGTGGCAGAGCCCCCTGTGGGCCCTGGGCACCCCACTCTAACCCTTGCAGTGGCTTCCCCCCCTGTCTGCATACCTCATGTCAGCCACTCCCTCCTTAATAAAGGAGGAGAGTAAACCAAACCAATGTAGATAAAATGAAATGAAGGAAATAAATTCTAAAATATCCATTAGTATGGGAACTAATGTGAAACTCATTAATTGGTGTATTTCCCAGTACAGTGGTTTTCAACATTCCAATGTCAAGTAACAGCAGCAAATAGAATGGTCTATATGCAATACACATACTGATCACTTTAAGCTAGGGTCACACCGTATGGATCTCTTTCTGCAGATAAACACAGGCTGAGAATCCGCTCCCCTGCTGCAGCTCAGCCTGCTCCTGGAAACATTGTCTCTGCTTTGGTACAGGCAGACTTGGCAGATTTTGGCACAAAAAGCTAAATTTTGTGTTCTGTGACGAAATCCCCTGCATCCTCGTGGAGGTAATGTTTCTGGGTGCAGGCAGAGGAGCAGCAGGAGAGCAGATTCTCGCCCTGCATTTCTTCACAGGCTGAGATATATAGATATATATATGGTGTGGCCCTAGCCCAAGGGACACATACATAAAAGAATGAACTGGCAGTTATCTATCTAAGGCTCCACACGTAACACAATAGATCAGATGAAGCATTGTTTAGCAACAAATACAAGTTAGCATTTGCACAAAGCTAATAACAAACACCAAAAAAGTATTTTCCTACCTGCAGTTGATTCTCGTTTATTTTACGTGGACTCAACTAGAGTGGCAACGTTTGCCATATGCATACAGGCCAAAAAATACAGTAGTTAATACTGGCACCAATTAGAAATAGGTGCAAACATACATCACAGGGTGCCGGCTAGCCTTGTTCTTACTGCTTACACTACAAAGGTAAGAACAGCAGCCTGTTGCAGACTGCATCCTCTCCCACTCCCTAACCTAACAATTGAATATAAATGCAGTGCAGGTTAGGGGACTGGTAGGTTACAGACAGTGCTTTAAGCTGGCCATAGACGTGCAGATTTACCTGCTATATCGGGCGAACAAACAGACGTCCCAATCTCCAGACCTGCCACTAACCTTTCAGATCAAATAAAGAAGTAAAAGACCAGATCAGCCAATGTTCTGCCCCTACAGCAATCGTACAAAAGTTTATGTCCGACAAAGCTGGTGCAGAAATATTATCGGCAGCCTACAAAAATCGTCTAACCTGTCCGATCGACTGAATGACCGATCGGCATTGCACGAAAAATGACGGGACACTTCACACATGGTCCAAAAATCGTACCAATCGAGGATTCGTATCGGATCTTTGTGTCTATGGCCAGCTTTATTCAAGAGGGAACCACAGATCTCTGTTTCAAAACAGAGCACAGAGACTTGCAATAGCAGATTGTATTTGTTTTCTTCACTTTGTAGGTTGTAAAGGACCTAGGAGGTCACAGCTCCTAATGATATGCAAATTTGAAAATTTGCATATGGCAATAAAAGAAAAGAACTACATCTGTGATATATCCTTATTAGCATCTGTTTACTTCTGCACACTATAATAGTCTTACTGAGCTTTCTGTTATTTAAAAACACACAGTTTTGTGTCTATTGGAAAGTGGAATGAATATTCTAGTCATTATCTATTATTTATTATATGTTCTTTGGCAATCTTGGGAAATTTGAGTGCCTTTCCTATGATCTTTTTGGCAATAGTCATCAACAGACCATAATTCAACTTGCAAGACCACACCTTGCGTATTGTGCTTTATTTTCAGCAGAGTGCATAAATGAGACCAAACATTTCCTGGACTTGGTTTGTTTTGAACTTCTTCATGCTTTGCCTCAGAGTAGTTTGAAGAATCAAACCTGACAAATTATTCCCTTTTACATGTTTATATTCCCTTTTACATGTTTGTGTATTTTGCCACATCAATGTTAAATTGCATCTAAATAAATTCTCAGTTTGTCATCTGATTGTTTGGTGCATGTTTATTAGGGATGTCGCGGACTGTTGGCCCGCAAACTAGTTTGCGCGAACATCGACTGTTCGCGTCCGCCGAATGTTCACGAACGTCACGCGACGTTCGCCAATTTGGGTTCGCCTTAGCTGGCGCTTTTTTTTGCCATTTCTCCCCCAGACCAGCAGATACATGGCAGCCAATCAGGAAGCTCTCCCTCCTGGACCACCCCCTGGACCACTCCCCTTCCATATACAAACTGAAGCCCTGCAGCGTTTTTTCATTCTGCCTGTGTGTGCTTGGAAGAGCTAGTGTAGGGAGAGAGCTGTTTAGTGATTTGAGGGACAGTTGATAGTAACTTTGCTGGCTAGTAATCTACTTGATACTGCTCTGTATTGTAGGGACATAACTCTGCAGGGATTTGAGGGACAGTGAGTTTAGGTTAGTTTGCTTTGCTGACTAGTAATCTACCTTCTAATGCAGTGCTCTGTATGTAGCTGCTGTGGGCACTGCTTCTGATCTCATCTGCTGACTGCTGTAATAACCCAATAGTCCTTGTAAGGACTGCTTTTATTTTCTTTTTTGTTTTTTTACTTTGCTACTATAAGAGCCCAGTGCTATTAGTCTAGCTGTGTTGGGGAGTGGGACTGGTGTGCTGCTCCTAGTAGTTCAGCACCAACCAGAGTATTTTTTTTTTTTAATATATATATATATTTTTTTATTTTACTTATCTTACTGTTCTTTAACGTGTCCAGTGCTGTTTGCTGTTCTTCATAGTAGTGCACCAATAGTAGTGCACTTGCAGGCATTGTTTGCCCAGTGTGTTCTTCAAACAACTGCCACCTAGCTGTGTGAGCTTTTTCACATTCTGTCTAAATATCAATAATAATACCGTCTCCAGAACCACCACCTGAGTGACGTTTTTCAAGCAGCAATAATATATTCCGTATCCACTGCTGTAGTGTATACGTTGACCTTGCAGGCATTGTTTGCCCAGTGTGTTCTTCAAACAACTGCCACCTAGCTGTGTGAGCTTTTTCACATTCTGTCTAAATATCAATAATAATACCGTCTCCAGAAACACCACCTGAGTGACGTTTTCCAAGCAACAATAATATATTCCGTATCCACTGCTGTAGTGTATACGTTGACCTTGCAGGCATTGTTTGCCCAGTGTGTTCTTCAAACAACTGCCACCTAGCTGTGTGAGCTTTTTCACATTCTGTCTAAATATCAATAATAATACCGTCTCCAGAACCACCACCTGAGTGACGTTTTCCAAGCAGCAATAATATATTCCGTATCCACTGCTGTAGTGTATACGTTGACTTTGCAGGCATTGTTTGCCCAGTGTGTTCTTCAAACAACTGCCACCTAGCTGTGTGAGCTTTTTCACATTCTGTCTAAATATCAATAATAATACCGTCTCCAGAACCACCACCTGAGTGACGTTTTCAAGCAGCAATAATATATTCCGTATCCACTGCTGTAGTGTATACGTTGACCTTGCAGGCATTGTTTGCCCAGTGTGTTCTTCAAACAACTGCCACCTAGCTGTGTGAGCTTTTTCACATTCTGTCTAAATATCAATAATAATACCGTCTCCAGAACCACCACCTGAGTGACGTTTTCCAAGCAGCAATAATATATTCCGTATCCACTGCTGTAGTGTATACGTTGACCTTGCAGGCATTGTTTGCCCAGTGTGTTCTTCAAACAACTGCCACCTAGCTGTGTGAGCTTTTTCACATTCTGTCTAAATATCAATAATAATACCGTCTCCAGAACCACCACCTGAGTGTCGTTTTTCAAGCAGCAATAATATATTCCGTATCCACTGCTGTAGTGTATACGTTGACCTTGCAGGCATTGTTTGCCCAGTGTGTTCTTCAAACAACTGCCACCTAGCTGTGTGAGCTTTTTCACATTCTGTCTAAATATCAATAATAATACCGTCTCCAGAACCACCACCTGAGTGACGTTTTTCAAGCAGCAATAATATATTCCGTATCCACTGCTGTAGTGTATACGTTGACCTTGCAGGCATTGTTTGCCCAGTGTGTTCTTCAAACAACTGCCACCTAGCTGTGTGAGCTTTTTCACATTCCGTGTCCAGAAACATCACCTGAGTGACGTAGTGTGATTTCTGCCCTTTACAGCACAAAACACAGCGCTGTGTCAACAATGTATTTTTCTGATACATTTTTGCCCTTGATCCCCCTCTGGCATGCCACTGTCCAGGTCGTTGCACCCTTTAAACAACTTTAAAATAATTTTTCTGGCCAGAAATGTCTTTTTTTTCCCATTGAAGTCTATGGGGTTCGCGACGTTCGCGAACCGTTCGCATTTTTGGCGCAAGTTCGCGAATATGTTCGTGAACATTTTTTCCGACGTTTGCTACATCCCTAATGTTTATTACATTTGGGTAGCTCCATAGCAGGTATTAATCATTACTGTAGGCTTCCTGCACAAGGGTCCACTGCGTAACATAACCAAGTTATGGCTAATCAAGCACTGTACCCATGTGAATATTTCCACCAATCCTTATAAACCAATATAAATTAAAAAAACAAGAACCCACAGTTACCTTTGGATGTGGAATAAAACAATAACATTAATTTGCTATTTCCATTCTGCTGTACCACCCCCCTTTTTGTAGTCCAACAGATGTAGGAATGTCCCACTATCCAAGCCAGACACAATGGCATATATGTAAGTGAGAAATATCAATGATAAACTATAAAGATAATTAACAAATTTAAATCCCCCACTTTTGAAATAACCCAGACGACCACACTGTACTAATGACCTAACAGACCTGGCCAAATTTACAACTGAAACATATTGGAATCCCGTCTCAATTTTGCATATTGTTTCCGGCAAAAAAAACCCCAAATCACAGCCTCTCTTGCCACTCCAATATAAAAGAAATGTTGGGGATATTATTCAACCAAAAAATCGTGGGAAAACTGTCCCTGGCAGATGAATCAATAAAGAACCCTAAAAATTCTCTAGTACAATATGCTGGACATATGCCGGGCACCACGGACAATACAAAATTGATAAAAAATTAATTTGAATCTCAAAACCAGTGTAACCCCAGTCCAGCAATCCAATAAGGCCCTCTTCCGCCTTCCAACAACAGTTTCCAGTAAGAGTCGCTGTATATCTCAATAACAGATTGTTATTGAGACAGGGAAAAAACAGACAATAGAAAATATAGTAATAGGTAATAATATTCGAACGTGAAGCTACCATACAAAATAACATCTTTGACGGGGTTGGAACTGTAGTTTTTCTGGCCGATTATGATCCTCTGCCTTCTGTCTCTGTCAACAATATGGAGTGCCTAGATGCAAACCGGCTGGTTACCGGTCTGGCTGTAAAAATAAATAATGCGCAGTTACGACATGCACTTAGTAGTTCTAAGAAACACCAAGGCTGAACTGTAGCTGCATTACGGAGATTGTCTACTGGATTTTACATGCATCTTTTTCACATTTGTTTGTACATTTATTTTTAAATATTTGGTAAATATTTGATAAATGCTTCTGCACATGTCAATTTTATTGCCCACATAAGGAGTAAAGAAGACCGAGATCGACAAAGGGAAAATGACATTCTGAATATACTATCTTTATTGGGGCTCTAATGAGTATAATCAACCTCTGGATTTAATGTGATTCCCAGTGTGGGTATTATTTGTACCTGAACTTCTCTCACTCACTATAGCACATGTGATGTAACACTTTTTCAGTATTCACAACTTTTACCCATGTTATTAGTTGGTGTGCACTGATTCATATTTCTAAATACCACGTTTGTAAACATTATCTGACATATTGCACTATATTTTTTCCCTGTCTCAATAACAGTCTGTTATTGAGATATACAGCCACTCTTACTGGAAACCACAGACAATACTACTCAAAATCCTTTTCCACCCCTTAATCTAAAAATGACATATTATTCAGACCAATTGTAAAACTTCAAACTGCAATCTACTAATTCTCACTTACTAATTCCCCCACTTTCACAGCCCCATAATGCTAACAAAAATACCACCTAAATAAAATAGCCTCATATCTAGATAAACAGACCTTTTATAAACACCTTAACAGATCAAATACAAGCAGGGGCAATTTGTGGGGCTGCTGCCGCCTTGGGTGACACGAAATGCTTAAGGCTTTTTATTTTCATACAAACTTTTTGTACTATTTAAATGTTGGGCTCCTGGATTCTACTTTATGGTTTTCGGGATTGGTGCCTGCCTACAATCGAATTTATGTGACTCACGTGCCTTGGGAGCCTAATCATAGGAGGGGAGTAAGCTGTGAGTCCATTAATACATTAATACATATATGCTCCTTGCACACTACCACCACCAAGATTAAAAATAGTTCCAAAAATTCACATTTTTTTTGTCAATTACGTCATCATCTTCACAATCCTTCACAACAACTGTGAAGGGAACATCCTCTCTATTGGCACTACACAACAAGCTAAATTCTAGTTACTTAATAACAACTGAAGCTGTTTTAAATGTACTTATCTGGCAATGAATGCCTGTTGTAAAACTTTATGAATGTAAGTTACCTTTTCATTGACTAACCTTGATTCCAGCTTTACAAAGTCAATTTCTATGCCAAGAAACTTTAAATATGTGGTGGATCCTTCTGTCTATTTTGCTGCCAATGGAACCCTCTCTAAAGTTTCCAACAAGACTGCATAGACATTGGAACGCGCCAGTCCAACACATAGAATTTTTTCCAGGTAAGGAGCAATGGTACACAAGCCTGGTTCCTTGTGCCATCAAAGTCAGCACATCTCATTGGCAAACAGCAATTCACATAGAACACGTCCTGGAAAAAAGCTAAAAACAATTTTAGCAAACAAATCACCTCCACTGCCCTGTCTTAATATTTAGGCCACAGAATCAATATTCAGACTTTAAATTCCTCAAAAAACAATATCCCACCCCTTGAAATCCTAAACACCACAGTGAACCCTTCCCTAGAAGAAGGTCTTCTCCTTATGTGGCCAGCTACTTATCCATGGATGCATCTCTGTGACATTTAGCAGTCATCCCCATTTCTCATTATTTTCTGAAAACCACTCTAAACCACTAAACCACTCTTTTATCTAACCACACTAAATCCGCAGGAACTTTTCCCCCCATTTATCAATGAATATTCACAACATTTTCATTGTTAAAAAAATACCAATTTTCAATGTTTTGAAAACTTTGACTTTTGGAATTTGATGCCCGAAACCTGTGACTTTTTTGGATTATTGCTTGAAAACCATGACATTTTTGGATTGTTGAACAAAACCCAGTGCAGATCAGGCTATCTTCCAAATGTAAACGGACATCTGCCATTGCCTTCTACATGAACTCTGCAGGTCAAAGATGGAGTACTTTTTTTATTCAGACTTTTAACACCACCAGGGTTAAATAATTAACAAAACATTTTAGGTTTTATTTACCTACGAAAAATTGGTCTTTTACCTTTAAATGTCCGACCAGAAAAAAAACGACTATAAATAACCCTGTATGTTTTAGCCAACTTGCAGTGGCCATAGATGAGTGTAATGTGTAATGGATGCACAAAGGGCAGGGTACTTTCAGTTTATTTGAACTTCACATTTTTTAGCCCTGGTGTGCAAGACTCCTGTTCCCCTTCCAATACAACTTGCCACGCAAGATACAGCTATAGTTTCTCCTACTCAATGTAACTTAATGGGTCGTAGTAGGACATGGATTATACTATTGAGTGCTGTTCTTAGATCTACCAGGCAGCTGTTATCTTGTGTTAGGGAGCTGCTATCTGGTTACCTTCCCATTGTTCTGTTCTTAGGCTGCTGAGGGGGGGGGGGTGATATCACTTTAACTTGCAGTACAGCAGTAAAGAGTGACTGAAGTTTATCCGAGCACAAGTCACGTGACGGGGACAACTGGAAAACTTACAATATATCTAGTCCCATGTCAGATTTCAAAATTAAATATAAAACCATCCATTTGAGAAATGGATTTCAGTGCAGAATTCTGCTGTAGTTGCACTAGTAACTGATGTGTTTTGAAAAAAAAAATTCCCATGACAGTATGCCTTTAAATTCTGTCTGTGCCACTGTATTCATTGATAGCAGACTTGGAGAAAAGCTAACAAATCTTGTGCAAATTGCTGCGGTTAGAAAACAAAGCACTAAGCTACTTCAGGAGATGTTTCTTGGTAAATACAATTATGACAGTGCCATGATACTTTCCCTGTGAGTAATAGAGCCACGCTTTGTTGTGCATCCCAAGATAAAAATTATCTTTTAGTTTTGTACCATTTTTCATGAAAAGGAGAGATTCTGAAAATATATCAGCCTTGTATTTGCCTCAGCAAATAGATGTACTTGCTGATTACATTTTGTTTCCATATTAAAGCTGGGCCAAAACAACTAGATTGAAGTGTACAATATTTCTCTATTGAATCCTTCTACTTCTACTGGAAGTTACAAATTGATATTGTTCGTTCATGAAACAAGTTATAGCAAACAAAAATCTTATTGGCAAATCAATAATGAATTAGTTCCTCTGCATCAGAGTTTTTTTTTAATAGGAAGCCCTAGAGCTGATTTCATTTTGTGCCATCGCAAGTTATGAGGATGAAAAAAGGGATCTATGCAATACTGAAGCAAAACTAATTTGGAGTTTGCTGAAAGATGTCTGCTGTTCCAGCAAATGTTTCATTGTTTTTATAAGGAAAATGCAGAGTATGACAAATAGTTTTCAATTATAAGAGCTATCGGAGAAAAATTAGATACATTTTTTATTTTCTTTAAATGCTTACTAAGGTATAACGTTAAAGTGAACTACACTTTGGTTAGAATTCATGTCGGTTCGTTTTACAGGCCTTTTTCAGGCAGATGAATCCCTTTCATCCTAAGAGCTTAAAGAAATTGTTCAGTATAAAAATAAAAACTGGGTAGATAGACAGGCTGTGCAAAATAAAAAATGTTTCTAATATAGTTAGCCAAAAATGTAATGTATAAAGGCTGGAGTGACTGGATGTCTAACATAACAAAACACTACTTCCTGCTTTTCAGCTCTCTTGGTTTCCACTAATTGGTTACCAAGCAGTGACTTGAGGGGGAGTCACATGGGTCATAACTGTTGTTTTTGAATCTGAGCTGCATGCTGGGGATCAATTGCAAATTCACTGAACAGTTATGTTCAGTGGCCCCCTTTATAGTCACTGACTAACTCAGAGTTAGAGAGCTGAAAGCAGGAAGTAGTGTTCTGTATATTAGATACATTTTTTATTGTATAGGTGACTTTTTTTGGATTTGACGACCAAAACAATGACATTTTCAGATTATTGAATGAAACCCAGCACAGATCAGGATATCTTCAAAATGTCAACGTGACATCTGCTATTGACTTCTACATGAACTTGGCAGGTCTGAGTTGGAGTACTTTTTTTTGGACTTTTAACACCATCAGGGTTTAATAAATCTCGAAAAGTTGTGTTTTACCACTTTAAAAGTCAGACCAGAAAAAAAACGAACTTTAAGAAATACAGCAGGCAAGATGTGGCCCTCTAAAGGATTTTTGTGCCCCGCATTCTGCTTCTGCTCCACAGACTTAATTGTTTGACACAATCATTTTAATATAATCTGGCCATTGAACATGCTGTATGAGAATTAATCGGCCCACTACATGCATGTAATAAATTGGACCTTGCAAGCTTCAATAAACGGTATGGAATGTGCCTGTAACTCACATGCATAAATGGTAATCCCTGTCTCACCAGGTGTCGTGTGTAGACTTTATGAATGGCATACATTGCCCACACCTCATATTGGTTAGTTATAATAGTGAGGAGAATTGTGGGAAAAAATGAAGTATATCTAAGCAGATATTCTTCAATTTCAGAGTTAATAGAACTACCGTCATAATTAGCTGCTCTCAGTTTCTGCATGCTTGCATGCTTGGCATATGTGATTGATGATGGTGCTACTTCATTACAATCAGTCTGGACCATTTTACAGCTCCATATTGTTTTGCAAAATTAAGGACCAATTGGAGAGGCTTCAAATAGTTGTTTTGCCTTCTTCTGAATCAGATAGCAGTTAGACAGATGAACTCAATGTATAAGTGTCTTTTTTCAATCTAACTTACTATGTTACTATGTTGTAGCATCAGCTTATATTACAGACAAACCTCATTTTCTGCTTGTAAATTTGCAATGACCCCTAAGCTTAGCTGCTCAGAGCCCAATGAGCATGTGAATGTTGCAGACGCTTTCTTAGATGGTGTTGGCGACCCCCCCCCCCCCCCTGTGACAAGTCCTAGATGAGAAGATGATTTGGCACAAATTTTTTTTTTCAATTGATTCAATGGCTGTCCTTGGCACTTTTGCTTGCATATCTTTTTCAAGAATTGCTTGCAGATAGTTAGTGGCTGTTTCTAAAATAGAAATAGTGCTTTGGAAAGCCTCTATTTCCTGCAGTGACTCCAGGTAGAGATTATTTTAATAAATTCTCTAGCAGGTGAAACAACTAAGAATTCAGTTTCTGAAAGTGGTATAACTAGTACATCCTGGGCCCCACAGCAAATACCTTAGCTGTTCATACATACTGAAACAGAGCATCTGGCAGGAAGAAAAAACACACTCATATACCAGGTTCCCAAAACTTTTGGGCCGCTTAACTGCTGCGGGGTCTACTGTCTCTATTGTTAGCGGGATGGAAGACTTAAATTATGAGGGTAGAATGTCAAGGTTGGAGTTGTTTTCTCTGGAAAAAAAGATGCTTGCGAGGGGACATGATTACACTTTACATGTACATTAGAGGACATTATAGACAAATAGCAGGGGACCTTTTACCCATAAAGAGGATCACCGCACCAGAGGCCACCCCTTCAGACTAGAACCTTTCATTTGAAGCAACGTAGGTGGTTCTTTACAGTGAGGAGAGAGAGGTTGTGGAATACACTGCCGGGTGATGTTGTGATGGCTGATTCAGTTAATGCCTTTAAGAGTGGCTTGGATAATTTATTGGAGAGACATAATATCAAAGGCTATTGTGATCCTAAAATCTATACTTACAGTTTGGGTATATATAATTTATGTGAGTGTATGGAGGGGGCAGTGTGTGTGTATGTATGGATGCTGAGCTTTATTTAGAGGGGTTTAACTTTGGTCTTTTTAACCCAATCTAATTATGTAACTATGTTTCACCCCTGAATCCCATGTAGCACCAATGAATACATATAATACTTGCATGGGAAAAATTAAAAATTTAAAATTGAGCAGTTTGGGATCTGTTTCATACCATTATTAATGGGAGAATCTACTTTTTTATTAACAATCAGTGATGCAGTCAAGTAGAAGTATGGATCTTTTCATATGTCCTCTAGGTGTCATTATAATATGGCAACAATTGGTGCATGTTCAGTTGTTGTTGAACCAGTCTCCAAAAGATTAAAATCTCTCAAAACATGTTGGAGTGTAAGGACTATACCAAAGACCCTTCCAAAAGAAATCTTCTTGTACCTTCAGCTCACTATTAAATCGCTACCAGAGGAAACTTCAAGTGATTTTAGGAGACTGGAGCGACACGTGTTTTACCACCAGCACATTATTGCCTATGGGAAAGCTTTTTACTGGAGAGTGCAGCAGATTCGTTGCCCAGAGAAGCAGCGATTTATCGCTAGCGATTAATCTCCTGGTGTGTCACTGCCCTTAGTAAAGTATTCCTATGACCCTTAGCAGACATCTGACTGAACTAAAAATCATGGGTAAAAATTTCCTGGACACAACCAGAATGATAATGATATGCAACTTTCTGCAAATAATCTTTCGCTACGAAGTTTGTAGAGGTCTCATATTCTTGCTGGTAATTTGCTGGAATAATGCCAGAAGCATAACTAGAACCTAAGAAATTTGAATAATTAATGCCCTGATAAAATGTGTTTATCTTAAATATCAAGGGAAAATATAGAATTTTCCAGTGGCAGTCTGAGTGTAAGCCGGATCTGGAAATCCCATTAAGGAGGTCAATACAATTCATAACTGTGTAATTATTTCTTTCTTTAATTATAAAAAAAATCTAATTTACTTGATTTATTTGGCAGAACTGACTAGTTAAAATGCATTGGAGACTCAAGATAGTGCCATACAGATGATTTTGTATTTGTACTAGGGACGTGGCACGCATTGCATAAATACTAAAAATCAGCCTCTGCTGCTTTCTTTGAGAACACCCTGCATGCACAGTGACACCTACAGGCCATTTGTATAAACACCACAAAACATACAGTACATACAGTATACATACTGTACATACATACTACACATTTCAAAGTATACTACACTTGGCTTTGTTTTCATTTACTTAGATGGCCTTCTTCCAGGATTTATGACCTGTGCCTTCTGATTGTATTGCCATGACCGCTGACCTGGCTACAATATTCCTCACTGTCTGCCTATGCCTCTGTCCCCAGTCTTTTACATAAAATAATTGCCTCTCCAAAATTGCAGATTTCACATGGGCAAATCTAGGCCACATTAAGGAGTTTTGTAGACCTCTCTTTACCCTACTCTCAATGATTCAAACCATCCATGTCCCTAAAACCTCTACCACTCTATGGTGCAACTCAGCTGTCCTATACACTCTCTGTCTTTCACTTTCTCCTGTACTTGCCCTGGCCCCTGGCATGACTCCATCAATTTTGATTCTCTTAAACCAACTGCATTGAAATGTACTGTGTAATTGTTATGAAATAGTATGACTTCTGGGTGCCAGCAAGTGTGATGAATTAGCATTAGTGCCCTGAACTTCCTTCTCCCTAAATGCACCTGAATCTGTTTAAACATGTATTTGGTTGTGCTTACCTGCTTATAAACCAAACAAAACACTTTCCATGCCTTTGACATTTGATTCGATACTTTCTAGCCATTTCAGTATAGACTTTCACTTTGATGAAAATATGGTGACAGGGGTTCTCCGCCCGATATGCCCACCTTGAGGTGGGCGATATCGGGCTAATCTGATCATTTGACTCTAGGGCCAAACGATCACAATAACGGCAATAAAGGCCAACAGGGTGAGGGCATAGCATACAGCCTTGGAAATAGAGTTGATGTGAGAGCTATTCTATTTTCTCAGGGGCCTGAAGGGATTTGCACTGGCTGCAACACAATTATCATGTAACAAAATATTGTCTTACAGATAAGAGACACCACACTGTGACAATAACATACTGTGCTGTTCAGTATAAACCTGCTTATTACTGTAACGTGTATGCATTGGATTTCACTCTGTGTGTTAATCTATTCCCACTATATTTAACTCTGTTTAAAGGCCATCTCTCCTGCAAGAACTCATTTAAGGGTACATATTAGTAACTGCTATAATATATGACGCAGCGCAGTTGGGTACATTTGTACTCATCTTTAGTGTGTAAGAAGCTGCCTAGTACAAAACTGCAGTAAAAGTCTTTAGTATTTAAAACTTGAAAGTCTCCAAAACATACAGTAGTCCAGTTTAAACTAAGCTTATAAGAGCTATTAACATATGTTTTCAAGGCTGGAACCAATTATCCCAGAAATTAACATATAAATGATGATTAATAAAGCAGCTTCTATGTTTATAAAATCAGTTGGGTTACAACAAGGAGAAATGCAACAACAAACTAATTTAAGGCTACTGGGTAGTGTTGGGGACAACATGGAAAGCCTGTCTGACATGTTCTGTATGGGGCCTGCAAAGTGTATTTAACTATTGACATCCCCTATGTGGACTAGCAGCCTATGGGAGACTCTGTTTGGCAGCACACATAGTTTGTATGCAAGCAAACTTGCCCCTAATCCAGGAATTGAAAAATAAGAACCTGCTTTGAGGCCACTGGGAGCAACATCCTTCGATCAAAAAAAGTTAGCCAAGCCTATGGGGACCTTCCCCATAGGCTAACATTGACTTCGGTAGCTTTTAGATGGCGAACTAGGGAGTCAAAGTTTTTTTTAAAGAGACAGTACTTTGACTATCGAATGGTCGAACGATTTTTAGTTCGAATCCTTCGATTCAAAGTCGTAGTCGTAGGTCGAAGTAGCCCAAAAAAAACTTCGAAATTCAAAGTTTTTTACCTTCGAATCCTTCACTCGAAGTTAGTGAATCGGCCCCTTGGGGTCCTGAGTATTAGTTTCAACATGTTAGCAAATCTGATTATATTTCCCATATTTGCAGGGAGTGCAAAAATTATATTAAACTGGGCTTCTAGTTTCTAGTATAGAATTAATGATTAATGGAGTTAACAGCAGATTGCCAACTTGATAGCTCTGTATTAATTTAACGGGCATATTTATTAAAGGGGGAAACAAATTTCACTCTTAGTATATATATATATATATATATATATATATATATATATATATATATATATATATATATATATATATACAGTCCAAACACTGGTGCACACAAAACAAGCATTACTGCCTAGGTGCTGGTTATAGTAAAATATGTATAAGGCAAAAAAAACGCACTCACAGGACTTTTTAAATATATATATATGAACTGGTAAGGCCAGTGGTCTTACCGAAAGGGATGATTTATTGTGTAATAATATCCACTAGAAGTTGTTTATTTAGGACACATCTTGAGGCACTTATTTAAGTACTATGGGAGAAAATGTTTATCTAAATTTTGTTTTGACATATGAGAGATTTAACTGAAAAGGACGCAATACAATACAATATAAGAACATTTTCTGATTTCACTTATTTTAAATTGAAGTCAGAGCCTTTGAAAACCATTATTGTTATAGTAATTTTGTTTAGCTTTTAAACTGACATTTATGGGTCAGAGTTTCTCCCATCCTCATTATGATTTATGTTTCTCATGTGCAGTATACTTATATTGTTATTATTTTAAAGCTGCATGGAACTTGGATGTCAGGTACATTTTATTGGGCTTTTATGATACTACCTTTTTTGTTTTACATAGGTAAAGCAGCAGGAGTTGCTCAAATGGTAAAAAAGAAAATGGTCCATAGCATTCATAAACAAAAAAAAAAACAGCAATGTTTACCAGCGAGTTTGTGTACAAATGTTACTAGTACCTTAAAGGGAAAGATGTATTGACAAATCTCCATTAGAATGATTTAAAAAGAATGCCTTTACTAACGATTTTGGAATAGGGTTTGGAGATTTGTATAGGTAAAGTTCTAATTCATAAATATAAAAACTGCATTAAAACTTTGTTGTATTTAGAGTAACAAAAAAAAATCTTTAAAAAAAAAACTAAAAAGAGATGCAAGAAAAACATGCATTTTCACTGAAACATTTTTCTTTTCTTCTTTAGAGCAATCCTAGGACACCTTCAGGAACACACGCCAAAATCTTCAGATTATTTAGGTTAATGCTATTACAGTCAGAATCTTTTAACAGTCACAGCTTCGATTCGATTTTAAAAAAAATGTAAATTTGAATTTTCGAAATGTACCATGTACTGCCGTTTAATAATTAAAATTCAACTATTTGCCATCTAAAACCTGGCAAATTGGTGTTTTAGCCTATGGGGGACCTCCTTCAATGATGTTTGGTGGACTTTGCAAAGAAAAAACAATTTTTTTGGTGAAAAAATTTGAATCAAATTTGGTTGAATTTGATTCCAGTTTTTAAATTTTTTAATACATTTTGATTGTTCATTCACACATTTCTTGACACAGCTCCCATTAGCTCCCATTTCCAGGTAAATGTAGTTGGTGAAGGTTATGACAGCTTTTGAAGACAAAGATCCACCACATTATGAGGAAACATCCTTTGCTGATGACAATAGAATGAGTTACGGGCCTGGTGATAGGGTGATATTTAACAATGTTCTACACAATGGAGATACTATAAAGACAGAAGGAAGTTTTCATCCGTATGACACCCATGGTCATGCTTATTATATGAATGCATTTGGACACAATACAGTGGATTCTGTTCCAAAGATTGATTATTTCAGAAATACTGGAAATATCACAGGAGTCATGCTATACAGGCCAAGTCTGGCAGATATCCACGAGCAGTTGTCAAAAGTAAGATAAGGGTGTTCCATGTAATTCTGCTATGGTGACATCTGTGAATCTTTTTAGAAGCAGTCATTTATATTTTTGTTTATATATCCAAGGTCACTAACTGAAAGGATTATTGTCTTAAGATGTGGAAAAATACAAAACATAGTCTATGAGCAAAATTCCACTGGAAATGTGATATGTTTCATATAGATTTATTAAAAGTGAACTGTAGTGTAGGATACCTGCTGAGACCTTTTAAACTCACTCAGCAGCCACTGGGTCTGCTTTCTCTATAGTTACACCTCTGTCTTAGTAATGAATACAGTTAATTAATGATTGATATACTAGTACCTTGCAACAGAGAGCTCACATTTCTAGGGATTCAGCCTTTCTCTTAGTAAAACACTTAAGGGCAGATTTATCAAAGTTCGAAGTGAATTTTCGAATTAAAAAACGTTGAATTTCGAAGTAATTTTTGGGTACTTCGACCATTGAATAGGCCAAATTCGACTTCGATTCGAATTGAAAAACCTTAGAAAATTCGACCACTCGAAAATCGAAATACTGTCTCTTTAAAAACTTCAACTTCGCCACCTTAAACCTGCCAAATTGCTGTTTAGCCTATGGGGGACCTCCTAGAACCTATATGACTTTTTTTGGCAAGTTTTGAGAAGTCGAAGTTTTTTTTTGATTCAAAGGGTTAAATAGTTTGATCGTACGATTTTAGTCCAATCGTACTTCGATCGAATATAGCGGTTTTCGCTGGAAAAATTACTTCGAAGTACTCAAATTCGATGGTCGAATTTCGAATTCTTTTACTTTGAAGTTACTTTGAAATTTGATCCTTGATAAATATGCCCCTTAAATATCAGTTCCAGTCTACAAATACATGTGCCAAAAATGCAAGAGGTGAAAATGTCCCATATTCCATTAAAGCAATAAATGTCAGCAAGTCTGATTGAGCTGCCTGTATACTCCACATTAGAGAAATGTCACCCATTTAGCCCCACTATAAAGATACAGTTGTGAACAGGCATAATTGGAATACATAGCCAGTATTTAATACTAGTGATGGGCGAATGTATTCGCCAGGTGCAAATTTGCACGATTCGCCGCCAGCGAATAAATTCACTAAACCGATGTGAAAAAAAAAAACGAGACACCGGGGTTGTCTCGTGAATTTTTAGCCGTTTCACGATTTTCACAGGAAATTTGCGAATTTTTTGGCAAAGCGAAACGCCCCAATTCGCCCTTCACTCTTTAATACATTTGTTTTATTATATCACCAGAACCCCAGCTTGAACAAGTGTAAATAAGCTGACATTGAGACCATTACAATTATAACAGTCCAATTCACTTTTGTTTATTGACTTTAGAACATATTTTGTTTTACTTTCTATATTGTTACAAAAACATGATCCATTTTGTAGAAAAGTAATTCCAATGTATGCTACAGTTTAATTAAAAAAATTGTAAGTTCAATATTCTTTTCATAGCTTATTTTTTTTATTCAATTTCTGGCATAGGAAGGAAAAATTGTAATTACTGACTACATTTTGTTCTGGGAAAGGATTCAAACGATTTAATACAATATGTCTTCTAACTAGTAAACAGTCAACAGAACGGCAACTACACACACACACTTAAACATCCACACACGGTGTCCTGCTGCTCTCTGGCTCCGTTTTTGCGAAAACGATTTGGCCATGCAATATAATCAGTGCACCCCAGTTCAAAATTGACAGTGTGTATTCTAGGGCATTGTCCCTACTTTATGTAAAAATATAAAGCACTAAAATTCTTGCATGCTTTCCTTGTTGATTTCTTGTGAGAATATCTTTCCAATAATAACAGTAGATGGATTCAGTGCACTAAATATTTATAGTATGTCATTTAGACAATTGAAGGCAAGGTACAAACTCTTTACAAAATCCTTCTTTAGTCACACCACAATATCTAAGGTGAAAAGGACTTGAACGGTATATTATACCTTTTCTTCATCCATATAATTATTTTCAGATAGACTGAGCTGCCTTTGGGTATATCAAAACATTGGTGATGCCCCTTCATATTGTTTGGCCCTGTAGATCAGCGGTTTTTGGCAAGAAGAAATGAAGAAAGGTTAATAACGTAACTTTTTCTAGCTCTTGAATATTGTGGGTGGTACAGCAGCACCTGTAGCAGGATAAAAGCTAGAGTAGTGTAAGGTGACAACAGCAGCATGTGCTTTTTTACCTGTTGAACTCCAAGTATTGCTGGGGTTCCAATCGCCATTAGCCCTTTCAGGCCAACAAAAGAATCTGTTCCATCTCCATTGGTCATAATGTACACAAAATAATAATGAAATTCAGGCATATAAACACAATTCCAGATCTAATGTTAGCCTCCTCTGTAAAGAAAAAAAACCGAATCAAGGCAAAGAAGACAAACTGTAGATAACAAACATTTTTCTCGACATATATTAGGGCAAATATTATCCTGTGAGAAGAACACAGAGCCCAATGCTGGATGAATTTCCATAAATAAAATCAGCTTGGCAAGACCCCAAAAATATAAAAAAAGTTAATTTACATAATCATGCATGCTGCTGTAAATGGATTGGTCTGTCATTCCATCTTCACTGGGATGACACATTCTGATGATGTTAGATTGACTCTACCAAAACGTTGATTACTGTGAATTAATCTTTTTTTTTTTTTTTAAATTGAACATAGTCTGAGGTTTATCTCATCTATGGTAATGCGGCAACAAGGATTCATCAACTGTCATCATAAATATATTTCTTAGTGACCAATGTTATTAAAAATATCTGAACCACCCCAATGCTTACCAATACCAGACCAGAATCACTTAGGGGCATATTTATCAAGGGTCGAATTTCGAATTTGAAAAAAGACCAACCGAAATCAAGTCTTAAGTTTTTTTTTTTGGCCGAATAGGTCAAATCGGTTCGCATTAGTCAGAATTCGAATTGTACAAATCGAAGTAATATCGCATTCGATCGAAATCGAATCAAAGTTTTTCACACAAAAAGTCCACCAATTGACTCCATTATGGGTTCTAGGAGGTCCCCCGTTGGCTAAAACAGCAATTTGGCAGGTTTTAGATGGCGAATGGTCGAAGTCGAATTTTTAAAGAGACAGTAAATGATAAATTTCGATATTCAAATTTTTTAAATTCAAATCGAATTTGGACTATTCCCTAGTCGAAGTACACTAAAAAAAATAGCTCGAAATTCTATTTTTTTGAATTTGAAAATTCACCTCAACCTTTGATAAATCTTCCCCATAGTCTACTTCAGACTGTAACTGACCCTGCAAATTGAATGTTGCTGTATTTGCACCTTTTCTTGGAGGCAGATTTATCAAGGGTCGGATTTCGAATTTTTTCGGATTTTCGAATTTTGAAATTCGACCATCGAATTGAAATTCTTTGAATATCTAAGTCAAAGTTTTTTCAGCGAATTTGGGTATCCTGCGGTCGAAGTAAAATTGTTCGATCAAATGATTAAATCTTTTGAATTGAACGATTCAAAGGATTTCAGCGATCGATCAAATGATTTTACTTCGACTTCCAAAAACATAGAAAAATGCTCTAGAAGGTCCCCATAGGCTAACATAGCACTTCGGCAGGTTTAATTTGGCGAAGTATTGAAATTTAAGTTTTTTTTTTAAAGAGACAGTACTTCGATTATCGAATGGTCGAATATTCAAACAATTTTATTTGAATCAAAGTCGTAGTATCCTATTCGATGGTCGAAGTATCCAAAACATTACTTCGAATTTCGATTTTTTTACTTCGAAAATTCCCTCAAATTCACTTCAACCCTTGATAAATCTGCCCTTTGGTGTGCACAGAAAAAATTGTTTTTCTGTAGTCTATAAATGGTAGGATTCCGTGTTCTAGATGTCACTATTAGGTTGCGCTAGATAGGAGACTTTACAGGGAGAATGATCACATTGGAAATATTCTGCAACTGCCTTGAAGTGGAAAATTCCTTAGTAAGTTAAGCTTATAGTCTTGTTGGTGAATATTAGCTAAGACACTAACTTGAGAATATTGCAGACTAGCAAGTTCCTTGTAGGGAACATGAAATCCTGATGTCCAATGGTGGAGTTGTTGGACATCTTAAAAATGACTTTATAGCTATATTTGGCAGCAGGGCCACCATCGGGGGGGGGGACAGGAGGGACAAGTGGCCCGGGCCTGAAGGGGGGCCCGGCAGAGATGCATTTTTGAAAGAGCCCCTTACGAGCGCCCAAGTCGTGCGGCCATTTCTCAGGTTGTAGAATGCGTAAGTGCCGAATCCGAAGTCCCGAAGCGGCGAAAAGACCCGAAGTCACGAAAACAGCCGAAGTCCCGAAGCGGTGAAAACACCCGAAGTCACGAAAACAGCCGAAATTGAAGTCCTGAAGCGGCGAAAAGACCCAAAGTCACGAAAGGAGCCAAAATTAAAGTCCTGAAGAGGCGAAAAGACCCAAAGTCACGAAAGGAGGCGAAGTTGAAGTCCTGAAGCCTTGAGTTCAATTCTACTGAACACCAGTTTGTATGTTTTTTTTTTTTTAATCCCCTGGCCAGCAATGTATTATTTTAATATTCTATAGGTCCCTGCCACCAAATTTTTTTTTTACTTGGGGCCCCAATTTTTGTTTAAAAAAAATTAAAAACAATTTTTAAAGAATATTTTGTAGGGCCCCAATTTTTTTAACTTGTAAGGGGCCCTTGCCTCCAATGGTTTTTTTTAAAAAAACATAATAGTTAAAAAAAAAATTTTTTTTTTTTGGGGTCCTAATTTTTTTTTTTTGGGGTCCCAATTTTTTTTAACTTGTAAGGGGGCCCCTGCCACCAATGTTTTTTTTTTTTTTTTTCAATGTAAAACATTTTTTTTTTTTTTTTGGGGCCCCAATTTTTTTAAACTTATAAGGGGGCCCTGACCATCAATAGCTTTTTATAACTTGTGTATGTGGGGGGTTACTTTTTTAGGAACTGATGTCTGTGTGGTCTTTTAACTGTGATGTGGAGTGGGCGGGATATGGGGTGGGGCTTGGGCGTGAGGCTTGGGCGTGAGGGACCCCAAAAATGTTGTTGTACGGGGCCCCGTGATTTCTAATGGCGGCCCTGCTTGGCAGGGCAACCAATGTACTGTATGTGAGCCTTAACACAGAAAAAGCAATGATGCTAAGGGGGTCACATTCCTGCCCTCTCAGAGATAAAAATGTATTTATAATATAGTTTGCTCTTAAATGGAGCACTACCATACCCTTAAATGAATATTTGAAGAACACAAACTATAAGTCATTGAACTCACAAAAAAACAACAGAGTGGATGATAAAGGCCACAGCTTCATAGAATGGGCCTCTCAGCCTTGCAGTATTAATGCACAACAGGCAGAGATTACAGCTACAATGTCTATTAAACACCTCCAGTGCATATCACTGACATCTGCATTCTAAATAAAATGTACAGTAACTAGTCTTTTAAGATAACTATCCTTCAAATGTAGCACAAACATATTTGGTTTATGAGATTATACATGAATCCAGTTCTGACCTTGAGATATTACAATCTACAGCAGAAGTCCATATCACATTCACACACCTTTATCATTTTGTTCAGGAGCCAATTACCCTGCCTGTATGTTTTTAGAATGGGGGAGAAAATATTAGTTATTAGTGGGTTAATAATAAAATCTAAACCAGCAACCATAGAACATTTTTAACTGGACCTGTCCTATAAGGGACTATAAAAGTCTAAACAAATAACATGCAAATTGTATCATTGGACTTTCTCAATGCTACATCTCTGTTTTCTGTAAATAATGATGAAACATTTACTACTCAAATGGTTCCTACTATAACATGATATATAGGATATTTTTACTCTGAGCTTTGCTTTCAACAATACTAAATTGATTCATTTTTGTAAGACCTGTAGAAATCATGGAATGAAAAATCAATAAACACTGGCTCTGCATTAGAGTCATATGTCAATAAAAACGTTCCAGATTCATAGCAGCAATAGAGATGGTGTAATGGGATTGTATATTTTGGATGTTTGCCTCTGTGATACTGATACCTCATTATGGTTTACAAATACAACCTTGCATACAGCCGCTAGACAATGGTTTTCAGGTCTTCCAAGCTGGTTTGCCCCATAGGTGTTTTCACTTATATTTTCAGGTATTTTTCTTTTCCAATGTATAGGCAAAATTCCAAAATAAACATTTATGATTGCTTTTATTTTACAATATTTATATTGTGTGATTATTGTAGTAAAATACATTTCATTTCCAGATTAATAAAATAAGTTCTCATGGTTTAGATCACTACATGCAACATATTTGCCTTGGAAACTTGCATTAACCTGGGCACTTGACCAAACTTTGAACACTGTACAAATTGTGATTTATATACTATATTGTATTGCAAAACTGGTCAGTATAAGGTGCCTATATGATGTACAGCTTAGAAGAGAGACGAGGAAAGATTGGTTTAATGATAGAAAACTTTAGTTTCATTGCAGGGAACAATTTTTCTGAAGAGGAGATTAGCTAGAAGCACAGAGAAAATACATAAAATAGAGAGACTAAAATGGAATGGATGATAAAAAGGTGATATAAATAGAATAACATTGTTGCTGGTGTGGTGGGGACTAAATGAAAAATAAATTACTGTATTTTGTGGTCATGTCGAAAAGTGAGCTTTTCAGCATCAGATGTCAACATAAACGCATCTTTTACTTTATGAAAAAAGTAGACTAGATGGTTAAAGACCTCATAGTAACATAATCCATTCAAGTGGTCCAGTTCACATTTTGGAGCTCACCTTCCATAGGAAGTCTATCCTGTGGAAAAGCTATTTAAACTTAATTGGAATTTTAGAGAGGGTCTCTCAGCAGGGCACAGCAGGTAGGAGACCTGGCTGTGATAGGAACTCCCAGAGGAGCTGGGGGTGCCGTCTGCTACTGCAAGAAACAGAGGGAGCCCGTTTGTTGTCTGTGTGGGACATTGAGGAAAATCCAGGAGGCTGAGAAATTCCCTCAAAGACTGTGAGTAAAGGCGTGACCCCCAACCTATGTTTTGACTGGTTGTCCACAAGGGGCCCAGTATAGTGAGGGAACACTATACTCCCCCCCCACACTGTCCAGCATCTTACTTAACTCATCATAAAAAGCAATCTAATCAGTCTGACCTGACCTATCCTTCATAAACCATGCTGATTGCTGCTCCTGTCTTTAACCATCTAGTCTACTTTTTCACAAAGTAAAAAATGCATTTATGTTGACAACTCATGGTGAAAAGCTCACTTTTCGACAATGAACAAAAATTAACAGTGTTTGGAGTGCTGTAAAGCATTGCTCCAAAGGAGATTATATATTTGCAGTCAGGAGACTTGACCCAGATTGCATTGCAAAAGTGTTACAGGTTCCAACAGTAAATATATATACAGTTTAAATAAGAATTGCCTAAGAATTTATTGCTAACGGAGAATCTTTTACCTTGAATTATCCCAGTGCTGTATGTATCCTTTTTTAATTTACTAAAACTTATTTTGTACCATGCAGGGAAAATTATTCTTTCTGATATGTTTTATCTCCTCTTTCCCTGTGAAATGAAGCATAGCTTTCTCAAAACTATAAAGCATTTTATACTTAATGGAATCATTTCTAAAATGGTTACCAAATGCAAGTTAAAGTCTGTAGATATTATAGCCTCTATAGTTCACTTCTGTAAATATAGTTATGGTATTTAAACCCTCTTTACAAGGACCCCTCCTGCTGCTGAAAATACTTGAAATAAACCCTATTATGCTCCAGCAGGGGCTATTTAGTAGGGCTAGTATATAGTACAGTATTATGCATGTATTTCTGTCATTCTGTGTTGGTATTTGACATGAGCCCACAAATATGCAACACATGATCAATCAATATTTCAAGAGGGTATGAGGGTTACCCCTTTAGTTTAAAGAAAAGTAAAGGGTTTTTGTGCACTGTAAGCTGTGAAGCTATTAATTCTCTCACCGAGAGAGGCTGGTTTATTGGAAGAGAGAAAACACAAGGGGATGTTTCTCAATACACCTGGTAATTATCTCGTCTTTGTTTAATTCCATACTCATCTGCAGAGTGTGAGGTCCCAGGATCAGTCACCAATGGAGCAGGGATTTCAGGTGAAGAAGCAAACAAAGAAGAAGAAGAAAAGGGTGGATTTGTAAAATTTGGATGGATAAAGGATGTGCTGGTAAGCTACCTAAAATGTGTTTATTTAATATGGTACATTTAGAATACTTACTAGGTTGGGTTAACAATAGGCACAACTTTTTCTCTAGGTGTAGAACTTTGTAGCAACCTAGCACATGTTTGCTTTCAGACAGCAAAACAGGAATTACTTCTTGCTATTTGGTTGCTTTAGAACTTGATACTCTAATATTCTTTTTTTTTTTTTTATAAATCTGTTTTTATTGATTTTTGAAAAGGAGAAAAAGAAAGAGGAAACAAAAAAGAACGGTATACAATAGCACAGTCAATACAGAGATAAAGCACCAGGAACAATACAAAAAATAGCATCAGTCAGATAGCCATGCACAAATGCAGAATGTCTCTACATCAACAATCTCAGGAGACCAAACCATAATGAGCAGCATGTCGAGTCTTGCTCGCCACAGGTACATGGTTACGCATGGAGATTGCCACAAAAGCATAAATAGAGGCATTGTAAATAGCTCAGGAGATGATGGAGCTGTTCAATCTTCGCGTTATTATGGCTACACAAATGAACACATAGCCTGGGGTGATAGAATTTTGACCATAGAGTGCCGATTTATCCGGTATTGGAATCAGTACACAGAGGGTACAGTAAGAAAGAGGGGAGAAAAGAGAAAGGGAGGGAAGAGGGTCTGGGTAGAGGAAGATAAAGGGAAGGTAAGGGGGGGAAAGGGAAGGGGAAAAAGAGAAGAATATAACAGAAATGGCATACCGGCCTGGGGATATCCAAAGTCGTAAATGGTGGGGTCAAGCTCAAGTCCACTGATCATTGATTGGAACCTGCTAGGGGTGGAAAATGAACCAATATAAGCCTGATAACAACGCAACTAGTCTGGATGGGCCACCTGGGCAGGTAGATACTCTAATATTCTATATTGTTGTTACTGGTGGTCATACAACCCAATATGGTTTCATCAGTTTGGCTGAGCTGGGCCTTTCTAGGGTCTTGGTAAGCAGTTTAAACCTATATATATATATATATATATATATATATATATATATATATATATATATATATATATATATATATATATATATATATATATATATATATATATATATATAATAAATAATTGTCCATAGAAAATGAGTGCAACACTCATAATTTTATTTTAAGTTAATTAAAAATAGGCCTGTTTTTCAATTAACTTTTTTTTTTTTTTTAAAAGTTTTTATTTTTCAATTTTTATAGAATACAAGGACAACAATTGAAAGAGAAGTAAGAAATAGAAGAGAGAAGTGGAGCCGGGAGAGGGAGAGAGTCGGTCAAGCATTGTACCAGATCAATAATATAACAATGTTCGGCAGAGTTTAATTACTGTTCATGGAAAGAAATCCAGGTGCCCCAGACTGCAGTGAATTTCTGGGGACAGCCTCTGGCAAGATATGTCAATTTTTGGTTTGACAGGGAATTATTGATCAGATTGCGCCAGAGAGTTAGAGTCGGGGGGGCTGTTGCTTTCCAGTTGAGGAGAATGGCTTTTTTTGCATAATAAAGGAGTTGAAGATAGCATAGTCTGGTGTGGTTATTCATCTCCATCTCTTCTTCAACCCCAAGGAGACATATTAAAGGTGACATTATTTTCGGTAAATCAAGAACTTCGGCAACATAATATATTACATCTCTCCAAAATGACTGAATTAGAGGGCAGTCCCAAAATACATGCATATATGAACCAACATCCCTTTCACATTTAACACAGAGATCCGACAACTGTGGGAAAATTTTGGAGAGTCTGTACGGAGTGAGATAAACCCTATTTAAAAATTTCAATTGGATATATCTGTCTTTGACAGAAATTGTCAGGTCTGGAATCTGTTTAAGGGCTTCCACCCATAAATCCTCCGAGACATTCGGTATGTCCCTTTTCCATTTCTCCAATGTTTTAGCAAGTGGGTCCTGAGAGGTCTGACCCAGTATAGTATAGAAATGGGATAAGGGTTTGACTAGGTCAACTCTTCTAAGATATTTCTCAAGAGTGGTCTCAATTATTTCTATTGGCCTGTCAGGAAATTGTGTTCGAAAAGCATGGGAGAGCTGAAGGTACCTAAAGAACATTGTTTGAGAAAGATGATAGCCATCTTTGAGGACTTGAAACTGCTTTATCTCTCCATTCAACACAATATCACTGAGGAGTTTGATGCCCTGGGAAGCCCACAGGGCGATGTCTGGAAGGGAAGAAAAATGTGAAAAGGAGCTGTTGCCCCACAGCGGCTCCCACTTGGACCACACTGAAGCCCGGCCTTGTGCCTGTTTGAGAGCCTTTTGGAAGGAGGAGATCACAGTTAACATAGGAGTGGTGTAGGTTTGTAAGACAGTAGTACCCCGGTATAGGAGGTTGGCTAAAGCCTCTAGGGAACCCATTATATTTGCTTCAAGAATAATAGAGGTGTTATCGAGGTGAGGGGATAACCACCAATGGGCATAGGTCAATTGACCAGCTAAGAAATATCTTTTCAAGTTTGGGAGGGCCAGACCGCCCCGAGTAATTGGGGCTTGAAGAATTTTGAAATTGAGACGTGGACGTTCACCTGCCCATATAAAACGTCTGATAATTCTATCAATGTGATTAAACCATTGGGCTCTCGGGGTTATAGGGGAATTGTGGAGGGCATACAGGAATTTGGGGAGGAACACCATCTTAAACAGGTTTATTCTACCTGGTAGAGTGAGTGGAAGTTGCGCCCAAATATCGACCTTAGAAGACAAGGCCCTAGTTATCGGGGCAAGGTTGAATGTCTCGTAATCTTTACAACTTCTAGTGACCATGATCCCTAAGTATTTGAAGGAGTGGACCACTTTGAGATTTCCAATATGTAGTGACTGGTCATTAGGGAGCGGGTCTAGGGGGAAAACAATGGACTTATTATGGTTTATTTTTAACCCAGAGTAATTGCCAAACTCTTCTACAAGGGCCAGTGCTGAGTCTAAAGCCCCTCCAGAATTAGCCAGATACAGTAACATGTCATCCGCATAAAGCGACACTTTTTCCGTCAATTTATCAATCTGTAAGCCTATTATGCCAGGGGAGTCCCTAATTTGAATTGCAAGTGGTTCAATGGCTAAAGAGAAAAGCAGAGGTGAGAGGGGGCACCCCTGTCTGGTACCCCGTTGTAGCATAATTGGTTCTGAGAGCGCGCCATTTACTAATATTTTAGCTGTAGGATGTCTGTATAAAGCCTTCACCCAGGTCACAAAACGAGAACCAAAATCGAACAATTTGAGAACCTCCCAGAGATAGGGCCAAGAAACCGTATCAAAGGCTTTAGCAGTGTCCAAAGAAACTGCCTTTGTTTTCATGGTCTGCTTCTAAGTTATTAAACAGTCTTCTTATGTTTATGTCGGTGGCATTTTTGGGCATAAAGCCCGTTTGATCTGGGTGAACGACTCCCCTTACTACCTTTCTGAGTCTGTTGGCCAGTATCTTAGCAAATATTTTTGCATCACAATTTAGGAGGGAAATAGGGCGGTAGGAATCACAGTTTTGAGGAGCTTTACCCTCTTTGTGTATAAGCGTAACGTGAGCGAGGAAAAAGGAGTCCGGTAGTAAATAAGTTTCAGAGACTTTGTTAAAGATAGGTTTGAGTTTGGACACCAGTATATTTGAGTGGGCCTTATACCACTCAGAGGGGAGACCATCTGGTCCTGGGGTGCGGCCTGTAGGCATTGCCATGATGGCATCCTTAATTTCATCTTCAGTAATGTCGCTATCTAAGTATTCTCGCATGTCTTGGGGAATGGTGGGGAAGTCTACGTTTCCCAAATATTCCAGGAGATCTGCATGTGGGAGTGGGGGGCAAGCAGCATATGTGAGCTGAAAATATTACCTAAATCGCTGGAGTATTCCTTCCCTATCCGAGATTAGTTCCCCTCCCTCCCCTACAACATTTGCAATGGCTATGCGAGGGTTGTCAGTTTTGGCAAGTGCAGCAAGTAATTTGCCATTTTTATCTCCCTTATCAAACCAGGTCGCTGAGCGGTAAAGTTCTGTTTGAGAGAATTTTTCAACCATCAATAGATCAAGATTTCTTTGGGCCAAATTCATATCTTCCCTGGTTTTATCATTGGGTTTATCAACTAGAGCTTGTTCAGCAGTAGCTAGGTTGGTTTTCGCCAGAGATATTTGAGCCTCAGTGTCTTTCCTAGCTGACGCAATAAGGGAGGTGTATAGGCCTCTAGTATGCGCTTTACCTGCATCCCAGACCATTTGCTCAGATGTAGTGTTTGTGTTCAATTCCCAGTATCCCTCAAGTTGCTCTGCGTACGCAGTGGCAACCTTGGTATTGGAGATCCACTTTGGAGGGAGTCTCCAATTGGCATGGGGATTTCGTGATCTACCCTCTAGGGTCAGTAAAAGGGGGGCATGGTCAGAGCAAACTCGGGTACCAAAGTGTATGTTGGTTACTGCACTTAGGAGCTCAGCAGTAGACAGGAACAGGTCAATTCTAGATAGAGCTGATGAAGCGGTTGTATAACAGGAGTATTGCCTGAGATCTGGATTTTTCCATCTCCAGACGTCTATGTAACCAATTGACTCTAGCCAACTGTGAAAGGCCAAAGTGTCTTTATCATTTATTTTTAGTCTGTCTTTGACTGGGTCCGGGACCATATTGAAATCTCCCCCCCAAATTGTTGGGAAGGACCCCAAGGAGGTTACTTTCTGAAATATTTCTGTGAGGGGTTGGAGATCTGCAGGGGGAGGCAAATAGACATTGACTAGCAGAAGGGATGCTCCATTGACCTTGCATTTAAGAATTATGTATTTCCCTTGCCGGTCTGAGATGATTTGTTCTAAGTGGAAGTTAAGAGTCTTCCTAATTAGGATAGCTACACCTCTAGAATAAGTAGAGAATTCTGAGTGGTAGAGTTCTGCTACCCAGTTTCTTTTTAACCCTTTGCCTGCCAAGCACGTACACCGTACGTTCTGGCAGGCAAGGGCTTTAACTGCCAAGCACGTACATTGTACGTGCTTGCAGTTTTACATGCTGTACTCTGCATCAGCGGCTTTAGCCGCCTCTGCAGAGGTTTAGCAGCATTGACAGCCCCCTGGGCAACGAGGCTGGGGGGCTGTCATGTCGGTCCTGCGACAGGATTGTCGCAGGGCCGACCTAAAAGAGGCAGACACAGCAAATCGCGTGTCTGCCTTGCTGCTCTGCTTCCTCCTGCTCACCTCGACGCCCACACACTTCCTGCTTGCTGTGAATCTGCAGATCTGCTTCTCTCTCTTCTCCAGCTCAGCCAAAAATGGTAAGTGGCCTTTATTTTACACACTTGCATATACCTACCTACATTATACACACATACAGACATATTTTAGTAAAAAAAAAACAAAAAAAAAAAACGTTTTTTTTAATTTTTAATTTTCCACTTATATGCACTTATATGCATTTATATACACTTATATGGACTTATATACACACTTATACACACTTATACACTGTCACACAATTCTTGGAAGTGTACACACATGTATACACATTTTATTTTTTTTACTTTTTCATTTCACCAATTTGTGTTTTTTTTACCCATAAAAACTGTTTATTTCAGCAGCGTGACTATTGGATAATCGATTTCGGCCACTAATTACGCTAATTGTTATTTCATTGATTTGCACAATTTTTGTGGTTTTATTGCAATTTTATCCCTGCATTATTGTTCCTTATGTATCTTTAGTATAGTTTTGCTGTTTGGTGCTTTGGTATATTATTTTACTTAGATTGATCCGTCAGAATATATGCTTTCCAAAAATATACTGTTTTCTGGGGTCTTTTTACAGTTTGGGGGTCTTACGGCACATAACGCACAGTTGGGGTTCTCTTTTCAGCAGCTTAGTTGGCCAGCGTGAAAATTCATATGCACATGTTTCATTTGAGGCCGTACACACCATATACTTTGGTAAATCTATGCATATTGGGCATCAAACTATTCAGTAGACCTCTGATGTCCATATTTGGGGTGATTTTTCTTTGTACGTAAAACATTGTGTGAGATAAATGTGGCATACTTCAACATTTTTAGGCGATTTTCAGAAATGTAAAAATCTCTATGTTTATAAAAGTTTTGAAGTTTGGTACTTTGCTGTAGAAAAACGTCTTTATCTTGGTTGTTTTCGTCAGAATGTGTACTTTCCAAAAACATATGGTTTTGGGGGGTCTTTGCTGTTAGGAGGGTCTGAGGCACATAATATGAAATCAAGAGTCTATGTTTACAGAAGGCGAATTGGCAGCAGAGAAAACTCATATTCACTATTTACATTTGGGGTCCGCACATGCCAGCTGCCTTGGTATATCAATGCATATTGGGCATAAAACTGTTCAGTAGACCCTTGGCAGCAGTATTTATGGTGTTTTACAATTGTATGTAAGAAGTTGGGTGAGATAAATGCGGCCAATTGCAATATTTTTAGGCGAT
The DNA here is from genome assembly GCA_038501925.1 of Xenopus petersii. Lineage (NCBI taxonomy): Eukaryota > Metazoa > Chordata > Amphibia > Anura > Pipidae > Xenopus > Xenopus petersii. The sequence continues at coordinate 85,800,761 of CM076677.1, forward strand.
TTTCAGAAATGTAAAAACCGTTGCTTTTATCGCCAAATTTAGGAAAGGCTTGCGACTTGGTACTTTGGAGTACAAAGACATGCATACCCAATTTAGATTCGTGGGAATGTGTACTTTCCGAAAATATATGGTTTTCTGGGGTGAACTTACTTTTTTCTACTTTTGACCCCCCCAAAACGATGTAAATGTGTTGATTTTGCTGTACCTGAAATGACAGACCATATGGGGGTCTTCCTTTTGAGGCCCCTGTATGCCACGTGCTTGGGTACACCTATACATATTGGGCATCAAACTGTTCAGAGGACCCTAGGCTTTCATATTTGGGGTGATTTCTCTTGATACCTAAAAGTATGTGGGTAATACAATGCTGCAGGGTAGAAATTTTGAGGTGATTTTTGGAAATATCACCAAAATCACCAAATTTAGGAATGATTTGCGGCTTGGTACTTTGGAGTACAAAGACATGCATACCCAATTTAGATTCGTGGGAATGTGTACTTTCCGAAAATATATGGTTTTCTGGGGTGAACTTACTTTTTTCTACTTTTGACCCCCCCAAAACGATGTAAATTTGTTGATATTGCTGTACCTGAAATGACAGACCATATGGGGGTCTTCCTTTTGGGGCCCCTGTATGCCACGTGCTTGGGTACACCTATACATATTGGGCATCAAACTGTTCAGAGGACCCTAGGCTTTCATATTTGGGGTGATTTCTCTTGATACCTAAAAGTATGTGGGTAATACAATGCTGCAGGGTAGAAATTTTGAGGTGATTTTTGGAAATATCACCAAAATCACCAGATTTAGGAATGGTTTGCGGCTTGGTACTTTGGAGTACAAAGACATGCATACCCAATTTAGATTCGTGGGAATGTGTACTTTCCGAAAATATATGGTTTTCTGGGGTGAACTTACTTTTTTCTACTTTTGACCCCCCAAAACGATGTAAATGTGTTGATTTTGCTGTACCTGAAATGACAGACCATATGGGGGTCTTCCTTTTGGGGCCCCTGTATGCCACGTGCTTGGGTACACCTATACATATTGGGCATCAAACTGTTCAGAGGACCCTAGGCTTTCATATTTGGGGTGATTTGTCTTGATACCTAAAAGTATGTGGGTAATACGATGCTGCAGGGTGGAAATTTTGAGGTGATTTTTGGAAATATCACCAAAATCACCAAATTTAGGAATGGTTTGCGGCTTGGTACTTTGGAGTACAAAGACATGCATACCCAATTTAGATTCGTGGGAATGTGTACTTTCCGAAAATATATGGTTTTCTGGGGTGAACTTACTTTTTTCTACTTTTGACCCCCCCAAAACGATGTAAATGTGTTGATTTTGCTGTACCTGAAATGACAGACCATATGGGGGTCTTCCTTTTGGGGCCCCTGTATGCCACGTGCTTGGGTACACCTATACATATTGGGCATCAAACTCTTCAGAGGACCCTAGGCTTTCATATTTGGGGTGATTTCTCTTGATACCTAAAAGTATGTGGGTAATACAATGCTGCAGGGTAGAAATTTTGAGGTGATTTTTGGAAATATCACCAAAATCACCAGATTTAGGAATGGTTTGCGGCTTGGTACTTTGCAGTACAAAGACATGCATACCCAATTTAGATTCGTGGGAATGTGTACTTTCCGAAAATATATGGTTTTCTGGGGTGAACTTACTTTTTTCTACTTTTGACCCCCCAAAACGATGTTAATGTGTTGATTTTGCTGTACCTGAAATGACAGACCATATGGGGGTCTTCCTTTTGGGGCCCCTGTATGCCACATGCTTGGGTACACCTATACATATTGGGCATCAAACTGTTCAGAGGACCCTAGGCTTTCATATTTGGGGTGATTTCTCTTGATACCTAAAAGTATGTGGGTAATACGATGCTGCAGGGTAGAAATTTTGAGGTGATTTTTGGAAATATCACCAAAATCACCAAATTTAGGAATGGTTTGCGGCTTGGTACTTTGGAGTACAAAGACATGCATACCCAATTTAGATTCGTGGGAATGTGTACTTTCCGAAAATATATGGTTTTCTGGGGTGAACTTACTTTTTTCTACTTTTGACCCCCCCAAAACGATGTAAATGTGTTGATTTTGCTGTACCTGAAATGACAGACCATATGGGGGTCTTCCTTTTGGGGCCCCTGTATGCCACGTGCTTGTGTACACCTATACATATTGGGCATCAAACTGTTCAGAGGACCCTAGGCTTTCATATTTGGGGTGATTTCTCTTGATACCTAAAAGTATGTGGGTAATACGATGCTGCAGGGTAGAAATTTCGAGATGATTTTTGGAAACATCACCAAAATCACCAAATTTAGGAATGGTTTGCGGCTTGGTACTTTGGAGTAAAAAGACATGCATACCCAATTTAGATTCGTGGGTATGTGTACTTTCCGAAAATATATGGTTTTCTGGGGTGAACTTACTTTTTTCTACTTTTGACCCCCCCAAAACGATGTAAATGTGTTGATTTTGCTGTACCTGAAATGACAGACCATATGGGGGTCTTCCTTTTGAGGCCCCTGTATGCCACGTGCTTGGGTACACCTATACATATTGGGCATCAAACTGTTCAGAGGACCCTAGGCTTTCATATTTGGGGTGATTTGTCTTGATACCTAAAAGTATGTGGGTAATACGATGCTGCAGGGTGGAAATTTTGAGGTGATTTTTGGAAATGTCACCAAAATTACCACATTTAGGAATGGTTTGTGGCTTGGTACTTTGGAGTAGAAAGACATGCATACCCAATTTGGATTCAGGAGAATGTGTAGTTTACGAAAATATATGGTTTTCTGGGGTGAACGTACTTTTTTCTACCTTTGTCCCCCCCCCCAAAAAAATGTAAATGTGTCGATTTTGCAGTATCTGAAATGATAGACCAAATGGGGGTCTTCCTTTTGGGGCCCCTGTATGCCACGTGCTTGGGTACACCTATACATATTGGGCATCAAACTGTTCAGAGGACCCTAAGCTTTCATATTTGGGGTGATATCTCTTGATACCTAAAAGTATGTGGGTAATACGATGCTGCAGGGTAGAAATTTTGAGGTGATTTTTGGAAATGTCGCCAAAATCACCAAATTTAGGAATGGTTTGCGGCTTGGTACTTTGGAGTACAAAGACATGCATACCCAATTTAGATTCGTGGGAATGTGTACATTCCGAAAATATATGGTTTTCTGGGGTGAACATAAATTTTTCTACTTTTGACCCCTCCCAAAACGACGTAAATGTGTCGATTTTGCTGTACCTGAAATGACAGACCATATGGGGGTCTTCCTTTTGGGGCCCCTGTATGCCACGTGCTTGGGTACACCTATACATATTGGGCATCAAACTGTTCAGAGGACCCTAGGCTTTCATATTTGGGGTGATTTCTCTTGATACATAAAAGTATGTGGGTAATACGATGCTCCAGGGTAGAAATTTTGAGGTGATTTTTGGAAATATCACCAAAATCACCAAATTTAGGAATGGTTTGCGGCTTTGTACTTTGGAGTACAAAGACATGCATACCTAATTTAGATTCGTGGGAATGTGTACTTTCCGAAAATATATGGTTTTCTGGGGTGAACTTACTTTTTTCTACTTTTGACCCCCCCAAAACGATGTAAATGTGTTGATTTTGCTGTACCTGAGATGACAGACCATATGGGGGTCTTCCTTTTGGGGCCCCTGTATGCCACGTGCTTGGGTACACCTATACAAATTGGGCATCAAACTGTTCAGAGGACCCTAGGCTTTCATATTTGGGGTGATTTTGCTTGATACCTAAAAGTATGTGGGTAATACAATGCTGCAGGGTAGAAATTTTGAGGTGATTTTTGGAAATGTCGCCAAAATCACCAAATTTAGGAATGGTTTGCGGCTTGGTACTTTGGAGTACAAAGACATGCATACCCAATTTAGATTCGTGGGAATGTGTACTTTCCGAAAATATATGGTTTTCTGGGGTGAACTTACTTTTTTCTACTTTTGACCCCCCCAAAACGATGTAAATGTTTTGATTTTGCTGTACCTGAAATGACAGACCATATGGGGGTCTTCCTTTTGGGGCCCCTGTATGCCACGTGCTTGGGTACACCTATACATATTGGGCATCAAACTGTTCAGAGGACCCTAGGCTTTCATATTTGGGGTGATTTTGCTTGATACCTAAAAGTATGTGGGTAATACGATGCTGCAGGGTAGAAATTTTGAGGTGATTTTTGGAAATGTCGCCAAAATCACCAAATTTAGGAATGGTTTGCGGCTTGGTACTTTGGAGTACAAAGACATGCATACCCAATTTAGATTCGTGGGAATGTGTACTTTCCGAAAATATATGGTTTTCTGGGGTGAACTTACTTTTTTCTACTTTTGACCCCCCAAAACGATGTAAATGTGTTGATTTTGCTGTACCTGAAATGACAGACCATATGGGGGTCTTCCTTTTGGGGCCCCTGTATGCCACGTGCTTGGGTACACCTATACATATTGGGCATCAAACTGTTCAGAGGACCCTAGGCTTTCATATTTGGGGTGATTTCTCTTGATACCTAAAAGTATGTGGGTAATACGATGCTGCAGGGTAGAAATTTTGAGGTGATTTTTGGAAATATCACCAAAATCACCAGATTTAGGAATGGTTTGCGGCTTGGTACTTTGGAGTACAAAGACATGCATACCCAATTTAGATTCGTGGGAATGTGTACTTCCCGAAAATATATGGTTTTCTGGGGTGAACTTACTTTTTTCTACTTTTGACCCCCCCAAAACGATGTATATGTGTTGATTTTGCTGTACCTGAAATGACAGACCATATGGGGGTCTTCCTTTTGGGGCCCCTGTATGCCACGTGCTTGGGTACACCTATACATATTGGGCATCAAACTGTTCAGAGGACCCTAGGCTTTCATATTTGGGGTGATTTATCTTGATACCTAAAAGTATGTGGGTAATACAATGCTGCAGGGTAGAAATTTTGAGGTGATTTTTGGAAATATCACCAAAATCACCAAATTTAGGAATGGTTTGCGGCTTGGTACTTTGGAGTACAAAGACATGCATACCCAATTTAGATTCGTAGGAATGTGTACTTTCCGAAAATATATGGTTTTCTAGGGTGAACTTACTTTTTTCTACTTTTGACCCCCCAAAACGATGTAAATGTGTTGATTTTGCTGTACCTGAAATGACAGACCATATGGGGGTCTTCCTTTTGGGGCCCCTGTATGCCACGTGCTTGGGTACACCTATACATATTGGGCATCAAACTGTTCAGAGGACCCTAGGCTTTCATATTTGGGGTGATTTATTTTGATACCTAAAAGTATGTGGGTAATACGATGCTGCAGGGTAGAAATTTTGAGGTGATTTTTGGAAATATCACCAAAATCACCAAATTTAGGAATGGTTTGCGGCTTGGTACTTTGGAGTACAAAGACATGCATACCCAATTTAGATTCGTGGGAATGTGTACTTCCCGAAAATATATGGTTTTCTGGGGTGAACTTACTTTTTTCTACTTTTGACCCCCCCCAAAACTATGTAAATGTGTTGATTTTGCAGTACCTGAAATTACAGACCATATGGGGGTCTTCCTTTTGGGGCCCCTGTATGGCACGTGCTTGGGTACACCTATACATATTGGGCATCAAACTGTTCAGAGGACCCTAGGCTTTCATATTTGGGGTGATTTCTCTTGATACCTAAAAGTATGTGGGTAATACGATGCTGCAGGGTAGAAATTTTGAGGTGATTTTTGGAAATGTCACCAAAATCACCAAATTTAGGAATGGTTTGCGGCTTGGTACTTTGTAGTACAAAGACATGCATACCCAATTTAGATTCGTGGGAATGTGTACTTTCCGAAAATATATGGTTTTGTGGGGTGAACTTATTTTTTTTACTTTTACCCCACCCCAAAACGATGCAAATGTGTTGATTTTGCAGTATCTGGAATTACAGAACTGATAGCTCAAATGAGGTGTCTACATTTTAGGGCCCCTATATGTCACATGCTTGGGTACACCTATACATATTGGGCATCAAACTGTTCAGTGGACCCCAGGCTTTCATATTTGGGGTGTTTTACATTGATACCTAATGATGTGTGGGAGATACGATTATGTAGATTGGAAGCTTTGAGGTAATTTTTCAAAAAATTCACCAATTTCTATAAAACATTATAACTTTAGGAAACAATTGCAACTTGGTAGTTTGGAGTACAACGATATGTTTACCCATTTTTGATTCACCAGAATCTGTTCTTTCTAATAATGGGTAGTTTTCTAGGGTAAACCTACTGTTAGTGGAATGTTTTGCCTTGAAATCAGAAGTATGCCGTTTGGGGAGCGGTGCTTTGGACATTTGCTAGTGTACTGCTTGTAGATTTTGATCTATACAAGTGAGAAATCTCCATAAAACTATATATATTTGGTATTGCCGCGTTCAAGAGACATAGACCTTTCCAAATCAGCTGTGTTCTCATACATAAAGTAAATAATGTTTCTGATATATGTGATTGTTCTTTGTGAAACATGATTTTTTTCATTTTATTGGACACTTAGAAGCCTATATTTTTTTACAGAAGTAGAATTACACCAAAATTCTTGCATATTTTGAAAGTTCAGGTTGTCCTGAAAAAAACAATATATTGTTTTCCTGGGTAAACTAAAAGACCGCCCCAGGAAGGCACCTTAAAGTGAAAGAGTGCAAAATATCTAAAAACTGCTTGGCAGTAGATGTTCGCATCTAGTACAAAACGGCTGGCAGGGAAAGGGTTAAGGCTCTCACCCGTTGGCCTACTAAATGTGTTTCTTGAAGCATGATCAAGTCTGCCCCAGATTTCCTAAGTTGCCCCATTACAATTGACCTCTTAATTTTATCGTTGAGACCACGGACATTCCAAGATAACATAGAGAGTTTACTGTCAATCATCTTGGTACAGAAAAATGTTTACCTTAGTGGTGGGAGTCACCACCCAGAAGCCGCACCCAGTTGTGTTGTGATTATTAAGATTAATATTGCACTCTATAGCGGGTTTCAGGCCCGGAGCGGCGCTCCCCACCGACATATACATAGATAGAACTTTTGACCGATCCTCACCTGGCTCCAAAGGAAAGAAAAGAGAAAATAGAGAAAGAAGCATGGACAATAAGTACAGTTCCCCAACATGGTTCCCCCCCTCTCCGTATCCCCCCCCAACCTGGAGATACATATTCCCCAAACTAATCATCAAATAATCAGGGCGTGAACAGATCCACATTCCAACAGCTTAACTGGTAGTCACCGTTTATCCAGGTGACAGAAACAAAAAGTGCCTGTTTGTAGGTGTCCCGTGCCAGGCAGGATGTATGAACTATTATTTCATAACATTATTAACTAGGGTTCTGGTGGCTATGGCCTGGGCCACTAAGGAGGGTTTCTACTTCCTACTTCCAACAGCTTAGGTAATAGTCGCTTTTTTCAAAGAAACAGGTGTCAAATAGCGCCTGCTTGTAGGTGTCCCAAGCCTAGTAAGTGCTTCAAACTATTGTAGCTTAACAGTGTGGACATTAAATGTAATGCCTTTGGCCTTTATCTCTGGGGAAGGTTGCTATTCCTCGATTCAAGCCATGCAAATACCTCCTCTGGTCTTTCAAAAAAGTGTGCTTTGCCTCCTTCTTGTACTCTCAACTTTGCAGGAAATAACATTGCATACGGCATATTCTGCTGACGCAGCTTTAACTTGGCTTCAGAAAATTTTGAGCGTAATTTCCTTATTTCCATGGAAAAATCAGGGTAGATAGAGACTCTTGCGTTGTCATGGAAAAGTTGCTGCTTTTTCCGGGCTTCCGCCAGTATCTTGTCATGGTCTCTATAGTTGAGGAGCCGGGCTATAAAGGATCTTGGTGGAGCCCCTGGAGGGGGAGGTCTGTTAGGTATGCGATGGGCTCGCTCCACAACAAATGAAGGAGAGAAGATGTCATTGCCAAGTTGGTTTCGGAGCCACTGCTCAAGGAAGAGCTCCGGGTTATTACCCTCTACCCTCTCGGGGAGGCCCACCAATCTTATATTGTTTCTGCGCAGCCTATTTTCCAGATCATCCGCCTTGGATTCCAGGGCTTGAATCTTACGAGCCATGGATTGCAGGTTTTCGGGTATGGGTGCAGTGGTGTCTTCCAGGTCACTGATACGTCTCTCCACTTCAGTTGTACGTTCCCTGATGTTTTGCACATCATATTTTAGGAGTGTTAAGTCTGACTTCAGATCATCAAACTTACTGATTGTGACTGTATGGTTACTGGCTAGCAGCTGCATGATTTCTGCAAGTGTGGGCTGTGCAGCGAGGGCCTCTTGTGTATCCTCAGCGTTGTCTTGCAAAGGAGAGGCAGGGGAAGTATCAGATGAGTTCCTAGGAGACACTGCCTTCTGTACATCCCGACACTCCATTTCGTCTCTTTGCTCCCTAGCGTACCGTTGCAACTTTTTTGCAGCCGCTGGACCCACTTTCTGCCTGTCTGCAGAGTTGGCAGCGGTGCAAGAAGGCCCAGGAATGCTTGGCAGGGTGAGTGGAGAGAGAGCCTCCGCACCCTTTTTAGTTGTAATAGAGGGTGTCGCCTGGGTTTGTTTATGGCTCAAGGCTCGATTTTTCTGCATATCTGTCCCGTGGGATAGTGGACAGAAGTGGGTCAGAATACAATGTGAGCCAGGGGAAGTATAGTCAAAAGGCCTCAGGGCAAGAACAGGGTTAATCTAGGCACGGGCACTGAGTCAGGCTATTGTGAAGCCATGCTGTTTAGTTCATAGCTCCAAGGAATTCCCCAGGCAGTTGGAGAGGGCTGAGCAGTCAATGTCTTTGGATGCCCCTTCCTGTGTTGTGTGCAGTCTCGTCGTCCAATGAGGGCTACACTGGTGAGTTTGCGTCCCTCAGCACCGGGCCGCGAGTTGGTGGGCGGGCAGGCGAGACCCAGGCTTTGCACCCGGCAGTAGGCCGCGATGGATCCCTTTCGCGGCCAACACCGATTTTGGCAGCGCTAATGTTCGGCGACAGCAGGCGCAGGTACGCTACCCTGCGATGCTGTTTAATTGCCGAAATGGCAGAGATTTGGGCGTTTTTTGAGTGATCTCCCCAGGAGCGCCGTTTGATCACGTCCTCTCCGCTGCTCAGCCCTTTTTCAATTAACTTAAAATAAAATTATGGTTTTAAAATAATACCTTTGGGAAGGTTCCCAGTATTTCACTCATTTTCCATGGACAATTACTTATTACGCTCAATTGAGTAGCACCTGGGTTGTTTGTCTAACACAGTGGAGTGCAGAAAACACAAAGATTATATATATATATATATATATATATATATATATATATATATATATATATAGATATATAGATATATATATATACAACTTGTAGATGCAGGAAATAAGGCAAAAGACCTCTCGCAAAGTTTCTCCTTTTAAGTACAATTGGGTATCCATGAAGTCCAATTGGGGCTGAATATAAAATCCAGCTAGGGGATGAATATAAAATCTGCATGAAAGAGCCTTTAAAATGTAGCTGTATCAGTTAACATGCATATCCGTTGGCTTTCTGGTAACAGTTGTACTATTTACTGACATAGGAAATACATACAGTTACAGGTTTCTTCAAAATCCGCACAATGAATGCATAACCATTATTATACAAGTGAAATAAAAATTTCCCTTGTAAAAAATAAAATGATTTCTTAGAAGAATTAATAACAGTTTCAAAGAAGTTAATTTAAGTGACCAGACAAAAATATTGCTCCCAAAGAATGGCAACATAGAATCTTAAGAATATTGTATAGATACGTCTAATTAATGATCAGTGTAAGGAATGACTGAAAGAACCTGTTTAAATAGTTAACAGAGTGTATTTTTCTCTTTCCCCTGAGGTCTTGGTGTCATTATCATCGGGTTAGCTGTGACAGTAACTGCTATAACTGGCCTGTCCACCTCTGCAATTGCCACAAATGGATTTGTCAGAGGAGGTAATAAAGTGTGCTGTGAAACATTCTAAAGGTCAATGGCAGTTCAGTATCTCATTATTTTAGGGTAATCACACTCATGGTTTGGTACAGGATTACAGGATTTCTTTCCCAAAATCCATGCTGGATGATACAAAGACAAAGTGAGAAGAGTATACATTTATTTCAGAATGTTGGTATTTCAACGTCTCAGATCTATCTCTGCCAGTACAGTAGCCCTTTTTTCAGGACACCTTATTTCCAACCTACATGAGGAACATACTGGCTTTTTCATAGGCAGATATGGTGTGACATTTGAGCAGTCTCACTTAAAGGACCAGTAACATAAAAAATGTTTTTAAAAAATTGTTAATATGCATAGAAAAAAAAAATACCAAATCAAATTAAACTTTAAAATCACAAAGCGTTCATTAAGAAATAACTTACCGAAACTCCACTTCCGCTTCTCTTCAGAAAAGGCGATGGCTTTGTCCATGGAGGGAATTTTAAGGTTATTATAGCTAATGAGACTTCTGGGACAGGTAGGCATTTTCTGTCCTAGTCAGTTCTGGAAAGTCATTCGCTGTTTAAAGAATATGGAGAGTGGGAAGGTAAAGATATTAAGTAAATTGTGCATTTGCAAACTTGCGTACATTATGGATATTTTAGTGCACATCAATCATTTCTAGTGCTGGTGAATATTTGAAACCAGCCTAATGGTAAGCTATAAGTGGTTATTTGACCTTAAGGTAATTGACTAGTCTACCATGAACGAGCAGAATTGCATTTAGGTGATCAGATGATGGAACCATAAAGAGGTATTTGTATACGGTGAAATATAGCACCTGCCGAACAAATCCTATTTAGTAAATTTAATTCAGAACATTGCAGGTCATGGATAGATGGAAGGACAACCTAGTTCTCCAGTTCAATAACGTGGTATTTCTTTCCTTCAGCTTTTCTTGAAATAAACCCAGTAAGAAATGTGTTGGATAAATGTACTCTCTCTAAAAAGAACCATGAGAATGAATGACTAAAATGTAATACTAAAGCAAGAACTTCCACCCTGTCCTGAAAAACATTATAACAGGCATGTCGCATGCATACCTCTGTTGTTTTATAAGTTTCAAATGTTTACATGGTAAGTGGTAAACATGGTAATCAGTGACTATTATTACATTTAATTTAACCTATTTCCTGGATAACTTCTGCCCAGCATTTTAGGTGGCATTCAGGTGCATGGGATGATCATTGCTGCTTTGACTTAAAGGAAAACTATACCCCCAAAATGAATACTTAAGCAACAGACAGTTTATATCATATATGTATATAAATAAATATTGCCCTTTCTATTGCCTTGAACCACTATTTTGTGATGGTCTCTGTGTTACCTCAGATATCACCTGACCAGAAATACTACAACTCTAACAGGAAGAAGTGAGGAAGTGAAAGAGACAACTCTGTCTGTCAATTGGCTCATGTGACCTAACAGGTATAGTTTGTTTGGTATGTTTGTGTGTGCACAGGGAATCGTATGATCCCAGGGGGCTGCCCTTATTTTTTAAAATGGCAATTTTCTATTTACAGTTACCCAATGGCACATACTATTAAAAAAGTATATTATTATGAAAACGGTTTATTTACACAAAGCAGGGTTTTCCATATGAGCTGTTTTCTGCAATATCTTTTTATAGAGACCTACATTGTTTGGGGGGTATAGTCTTCCTTTAAGAAGGCTACAGGTCTCATTGCATGACCACTATGACCACTCTTTTCTGCTATTTGCAGGTCTTGGTGTTGTTGTCGTCTGCCTGAGTGTGGTTGTTACCTCTCTAAAAGGTGTCTCTATGTCTGCTATATGCACCAATGGTGTTGTCAGTGGAGTTTCTTTCTATTCCATTATAAACTATTCTAGGTTGAACCAAAGTCTATAAACATGAATTTCATCCATACTTAATATGGAATGGGGATATTTTATTTGGATATTCCTATATCTGCCTGCTGCAGTTTTTAATATTACACTGGCCTAGCTCACTGGTAAGGTACACTAAGTAAAGGCAGCTGCTACCATTACCTCGTTACAATAAGGTAGGTACATATACTTATTATTTTTCCATTATAAAATAATGTCCCCAAAATACTTCTGATCTCTGCTGTCTTCTGAAAATGCTGCCATTTTAGTTGAATATATTTGTTATCTAACATATCACTCTCCTTTGTTCCAGTCTATAAATAACACAAGGTGCACCCATCATCCACAACCTGTTAAAAGCACCCATAGACATTTCACATTCATATTGAACAGTGTTATTATAAAAATTTGCAGAAAAAAGAAAGTTATTGATTAAAAATACATAAAGTGCAACAGCAAAATAACATTTCCCGTAAACAGGCAATAGTCTTCCTTTAAACAAATGCATTTACATTTCTAATAAAACGTTGCCTGTTATCCATAAGATCCTATATACCATGTGTAACTATTAATCATAACACTGCTTGTTAAGTTTTCTCCTGGTTTTGAATCTCTAAAAACTATCATGCCATAGACAGCTAGTCATCTAACTTGCATGGATATGTTTGAAATATTAATATCAAGGCTTTTGCTGGCTGATTTTGCTAATTTCTCATGGTTTGATCAGCAGGGCTATCAATCAGCTCCCTTTATGTTTAAGTAAGCACATTTTGCAGCCATTTCTCAATAGATCAAGCCACTTTCCCTGGCAAATAACTACTAGGCTACTGAAACATTAAAAAGATGAAAAATGAACACTCTAGAAGGCAATATGGCAGCAGCAGATAACATTTTTCATGCACTTGGGAGAAAGCTTTGTGACATATTCAGCTCTAGCAATTTGTAATCGAAAACACAAGCGCCATTTGTTCTGCCTACATGTCACTGAGAGCAAACACTATTTTTCATTAGGTGGAACGTACTGTCTTATATTGAGAAGTTTAGGGCCAGAGTTTGGTGGATCCATTGGACTGATCTGTGCTTTTGCTAATTCTGTTGCTATGTATGTGGTTGGGTTTTCTGAATATAGCAGCCATTAGGGTTATCGGGTACATCTGGTGTAATTAGAGGGGCCTCAATCAATACCAGAGCCCTAAAATCTATAGTACAATAAGCTACAAGGGTCCTCAATCATTTACCTTGTGTAGAGCCCAAATGAACTAAACAGTAAACAGACATTTTGCTTATTATTTGCCTATCTATCTATCTATCTATCTATCTATCTATCTATCTATCTATCTATCTATCTATCATCTATCAATCAATCGATCTATCTCTCTATCTACATATGTACATATCTATCTACATATATACATTACACAGGAACAACAAGGTCCGTTTTGTGTTTTGCTTGACCTTTTATATGAAAAAATATTAACTTTCATAAAATAATGTAAGAATAAAGCTAACTTCTACATATATAGGTTCCTCGACCATTGGGATTTTTAAAGTTGGCTGATTTTCTGGCAGGTGGGGCCTTTACACAGTTGCCAACTTGGTCTCAAAGGACCAAGTCGGCAGCTTTGGTTGGCCTATGTATGGAAAACTCATATTGCAGACCTGCTTTTTTTCATGAAACAGCAAGAATACCATTTAACTTGACCAAATATAAAAGGCTAATATATTTGTTAAATTGCTGCGGTTGTTAAGTACAATTGCAATGCACTAAACTACTCCTTTGTTTGTTCTACTGGTACATTTTGCATCTTTTCCTGCATATAAAGAGATCTTTATATGCAAGGCTTTGATAGCCCTGCTTCAGAATGACAACAAAGCCATTACATAAGTTTTTGTTATGGTACAAGAATGTGCTGTGCCAAATAGATTCATTGGTGCAAAAATATGCTTATAAGTTGTGTGTAGAAGATTAACTGGGAAAATTGTCCTGATATATCTATTTCTAAATACCGGTAGAAATTGTGTGCAGTATGTATTTAAAGGGGACTGTCTGTAATAAGGTGATTAAACAATATAAAGTACCTTTTAACCTAGGATGTTCAAGGTATAATTACTAAACTTTAATTACTGCGCATAAGTCACTCTGGCTAACTGGTAACAACATCCAAGGAATTTTTGACTATTATAGTTTTAGTAAATCAAAGTATTTATGGAAAACGAAATGCTATTTCTGAATTATTGACTTCAACCTGGTATCTGAGTCTTCCGATCGGCCCTCTTAATTTTTTCATAATAATAATGCTTATTATTATTCTTAGAATTATTATTACGTATTTAAAAAGCACCAAGACATCTGTATAATATATGGGTGGATACACAGAACATACAAAATACATTTCAAATACAACCAATAACCAATAGAAGTAAAGAACATCCTGCCCAATGGAGCTTTCTTAGTTTATGATACCTGATATCATATCACATGTCTTTTATAGATATACTACTCAAACAAGTGGACCACAACAACTCAGGGTCAGTAGTGCAGTATAGTCCTCTTCTTTATTGCAACCTATGGCTGGTGCACATGACAGAGTCACTTTACTCTGGGATAGCACTTGGTAGCCACTGTCATACTTGAAACTAACCCCATATTAAGGAACAGATAACCATGGAATGCCTTCTGATACATGAGACACAGAAGAAAGAGATTTGCTTACCCTATGTTATTGCTGGGTGATACTTGTAGCCTTAACTTGCAGTAGATGAATGTAAATAAAGCATACCATTTCCTTTTTTCTATTCATGCATCACTGTGTATTTCAAAAATATAATGTATTGGTTTTTTACATAAAGGGTTAACAATAAATGTTTACAGCATTTGCATAGTTAAGAATAAGAACCCATTTCCAGTACTGAGAAATTAAATTAGAATTCTACATATCTCCGTAAACAGAATATTTTTCTCCTGCCTGTCTGGGAGAAATGTATTAAAGCAAACAAACTATCTATTTAGCAAGTGACTTTTAGCAAAAGATGCATTTATCATTCAGATATAATCTCTGCTGCTCAGGTTTTTCAGCTTTATTTTTTGTTAATGTATTCATTGCAATTCTGCAGCTGGCATACCCATTTCATGTCGCTCATGGCTGTTGACAAGATCCAGAACACATTAATGTCTGTGAACATAATCATATCAAATATTTGCAGTTATGCCTTTTGTCGATGTGCATGGTTTCTAAACAAAATCCTAACTAACCAGAAAGATACAAGTATATGTTGAAGTTTATTTTCATGTGATTCCAAGCTTGGCAGGCACTTGTGTATCAAACACCCACCATTCTGCTAGGTTTAATCCATCAAAGATAGTTTGATGTGACATTTCAATTTTTGTGTAAATCATCTTGCATAAATAAAAAAATAAAAGGATGAAATTCATTCCAGTAATTTTTCCATGTTTGAATGAATACCTTTTTAAGCCATTGTGTAGGTGTAGGGTTATTTCATTTTAGTGAATAAGCCTCAAGGACTAATTGCACCCAACATGTTCCTTAAGGACAGTACTATACTATTGTAACTTTTCTTCATTCTAACCTACTAGCGTTGAGCTACACTTACCTTGCAGTGCATGCTATGTCCCTGTTTTTGTTTATGAATAGCAACACTTCCTGTGCATAGGTTTAATAATTTGGAATTACCACCAGGCCCAGGCTGATAGTAATTTAATACGTGCATTATTAGAAATTATTAGAGCACATTGTGCTCACTGCAAGTTGCAAGAGTATGTATGGAAGCACACACCTTCCATTGTTGTGTCCACACTAGTACACTGCTTGTGTTTGTAAATGAGCCATACATTCTAATAAGCACAAATAAAGGAGTAGTCAGAACCATCCCATTGATGAACTAATCACTAAATGGATTTTCTCTTTATCTCTTATAGGACAGCAATGCGATCATGGTCAATGAAGTCAATGACATAAGAATAATACTTACCTTAACAGTCATCCTCCTTCTTGGCATATCTGTGGCGGTTATGGTGTGGGAAGCTAAGGTAAATTTCTTCAGTTTAAAGGAACAGTTCAGTGTGAAAATAAAAACTGTGTAAATAGATAGGCTGTGCAAAATAAAAAATGTTTCTAATATAGTTAGTTAGGCAAAAATGTAATATATAAAGGCTGGAGTGAACAGATGTCTAATAAAACAGGCAGAATCCAACTTCCTGCTTTTCAGCTCTATAACTCTGAGTTAGTCAGCGACTTGAAGGGGGGCCACATGGTACATTTCTGTTCAGTGAGTTTGTAATTGATCCTCAGCATTCAGCTCAGATTCAAAAGCAATAGATATGACCCATGTGGCCCCCCTTCAAGTCTCTGATTGGTTACTGTCTGGTAGCCAGGGTAACCAGTCAGTGTAAACCAAGAGAGCTGAAAAGCAGGAAGTAGAGTTGTGACTGACCTGTTATACATCCAGTCACTCCAGCCTTTATACATTACATTTTTGGCTAACTAACTATATTAGAAACATTTTTTATTTTTCACTGCCTATCTATTTACCCAGTTTTTATTTTTACACTGAACAATTCCTTTAAGACTGTTCATTTAAGACCAATTGCTGAATCTGTAGCTGAAATGTCAAATTCACCTGGGATGGCTAATAGGAATAGTGCAAGAGGACAGTTGGACTAATTATATTTTACCCAATTTCCTAAACAGAGGATAAATGAATACAAATTCATGGTATACAGATATTGTGCCCCCAGACACTTTTCCAGTTATGTGCATATTATTTTTCATTACATCAATAGCTAATATTAGGCCATTTTTAACTAACTCGCTTGTGCTACTTCCAGCAGAGCATGACTGATATACAACTTTGCAGGTGGACCCTTGCTTTAGTGTAGTGTTCTAATGCTGATTCTCACTCACACCCTTGGGCGCAAATTCACTAAGCGCTGAAGCGCTGAACGCTAGCGTCAATTCGCTAGCGTTTGTCATTTTCGGTACTTCAAACTTCAAATTCACTAACAAACGCTGGCGTAAATTCGCTAGTGTTACTTCGCACCCTTACGCCAGGCGAATTTTCGCTAGCGACGTAACTACGCAAATTCACTAACTTGCGCAGTGTACTGAACGCTACCTTTTACGATAGACTTCCTTCGCCACCTCAGACCTGGCGAAGCGCAATAGAGTAGATAGGGATTGTTTCAAAAAAAGTCAATTTTTTTTCTAAGTCCCAAAAAACGCTGGCGTGTTTTCTACATGATGGGTGATAGGCTGAAAAAGATCGAAAATATTTTTGGGGCTCCCCTCCTTCCCCCCTACATTTCCTGACTCATGGCAACTTACCAAGACAGTGGGCACATGTGTAGGGCAAAATAAAAATTTTATTTGCTGATTTGCAGGTTTTCTAGGCATTTGTAGTGCTGATACGTATTCCTCCACTGAAATTTGAATTTGGCGCCGTATGCAAATGAACCATCGCTAGCGAAACTTCGCTTTGCTTGGCGAATTAACGCTAGCGCAACTCCGCAAACTTAAGCTAACCCTGTGCGCAACTTCGGATTTTAGTGAATTTGCGGAGCGCTGGTGAAAATACGCCTGGCGAAGTGCGGCGAAGTTGCGCCTGGCGCAACTTCGAATCTTAGTGAATTTGCCCCTTGGTGTATAACTCGGGTGGCAGTGGTTATTTAAAAAACTGCTTTATTGCTGGAACTTGATCTCTCAATGGTTCAGATAGATCATCTGTGAGGTGCTGGAGTCATAGAAAGAGAAGTAGTTATAGTTAGTGGTAGTGAACACACAAGTATTTGTGCCCCAGATTAAAGACCCTTTCAGCAGGGGTCAAGTGGAATTCCCTCTAGCCTGGAAACTACAAACACAGGCAGAGTAGGAATAACAATTAGGCACAGTAATCCACACAGACTTCTAACTATAAATTTTACTTTCATAACTAACTAGGCAAGCAACACAACGCTAGGACTATGCAGCTTTCCCATATTGCACAGGGCGTGCTGACCCTAGATGGAAAACAACACTTGCCACCCATACATCTAACAAGTTCAGGCCAACAGATGGGATTTTACTTATTTCTCATGGTCAAGAACGACTTCGGCAGTGCTAAAATTTTGAAGCAAAATTACACTAGCGATCGCTTCTGCCTAGTGAAACTTCATTAGTCCTCTTACGCTTATGTCAATTTGAATAGGGCGGGTGCATTAAAGTTATATGGTTGTCTTGGTGCAAATGTTTGAAGTGGCCACTACCAATGTCCAAGGCACCTGAATAATAATAAATGATGCTAGCGTTAGCCAATTTACCCTTTAGTAAATATGCCCCCATGTATTTAATGCCTTGCACAAACAGGTGCTGCTACTTATGCTGGGTAATTACTGACAAGTAGGGGGCATGAACATCAACATCCACATGCTGCCCTTACCTGGCAGGTGCAAAATTGTTCCTGATTTTTTGCACTTTGCTATTTGCCCTTGTTTATTAAAAACTTTTATTAATTTTTATTTTAGTTCCTCCTAAGGTCATACTGCAATACTTCATCCTAAATATGAAACGTAGCATAGAAAACCAGAGAAGAGAGTAACATATAAAATGTTATATCTAGGCACATTTTTAGATCTGAATATCTGAATCTGTGGTTCTTGTACATTGTAATGACAGCACATAAAAATACTCACAAACACACACAGTGAGAGTCACAGATGTTTATGTCCCCTTAAGGCATATTTTACGCAAGCTGCACTTGCTTTTATTTGAGCAGCATTAGTTACATGAGCAGAATGCATAAATGTATGCGTGCAGCACTGCTTTGGAGACTCATACAAACACCTTGGTCTATCAGCTCTTCCCAGACAAGGGCACCATCTGAAATGTTTGTATGTTTCTATCTGCAGAAAAATGCAAATGCCCTGTTTCCAGCATAGTTCTTTCTTGAATATCATATCAATTTAACAAACTTAATCTATGCTAAATAAGAAAAAATAAAGTCAATAAATTACTGGACCTTTGGCCTCAATATACTGTAAATGATAATAATAATAATAATAATAAATTACTAATTATGTGACCTACTGCAAAATAGATAGACCATCCAGTAGCTCATTATAAAACCCTATACTTTAGTTTCCAATAGAATGCTAGGAATTACAATTCAAATTGCGCTGGCAAAAGTCAATAATTTCAGGACTGGATATCTGTACAGCAACAGAGATGGATGTGTAAGTATGTCTTGTTAACCTAGTATAGTTTCTCCAATTACTGCAAGTGATGCAGTTTATACCAATATTCAACAACAAAAACAGTAAAACTTGAATCTAGCTGAGAGCTCAGTCATGTCACATAAGCATTGAGGGATTTTTTTAACTATTTCTTGTAAATGCATATCAACAAATTGCGAGAGGGGCTGTAAAACTGAGCCCACCCCAGATACTACTGGGTCTAGACTAGGTCTACTGGGTGGGTGTTCCAAATTCTGGGATGTATGACCGTCAGAAAATCATCATTCATTTTAGTGATTATTCCAGAATCAAATGCAGAATTTACATATAAATCAACCTTTCTTTTTATGTCCCAAGTGCATACAGCACACAGGCCGAAATGTTGGACACAAAGATTCATGCAAATAAGGGTGACTTGATTCACTAAAATTTGGAGTGCAGTTCTATGTGATTAATTATGCAATAAAGGTTTTGAACCTGCACCCACAAGAATACAGAAAATCCAGATTAGAGTGCAGCGTAAGGCTGGCGTTCCAGCCGAAACATTAGTTTTCCTGCAATAAAGACTGTTTAATGTTCATAAGACCTGTGAATGCAGTTTCTACAGACGACCTTCAGCAAAGTGAGTAAGATATCCTGGAAAAAGGCAAAAACTCACAGGTGAAATTTATTGAAAATAAATAACTGACGTTTCGGCTAATCCTATAGCCTTTCTCAAAGTGTCTGAATGTTAAAAACTGGAAAAATTCAAGTTTATTTTACTATAAAATCCCAATTTTTTGTGAAAAAAAAACTCAATTTTTTTGGGATTTATTAAAGCCATAATATTATTGCTCCATTCGGTAGGTTTTAGGTGGCGAAGTAGGGGGTCAAAGTTTTTTTTAAAGAGACAGTACTTCGACTATCGAATGGTCAAATAGTCGAATGATTTTTAGTTGAAATCGTTCGATTTGAAGGTCGAAGTAGCCAATTCGATGGTCAAAGTAACCAAAAAAATAATTCAAAATTCGAGCTAAGTAAATGGGCCCCTTGGTCTAATTTATTAAATAACAATAGAAATGCAAATCTAAAAATAATTATTATGTAAGCAAGAATTTCTAGCTCTGTAGTTTTAAACACCCTATGAAAATCATTATTTGGTATGTTATGTGTGAGAGTCAAGGCTGTCCATAATGTGTCCCCCCAACCTCACTCATCCCCACACTGGCTTGTGCTCAATTACTTTATAGTTACCAAAATCCATTTAGATCGACCGGGAGTGATGCTTATGTAGCAATAGCTGAAATGTAAATCTATAGTAAGAGAAAAAGAAAGGAAAGAAAAATACAAACTGGTTTTCACTTCAAATACAAAACTCTGTACATGATTTATAGGCATAACAGTGTGTAGTACCTGACCAATCTTACCCATACTGGTTGCCAGTGCTGTTTGCTGCTTTTCATTGTCATGTTTTCATTACCAGTATTCATTCATCACAAAGTTCCCCTCTGTAATGACTTGTCCTCCAGTTGGTGTTTTTTATAACATTTATGTTGTTATTAGCCTCTCTAAAAACAGAAACAGTATTTCTGAGAGGGATTTCTGAGAGGGATCCTCAAGGTGCCATCCTGCAAAGAACAATATTGGCTGTTCTGATCACAACAATTGCCTACCTCTGAGTTGCTATTTGTGCCACTAAGTTATCAGGATCAGAAGGGTGAGCAAAAAAAGAAGGGTGGCATAAAAAATGAGAGATGGAGAATAGCAAGAAATAATAAATAAACATGTTTGGGCAATACATGAAATGGAGAGGGGTGAGGAAATTAAAGCATGGGAACAAGTGAGTTGAAGAAATGTAGGATCACTGAGAGATATGTGAAATAAAGAAAAGGGACTGCACAGAAATGAATGGAAAATATAAGAATCATTAATAGATCAGGGTTGGAAGGGAAAATGTGCTCCAATAACCAGTCATTTTTCTTCAGCTTTGCAAATATGTGGGCACTATATAAATAGATGTTAATATTAATAATAATAATAATAATAATAAACAGCTGTGATCCATTTAGTTGTTGGCTGTGATATAGGTTATTTGCTTGATTACATTTCCACTTGTCACAGTAGTATGGCTGTATGACTGGTGACTAAAATTAATTCCAGTATTCCTGAGGCCAGCATGCTTCTTATTTTTAAAAAAAAATACACCTGTCAGGGATACATTTCAGCAGAGCATAAGTCTGTCATCTTCTTCCCTGCATCCAAGTATCCCTTAGCTGGGCATGTGCAAAGTACTGATAAGTCATAAAAATTACTATGTTGATCTGTATTAGTGACTTGCTGTCCATTTGATTTGACTTTTTACTGCAGATATACCATGACCTGGATGAATGAGAATCTTCACAAACATACTATGCTGATCGTGTGCCCACCCACAGCAGTGCAAGGGATATCTGGGAGTAGGAACTATGATTGCTGCATGGCGCTCAGCTGGGAATTTTCCCAAAATGGTGAATTTTTTTAAGAATAGACACACACACTGGCCCATGATACAATGCAAGTGATTTAAACCACTGAATGTTCCCATTCGCTAGTGTTTGTAAATTTTCTTCTTCTTTAAAGAAAATGATTCCACATTCCTGGAACAGTGTAGTCTTGCTTGTGCACATTATTAGCTAATATTTCATCTCAGGAGCATTAATGGCCTTCTGGTACCAGCAATGTAATAAATAGGTAATGTTGCATTAAATGTCATAGTTGAACTGCAGTTGATTAATATATACATACACATATATGGTAACATGTATATACTTACAACACTAAACTAGATTAATGTCTTAGAGTAATATAACCAGGTTTACATTTTGTATCTCACCGAGGCACATGTACTTATATTTGGAGTAGCAATGTTTAAATAAGCTGCTAAATAACAAAGAAATAATTTGGGGGCTATTTTATGTAATATACTGGTTTGAAATCCATTATCTGGAAACCCATAATCCAGAAAGCTCTGAATTACAGAAAGGCTGTCTTCTATAGACTCCATTTTGTCAGAATAATCCAAATTTAAAAAAAATATTTCCTGTTTCTCTGTAATAATAAAACAGTACATTGTACTTGATCTAAACTAAGATATAATTAATCCTTAATGGAAGCCAAACCAGCCTATTGGGTTTATTTCATATTTACATAATGTTTTTTGACTTAAGGTATAAAGATCCAAATTATAGAAATATCCCTTATCCAAAAATCCCCAAGTTCCAAGCATTCTGGATAACGGGTCTCATGCCTGTATCATAAAAAATATGGGTTTTTTTCCCTATGGAAGAGCATTTATTGTTAAATCTCTTTTTATTAAGTTTTCAATATCAAAAAAAGGATCAGGGGTACAGAAGATAAAGAAGGGGGGGTACAAAGAAAAAGACAAAAAAAAGAAAGAAAAAGTTTTCCACACCTACAAGGAATGTGTATTTTCCTAAGAAAATGTTTTTCAAAAATATTTAACAGTATATTACGTAAACCGTTGTGTTACATGACAGATATGTAAATTGTAAGTTACTTATATAGTTGCACAAGATGTTTTAATATTATCCAAAGGAATAAATAACAATATTGATATACATTCATTTATTTCTTTCCATATAAGTATTCCAGGGGTTCCGATTTTTCAGGTGTTTGTGCAAAACATCATTTTTTAATTCTTACAACACAAAGGGTAACATAACGCTTTTCTTGCCATAGCAGCTTCTGTAGTGCAGGATTCCACTGGAAATATCAATGACACCAGCACCTCAGCATTTAACTGCAATGGCTCTGCAGCCTGTAGCCTTGGCTTTGATTTTTCCATATATGAAATAAAAACATGTCACTATGGCTTGATGAATAATTAAGTATTAAGTAAATATTAATCACCAAAATCTAAACTTGTGTATTCTGTGTTAACCATAATGATGTGTTTCATGATATATTATGGCTTGTTGCTAGGAGCCTTTTATTTTATTTTAGCGTTTTCTAGGACAACATATTTTAAAAAAAGTTCATATCAATTTTCCTAATACAAGAAATTGCTCTTTCCTTTGTGAAGTGTAAGTGTTTAATAATTAATAAACTTCACATCCAAAATATAGAGCAATAGGTTAAAAATGATGTTTAATCTGCTGTGTAAAACAATTTCCAGCTATGTCAAACAAAGAGAATGTTACATTTTGTAGGTATAGGAGCCCAAGTACTGACAGAATACCCAGTAGCGTAACTAGAGGGGGGCAGGCCCTGGTGCGTGACACGCACGGCCGTACAGCCGCATTTTCTGTGGCCCTGGCCCGCTCGCACCCCCTGCTCCCCCGGTAGTTCCGCCACTGAGAATACCCTTTAGGTGCAGTCAGAGAGCCTCACCTTATTCTGGTTTTCACCAACACCCTTTTGGGGCCCTGGATTTTCTGCTGCGGAACAGGCGAGGATCCTAAACATGGCCAAGGTATTGGAGTAAGGAACAAGGATCAGGCAGAGACGAGTCGTGGACAGGCAAAAAGGTCAAAAGGCAGGCAGCAAGATACGGAGGTCAGGAAACGGGCCAAAGGTCAATATCCAAATATCCAAACGCCCGCCGACGTCATGGCGCATCGTTATTGTGCATGTACATTGACGCACATGCACGTTTTCTAGTTGCGGCCAGAGGAACCCGGGTACCGACGCGTCTAAAGGTAAGAATGTGCGCCGGTCTCCCGGAACGCATTGCAGAGAAACCACAAGAGAAGAGAAAGCAGCTATGTCATTATTAGCCTGCAGACTGAGACTTGATTTGCGTCCATTTGCAGCGAAAGAAAATGCTTCTAGAACAGTGATCCCCAACCAGTGTCTCATGAGCAACATGTTGTTCACCAACCCCAAATTTTGCATAAAAAACAAAAAAATCCCCTTTAGACTGTCAGTCCACTTAGGGGCTACCAAATAGCACTTATTTGGCACCCTAGGGATTTTATTTATGCTTGTGTTGCTCCCCAACACTTTTTACATTTGAATGTGGCTTATGGGTAAAAAAGGTTGGGGACCCCTGTTCTAGAAAGTCTTCTACTTGTGGGCAGATTGATCTCCCAGGAAAATCTCTGGTAGGTGGAGGTGCCTTTGTACAATTGTGTCCATCTAGATCTTTACCAAGATTCTTCTCTTATAAAGGAAAGATGAACCACTGTGCAGAGTTGAATTTGAAAGTTGAGCATTCTACTTGACTAAGTATAGAACAAATCAAATGGAACTGAACAAAAAGCTTAGAGAGTAAGGTGGGAAACATAACATTGGAATAAGATGGCAAATAATACAGAATTCAACAGAGAGGATAATATGGAGTAGAGAAGGCCATGAAGTTACAAAGAAAAATAAATTTGATCAAAATAAATTTAACACTGGCTTCCAAGTTAGACACAGAAATACAATTTCTTGTTTAAATGGAATTAATTCAACAACTAACAATTTTTTAATTTTTTTCTTTAAATATTAATTAACGTGGGCATAGCTTATTGCGATCACATAGCATTAATGCATTTATATTTATATATGAGTAATTACTGTCATGTTGGCAAAGAACTCAGCAGGTCTTAAAAAGCAGCCCCCAATAACCTTAAATGTAAATAGCCTGATCCAATATACAGTATCTTTCATTTGCTAAAATTGCACATTGTTTCCAGGCAAAAAAACAAACAAACACTTTTTCAGTCTCATTAACAGCTTCATTGAAAGACAACCATTGCAGGTCAATAATATATTTTTATAAACGCAGACTTCAGAGAAGTGATGACAGATTCAAGATGTCTTTTTTAGTATATGCATGGCAATACAATATATTTATTTAATGGCTTTGAATGATAAAACTGGTCCTTTCTCTTATAACCCACTGTAATGTCTTCACACTGAGAAATGTGTTTGTGCAGTTTGGATCAATTGCTTTTTAGAACAAGAAGTATTAGTTCTATAGCTAAATATATTCCTTCTAGTTACGGCAAAGGAAACTCCAGTAGAAATGAAAAACCTCCAAATGGAAAATACATTTCTTATCTTTTCACAGTTTTTGTGGTCATTAATATTAATTATCATCAAGCCACCTAGATATATAAAGGTTATCCATTATGTGATTTAGACTGCCAGCAGGCTCTATAGTTTAGATCTTCATTGGCAATACAATGTTTCAGGGTGGAAATATTTTCTGTCCTCATAAACACCCTTGGCCAACCCAAGTCCTCAAGATGTAAGATCACAAGTGCAAGAACTATGTGGGGTGCAAAATTGAGCCCCTTGGGTTGTACCACAGAGAGCAACATACAAATTGCAGGAAACATTAAACTCTCTTTATCGAGTCCTTTCCTGCGTGATGACACACCCATGGTTTTTTGCTTTGTGTTCAAGTCTGTGCTCAGGGCTTATGTACTGTACATGCTGAAGACAGCTTTATGAGCATATGTTAATTGAGGATATTAAGGTAAGGTAACCTTACATGTGCCTTAAGATGACGATTAGAGTCCTTTAGTCAAGTAGGCAAGCTATCTGCCAGTGTATAGGGCCCTAGGGCCAAATGATCTGGTTAGCCCAATATCCCCCACATTCGGCGACCTTGCCAAAGGACTGAGCCACCATTAGTCACTAAGCAATGAACAGTTATTATGAGCATTTTCTGTATTTGTGCCACTGTCTTACCTCCAGCCATGAACAGCAGCTCTTTGACAACTGTTAAACTAAAACGTGTTAAAACCTTTACTGAATAGGCAGTTATGAATTGTCAACAAAGGATTAACTGGTCTATCCAATTCAGCCAGTTATACAGTATGTTATGTCACCATTTTAAAATGGGCTCTGGTTTGCAAGCTCCATTTTTGTTCATTTCTCTAGGTTTTGAGCATGGTGTCTTGGTTTGGACTATTGATTATTGCGGGCATCTTTTCTGCCACACTTTCTTCCGCTTTGGCATCGCTTGTCAGTGCACCCAAAGTATTTCAGGTACCAAAATAAAATCAATTAGGCAATACATGTAACAATCGATTTTAATATTTTGTGAGGTTTCCTAAAAATAAATCAACCAATAGTTTTCCTGCTTTTAAAGTATGTGTAGCTCAGTCCTAGTTGTGTCAATAGTCCTTGCCATCACTAGCCTAAATACCATTGGGAAGGTGGTAAGCATGGTGAAAAAAATGGATGCAATCTACTATTTTTGTTGCACTCTGTACACTACCTTCCTCTGCTCTCTGTTATGGCAGTGCATGGAGTTTCCGCAGAGCTGTATTTATGAGTGGTAGGTGTGTGTGGTACTTAGGCGGCCCCTAACCCTAACTTGTGTGTCATTCTATAATTGATCTTTATTGGAGGAAAAACAATGTTATTGGGTTTATTTGAAACTGAAATGATTTTTTTAGCAGATTTAAGTATGGAGATCCATTTTACGGAAAGACCCCCTTATCCAGAAAACCTCAGGTTTGGATAAAAGGTTCCATACCTGTATAAATTATAGTATATTGCAGTAGCTTTAAATGTATTAAAATGTATAAAAAACCTCAAGACTCTCCTCAGTTTAAACACTATATAGTAATTTACATAAACTTTTATGTTTCATGTGAATGCAGCCTTTCTGTAGTCAGTTAAAAAGAATGAATTAATATAGGAGTAGGGTAAAATAATGCACTGGGAGAGATTATTACAAAGAAAGAAGTTTTTTGTATTGATTTGCCCACAGGCTGTAAGAATTCTGTAAGGATAACATATACAATGGACTTTATTTCTTTGCAAAAGGACACGAAAATAACAATGAACCAATCAGAGGATACGTCCTAACTTTTATAATTGCACTTGCATTTATTCTGATTGGTCAGTATATTTCATTATTAACAAACTTACACATATTGGAAGGTATCTACATAAAAATGCAAATACATGTATGGCTGGATCTTATACTTGTATACTCTGATCCACTTCAGCCTATAACAAGATGCTGTATTCTGGAAACCCAGTTCCAAACTAAAGATTGTTCATTGTTTGACTTTTTTCTTAAAGTGATACTGACACATTCCTATAAAAATAGGAACGTGTCGGTATCAGTGAACAGAAGCTGCATGCAAACTATAAGCAGCCAATGCCGCCCCCAGCCCGGTAAACTTTAGAAAAGGCGACCCTCTGACACCATTAAATCATCTTGCTGAGTTGTTACAGTAATGCTAAGCTGGTACTAAAACAACTCAGTAAGATGATTTAATGGTGTCGGAGGGTCGCTGTTACTAAGGTTCGCCTGGCTGGGGGCGCTTTGGGGAGATTTTAGCTGATTATATTTCACGTGCAGCTTCTATCTACTGATACCGACATGTTACTATTTTTATAGGAACGTGTCAGTATCACTTTAAGTGGGTAAAATATGAGTAATACATGGTATTTTTATTACACGTGGGCCTTTATTTTAATGAACACTGCAGTCAATAAGTTATCAAAATAATATGTACTTGTATCCAACAATGTTAGCTTTGTGATTCAAACCTTGTTGATAAAATATAAAACCTTTATTCCTTTATTTTATTTAGCTGAACTAAATACTATCGCACCCATCATTTCCAGCTTCTTATGCTTTGATCAGCTTCTCCTGTTTCATATGCAAAATCCCCAGATGAGTATAGAGGGCTTCTGCAATACTTTACAGTTCCCTCTTTCCACTTGCAACTTTAAGGGGCCTATTTATTAAACATTGGATTTTCCTGGTAGAGTTTTTAAAGGGAAATTACTCTGCTAAAAATTTGAATCCAAAAATATTCCAGCTAAAACCTGTCAACGTCATGTAAAAGTCAATGGCAGATGGTCCCTTTAACAACTGGAACATGTTCTTTGCCTTCATGGTTATCAAAAGTTTTGGTCTTTTAATGTCTGTGTTTCTTTTAATAATCCAATAAATTCGAGTTTTCGGGCGTCAGCTCGAAAAAGTTGTACGATTCAAGCGTCAGATTGTGCAAGTCTCACAATTCAAATTGTCACACGATTTTTTTGCGACTTTTTATTTTATCAATTTGTTTGAGAATAATTATTGGTAAATTATGGGGATTCTGGCTTGGGAGTTTAGTGAGAAAAAGTTGAGTTTTCGTAAATAGCCCTTTAAGTCCTAGTTTGCCAAACTTCATACTACAATTAACTTTAAGAGGTTTATATGATGTAAATCTAAAGTTTGCACCAGGGCTAATAACCCATAGCAAATTAGAGTGTGAAATTTAAGCAAAAAGGCTGGAATATACAGGTCCAGAACCTTTTGTAAAACAATTTCTGCTGTAATTCTACAAAGTGATTGATGTTTGCCAACAATGTTAAAATGCAGAGTGAGAAGCCACGGAGGAGACCTTTTGCAGTTACAATTCACTGAGCAGTAATGATATAACAAACCATCAAAAACCCGCACAGCAAACTGACACTAGTACATTATTTGTATGAGCTGAATGTTTCTGTGCAGTAGCTGAAAATCTGTATTCATATCAGAGAAAGCACATTTAAAAGGGACTACTCTTCATACATATATTCATTCTTTGTTTGTGGTCCTATTTTTCTTTCCAGGATGCAAGGGTGGTCTGGCCCCTCTGTAAGTATCTGAGTTCCAAAAATAATAGGATAACAATCCCCAAAAAGTTAAGCAAAAGTTGCTATGTAGAAAAACACCATTGCGAACATAAGCTACCAAGAATGATTCTTTGTGTCCTTTATGAGACTGAGACTTCAACAACTTCCTCGCATTTTGCAACCAAATGGCTTTTGTGAACATTCGCAGTGTATGTAATAAAATTTTGCAATCGTGAAGCGTATTTTTATTTTTTTATGACATTCCCCCTTAGCAGCCTTGTAATTACCACCTGATTCATTGTAGACAAAACTTGTAGTACTCCTTGACTTGCCTTCAGGTCAAGTGCCTTTGCATGGGTTCCATTATGGATTTACAGTATACTCCTTCCGTTTCTATCAGTATTCTATCTAACTCAGGGATAAACAGAATGATAATCCTTGACATGCCCAGATTCATTACACATATGTTGGGAGAAATAATTTTTTTATTTCAAACAAACAAATTGCATGCAGACCTTAAAGGGAAACTATCAACTTATGTAAACCAATTGCTGTTCATATGCAGCAGTTAATACTAATGATTCAATTATTAGCTGACTTTGGCTGATTTTGCTGCTTTAAGTGTATGTTCATCTGGTTGTACATGGTTGTACTTTGTCCTGAAATCAACACTGGAAAGATCCAGCCAGAAAGGTTGAAGATCATGTATCTACTCTAACTCCAACTTACAGTACATGTAACAAGTCACACCTCAATAATGCATGTAAATTAAAATGAAACACAAGTTTAAGGGCTATGTTTTTTATAAATAGGCTGGTGACCTGCTTTCAAGTATTACAACATGTGGGTGTCCCTGTTTTGGGCCATGCTGTGCTGTGGTGTGATGTTTGTCATCAACTGGTGGGCTGCTGTCATCACGTATGCCATTGAGCTTTTCTTGTACATCTATGTGACTTACAAGAAACCAGGTAAGAACAAAAATTAATCTAGTTTTTAGATGCATCTAGTGAGAGTGTCTGTAAAATTAGGTATGAGCTGTACAGCTGTTTAATAATAATAAGGGTCATATGACTAATAAGGGCAGTTTAAACTAAGCAGCAGCAAGGCAACACGTCATTAGGGTCAGACTCAAGTTCTTATTTTCCCATCTTTGTCACCCATTGCCAAATTATGGCACTCCTTAAGGTTTTTACTTGACTAAGGATGCTGAGAGTTCCAAAGGTGTACTAGACTGTACCGGTTCCTTATATTTACATCTTATATCAAACTATAGCACACAGAAGCTATACTTACACTTTGGCCCAGTGCAATGGACCAAGGTGATATTAGTTGGTCATTGTCATCTGTCGTGGGTTTGTGTCCTAATTGACAAAGCAGCAGACTGTGCTAGATTTTGTTGTTTGCTGCTTCCATTTCAATGCTGAAATGACTAAGGGTATGGTACATTATTTATGAATGTTTCAATGCAAACAACAGAGCTATTCTCCCAGTATGTCCACTGCATCAAAGAGGAATAATATTGCTTGTATGGATTGCCTTCATTAAATTGCTAGTATTTATATAAAAAAGAGCATCCCTATGATGAATGGACATGCCCATATGAGAAGTACACAAAAAGATGGGGCTCATTTATTTTCAGGAACATGCTAATGGACACAAACCTTCATTGATTAAAATGTTATGCACAGTGCAAGCTCTGAACCTTTCACTGCTGTTCTGTGGCCACAGGTCATAAGAAGTATAAGAAGTTAAAAGAGATAATTGCCATTGCCACAAGTCTGGAGGACTCCTGTTCTAAACCCAAGCAGGCGTTACTCGTTCAGCAACAGTCTAACAACTTCCAGAACCTCCAAAGTAACAAATGGCAGAACAGGTCAGATATCAGTAACAAAAAGACAGTCATTTGTTTCAATTGTAACAAGCCAGGGGATTTTTCTAACAAGTGCAGATCCCCAAAGAAAGCTCTTCCCCCAGCAGGAGAAGCAGCCCCTACACATTCCAATGCATCCCTCATAAATCTGAAAAGGTGCGAGGCAGCCCTGATACCAGTATTTACAAACACTTCTAATGTACACCCACCCCCTAATCAAAGTGTTTATTAATGAATTACCCTTCCCTTGCTTAGTGGATACCGGTGCTGCCCGCTCAGTGTTAAAGACTGACCCTAATCTGACATTATCTGGTGATGTAGTCAAGGCAGTGGGAGGAAATCCTATCCCTATGGCAGAAACAAGAACGGTGGAAGTATTCATAGGACCAGAAGTGCCTCTACCCCTGACAATTTTGCATGTAGGGACATCCTTTGTAAACTAGGGTTAACCATAAATTGATGGCCTTTGCATCAACATTTCAGCTAGTCAAGGAGGGTTATGTACAGTGGTAAAGACAGCTTGTTGTAATTACATTGATGATACATATGATGTAGAAGATGCTATTGACAAGCACCTGGTAAAGGTTCCGCAGATAAAGGACACCTTTCTAACCAATCACACGGAACAATCCATCTTCTCATGGTTAGACCCATCCACATGGTTTCAAGGTATCAGTGCTTGGTTTGCAAAGATTTTCCATACTATCCTGTATGTCCTTGTATGTGTTGGTTGAATGAAAAAAGAGTAGTCAGCACACGGGTTCTCGGTATTCTTTCCTTTGTGGTGCGCATTCTGCAACGGCCACTTCCCATTGACCAACCATGTAGTGTAGAGATTGAACAGCACCATCAACTTAGAAGTAGTTTAAAAAGCCTTTATTTGTGCTCTTATGGGCATCCCCGCGACGTTTCAGGCCATGCGGCCTTTTATCAAGCTTGATAAAAGGCCGCATGGCCTGAAACGTCGCGGGGATGCCCATAAGAGCACAAATAAAGGCTTTTTAAACTACTTCTAAGTTGATGGTGCTGTTCAATCTCTACACTTGTATGTGTTGGTGTCATTCTTCTAATCATCTATTGTCTTCCTAACTTCATTTGTAGGCTTGGGCGAATTTGACCCCTTTCCTTTGGCCAAAAATTTGCCACCGGCAAAATGTCGCAGACGCCCATTAAAGTCTGAGGGGCAAATTCACTAAGCCGCGAAGCGCCAAATGCTAGCGTTAATTCGCTAGCGTTTGGTATTTTCGCTACTGCGCAAATTCACTAACGAACGCTGGTGTAGTTTCGCTAGTGTTACTTCGCACCCTTACGCCAGGTGAATTTTCGCTAGCGACGAAACTACACAAATTCACTAACTTGCGAAGTGTACTGAACGCTACCTTTTACGCTAGACTTCCTTCGCCACCTCAGACCTGGCGAAGTGCAATAGAGTAGATAGGGATTGTTTCCAAAAAAGTCAAAATTTTTTCTAAGTCCCAAAAAACGCTGGCGTGTTTTCTACATGATGGGTGATAGGCTGAAAAAGATCGAAAAATTTTTTGGGGCTCCCCTCCTTCCCCCCTACATTTCCAGACTCATGGCAACTTACCTAGACAGTGGGCACATGTGTAGGGCAAAATAACATTTTTATTTGCAGATTTGAAGGTTTTCTTGGCATTTGTAGTGCTGATACGTGTTCCTCCATTGAAATTTGAATTTCACGGCGTATGCAAATTAGCCTTCGCTAGCGTAACTTCACTTTATATAGCGAATCAACGCTAGCGCAACTTCGCAACCTTACGCTACCCCTGAGCGCAACTTCGGATTTTAGTGAATTTGCGCAGCGCTGGCGAAACTACCCCTGGCGAAGTGCGGCGAAGTGCGGCGAAGCTCGGCGAAGTTGCGCCTGGCGCAACTTCGCATCTTAGTGAATTTGCCCCTATGGGTGTCAAAATAAATGCGTTTTCACAGCATTTATAAGGTATGCTTTATTTACTTGATTGTTTTGTATTATTGTTGTCAGACATACTGCAGATTCTTGCCCCCCCTTAGTGGAGTGAACAGTTTCTAAGTGCCCATGAGGCCCTTCTAGAAACTGTATAAAGATTGTGTAACATCTGTCGAGTCAGTTCTTATCAGTATCCTGTATTGTTGATATATTCATAAACCTAGAATCGTCCTTGAAGCTACTCCTTTCTTTTTCCCATGCCACTTAATTGCACACTGAAATGTACTCCTTATCACTCCCTTCTACTCCCTTTTACCTCCCTTCCCATAAAGTTTCGTAACAGAGGGTATATAATGTCTGGTCGATCCTTTGTTCTGTCTTCTTTCTCTCTTGAGTACAGGATCCATGTAGCTTGTGTATGTTATTATATAACTAATAAACTTGTTTAACCCTTTCACCTCAAGTGATCTCTGGTCTTTGGATTTTTCCCCAACAACTGCATTGAAGATTTACTAACACAGGTATGGGATGTATTATAAAGAAATATTTATCCAGAATGAAGCAATGCCATTTCTTGTATTTTAATTATTAAAAATAAATAATTATCCTACAATTTTGCTTGATGTCAGTCCCTCTGTATTTAGATATGCCTTGTAATAGAATTAGTAACTGTCTGTAACAAACACTCACCCTGGTGGTCTAGTGGGCAGGCAGGGATGCCCGCTGTGCGATGAGTCCTCCTTGCCTGCTGCTTGGGAAATGCCTTAGGGCACTCACTTCTGGGTTTTCTGTGCGCAACATCACCTGTATCATGACGTCATTGTGCAATGGCGCGAGTTTTAAAGGTACTTAAAGGGGTCTTTCATGTAAACTCACTGCCCATTGTTTGGTTCTATTTGTTAGATTCCTGGGTGCTATTTCCTATATTTGATTCCTGTTTTTGACTCCTTGATAAAATTGATAAAATACAAGAGGTCCTCTGCACTCAACCCATTATCAATATATTTAAGACAGAGACATTTTGTGCATACTGCTACTGAAAAAATGCCTTACCCTTTAAACAAAACAGGGATTGTTTGTCCATATATTGCAATATATTTAAGCTGGCCAACTACGTCAAAGTCATCCCATATCTGGCCAGTCCAATGCTCAATTTTCATCTGATTCATTAAGAATTCAATTGCTTAATTATACATTTTACAAAGGGACTAAGTTTTACCTGCAACTTACTAGCTGCTTTCAAAGTAAACCCCCATACTTGGCTGCCCTTTTATTAGACACCAGTGGGATCACCTGACTATAGCTGGGAAGGGTGGGAGCTACAACATGGAGCTGGTCACTGCTCCTGTATAACTATAACAAACAAGGGAAAGTTGTGCTCACCACTAATTTTTAAAAACATTAGGCGGGGGTGCAATGCTTAAATATATTGCAATATATGGACAAACAATCCCTGTTTTGTTTAAAGGGTAAGGCATTTTTCAGTAGCAGTATGCACAAAATGTCTCTGTCTTAAATATATTGATAATGGGTTGAGTGCAGAGGACTCTTGTATTTGTCTATATGTATTTTGTGGTCACAGCCTCATTGCACCCCCGCCTAATGTTTTTAAAAATTAGTGGTGAGCACAACTTTCCCTTGTTCATTCTGATTGATCTCCTGGTTGTTGACCCTTGCGTGTCTGACTGTGATTGAACTCTGCCTGCACTGACCCAGCCTGCTTGACTACGCTTGGTCTTTTCCAAGAACTGTGCTTTCCATCCTAATTCTGGCTAACGATCATGCCCCACTGCTCATCCAGAACCTTTGCTTTGCTCCTCTCTTAATAAGACCTGGCGGCATCCAATTAGCTGAGGGCTCCTCCCGAGGTGAAAGGCGGCTGTTAAAGGTAGAAGCAAGAGCCATGACCAGGGAGCCTAGCATTGGTTCTGGATTCTGGGTGCCGTTTGTGACACTGTCAAGGGGCCTATTGGCTCCCAGCGGGAGAAGTCCGGACCAAGGAGGAAGCTTCAAGTAATCAATAAGGGATCAGGAGTAATCATAGTTAATTCCAGGCATAAGATCAATAGGCAGGCAGATGAGTAGCAATATCAAAATCCAGGCAGGGTCAAAAGGTCCAGGAAACAGTCAGGAGTAATTATAGAAGCACCCAGAGCTGCTTTCAACAAGGAGTCATGAAATACATTGGGGATTCGCATATGAGGAGGGAGTTGAAATCTGACAGCCACAGGATTAATAATCTCTTCAATGGGAAATGGACCAACAAATTTTGGACCCAACTTTGGGGGAGGAAACTTGAGATGAATGTTCCTCGCTGAAAGCCACACTTTGTCCCCAACTTTATATAAAGGAGAAGATTTCCTTCTGCTATCAGCATAGTTCTTGTGAGACAGGGAACTCTTCTCCAAATTGACTTTGGTAGCAGACCAAATGGCGGACATGTGGGCTACGTGATCATCAGCTGCTGGAACAGACAAGAGGAAGTCTTGAGGGAAAGCTTGCAGATGCTGTCCATACACGGTCAGTGAAGGCATGACAAGCATTGTTATGAGAGAACTCTGCAAGTAGATCGGCCCAATCAACCTGAAAGAGGGCACCTCATGAAAGGGGGGCTCCCGAATGATCAAGTGCTTATGGGGTTGCCGTTAACCCCCCGCTACACTTTTTGGGGTGTGCCTTGCATCAGTTTGCAGTTGAACATTGTAAAATGTTTAATGAAGACAGGGTTAATGTAGCCCGAAAAAAGGTAGCTTCCGCAGAGGCTCGAATCCTGGGCCTTTTGGGGGAAGAAACCAGGGTATTTGCTGTATCTGCCACAGAACAGCCATTTGGGGAGGTCAGTTTTTGCCAACTCTAAGGTAGCAGTCACTCTTGAATGCAGCATGAAGAAAAGTCAACCCTGAAAGGTCTGGGAAAGCATCCACCCAGGATTTGAACTAGGGACTCCCAGGGCAAACAACCAGTACCTTAGCCACTATGCCACAGAGCCTGATCCTGCTGGGAGTGGTTCCAGATGACTGTAACAACCGAATGTCCTCTTGGGTCTCTTCATTCACTGGCAGTCCCAGGAATCCACATTCCGCCTAACAGAGTCAATACGAACCCGGGTACTTCACAAAAGGGGGGCTCCTGAATGGTCAAGTGGTTAAGGGGTTGCTGGTAAGGACCCCCCACTGCCCTTTTTGGGGCATGCCTTGCATCAACTCGCAGTTGACCTTGGTAAATTGTTTAACGAAGACATTGTTCTGTAGATAGCTTGAAAAAGAAACATTAGAGGAGCTGATTATATATTTATCCATAGTTTTTACAAAGACTGTGATCCTCATTTACAATGGCTCTGCGCTCTGTTCCTCAAGCAGAATAAATATTGAGCATAATGTGCAAAGAGCAGCACCAGTGGGCACAAAGCAGCATTAAGTGGATTGGTAGGGGCTAAGATGACGGACTCTCATGAATACAGTGCTGGGAATACCACAAACTTCGCTTGCATCTGTTATCTCTTTGCATCCTATCCTGAATATCATAAATTACCCTTTAATCCCCAACAGGCCATATAAGGATTCTGGAAGCCAAAGCTGGCATTTCCTGGCATTTATTTATTTTTTTTACTTTAACTTGCAGACCACAATGCATTGTTTTAACGGGAGTTCCAATGACAAGACCAGTTCTTCTGGATATAACACACTCATTTACAAAGAATGCTGGGCTGTGCATATGCTGTGAAGTGTTTTCTGTAGGTTTGCTGTGTTTTTGGATATCTGCCTTGCTTCTAGGGATAAAGTTGATCATAGATTCAGAGACAGTACGGCACTCAGTTTGCAATTTCCCACTGGGAACTGGTTTCTGGAAATTGTGTTGTATAATATAATACAGTCATTTCTGAACAAACAAGAAATAGATTAGGTTGCTTTAAAGATTACAATTTAAGTCATTAAATCAAAAGTAAAACACGTCTCACAGTTTAATTTGGACTGAAAATAGATTTTTCTATCTAGATAAGACCTTCACAGTTCTTAAGACTCAATATCAGCTTCTCTACAATGAATGTCAAGTGGTTGTAGCGGTGACGTGGTAAATGCCTCGATGCCAAACCACTGGCTCATGTATCACTTCAATTCCCTGTTAAAGGACACAAGTGCTAAATGATAGCCAGTGCATTTATTAAAGAGACCTTTTACTGAACAGTTATTGATTCTTTAAAAAATGGTTTTGCATGGCATTTCTGAGTAAAACAACACTGCTGCTTTCCTGCCAAATGTATTGTTCTAGCTGTAGAAATATTCGGAGTATTTCGATATTTAATTTTACTTTACCATAGAAAGTATTAAGCATTATCTCGATATTATTAAATGCTCCTGTGTTGATATATAAGGCTTCATGTGCTGACTATTTATATTTATATGACAATGATAGATGATGTCAGGAAAGTAACTACAGAGGAAGCAGACCCTGTGAGTGCAGGGGGGCCCAGGAGGTATAGGGAGCCCCATGAGGCCCTAATTAATGAGCAATTTAAATATGTATTGGTAATACAGGACAGCCTCTGGATATGTTGGGGGGCCTAAAATTAATTTGCTGTGGGGCCCAGTAACCTCTTGTTACTCCATGGATGGTATGTTTTATTGACCGCTTTTGTTGTGGCTACAAATACCCTAAAATTCCTTTCCAATACAAGTAGTGAAAAACACTGTTTATGCATAATGAGTAAGATGGTATTTTGTACAGGTTCACTAAAGGGTGAATAGTCGCCAGCGACCGCTTCACACACTTCGCACCACTTCGCCAGGCTCAAATTAGTTACCACTACCCTAATACACTAATATACGAAGTTGCGTCCTTGGTGCCAAATGCTGGCGACTTTTCGTTAGCGATACTTTTTCAGTGTGAGCATTTCATAGTGAAGATTGGCTAGCGTTCGTTTGTGCCTAGCAAAAATTCACTAGTAATCTTACGCTAAGGTCAATTTGAATAGGGGAGGCGCATAAAAGTCGTATACACGTCTTTTTTAAGATGAGATGTTGGTGTAACTGTCCAAGGGAGCTTAATAAAAGCTCCTCTAATGCCCTAGACATGAGCCCATCCTAAAATATATGTGGCAGGCCCATCAAATGTTTTAAAAAAAAATGTTAACACAACAATCTTTAATAGTTCGTAATAGAAAAGTTTTTTACACTTTTTATGACTTTCCAGGGTACAGGATATGATGTCACTGACATCAGATTGAGGAAGATGTAGCTTCATTTCAGCAGTTTGCCGGGTCTGAGGTGGCAACGGAAACTCTGGCAAAAGATGTAACGTTGAGTAAAATGAACGTTAGTGAATCTGCAGTGCAACGATCATTCGTCAGAGTGAAAGTCGCTGCCGATAGAGTGTGAACTAACACTAGTGACGGTCTCTTTCACTAGCCAATTGTCATCTGTGCCCTAGTGAATTAGTGATATCCCTGCAGGTGGAATTTATGCAAAAAAGTCGCTAGCATTAGTCACTTTACCCTTTTGTAAATCTGCCCCTAAGTGTTTTATCTCTAGAATTTTGCACCAACAGCTACGTAAAAGAATTGTATGGCCCTTATATCTGCCATTTCCATTATGGACATAAAAAGGTAAAAACTACTGGGTAAAGCAAATTTTTCTGAGTAAAAAGAACCACTTTAACAATTAGGGGCAGATTTACTATGGGTCGAATATCGAGGGTTAATTAACCCTCGATATTCGACTAGGAATTGAAATCCTTCGACTTCGAATATCGAAGTCGAAGGATTTAGCGCAGAAAATTCGATCGAACGATCGAAGGATTATTCATTCGATCGAACGATTAAATCCTTCGAATCGAACGATTCGAAGGATTTTAATCCAACGATCGAATGAATATCCTTCGATCAAAAAAACTTAGGCAAGCCTATGGGGACCTTCCCCATAGGCTAACATTGACTTCGGTAGCTTTTATCTGCCGAACTAGGGGGTCGAAGTTTTTTTTAAAGAGACAGTACTTCGACTATCGAATGGTCGAATAGTCGAACGATTTTTAGTTCGAATCCTTCGATAGTCGTAGTCGAAGGTCGAAGTAGCCCATTCGATGGTCGAAGTAGCCCAAAAAAACTTCAAAATTTGAAGTTTTTTAACTTCGAATCCTTCACTCGAAGTTAGTGAATCGGCCCCTTAGAGTTGCAGAATTCTTAATTTTTTTGTTCGCAAAAGAATAATAACTACATTGGTTTAGCCTTATGCAAAAAGTTTCACTAACAAATAAAGACAGCTGTGCTCTTTATCCTGTTGGGTAATGGAGCATGGAGCTGAAAGTTCCTTCTAACCAAGTAGCATGGCTAGCGGCCAGGGCAGCCATCAGGGGGGAAAGTTGTAGGGGGCCCCGAGGGTAAGGGCCACGCCACACTTTCTTGATTAGCCGGGCCCCCCTGCTTTCTGAGAGCTGACGACTTCGGGAAGGCAGGGCAGGAGCACAAGGGGAGGTATCTTCTATCCATTACTTCCCCTTATTGAGAAAAGCAAGAAGAGTGTAGGGATAATGATACCATGAAGCGCACAATTGCTGCTGATGTGTCCTTTATTCTCCACACGACATGTTTCGAGCTTCAAAGGCTCTTTATCAAGTGTAGTCTTGCTTTTCTGAATTATGCTCTGGGTGGGAGCAAGGGCAGAGGATACCGAAGTTTTGTGAAAGGGCTTTACTGCACCAGTTTTTTTGCTTTATTACTTCCCCTTATTGGTCACTGAGTTTAAGTCCCGGTTGAGCTGCTCAGGGATTGGATAGCTGAGTTGAATTTCTCCTCCAGCTCATCCAATCACCATTCAGCTTTATCAGGACTTGAAATTCTGTGACCAATAAGGGAAGAAAATGCTGTCACTGGAAGAAGATGCAGCCACCTGTGCTCCCCTCCTCCCTTCTGTAGTTGGCAGCTCACTGACAGCAGGTGGGCCACACTAATGAAGTAAGTGTAAGTTAACCCTTTGTGGTCCTTGTTGTGTGGTGAGGCCCTGGGCACCAATTTTTTTTTTAACTTCTGGGGGGCAAGTTTTTTTTACATGGACGTTTAAGGGGGGCCCTGGCCACCAATTTTCTTAAAACGGGGGGGGGGGGCCCTGGCCACCAATTTGTTTAATGGGGGGCCCTGACCACAAATGTTTTTTTAATGGGGGGCCCTGACCACAAATGTTTTTTTCAATGGGGGGTCCTGACCACCAATATTTTTTTATTAATAGGTGGAAAACATAGCCACCAATGTTCTTTTTTTTTTTAGTGTTCACACTCCTGTGGGGTGGGGAGGGCGGACCTATAGGTGGGGCTTGCGGTGGGCACAGCCCAGGGGGCCCAGGAAATCTTTTCATATGGGGTCCTGCGATTTCTGATGGCGGCCCTGCTAGCGGCAGTCAGGATCTCATTACAAATGACTCTCAGAGCACAGGGAGAAGCAGGACAAATATCTACATGTATTTCTTATACAGTGCAGATTTTTGAAAGCAAGGATATTGGTGGTTTTTTGGGGAACACAAAAATCGAGATAGAGAGGATACGCAGGGCATAGAACATTGGCTTTGTTTATTTTATTTATTTATTTTAATAATACTTTGGAGAAATATTTTGAATTTGCTTCTTTTTGCTGATAAAATATAACAATCTTTTCTCTGAGAAAGTTCCAACAGGATTTTTTCTAATAATTTGTATTTTAGTACCAGTGTCCTTCTGAGTCTCATACTTTTACTTTGTGTTCACCATGGGCTAATAATATGTAATATCATACATCTGTGAGCTTCATTGTTGGCAATAAAATAAAATAGCAGGTTCTTTTCTCAGGTTGTGACTTCAAAACATTCTCCAAAGATTGGATTCAATAGTAACGGTCCATTTTCATTTGCTAATCTTTAATTTCGCTGAACCTTTATTGTGTTATGCAGGGGCCGCGCAAGCAGGCAGTAAAAGAAATGGGGGATGATCAAGAAGCTGGCATGGTTAACACATAACAAAAGAAAACAAACATTTTCACAAAATGTACAGAGACAAATATGTGTGCATGAATGCTAAAATTACAGTATATCATGTCATTTTAAGAATAAATAAGCAAATTACTTTATGTTGGAAAACAAACTTGCTGATCCAATAACGCACATTATTAAAATTCATGTAATGTTCTACCACCTGGGACATTTTTGTTGCAAAATTGTCTTAATTTGGAAAATGGGTAATTGTAACTGCTAACTAATAACTAATATAATTTTTACAATCAGCTTTGCATAAAGGAACTACATAGCCTGCTGTTTTCTACAGGAAGGGGACTACCAAAATTAAGAAATAAGAGTTATGATAGTTTACAAATGAGCAAGTATACTTTATAATATATTTAAATAGAATACATAATCTATTTTTATAACTAGTTTGCCTTCTATTTATTTTCAAAATTAAGAAATAAGAGTTATGATAGTTTACAAATGAGCAAGTATACTTTATAATATATTTAAATAGAATACATAATCTATTTTTATAACTAGTTTGCCTTCTATTTATTTTCAAAATTAAGAAATAAGAGTTATGATAGTTTACAAATGAGCAAGTATACTTTATAATATATTTAAATAGAATACATAATCTATTTCTACAACTAGTTTGCCTTCTATTTATTTTCTCTTAAACAAGATACCAAAGTATCAGGGCCAAAGCTTAAAGGGGAACTATCGTGTAAATGTAATACAAGATTAATTTCACTGAAATAAGAAACTTTCTAAATCTTTTTAAATCATTTAAAAATGTTCCGATTTAAAATATTAAAGTTAGTCTTTACTCTCCGTTTCCAGCATCTGCCTCTCTTCATTCAGGAGTTTGGAGTCAGATCTTGATTGAGATTTTGATTTAGGTTTTGTTTGTGCTGGAGTTGGTCATTTGGGATAGCTGTAGAAAGCTAGAAAAGGATGCCCCCTAAAACATATATTAGACCTACCGCTATCAATCAAAATCTGACCCCAATGATGAGATAGAAAGAAGAGAGACAGATACTGACAAAATAGTGAAGAGTAACTTGAATATTTTAGAAATGGGCCAACATTTATCATTGATTATATTCAGAAAAACAATTATTTTAATAAGATTTTTATTTTCCCCTTTAATGTTTACACAGGACATTTCTCCACTGGTGGCACTTAACACTGCATTACATCCTGGTAAATTAATAGCAGAATTTCCATTATATATTTGCTAAAGTTCACAGATTTCTGGTCAATGCCTGCTCTTACCTGACTTGTAAAACCTACATGCTGATTTGTTGTTATATGTTACTAGGACTTGTGCAAAGTGCATGCCTTTAATACATAACCAACACGTAACCAATCCACAATCAGTTTTTATTGGTTACAGATAAGATTTTGAAAAAAAGTGCTTGGCACTGTTATTGGCACATTTTTTTTGTAAAGGGTTTACCTTGCATGTGTTTTCCTTTCACAGAAGGTGTTATGTATTTATTAAGGGTTGCTATTTTAAAGTTTTTTTAAGGGTTATTGAACAACCATGAACTCTGCCCATTTTACTATATAAGCCAGGCTGATTCTACATATTGCTGGTTATAACTGGGTCCTTACCCAACTACAGTGACTTGCAAAAGTATTCACCCCCCCTTGGCATTTTTCATGTTTTGTTGCCTCACAACCTGGAATTAAAATGGATTGTTTGAGAGTTTGCACCATTTCATTTACAGAAAACGCCTACAACTTTGAAGATGCATATTTTTTTTTATTGTGAAACAGCAAATAGGACAAAATAAGAGAAATCTTCAGTGTGCATAACTGTTCACCCCCTTAAAGTCAGTACTTTGTAGAGCCACAAGTAACTTTGAATAAGTCTCTATGAGTTTGCCACATCTTGCCACTGGGATTTTTGCCCATTCCTCAAGGCAAAACTGCTCCAGCTCCTTCATGTTGGATGGTTTTCGCTTGTGAACAGCAATCATGGGGGCAAATTCACTAACCTGCGGAGTTTCTGTAGCGCAGCCTTCGCCGCACTTCGCCAGGGCGCCGCTAATCCACTAAAATCCGAAGTTGCTCTCAGGGAGCGAAAGGTAGCGAAGTTGCGCTAGCGTTAATTCGTCAAACAAAGCGAAGTTACGCTAGCGATGCCTAATTTGCATACGGCGCCAAGTTAAAGGTTGAGGTCTGTACTTTGACTAGGCCATTCCAACACATTTGAATGTTTCCCCTTAAACCACTCGAGTGTTGCTTTAGCAGTATGCTTTGGGTCATTGTCCTGCTGGAAGGTGAACCTCTGTCCCAGTCTCAAATCACAGGCAGAATGACACAGGTCCTGCTCAAAAATATCCCTGTATTTAGCACCATCCATTTTTTCTTCGACTCAGACCAGTTTCCCAGTCCCTACTGCTGAAAAACATCCTCACAGCATGATGCGGCCACCACCATATTTCACTGTGGCAATGGTGTTCTTGGGGTGATGGGATGTGTCGGGTTTGTGCCAGACATAGCATTTTCCTTAGTGGCCAAAAAGTTACATTTTAGTCTCATCTGACCAGAGCACCTTCCTCCATACATTTGGGGAGTCTCCCACATGCCTTTTGGCAAACTCAAAAGTAGGGATGCACCGAATCCACTATTTTGGATTCGGCCGAACCCCCGAATCCTTTGTGAAAGATTCGGCCGAATACCGAACCGAATCCGAACCCTAATTTGCATATGTTAATTAGGGGTGGGAAGGGGAAAACATTTTTTACTTCCTTGTTTTCTGACAAAAAGTCGCTCGTTTTCCCTCCCGCCCCTTATTTGCATATACAAATTAGGATTTGGATTCGGTTCGGCTGGGCAGAAGGATTCGGCCGAATCCGAATCCTGCTGAAAAAGGCCGAATCCTGGCCGAATCCCGAACCAAATCCTGGATTCGGTGCATCCCTACTCAAAAGTGCCTTCTTATTTTTAACTTTAAGTAATGGCTTTTTTTCTGGTCACTTTCCATAAAGCCCAGCTCTATGGCGTGTACAGCTTATTGTGGTCCTATGGACAGATACTCCAGTCTCTGCTGTGGAACTCTGCAACTCCTGCTGGGTTAACTTTGGTCCCTGTGCTGCCTCTCTGATTAATGTCCTCCTTGCTCAGTCTGTGAGTTTTGGTGGGCGGCCCTCTCTTGTCAGAT
The DNA here is from genome assembly GCA_038501925.1 of Xenopus petersii. Lineage (NCBI taxonomy): Eukaryota > Metazoa > Chordata > Amphibia > Anura > Pipidae > Xenopus > Xenopus petersii. The sequence continues at coordinate 85,844,352 of CM076677.1, forward strand.
TTGTTGTGGTACCATTGTTGTGGTACCATGTCAGAAAAGGTGTGTTTATACTGACAGATCATGTGACACTTAGATTGCACACAGGCGGACTTCATTTCACTAATTATGTGACTTTTGAAGGTAACTGGTTGCACCAGGATTTTTTTGGGGCTTCATGGCAAAGGGGGTGAATACATATGCACATGCCAATTTTCAGTTTTTCATTTTTTTAATATATATATATATATATATATATATATATATATATATATATATATATATACATATATATCTCATTTCACTTCACCAACTTAGACTATATTATGCAGATCTATCTCATAAAATAAGATTAAGAAACATTTAAATTACAGGTTGGAGTGTAACAAAATAAGTAAAAATGCCAATGGGGTGAATACTTTTGCAAGGCACTGTATATCTGGGAAATTAAGCATTTGAAGGCATACTGAAAAGAGACATAATCAAAATATACTTATTTGGAAAGAAACAATATCAAAATAGGGTTTACTTATGGCTACACCCACAAAATTATGGAGCCCTTTCTAAGCTCTGAATGGAGAGAATCAATAAAAAATGAGCATAGTCTTGTAACAGATACACCAGCTGCACTGCTATTTAGTAAAGCAGGAACAAGCTTGTCATTGTAGTTACAATAAAGCTCCAAAAGCAGCATGTGTTCTGCAGATTGTAAGTTACTCGTCTATTGAAATGACAGCTTGGCAACTGAAATGCAAATCAGTTTAATTGGGTAAAAAAATCATATCTGCTCATCTAAAGCTATTTAGAAATGAATGAAGAAAAACTATTTTCGCTGCTCCAATCATGTACAGTATGTAGAGGGCTCAAATAGCATAAGGGCCCTGTCTAAGGTGAACAGCCACTCTCAGACACCTTCATTTGCTCTTATAATTCACCAATGTGACCATTCTCTACACAGGCTTCCGGATCAGGAAGAATGAAACCAAATACCCTGATGATGGGATTTTAAAAGGACTGGAGGCAAGCCAACCCTGTGGATCTTGCCAACTATGTAGGCATTTTACAGTAAGTGGATTATCCATAAAATTTTTTAAAAAGCCACTGTTACATTTTACACTGATTATTTTACAGGGACGATAATGTCTAGCCCATAATAAAAAAATTATGCAGCAAACAAAAACTAAAAACTGGAACACATTGCAGAAAGAAAAAGTATTTACATTGCAGATGCCGTGGAAAAGCCAATTGTGTATTGAGCCGAAATAATGCCAACACCTGTTCCCAGTGGAGCAGAACAAATATGCACCGACGACATAAAAATTACAAATAAAGCTGATGTACCATAATAACATTTATAATGTATTTCCATTTGTGGCTTGATGCCATAGGAAAATATCCACAGATATAACAAGGCAAAATGGATTCAAATACAAACAATTATTGTAATAAATGATATGCCAGATGAGTATTAGCATGTACTAGTATATATACTGGGACATATGTGACAATGGTCTTTGTGATTGTAGCAGAATTACAGCCACAAATCCAGAGAAAGATTGATCCCTGTAGTCTGTAGAGGTCTCTGTCAATTTATGTAAGTGTTATATTTATTAAGTGTAGAAGAGAAAAGTTAAGGCAGAACAAACAAAACCATTTGACATATATGGATAAAAGAATATCATTGTTTAAGCATGTGTATGGTATTAAAATGTCAAAAAATATGAATATAAAAGGAATGAAAGAATAAAATTGTGGAAGGAATGTAAATAAGAATACGGAAACCTTGAAATCCTTATTTTCATAAAACTTTTCATGTGATTACAAATGAAAAAAACCCAAAATCTTAAAACAAAGATTTTACAATTTGCAAAGGACAGCTCCCAATGACGTTTCAAAGACCTCACCAGCGTTTAGATAGAGATGTTTTGTATTAGAGTTTTTCATGTTGTTTACACTTAATAAATATCAAAGCTTTTGTGGCTTAAATTAATTAGCTTTAGCAATAAAAAGTATGATTTGGGGACAATATAAAAATGGCAAACATTGAAATGGGCCCCATAATGTTCCTATTGATTATACTGTTTTAACACTGACATAAAGAGAGTATTTTCAGCACCACTCTGTAGCATGTAATGTGATTTTGTAGCTCAGATTTACATTTCTTTTAGTAAATATTAAGACACAAGTTACTAGCCATGTTTTAAGAGCGATACATTGTAAATGGTGGTAAATATTCAGCAAAAATCTCCTAAATTCTGTGCAAAGGGACTGATTTAGCAATGTCTAACTTAGACTTAATTAACAAAAAATAATGCATAGTCTATAACTTAGTCACACATTTCATTCTACTACATTGCAAAATGTGGCAAATAATTGATAAAAGCCATTCTATTTCAAATAAAATGTGCATGGTGATTAAGAAATTGAGATGCAACAGGTAATACAATACATTTACTTGATTGCTTTTCTCTCCACTACCATTCCTCACACAGCCAGTGCTTTAATAAGCTTTAATCACCTACTATGCACCATAAAAAACCAAGTAAGCATTCCAAAAGCCTATACAAGAAAACAGACTCTTGGGGGCACATTTACTAATGATCGAATATCGAGGGTTAATTAACCCTCGAAGTTAAATCCTTCAACTTCGAATATCGAAGTTGAAGGATTTTGCGCAATTCGTTTGATCGAACGATCGAAGGAATAATGGTTCGATCGAATGATTAAATCCTTCCATCCATCAAACGATTCAAAGGATTTTAATCCATCGATCAAACGATTTTCCTTTGATCCCAAATTGCCTAGAAAGCCTATGGGGACCTTCCCCATAGGCTAACATTGGTGCTCTGTAGGTTTTAGGTGGCGAAGTAGGTGGTCGAAACGATTTTTAGTTCGAACCGTTCGCTTCGAAGTCGAAGTAGCCAATTCGATGGTCGATGGTCGAAGTAGCCAAAAAAATACTTTGAAATTCTAAGTATTTTTTATTCTAATCCTTCACTCGAGCTAAGTAAATGTGCCCCTTGGAGTCATCTTATTGTGAATTTTGTGTTTCATTTTCTATGCATCTTATGATAAATATGTCCCTAAGTTTACAATGTAAGAAAGAAAAAATAATAAATCTTACCGGTACCCATTTTCACTATAGCAGGGTAAATAAGAAGATATAATATTCACCTTTTATTGTTTCAATATTGTTGGTATGATAATGGCCAAATTATCGAGTTATTATTTAGTGGCAAAGAAACTCAAATTTTTGAAGATTTACTATACCTCGAGGATGGAAAAAGTCAGAATCCGAAAATCCGGCATCTCAGACCTACTGAAATTGTATATAAGACAATGGGAGAGGTGCCTACCTATTTGGAAATTTCTGTGATCTGCGCTGGAATTAGTCCAAAATTCGACTATTTCGGACTTTGCGGGTAATAAATCTGAAAAATTCTGGCTTCTCACGAAAAAAACAAAAAAAATTTAGCAATTCGGCAAAAAACTTGTACGATTCGGATTTTAGCTTGATTTTATTGGTGTTTGTCCCTGATCCAATTAAATCATACTTTTTTAATAAGAAACAAGTCCAATCATGGGGGTAGATTTACTAAAGGGCGAAATATTGATAGCAACTGCTTCACACACATTGCATCACTTCACCCAGGCATAAATACACTATGAATACACTAATTCACTAAAATGTGAAGTTTCGTCCCAGGCTCGAATGCTGGCGACTTTTCGCTAGCGTTACTTCAGCAGTGCTAGCGTTCGTTTGTGCTTAGTGAAAATTCACTGGTGAGCTTGCGCTTAGGTCAATTTGCATATGGGGGGTAATTTAAAGTTGTATGGAGGACTTTATTATAAATGTTGGTGCAAATGCTTGAAGTTACCACTTTTTCTTATACATCCAGGGAACCTTAATAAAGACAAGAGAATTTATATAATGCCCTACACATGAGCCCACTGTAAAATGAATGTTCCATATGTTATGACATGTGTGGAGAAAACCACTTACCCAAAAAAAGTTTGTCAGCCAAAAAAAATTTGTCAGGACTTTTGCAGACAATTCCAATTTGAACTTTGATGCATTTTCGGCTCGCAGGATATGATGTAAGTGACAGAAGATTGAGGAAGATCTAGCTGCTTTATAGCACTTTGCCTGGTCTGTGTTAGTGAAGGCAACTCTGGCGAAAGAGGTAACGTTCAGTAAAAAACGCATTTCAGTGAATTTGTGGAGTAACGTCCGTTTGCCAGAGCAAAAAGTTGCCTGGCGATAGAGTGCAAATGACCACTAGCGACGGTCCTGATTGCTTTCAATTTGGCGCCTGCTAGTAAATTTGCGATGTCCCTGAGGGTGGCAACACTGGCGAAAAGTCGCTAGCGATAACCAGTTCGCTCTTTAGTAAATCTACCCCATGGAGTCTAATTTGATCAGACTTTTTTAATTAAAATACACAAAAAGATTTTAGTTAAAAAGTGGCTAGCGCTAGCGACTTTTGATAAATATGCCCCCATATTATGTTTTCATACATCAATGATGACACACACAGCCTAAATGACCTATTTTCTCTATGAGTGTACGTTTTTCAATGGAAATCTGCAGTGGCTGAATCAGATGACTATCTTCCCAGAACAAAGTGAAGGTTCTTCTCTCCTGTGCCACACACCCATAGACGTAAAAGGAATCAGTAGTATTACTTAATATTAAAAGTGATCACAAACTAAAATATAGTTCACTTGTAATTAATGTTCACTCACTTGTATTACCCAATTTCAGGCTGTGTAGAGGTATATAAACCAGAATAGGGATACTAAAAACAAGAAAAAGCAGTAAAACCCCACACTAAAATTAATTGAGATCTAATTATAAAAGTGCTTAGTGCTATTATAATCATATGCTTAGTTCTCAATCAATTTGGCACCAACATACAGTTAATAGTATTTCAATCGATTGTGTTATATACATATAATTAAAATGATTAAAGTGCTTAAGTGCTATAAATTAGGTGCTGTGACTTTAAATAAAATCTACACACAATTGATGAATAATCTAAAAGTTCATGGTTCTTATATGAATTAAATAAGGTGCTAGTGCTGTAGTTATAATTTTAAAGTGAGTTCATGGTATCAAACAATTAGAAATAAAGCCTCAGCAATTCATGAATAAAAGTTAGAAATTAGAAAATAGTATAGAGGTGGAGTTGTCCCGCAGAAACTAGCTGCGTTGTTCTAAGTCCTGGGACACCACACGTGGGAGGAAGGCAGAACACTGAGGACTGTGGGCTCGTTACTACGTTACTGTCTTGTAAGGAGAGCTAACTTTGCTATAAAACCAACAAATCCTCAGTGGCTTAGAGATAAAAGAGAATAAAAGGAATGAATGCTGCGCTAGTAGCGCTACAATTCCATTAAATTTCTCTGAATCCAAAATTCAATTTAAGTTTAAAAAAGTTAAGATTTAAAGATTTTTTTTAAAAAAAAAAGGTTTGAAGGCTCGCCAACGCACGTTTTGCATACGCTTTATCAAGGCTGCCTTGATAAAGCGTATGCAAATTATAAATTACCCCACTGTGAGAACCCTAGATCTATCTTCAGGTCCATGGTAGCGGTAGGTCCAGGTTTCCACTGTGGCAGTAGGTATGTTGTACACCATGCATTAGAAGAAGCAGGATAGACACATAGGCAACCATATGGAAGTGCAAGAAGTGAGTTCTGATGCAAGTACCCTAATACATTGCATCAATACTCTCCATTGTTTCCATCTTGGACCTTGATTTCTTTAGCAAATAATTTTTTGCAACATTTTTCTTATCTCATTTATACATTAGTGATTTGAGTTTAGGCTCTATTACAAATCAGTTTTTCACAGCACCTTACTCTCAGGTGAAAACAATATTTCATTAATAGTCTGACACAAATTTTCTGAGCTGACCTGTGTTTATTGGAAACCGATGAAACTCATTTCCTTACCTACCTTGTATTGACATCATTCATATTTTGATAGTGGAGGACAGAGTGTAAAACAAAATGTTCTGTTCAACGAAAGTGACATCAATTACTATCAATTACTATAATAATAAATGTCCTAAAACTGGTGAACTGAACCAGCACAGTAATGGTTTGTAGCACACCGTGACACATCCTATAATGATGATCACATGCGTAATTTATATTTTGTCTCTGTTCCAAACCATCGAAAGAAGGTAGTCAGAGATTAAGAATGAAGTAACATGGATGTTTTTTTTATTTTAAACAGTCAGTTTCAGTTCCCCACCAAATAATATAGAAGTACAGATGGGGGAACGTACTAAACCCTACCATTGGGGTCTTCTCATTTCAGGAAGCCTACTATGAAACCTGTGTATAAACATGTTATGGCTCCAATTTATCCTGTGGTGGAATTTGAATATGTGTATTAGAAACTAGCAGCGGGCATGCTCTGCAGTTATTTGAATTATGTATAATGAATTATATCAATTATAAAGAAAACAAATTATATAGAAAACAGATGCAGTATGTTAGTGGCTCTGCTGTTTAATAGGCAAACATCCCTGTGTTTTCTTGTAAGCATGCCCATTTCAGCGTTTACTAAATTACATTGATCAGTTAGTTTAAAGTGCACTTGTTACCTTAAAATATTTTTCCCCCACCAGAGGTGTGCTAGGACACTCACACTGGGAGGTAGCACCTGGTTCAAGCGGCCATCTTGGGGCATACACATGCGAATAATGAGTGAAAAATTAGCAACTTGCTCATTATATGCATGGGTGTGATATCAGACGCTCATTATGTGCATGTGCGCTGCACAACATGGCCGGGAAAATCAAGTGCCCTTTAAACAGTTTGCAAATGGATGGCTCTCAAAGGAACCAGTGTCACCTATAGTATTGATTTTCTGCTTAGACGGAGCGGCTGTGCTTTGAAGACGTTTCAGGTCAGTTTGTCAAAATTTGCTATAAAGGGGCCCGTGCACTGTCACTGTGGTCAGGCAGTTCAGTTAAATCATTCAGTCATTCTGGCACATATTGTATGTAGGGATGCACCGAATCCACTATTTTGGATTCGGCCGAACCCCCGAATCCTTTGTGAAAGATTCGGCCGAATACCGAACCGAATCCGAACCCTAATTTGCATATGTTAATTAGGGGTGGGAAGGGGAAAACATTTTTTACTTCCTTGTTTTCTGACAAAAAGTCGCTCGTTTTCCCTCCCGCCCCTTATTTGCATATGCAAATTAGGATTTGGATTCGGTTCGGCTGGGCAGAAGGATTCGGCCGAATCCGAATCCTGCTGAAAAAGGCCGAATCCTGGCCGAATCCCGGACCGAATCCTGGATTCGGTGCATCCCTAATTGTAAGTCCCACACTAGAAACCTAATTTCTGAATGCAGTGTGCAAAGTGCAATTTTCAGCATGTTTTTACCATAATGCATCATTTTTACCCATCATTGCAGCTGCTGAGTTGTGCCTGGTGCAATTTATTTCCACAGCTCTAAAGTTAATACAATTGCGCATGTGTAATGTCAATTATAACATTAGCAGGCAATTCTTTTTGCCAATGTCGGTTGCACAATTGGCAGCAGCGTAGTTAGTGTGCGCCATTCCCCCCAGCAAATTAATTCAGGATTGGCAGAAAGTTCTAAGCATCAGTATGCACCCGTGAAACGCGCTTTATCAATAGTGTCTAAATTGCAGCCATAAATGAGACTTTAGTAATTTAGGTCTTCATTTATCAGACCTTCATTTTACCTTACTTTGTTAAATAGAAAATGGTCTGTGTCCATTGAACTCTATGGAATGTTGGCAGCCATATACAATATATAAATACCTTTTATTACATCAGAAAGTTGTTAAGGAGATGTTGAGGTAGAATTTAATGGAGTAGTCTTTTTGTCTTAGTTTTTATTGACACAATATGGGTAGAAACATCATTTGAATACAAATTTTTATGTTCCAATAATTGTAATTACTCAGTGCTGTTGGGGTGCAGTCATCATCCTAGACTGGAAAAATAAAAAGTTTAGCAAGAACTAAAATATATAAAATTATAAGCAATATGTCTGCTGCCATCTGCTGGTAATTTTATAAATCACAGTTTTAAAAAAAAAACTTTCATAAAGATGATGGTTAAGAATTTTTACTTTTGAATTGTTCTACTGCACAACTTTTTCCAACTGGCACAGAGCGTAAATGAGGAAATGTGAAGGAAGGGGTGTATTTTCTATATAGGTACCCTTGAGTGGCAGCTTCACTAGAGGTCTCATATAGATTTTTTTTTAAATTCCTCTAGCCCACTGCGGACACTTGAGGCTAAATCCAGCAGCAAAAGCTGAGGATGTTTTCCCCCCAGGATCAGTATATGTGGCAAAGCATGTGCCAGGGTAGTTTATATCTATAAAATGTATCCAGTGCTTTAAAATTTGTATTTTATGGCAACTGATTTTACTAAACCTCCAAACCTGACCAACAGCTTAACAAGCAAAATCTTTTGGCTTGGTCAGTGGCCATACACGGGCCGATAAAAGCTGCCGACAGACCGAGTCGGCAGCTTATTGGTCCGTGTATGGGGCCCCCCGACGGGCTTCCCTGATCGAGTTTCGGCCAGATCTCGATTGGATGGGACTAAAAATCCCGCCGGATCGTGGCCGCATCTGTTCGTTGATGCGGTCCCGCGATCCGACCGCATGTTACCATTCGTTAGGATCCGACCATTGGGCCCTAGGGCCCACGATCGGATCAGCCCGATATTGCCCACCTCAAGGTGGGCATCGAGATGTCGACAGTGTATGGCCACCTAAGACAGAGCTTGGAAAATATGTTTTTACACCAATAGGTTATGCTACCTTGTTTCCAAGATAAGCAGTGTCTGTCAATTAAAATAGATTAGAGCCTGATCACATATTGTGGCATAAGCTAGATGCACAGAAAAGGCACAATCACCTGGAGGAAAGGTGTAATCACTAGGGGTGGCAATGTGTTAGGTGCCCCAATGAATGGGTGCGTGGCACATGAGCAGTAGAGTGCAAAGCCAAATAAAGAAAGAAAAGGTTGGCATTCTTTTGCTACTGCTTATGTACCAGGCCCAGGTTGAAAGGATCATGGTTAAGTTAAATGATGGATGTGTGGCACTCCTACAGTAGTACACTGGGCCGGTGTCATTTTCAGAGCACAGGAACACAATTATGACCCAGTGCAGTTATTAAGTAGTGACCATGTGACAAACTCTCACATTCTCAAAGGTGACTTGACATACACTTCTGTATGTTATTATTTTATTAATAAGTTGCAATCACAAAATGATTTAAAATGTTCACGATGTGTCAAATGATCTCTCTGAAGCATTCAGAGGCAGATAAAATGTATTACTTTGCCACGTCGTGCAGGAAAGAGATTGCTTTTTTTACTGAATGAAATGCATGATTAACACCGTGTCCTATTAAATACAGTCATCATGTTGTTATAGTGGAGTCTAATTAAAAGAGAAATATTAGCAATCTAAAATGTCAGAATGGGTAATTAAGGCAGATATCAGTTGACAATCTACTGTGTAGAAACCACTTTTATAGGCCATTTGCTAGACAAGGAAGATTAGCTCCGTACCTCATTCTTGTACATTGAAAGGTAGCTTTCCCAGAGAGAAACTTCAGTACAACTTAAAGCTCTTAACCTGTTATGAAAACTAAACACAAGAAATTATGCAGCATTCTCCACTGACCATAAACACTTATTTAGGGCAAGCACTAGGTATCTATGTTCTGCATGTTACTAATCATTTAAACATGTAAATAAAATTCAATTTGTTTTGTTAATATAAATGGGATGTTCATTCCCTCATTTGCTGGGAAATGTTTAACATCCTAGAAGTAATAAGCCTTATATTTGAGGGTATGTGAAATCGGTCCAGAACAGACTTCCAGATGCATTTGTGGGTATGGAAAGGTTTGATGCTTTGCACTGGCTCAATAAGTGACTACATTTTATAGGATTCAGTAGGAGTTGTTCACCTTGTCTCCATCTATGATGCAATTGTACATTTTGTCATCATCGTGCTTGTTTCCTTAGTAAATCACTACAAATTTGTTTGTTTTCTTGAAGTTCTCAAATTTTGATTTCTAGATCTGCTGTTCTTATTGAAAGTGATTGATCATTCAGCTTGTGATTGGGTGCCTGTGCCCTATATGCATTATTTGATTCTTAATCTCATTCAATTACAGATCCCATACACTTGTTCTTTGGTCCTTGGCAAAGTCATTGTGCATGTTATTAATAACTGCTGAATTTCAAATTATGCAAATATGTGTGTTATCTGCAAGTGACCTTGTCTTATATACCAAGATTAAGGGACCTAGCAACTCTATTTCAGCATGGTTGTCCATTCAAAGTGAAGGTTTATTGAGAAATTATATTTTGTGGGAATGTAGCATGCTCTTTTTTATTAACCTATAATGCCAGATGATGATGGTTGGGTTTAATCAGCAGACATCTTGTAGTATAATGGTGGCCCTACACTATAAGATCCACCCTGTTTGGCAAGGGCCTCGATATGCCCACCTATGGTGGACGACATCAAACTTTAATCTTCTCATTTGACCCTACATAACAATAGTGGGTATACAAGCGGTCTGAGCAAGGTCTACATCATTTAGCATTGCAGTCCCTGATATAATGGGAAAATCAAACCTGACCGATCCACATCTGGATGATTTTTGACCCCAATATCAGTTCGGGTGGGTTGTCAGAGGTTCCCAGATAAAATGCCTAATCGATCTGAAAGGTCAGAATCGGCAGATTAAATCTCCCTGTGTATGCCCACCTTGTATGTATGTATTTATGTATGTATAACTTTATTTGTAAAGTGCTGTTAAGGAGCCGCAGCGCTGTACTGTGCATAAAAGTACACTTAAAGAGGAGGTGGCTATAGCACAATGTCATTGACTAATATATGCTAAAGTATGTCCGTGCCCGTTAAAAAAAAGAGAGAGAGAAAAAATTCAAATAGCAACAAATGTATGTGGCATGTCACCTGTCAGAATATATCATTATGTTATTCACAGAGGAACTTGACTTGCTAGACTGGAGCAAGAGAGACTGGCTTTAAAACAGACTATTAAAGAGAATGACTTTAAAAAAGAGCATCACGGAATTTGCTGTTTCTTCAACAAATCCTCCAAGCTGAATATAACCAGGCATTGTTCAACTAAAGGTAACTTTATCAAACTGTACCCGCTGATGACTACAATAAAAATACTAGGCAACTTTAAACTTTCTCTTTAAAGACTTATGGGTGTGTCATATTCCTTTTATTCTAGCAAACTATGCAAAATGAACACAAATTAGTAAATAGTTAAGAGAGCGGACATAATATTTGTTTATAGCGCAATGCCCGCTGTTTTCTCTGTCTATTGGCTGTTGAATCATTTATTTCACAAAAAGATATAAATCTCTGTTTATCATGTGTGAGCTTAAGGTAGCAAAGATCATAGCCACGGCACAGCAGTGACGTAACTACCGGGGGGAGCAGGGAGTGCAAATGGGCCAGGGCCCGCACCCCTTCAGCTCGCCGGTGGGTGGCGGCTGCACGTCCCCCTCTAGTTACGTTACTGCGGCACAGTTTTTCATTACAGAGATGGAGATTAACAACAACTTTCTGTTTAAATTGCAACTTTGGCACAAACACAAATCTTCAGCCCACTGGCTTCAAATAGGGAATAACAAGAAAATACGGATCCGCACACACTTTATCTTCAAGCAGATGGGGATTCCCCCAAGTTTATTGTGCCACCAACAAGATCAACGTTTCGGGGGGTTTAACCTCCCTTCATCAGGTTTAAGGGAGGTTAAACCCCCCCGAAACGTTGATCTTGTTGGTGGCACAATAAACTTGGGTGAATCCCCATCTGCTTGAAGATAAAGTGTGTGCGGATCCGTATTTTCTTGTTATTTGCATTAGGGACCCTGCCTGGTCCACGGAGAACCAGCACCACTGGAAGCAGAGGAGTAAATACTCAGGAGTGCGGTGGTGAGAATATTCAAATAGGGAATCACATTTGCTTCACATAAGCATTAACAGTTTTGCTTTCACACCCTCACTGGTGTTCACATTTACTCACGTTTTGTTAGTCCTCACTGGCTTTCACTGGACACAAATCCCAGCATCCTCTCTGAGGCTCACTTAAGACACTCAGTCTCCTGGAAGGGTTTCTCTTCCTCTCCAGTCCTTTTGGAGCTCTCTCCAACACTGGGAGAATTACTCTCTTTTCCCAGCTGCACTCAGGCACCTTCCCTCCACTCAAGGAGGTTCTCGTGTGTCCCATCATTCTCTTCCACTCAAGGAGGTCTCTAGGGGGCATCTCTGAGGTATAGTCCCACACCTCCTTTTAAAGAAAAACTATACCCCCCAAACAATGTAGGTCTCTATAAAAAGATATTGCATAAAACAGCTCATATGTAAAATCCTGCTTCATGTAAATAAACCATTTTCATAATAATATACTTTTCTTGTAGTATGTGCCATTGGGTAATCATAAATAGAAAATTGCCATTTTAAAAAATAAGGGCCGTCCCCTGGGATCGTGGGATTCACTGTACTCACAAACAAACCAACAAACCATACATGTTAGGTCACATGAGCCAATTAACAGACAGTGTTGTGTCTTTTGCTTCCTCACTTCTTCCTGTTACAGTTAGAGTTGAAGTATTTCTGGTCTGGTGATTTCTGAGACAGCACAGAGACCATCACGAAATGGTGGCTCAAGGCAAGAGATGTAAAAGGGCAATATTTACTTAAATATATATTCCAGTTTGGTAAGATTCTTTAATATGCCACTTAATATGATATAAACTATCTGTTGCTTAAGTGTTCATTTTGGGGGTATAGTTTTCCTTTAACTACAGCTCACCTGTATCTAATTACCGCCTGAAAACCCTTACTGGAGCAAGGAATGGAAGCACACCCTGCTCTCTTCCATTCACTCCAGGGACCCATTATCCAGCTTTTCCTAAGCTGCAGAAACACATATATTGTCCTGGAGTTTTATATTCACCAGTCTAACACTGGTGAAATATACACAAAATCATTCTTTTCATAGACACCTCTAAAGGTGGCCATACACGGGCAGATCAAAGCTGCCGATATTGGTCCTTTAGACTGATTCAGCAGCTTATCTGCCCATGTGCAGGGGCTCCAGACAGGTCCACCTGATCTATATCAGTCCACAAATCAGGCAGATATCGATCGGTCAAGTTTGATTTTTTTTGTACGATCCAGGACCGCATCAGCTAGTTGATGCAGTCCTGAGACCCATTGGAGCCCATTCGTACTATTGTAATCCGATTGTTCGGTCCCAGGGCCATACGTTCGGATTCATCCAATATTGCCCAGCCGTTAGTGAGCATATCGGGTTAAGATCCACTCGTTTGGAGGCCTTGCCAGACGAGCGGATCTTATAGTGTGTGGGCACCTTTACACATGTTACGATATTAAGAAGCAATGGGATTATGCTCCTATGACTCCATGTCAACAATCAGATTACATAGTGTCCAATGCAGAAACTTCAGTCACAGGGCACATCCATTGCCTGAAGTGGTCACCAGCCAAAAGAATTTCCCAGTATTGATTGATTGATTGATACCCATAAAAACCAATAAGACAACTCTCTCAAGGGCAACCAAATTGGCAATTTGTATCTGCCCACGTATGTCCATCTCTAAACATTTATTGGGAACTTCTAGCAGTTGCAGAACAACTATCTTCCATCAGCCCCTGCCAGCTTGGATTGCTGGAAGACACAGTTCTGCTGCAGATGGATTGCCAGAGCTCCCCTATTCTTGATGTAGTAAATTCAGATTTACTTGCTGTAAAATATTATTTTAGTAAGTAAAGTACTGAAGAAGCTTCCTTTCAAGCACAAAGCTATTTTGTTTTTTCCTTCATTTTAATATTTTCTTCAAATAGTTGGCCGGTAGCAATATATATGGCTTCGTCTAAATTAAACTGAAACCCTCAAGTAATGGCAACCTCATTTATATACATTCCAAACCTTTCAACTGATAACTATTATGTAACATTCAGCTGTCAGAATGCCTCCCAGACTGGGATCCTGCTTACACATCACAAATAAAATAAAATATTTGAAGGATACAGTATATCAATTTAACTAGACTTGATGCTTTCTTTTTATACTATTATGGCAGTATTGTGCATGCTGAGTTATTGGTTTATTGATTAAATGTATCACTTTGCAAATAATCTTTTAACTCAGCTCTGAATACCATATTTAAGTTTTCCAAAAGTAAGGCACAAGTCATAGGGATTTGAAATGCTAAGAAACCTATACAGGAACAGGATCACAGATGCCTGGATGGAATTCGACACAGGCATAACCTGTATTTCTGTAATTTATTGTGTCAAAGTGGATACACAATGTTTTGGGGCATGCTCTTTAATCAGGTTCCAGTATAGGCACACTGAGGGTGTGCCAACCCCTCCCAGCACTTTAGCACTGGTAAAAGTTTGACTTTTTGCCAGTAAAGTTATTTAGTTAATACTAAAACAATGACTTCTAATGGGCCTTTCATAATATAGCAAAAGCCGAAAATGAATGGCATCATTACTGAGCATGTCTAGTAGCAAAATAAACTAAAATACACACTTCTAACCATGATTTTTGAAGTAGAGTGAAGAGCATAGTTAATTCTGAGCACAGAGTATTCCTTCAATACTTATTAAAGGAAAACTATACCCCCCAAACAATGTAGGTCTCTATAAAAAGACATTGCATAAAATAGCTCCTATGTAAAACCCTGCTTCATGTAAAGAAACCATTTTCATTATAATATACTTTTCTAATAAATAAAAAAATTGCAATTTTCAAAAATAAGGGCCACTCCTGGGATAGTATGATTCACTGTGCACACAAACACAAAAACATACCATCAAACCATACTTGTTAGGTCACATGAGCCAATTAACAGACAGAGTTGTGTCTTTTGCTTCAACACTTATTCCTGTTACTTCTGGTCAGGTGATCTCTGAGACAGCACACAGACCATCATGAAATGGTGGCTCAAGACAAGAGATGTAAATGGGCAATATTTACTTAAATAAATATTCCAGTTTGATAAGATTCTTTTAATATGCCACTAATTATGATCTGTTGCTTAAGTATTCATTTTGGGGATATAGTTTTCCTTTAACATTTGCACTGAATAAAAATAGATACCAGTGGTGATGCCAGTGATGAAGATGCCAGCACCCTGATGTCCTTTCTCTACTACAGGTAGCTATAACAGAGGTGCTCTGAAAAGCCTAAAACCCCCCAATACTTTTCTACTAGAGCTTTAATGGCATTTCTAAACATCACCTCAAACATGCATATTATAGTATATTACCTCCCACATTTCCATAAGTTCAAAGATGAAAATTCATAAATACGAATGACAGCTTTCTTCTGAAAAGTTTGATATTTTCATGGCTGTTACTTTGCCTACTTTCTGTGCTCTATGTGTAGGAAGAACCCCTAACAGTAAGTTTACCACACAAGGGCAGGGGCAAATTCACTAAAGGGCAAAGTGGCCAATGCTAGAGAAAATGTGCCAGAAATCCAATCTGCAGGGACATCACCAATTTACTAACAGGCATAAAGGACAATTCGCGTACATCAATAACTTTTTATTTTAAAGTGGGATTGTATTCAAAAGTTGTAACTGTTAATGTTTTAACCCATTTGAGGGTGGGATCATATCTAGGGCAATAGAGGATTTCTTTTGCTTTTATTTTGCTTTCTTGAACATTTTTAATAATAAGTGGCCACTTCAAGCAATTCCCCCAACATCACTAATAAAGACACATATATGACCTATAAGTGAACTAACGAAGTTTCGCTACGCAGACATTAATGTTAATGAACGTTCGCTATGAAATGCTCGTGCTGACAAATTTACCCTAGTAAATCTTCGACAACGATTGGCTGCCGAGACGCAACTTTGCATTTTAGTGAATTAGCATAGTGGTAGCAGCTGACTAAGAGGCGAAGTGTGGCAAAGCCTTTAGAGAATTTGTCCCATATAATTTTGGAGATACTTTCTACTCCAAATCACCTAAGTACAAATCTAAACTTAAGTAGAAAAAGTGAAGAAAAATGTACTGAAAAAAGTTTCAAACACCAATGGGTTTATGTAATAAAAGGCACTAAATTTGCCCAGGAGTAGTAACCGGTAGCAACCAATCAGCAGGTAGACTTTACTGGTCATCTGTTTAAAAGCTGACATCTTATTGGTTGCTATGGGTTACTGCTCCTGGGCAAACTTAGTGCCTTTTATTGCATGTGGGAGCAACTGTCTTTCTTATCCCTAAGAACGTGTGTGTGTGTGTGTGTGTGTGCGTGCGTGCGTGCCATCCTGGCTGTAGGCAAACAGAAGACAATAAAGGGCCACAGGAACAGGAGGAGGACTTTTATAACATATGGCCCAAGATGGTGGATGGGTGGTGTTGGGACATTCAGCAGGTAGAGACAACAACTCATGACTTGGGGCAGCTGGGAAATTGACAATATGTCTAGCCCCATGTCAGATTTCAAAATTGAATATTAAAAAATCTGTTTGCTCTTTGAGAAATGGATTTCAATGCAGAATTCTGCTGGAGCAGCACTATTAACTGATTCATTTTGAAAAAACTATTTTTTCCCATGACAGTATCCCTTTAAATGCATTATCAATATTTTAATTGAAAAAACAAAGCAAGTTCAATGAAATCACTCACACATTGACTCTTTACCTAATTGTATTCCTCTCTAAAGTGTTATTATTTTTGTTTTATAAACAAATGTGAGTATTAGATTTATGATTAGTCCTTAGCTGCTGCTAAAGGACAAAGTGGCTAACGCTAGCGACAATTCGCCAGCGTTAACATCCGCAGGGACATTGCCTATTCACTAACAGGCACAGGCATCAATTTGCTAACGAAAGAGACCGTCACTAGCGTTCATTCACACTCTATCGCCAGGTGACTTTTTGCTCTGGCGAAAGGTTGTTACCAGAGCTGGGCCAACCCAGCCAGGCGCCCTAGACAACCTGGCTAGCCACGGGGCCGGCTGAGTGCATGCTGGAGTGCGCATGCACGAAATTACGCTCAAGCTCGCATGGGCAAATCTGCATGCGCGCATGCGCAGAAGGGCAATTGCTGAGAAAACATCATCGCCAGTCGGGGAGCGACAGGACCGGACAATGGGGTAGGCGACAGAGCAGGTACGTGACTGGTGCCCCCCCCAGTTTTGCGCCCTTGGCACATGCCTACTCTGCTTACCCCTAGTTCGTGCCCTGGTTGTTACTCTGCAAATTTAGTAAAGTGTGGATTTTACTGAACATTACCTCGCCAGATCTGACTTTGCCACCTTAGACCAGGCGAAGTGCTTAAAAGAAGCTAGATTGTGCTGTTTATACAAATGGCCTGTAGATGTCACTGTGTTTATACTTATACTGTGCATGCTTCCTGGACAGCTTAAAAGTGAAAGTTACTGTTGTGTAATGGCTGCAAGAGTCTGCTAATAAAACACTTTTATACTCTACTCATCCTCGGCTACCCAAAGCATAATAATTGGCGACAGGATGTCTCTTCTACCTCTGCAGCAGCCTGCAGCTTTTCTTCCAAACCCTGGTGAGCCTATCATACCTTTTACTGCTTGGATCCATATGTTTGAAAATTACATTATTGCTGCTGACCAAGGGGAGATTTCTGCTGCTAGAAAGTGTGCTTTACTCATTCACTGCCTGGGAGCAGAGGGACAGTGTATGTATATTCTATACATTACCATTACCTGATGAGACTTAGGAAACTGCAGTTACTGCTATAAGAACTTTTTCATGCCAAGAGTAAATGTGGTTGTTGAAAGATATAAATATAAATTTGCTCTAGGCACAAACGAACGCTAGCGCATCTTTGATATGAAATGCTAGCACTACCGAAGTAACGTTAGCGAAAAGTCGCCAGCGTTCAGCACCCAGGACGAAACTTCGCATATTAGTGAATTGGCGTAGTCGTATCGCGAAAATTTTCCCGTTACTGAATCTGCCCCATGGTGTCTCTTAACGGATCTAGAGCCACCTTGTCAAAACTATTTACTCTATTACTCTAGGGAAAAAAAAGAAAATTGCATGGTTTGCTGGTTTTTATTTATGTTTTATTTCTAGTATATGAGAAAATATAAAAGTTTATTTGATATGTGCATTAAAAGGTGAATTTCAATTAAACAAAAGACTATATATAACAGGGATTTGAGCTCTTTGAACCGGCTAGATGAAGATCAATTATTTGAATCAGTATGTATGTATATAAATAAAAAGGCAACGTTTATTAACCACAGTGCCAATACTGTAAATCACAGTACATGTAAAAACACTTAAAAACTAAATAATGCTGTTATGTAAAAGAAGGGGCCCCTCCTATATTAATTGTATCATTCTATACACCCTAAAGCTGGCCATAGACGCAAAGATCTGATCGTACGTATCAAGGATTCGTACGATTTTCGGACCATGTGTGGAGAGTCCCGACATTTTTCATTCGGCGGAGATATGTCGTTTGGTCAATCGGACAGGTTAAAAGATTTCTGTCGGCTGCCGATAATATCTGCATATATTGCCGATCATAAGATTTTCAGAGGGAGACTGTCACTAGCTTTGGTCGGACATAACTTTCGGACGATTGCTGTCAGGGGCAGAACATTGGACATCTGTTCTTTTGTACTTTATTTGATCTGAATGGTTAGTGGCAGGTCTGGAGATGGGGAAATCTTTGCGTCTGTGGCCAGCTTATTTACCATAATACAAACATTTGCATGTATTATGATGCAGTGAAAGAACGAAACATCATAAGGTCAGCAATAATAATGTCAGAATCCCAACGTGTGTCTGTAAATCCAAACTGCCGATAGTTTCCAATGGTGCTGGGGTTGTAGAGCTAGCCTATAAATTACAAAGTCCTGAGCATTCCTGGATATATATAGGCAGGATTTGTAAGGCGACTAAAGAGTACTTGAAGATAGCACTTGATTTTGGAGGTAATTATTGGAGAAAAGGCAATAACCGCAGCATGTTGTATTGATTAAACAGTCCGCCATGCGTTAATTAGTGGACCCGGCAGCTGTAGTTGTTTTGAATTTCAATTAACTTTCGCTATTTTATATTTTAGTATTTTATAGACCTACCTATTCTAAGCCACCGTGGCTTTTATTTATGTAGGCTTTTTGCATTGTTTATGTTCCAATTGTACATGTCTCCAGGCTGCAACTGAAAAATACTCTCTGGTTATTGGGGGTCACTGACCTAAGCCACCAAAACACACAGACAGTGAAAGTTCAGTCTTATACTGCTTTTAAAATTGGGGTTTATTATATACTTGCAGAGTGTTCACTCTAAAAGGTGATACAAAATCCTTTCATCTTCATTTCTAATTAACAAACAAATTTAAAAAAGGCTACTCTTTTCCTATAAAGAGAAAATCAGTTTTCTGCAGATGAATAAATACAGAATTCATTTTTTTTTTGATGTGGCAAATTTTTCTCAAATTGTGGTTCTTCATGAACTAAAACAGGGGTGTCCAAACTACGGCCCGCGGGCCAACTGCGGCCCGCGATCCATTTTTAACTGGCCCGCAGCAAATTCCAAAAATATACCAGAATATGGCCCGCACATTGTAAACCTTTAAATTAAAAAACCTGCCCCTGTTTCTAAAACTCCCTGTTGTACAACAATCAGTGGGTTAAACTGAAAGGATCCGTCACCTTGCATGGTCATTTATATCCTGCGGTTCTCCTCCAAATCTCTATTACAGGCGCCATATTTAAAATCTTCCAGCACAGAAGCAGGAGCCTCCGCCTGCCACAATACGTCACAGTGAGTTGGAGGAAGCAGGCGCAAGGATTCATTCTCTCCCTGGGAACATGCTACAGGCGCGCATACTGTGTAGGAGATCCACGTTGCTTAGAAATAACTAGCTTCTTTTCTTCCTGCACAGGCTGCTGTATATTTCAAGGAAGATAGTCACAGCTCCCCCTCATATCTTCTGGTCTGCCTCTTGGAATGCGCCCACTGCTCTGTTAATTAACCCAGTATTGCCCAAATTTGAAATGTGCCTGGCTTTGAATTGTAAAGAGCTTTTAACTATATGGTCACAACCCCTCAGTGACTTCTAATATCCTTATCATTTACAGAAGGGGGGTACATTATCCCTTATAATACATGAGTGATACTCAGAGTTCCCTTGTATAACTCAGTCTGCAGCTTTATGCCTTTATATGGTCACAGAACCCCTCAGTGACTTCTAATATCCTTATCATTTACAGTAGGGGAACATTATCCCTTATAATACATGAGTGGTACTCAGAGTTCCCTGTATAACTCAGACTGCAGCCTTGTGCCTTTATATGGTCACAGAACAACCCCTCAGTGACTTCTAATATCCTTATCATTTACAGTAGGGGGTGCATTATCCCTTATAATACATGAGTGATACTCAGAGTTCCCTGTATAACTCAACCTGCAGCCTTGTGCCTTAAATAAACCAGGTAGATAAGAACAGCAAATAAAATGTTCATAGCTTGCTTCATAGGTCTATTCCAGCCTAGCTCTAAAATATTTGTTATACTCGTGATAGAATCTTTACTTTGCAAAACATATATTATTTCCATCAGTTTACTATTTAGAACTTTATAGGTTATTCACGGTGAACTTCCTTTTCAATGAATGAAAAACATTCATTCTCGGTGGCATCAGGCAGCTTTGTAGATAAATTCATCAGCTAATTATTACAGCATAGATGTGGCATTATGGAATCTGGGTTTTTTTTTTCACAAATTCTTCTATTCTTTTATTCTAGGACTGACTCTGTGTATTCCACACATTCTGAAAGATTGCAAATTTAAGGATAGGAGGAAAAGTGAATTGTCTTAAAGATGAAAACCTCATGTAATTATGCATCTGAGTATGCCCTGATTTTGCTTTGTTATATGTACCGTAGAGCTATTAGAAATTCTTTACTTTTTCATGTTTACCAGCAATATCTAAGTTACCCTTTTGACATGAGTTCATTCAGTCGTGAATAGGTAGAAACGGTGCATCAACAGCCTCTGAACTTTCAAAAATGTGTATATAAATGCATGTTCTCTCTAAGACATCACTGATTCCACAGATTTGTGATACTCATAAGAGCCATTCCCCAACCCACTCCCATCAGGCTCAGAGAGTCATGTACTCCTCCCTCACCATGTTGTATTGTGAAGTGATGGATTTTGTGTACCTCTATTTTGTTTGCGTTTTACCAGGATGTCATCACTTTTAAGCAAATTTCGAATTAAGTTTGAAGATATTTACATTAACACAAAGCCAAGCAAAGAAAGGTTTATGACACTGCTAAAATGTTATTATGTACAGGATTTCGGGATTCTCTCTCTCTCTCCTGTTTTAACTGTTTCTTGAAGGGATTAGTTATGAAGAAAAAAAATAGCAATAGCTTTTCTTGTTGAGCTCTGGTGTCTGAGAGATGCTCCATTCAATGGTTAGTGTATGATAAATAAGTATCCTACCAGTTTCATAAGAATTTGACAACCACAAAGGCAGTAATTCACCAAGGGGCCCATTTACTATATATGGCTACTTCGACCATCGAATAGGCTACTTCGACTACGGCTTTGAATCGAACGATTCGAAGTAAAAATCGTTCGACTATTCGATAGTCGAAGTACTGTCTCTTTAAAAAATACTTCGACCCCCTAGTTCGCCACCTAAAACCTACTGAGGCCAATATTAGCCTATGGGGAAGGTTCCCATAGGCTTCCTATCAATTTTCTGATCGAAGGAAAATCCTTCGATCGATGGATTAAAATCCTTTGAATCGTTCGATTCGAAGGATTTAATCATTTGATTATTCCTTCGATCGTTTGATCGTAGGAATAGCGCTAAATCCTTCGACTTCAATATTCGAAGTCGAAGGATTTCAATTTGGCAGTCGAATATCGAGGGTTAATTAACCCTCGATATTCGACCCTATGTAAATCTGCCCCCAAATGTTATCAATTATTTTTGGTTGCTGGGATGGGGTATAATAGGGCAACTTTTGTTCACATTAACAAACAGAACTGCAAAGAATAGGCTCTCTAAGACAAAAGCAAATGTCAATGAGGGTTATGTAATAAAAGGCCCTAAGTTTGCCCAGGAGCAGTAACCGATAGCAACCAATCGGAAGGTAGCATTTCCTGGTCACCTGTTTAAAAGCAAACCTCTTATTGGTTGCTATGGCTTGCTGCTCCTGGGAAAACTTAGTGCCATATATTACATAAATATGTTTTACAGAATATTTATAGATTTCTTTTACCATGATGTGGCACATTCTATGATTTTATCTCAAACTGCTTTGCAGGGGGTTGATGAGATAGTGGCTGTAGAAAAGACCCCGTGATGTCAATGCTCATGTTTAAAGCTGGTTCAGATGATTGGCTGGTGCGATTATCTGTCTTGGGGCAGAATGAGGTGCTTGTGATTTTCCAACAAGTTGCAATTCTCATGGGAAAGAGTATACTGTAGCAGGCTGATTTTATGAAGAAAGAAGGATCTGCTGTGAAGCTCTTCTGTGTCATTTAGAAGTTGTTTTCTTTGATTTGCAGCATAAAACTATAAAACCATCACTTACATAGATGTAAGAGATACACATGACAGTGGTAATGCACATAAGGGCAAGTGGCAAAGCAAATAATATTAAAATGTCCAAACATATTTTATGTTTGCTTACATGGCAATTCACATTCTTGCTTTTGTGAATATGGATCCCCAAAGCAGATTTTACACTAGAAATGTAGCAACGGAAAGGCCCTTGCCATAGTAGTCATTCGACTGGCTTTCTCAATCCATAATTGCACCAGAACCCGCAAATTATTTTTATTTAAATATATAAGTGTGCAACTACAGAACACATCTTTATTAGGTTTCATTGCAACTTGTTTTATATTTATTTATAGAGTAATCGCCAAGTCAGACTGAATGAACTATTACAAGAACACTCCAGATGTGCCAATCTCACTAAGGGGCAAATTCACTAAGACTCGTAGTTGCGCCAGGCGTAACTTCGCCGCACTTGGCTAGGCGTAGTTGCGCCAGCGCTCCGCAAATTCACTAAAATCCGAAGTTGCACTCAGGGGTAGCGTAAGGTTGCGAAGTTGCGCTAGCGTTCATGCACGAAGCGAAGTTACGCTAGCGATGGTTAATTAGCATACGGCGCCAAATTGAAGTTACAATGGAGGTATATGAAGCATCACTACACAAGCCTGGGAAACCTTCAAAACATCAAATAAAATTTTTTTTTGCCCTACACATGTGCCCACTGTATAGTTAAGTTGCCATGAGTTAGGAAATGTAGGGGGGAAGGAGGGGAGCCCCAAAAATTTTTTTGAACTTTTTCAGTCTATCACCCATAATATAGAAAAAACGCCAGTGTTTTTTGGGACTTAGAAAAAATGTTAACTTTTTTTGAAGCAATCCCTATCTACTCTATTGCGCTTCGCCTGGTCTGAGGTGGCGAAGGAAGTCTAGCGTAAAAGGTAGCGTTCAGTACAATGTGTGCGTCAGTGAATTTGAGTAGTTACGTCCGTTGCGCAAATTCGCCAGGCGTAAGGGTGCGAAGTAACACTAGCGAATTTACGCCAGCATTCGTTAGTGAATTTGCGAAGTAACGAAAATGACCAACGCTAGGGAATTGACGCTAGCGTTAGGCGCTTCGGTGCTTAGTGAATTTGCCCCCAGGTCTCTAAGTTTAATATTTTTCATGTATTTATCTGCTGCTATATTAATGCTAGCCACCAACGATAGCAAAAATAAGAAATAACTAATATTTTATATTTTGTTGTGTTTGCAGAAGTCTTCCTGTTGCAAGAAAAGGATCCGTCTCAGACCACCTCTACAAGGCATGGGTAGAAATTCTTTCCAAGAACCTTCCACCTGTCTTGCTGGTTCGAAAGAAATCGCAAGAATGTCCCAACGTTTTATTCATAATTCTCAAAATTCATAATGGTTGTAAGTGGAAGCGGGACTTTTTGTATCAGCATTAAGATTTTTTTAGGCAAAAATAAAAATGGACTGAAGACCTGAATGGACATGTTATTAAAGGTACATAAATATGTACAGTATGTGTTTGTGTAAAATGTATGGATTCTGGTTCAATTGAACCATTTTTATATGTTAATTGCCTTCCTGATATTCAAGTTTTTTTCTAAGGAAAACTCAATTAAAAATTTTGGGTCGGGACTATTCGATCGAATATTAGACGTTTTTTCATATATAATCTCCCATTCGAGTTGTGAGTGAAAAAAAAATCCACCTAAATTCAAAATTTGACATTAACCCTCTTAAAGTCTCAGTTGTGAACAAAGCAGGGTCTCACAGGTCAGGGTTGGCCTGTGGTGTCCAGGACCTTCCAGAACTGCCACCTTAGGGAAACCCCGTCACCGCAGCTGTGAACATCTTGTGAAACTCACCGCCAACCAGGCCCGGACTGACAATGTGCCAATACGGGCAATTGCCCGAGGGGCCGCTCTGTTTCTTATTAAGTGGGCCGCTCTGTCCGGGAGTCAACTGCCCGTGCAAGTCCCCTTCCCCGCCCTTTTCCCTGACTGTGTGGAGCAGTGAAACAGACCTCTCTGCAGCCGTGCTGTCTCCTGTTGTATTTCTCCTAATAATCCGCTCTCTGCTGGAAAGTCTGGCAGGCTGCAGACAGCAGACATGATCAGTGGATTGCAGAGTGAGCATCAATTAGAAACGGTCTGCTGTTTGCAGCCTGCCAGCAGAGAGCTGATTATTAGGAGAAGTACAACAAGAGACAGCACGGCAGAAAGGTCTGTTTCACTGCATTACACAGTCACTGAAAGGAACAGACTCAATTAGTTAGCTTGAATCAGCAATCAGATGGAAAAATGTCACACATTGCAGCTCCAACAATTTGCACGTTAGGAATAGTATAAGCTGGGCCATGATGAACAAAAATAAAAAATGTGGTCTGGTTATTAATGTTACCTGCTATACATTGTATTACTCATGTATTACTAATATATATACATATATTATGTAGATGTTCATACACTAAGGGCCATTTTTATGAAAATATGAGTTTAGCTTTTAATAAATAAAAACTCGCCCACAATCGATTCATTCCTGTGAGATTTTTGGAAGTGTATTTACAAATAGTGAGTTCTAATTTTCACCTATTGATAAATATTCTTTTAAAATCCCATAGGAATGAATAGAATGTGGGTGAGTTTTTCTTTATGAAAATCTGAACTCACATTTTGATAAATCTGCCCCTGAGGTACACTTCAGGTGTAAATGTGTTATTGAACAACTAATTTTCCTCTTTTTATTGAAAAATGGAGATTAGTTCAATCGCCATGGTAGATATCTGTGGTAACCGTATTAAACTGTTCTATTTTTGATAGATGTTTTTCGGCCAGATGCCAAAAAAATACTCCAGAGGTAACTTGTGGCCACATTTACACCAATGATATTATGACAATTCTCATTTTTATGTAATTTCATATGGTACCCAATGTTTGTTTTACCTGTTAGTTATCTAGTTATAAGACAGGGAAGGTTGCAATGAGGCTACCTATCTCTAGGGCAGACCCCAAACAGCAGCTTGTAAACATGTTACGCCTTTAAAGGAATTGTTCAGTTTAAAAATAAAAACTGGGTAAATGGATAGGCTTTGCAAAATAAAAAATGTTTCTAATATGGTTAGTTATACAAAAATGTTATGTATAAAGGCTGGAGTGAAGAAATGCTTACTTTAGCTCACACCTATTTTCTTACCTACTTACACCCATACTAACATATATATATATATATATATATATATATATATATATATATATATATATAGAGATATATATATATACACACACACACACACACACTTTCCAAGTGTGCACCTATACATGTAATTTTACTTTGCCTTTACTATTTTTATATTATTATAAAAAATTTAAAAAATGGGGCAATCACTCTCTCTTAAAAGCCGCATGCTAGCGGCGGGGGTGTATCTAGGCTTCAGACTGAAACCAAGGTTCAGCAGACATTTACTTCAATTAATGCTACTATGCAGAGAGGCACAAGATCCTTTATAATATAACCAGAGGTAAACAAGTTAGGGACCACTGTGTGGGGTTTACCTTGACGTGGTATGGTGGCTTATCAACTTTATGATCATAACTTTGTAACTAAAAACACACGCACTTGCATATATACTGAATTACTTAGACAGGGGCCCAGGGAATGTGCACTGATTAATTGGCCATGTCAGTAGCACTTCCATTATACTTGAATACATTTTTACTTATCCTTAGGAGTGCTCCCACAATTAGGGTTGCCACCTTTTCTGGAAAAAAATACCGGCCTTCCTATATACAGTATTTACCTTTTTCCCATTTAATAACATTGGGCTCAACCATCATTTTTACCGGCTAGGCCGGTAAAATACCGACCAGGTGGCAACCCTACCCACAACCCCTTTTTGTTTTTAAAAGCTGGAGTGACTGGATATCTAACATAATAGCCAGAACACTACTTCCTGCTTTTCAGCTCACTTGGTTTCCACTGAATTCCACTTTTGAATCTGAGCTGAATACTAAAGCTGGCCATAGATGTTGAGATTTTTAAAAGATCAGATCCTGATCGTACGAATTTACCATCAACTAAAAAGACCAATTTGCCAGGAAAACAAAGGGGAGCTGCCTGCTTGGCCCTGCAAACATAGATAGATTGCACTGGGACCAACAAAGATTTTTCGACCTGGCCAATCAATTTCCTGACAGATGTCGGCCGAAAAATTGTAAGCTGTACGATCGTTCGAATCCCACGATAATTTCGAAGGATTGGTCGGCTTCCCTAAAATCGGTCGTTCGACAAGAATCGTCGCGTCTATGGGGAGCTTAAGGATCAATTGCAACCTCACTGAACAGTTATATCCCATGTGCCCCCCCCCTTTAAGTCGCTGACTAACTCAAGAGTTAGAGAGCTGAAAAGCAGGAAGTAGTGTTCTGCTTAGACATCCAATCACTCCAGCCTTTATACATTACATTTTTGGCTAACTATATTGGAAACATTTTTTATTCTGCACGGCCTATTTACCAAGTTTTTATTTTTCACACTGAACTGTTCCTTTAAGGCCACTAGGGGGTGTCTAATAAATTCACGGATTTTTCCTTCTCATAATTGGTAACCACGCCTTAACATTAGTAACTGTGAGTCTGATCGAAGAAGTGATGCGAATTGAAGAATAAAACGTTGCGTAGAAGCGAACACCGAAGCAAGCCCCTGCTGTACTACAGCTCCCGACACCACCAGGCCTCGTATATAAGCAAGAAATGGCCGCTCTCCGCAGTATCATCATGGACTGCGTCACAGTACGGTCGCTCAGCAGGAAAATGTGGCGCCCGAGTCTGTCGCCTTTTCACAAACGCGCGCCGGCCACGCAAGGTAATTCTCGCTAGACGTAACGGAGCCGCGTATATTAACCCCTACAGCGATAACCGCGTAAATCAGACCTGACCAGTATCCCATTTGCCTAATCCCTTCTTCTATGTCCGCCTTGATGCAGTCCTCTAGCTCACACCCTTGACAAGCCATTCGCCCTGCTTTGGCCGGGCAGAAACCACTTTTATATTTCGCTCATATCTGCCCGCGCCGTAAACCGGACATCATACATTGTGTTCATAATCCCCCCTCCGACTCTCTGTGAAGTATTTTCCTGTCAGAGATCGATGTAAGAATAGGGGCGGGAGTTTAGGAAATCGTTATGTTCCTTTAACCAACGAGCATCGTGTATTTCCATAGGTCTTTCATTTACATAGCAGCCCATTGGCTAGAAACCTTATCTTGTCCCACCCACAATTTTCAGCGGGAGATCTGAATTATATTGGCGCTTTTTTTGTTTTTTTTATCATACTGTAGTGTGTGTGTGTGTCTGAGAGAACCTTTATACTTTAGTCATGCCGGCTACTACAGTCACCACGTCACCAGTCAAGCGATCGAAAGATGAGCTGATGTATCCCTCGGGTCCTGTGCTGAACTTTGCAAAACTGAGCGAAAATGCCTACACGCCCACTAGAGGGTCAGCGCGGGCAGCGGGATACGACCTATACAGGCAAGTGCTACTAACGAGAACAGGGGTCGAATTTAATGGGCTCCTCCACCTGCACCACCATTTTGACACAATATTTCCAATATACTGCCAGTATTCCTGCAACAATGTTGCAAGTCGCAATGTGACATTGCTCTAAGGGTCAGAGAACAGAAAGGGTCTGGACAAACCCTGCTTTTAACTGCAACTACTTTTAAAATCGTTGCCCGTTTTTAATTCCCATGTGTTGCAAAGTTGATACCCATTAGAATGTGCAGCAGGCAGTTCAGTCCCATGTGCCTCCCTCATGCAAGGACTGTCTATTTAACTGCATTGCTGCCCCCTTGCTTTCTGAGGCCATCTTTTGTCATGTGATTAATAATCCTGTGTGTGTGGGGTTTTTTTTCTTAACCAGTGCGTACGATTATGTTATTCCTGCTCTCGAAAAACTGGTGGTAAAAACAGATATCCAGATTCGTGTACCTACAGGGTGCTATGGACGAGTTGGTAAGTTGCTAGTCATTAATTCATTGATTTTCTAAACCATGTGGGCATAGGGAAGTGTAATTGGCTGGGCCAAGGTATTTTGGCACTCTAGGCAAGGCCCCCCCCATCCGGTCCTACATTACCATTGCCCCCCTTGTACCTGTGCCAGCAGACATTATGTTGCCCCATGTACCTGTGCAATCAATCCCTCAGATCACCCCCAATCTGTACCTATGCCAGCATAAGACAAAACATCCATCATAGTCTTCTCCCCAGTCTGTAATTTTGCCAGCGGCAGCCAAAAGAATCCATCATATTGCCCCCAAATATGTATCTGTACCATATTGCCCACAAATATGTTTAAAAAATTGAAAAACTATTAAAGGCCAAGCAAACCAGGGTCAAAAAAACAACAAGCCCCGTAAAAGTGCGTCCCCCCACCCATCATGATTGTGCCCTGCCTACCCCTAGTTCCAGCCCTGGTAATTCGGTCTGCATCATGTTTGCTTTGTCTTCAGACCTACAGAATGGGTGGGTTTTAAGTCTACACCGGTCTCTTCTGTAAGCCTGCTCTCATCTGCTTCAACATGTACACTCCCTCCTTCATCGGCATGTACCTTTTGGCCACACAATGCAGATCTCAGCCTTTGGAGAAACACAAAGAATCTGCTGACTGCTGTGGCTTCACCAAGAAAAGATTTCGTCAGCTGGGATGCAGGCTGACGCGGCGGATTTCATTGCTGAAACCTCTTGTAAATTTTGCGACAATCCGTTGTGTCTGCCTGCACCCTAGCAGAGGCATTGTTTCTGGGTGCAGCAGTGGAGGAGCAGGTTATCTCCCTGTGTATTTGGCGGGGTCAAATAAACCAGTCATTGGGGGGGGGGAGGAAATATGATTGTGTCCGCTTATATTCTTTATATAGTGAATAATTTACCCCTTCTTGTAAATTATGGATATTATAAGTTACAGAGGAGTTTCATGAACATATAAAAATACGAGGCCGAAGACTGAGTATACTTTGCAACTGGGGGTACTTTATATTATAATACACAAGTTTCAGTGAGTCATGTGACAGAAATGACATCACAATTCACCATTTATAACTGATGACAGAACTCATTGTTTATAAGGCGATCATTTACAAGATATTTATGGTTTTTGCATATTATATAGTGGATAATGTACCCCCTACTGTAATTTATAAAGATATTATTAGTCACCGAGGAGTTATGTGACCATATAAAAGCACGAGGCCGCAGACCACAGCAGTAAATGAAGGGAGACTTTCACTGCATACAGTCAGGTTTCCTATAAAAACAGTGCACATTTTTTAAAGTATATTGTAGATAGGTTTCTTTTTCATTAAAGAAAGTATTTTTTTGCCTTTACGTGCCCTTAAACATTGCATCTAACCCGTAACAATTGGCTATATGGCAGCCACCTAGTGGTCGCAGGTGGATGAAAACTGCGAGGATCCAAATAGATTATTCTGTCTGTCGGTTACCTATAAATATCTGTCCCAAGTCGCCCTTTTTGTAGTTCTACAATCACATGCAAAAAATGTACCTGATGTAGATCGTATTCTAGGGTAAATTTAATGGTCGGGGTCCTTGAATTAAGATAATCATTGAAGATACATAGAAGTTCTTCTGGTCCCTGCCAAATGAAAAAGAGTGTCAATGTAGCGGGGCAGGTTAGTATATTGGGTCAAAACTCCTGGTTTTCATATACAAAATTGTTTTCAAACAGTGTCATATAAACATTTGTGTAGGCAGGAGCTACATTTGAGCCCATTGCTATCCCTTGGCTCTGTTCATAGTATTTCCCCTCAGAGAGAAAATAATTTTGTCAGAACCCATCCAAGAAGTTGTAGGAACTGTTAGGAAATGCTGTGCATTCTTACTACTCTGTCCTCTCAGGGGGATTCTCTGTAGTCAAAACATGCAGTGTGTAATAAAAAGCCCTTGCAAAAACTTGTAAGCATACGTTTTCTGAGATACGTGTTATTTATTTATTTTTTTGCACCACTGATGTGCGGCTCCTACAATGGAAACAGTTTGCAGGTTAGGGTCGGGTGTGGGTTGAATTTTTTTCCTCACCTGCACATCATTGAGCCTCCGACCTTTCAAGGAATGTGATGTAGAGAATTTGAGATGTGCTTGTTCGTTGCATCTCATGATTGTATTATCTTGTTTCCAGCTCCACGTTCCGGATTAGCTGCCAAGTATTTCATTGATGTTGGAGGTATGTTTGTGCACGATTCCTATATATGTAGTTTATGTCTCACACATCACAGTCAGCAGCCTGTTGGAAAAATAGGGAGACATTAATTTGCATGCCTGTAGTGCTTCCAGTATTTTTGTCTATAGCCTGCACTAGGAGACATTTTGTGCCCACTTTTGGCAAGAAATTACTGTGCCAGTAAAACTTTGTGCACTGTTGCTGAGGGGATATGTTCTTAATTGATTATTACCTTTTAATTTCTCTTTACCTAGTTTCTGTATAACAGAGAATACAAGTAGCTCATGTATAATTATGAACATATTAACAATTTAAAATGAAAGCAAACTTAAACAATCTTATATCTATTTTACTGTATTCAGT
This sequence comes from Xenopus petersii, assembly GCA_038501925.1. Lineage (NCBI taxonomy): Eukaryota > Metazoa > Chordata > Amphibia > Anura > Pipidae > Xenopus > Xenopus petersii. The sequence goes on from CM076677.1 coordinate 85,875,559, forward strand.
GTCCCCACTGCTGTAACTATAGGTTTACAATAGCTGATCTGTATTTCCTACTTAATGCTCACTTTTTTTCTCAACTTCTCCTCCCCACATCTCCTCACGTGAAGCTGGCGTAATTGATGAGGACTACAGAGGCAATGTTGGTGTTGTGTTATTTAATTTCGGAAAGGATGCTTTTGAAGGTTTGTAGATTTAATGTAAATGAATTCATATTTTGAAGCAGGTTGGTTAGTGATTGTTTTACACAAAACTAAAATAAACAAATGATTTGGTCATTGAGCAGTTTGGCAATGCATTTGATGAGAAAACCTAGTTTATTAAAGAGTTACATTAAATGGCAAGTAAGTTACATGTGTGTCACCCACTTTCACCTTCTTCTGTCAAGCACATACACTATGTTATGAATTTTGGGTAGGTTAATGCCCATGATGGGTCACATCAGTCTGTAAAGGCACAAATTAAGTTGGTTTGCATGGTTATAAGGGTTAAATTGTACAAACTACTAGGTCTTTATTTTTTTTGTAATGCACATAAAATGGATGATGCATTTTGTATATGTTCAAGGACAGGGACACACAAATTTAGTTTTAAAACACAAGAATAACTGCCAGAATAATGGCAGGGTGTCTCTTAATGTGTTTCTGACAACATGCAGTAAAAATCTACAACCTTTCACGGTCACTTTAACAATGGTTAATAATTGCTACACGGGTCACTATGTAACCACTTATTGGGTGTTCCAAAGATAGTCAGCTGAGCTATGCTAGACCGCTTTTCTAGGTACATTACCATGTCTCAAAAACAACCCCTAAAAGTGCAGATAAGGTGCAGCAGAACACTATAAAAGTTGTGTGACTTGAAAAGTTTTTTTTTTTTTTTTTTTGAAGAAGAAGAAGAAGTAGAAAAATTGTAATCCGCTTGCAGGGAAAAGTTTCCCCATTAAAACATTATTTAATCTTTGCGCAATCTGTTTTAGTTGACTGCATTCAATGATGATTAATTTGACAGTTCATGCAAATTAGGCAACTGACCCAGGTCACTTATTAATAGCTTCCACTAACAACTTGATGTACACAAATTTAAGCTGTTCTTTTTGCCCAATCCAGTTTTCGTTTAATATCTTAATCTCGCTCTCTAAAACTGGCCGTAGACACAAAGATTTCCCTGCAATATCAGACAAACGATTGTACGTCCTCATCTCCCGACCTGCCACTAACCATTCAGATCAAACAAAGCAGTAAGAACAGATCAGCCGATGTTCTGCCCCACAGCAACCGCAGGAAAGTTTTTGTTAGACAAAGCTGACCGTGACAGTCTCCCACTGAAGATTGGCAATACATGCAGAGATATGATCGTCAGCCAATAGAAATCTTCTAACCTGACCGATCGGCAAGATCAGGACACTCCACACATGATCTGAAAATAATACGATTCTAGGATTCATACGATCGGATCTTTGTGTCTATGGCCAGCTTATGGCTTGTTTCACATGCAGAGTTTTCCAACTACTGCTTATATCGATAAGATAAACAATTATCAAGGAAAACAGTTTATAAATAAAGCCGCTATAAAGGCGGTTCTTCTTTACCTTATGTTTCTGTAGTGGGGAGAAAAGTTGTAATTTGGGTTTGATTTTTCTTCTCTAGTGAAAAAAGGTGATAGAGTGGCACAGTTGATATGTGAGAGAATACTATACCCTGAACTTGAAGAGGTCAAAGTAAGTCTTTTTTGCCCAGTATAATAATTATTTATTTATTCAGATCTATAGCTGCATCTTGTGTGCAATAGTTTTTTTAATGTAAGAATGTTTTTTAGTAGTCTTAAAAACATGGTATGTTACATTAAATTCCTATACTTGTACTAAAAATGTATTAAAATTATGTTCCACTGCAGACCTGTATGGACTGGAATTTTTAGGGGTTTTTTTTCCCCTACTTTGAATAAACTCACAATTCAACTTGAATGGCTTTATTTATTTAAAACTCCTAATATCAAAACCTAAAATTAAATACAATCGTGAAAAAAAAAATTGTGAATTTCTGAGTTTATAAGTTTAAAACAAACTTGAAAATCTTTAATCACGTTGACTTCTACATGTACTCACAAGCCTTTAGAAGGCAAAGTTTTACATTCAAGTTTTTCGAGTTGCTTGTGCTTTATAAATACCAAGCATTCAAGTTTTTGAAAATAGATTTTGAATTTGTTTTTTTGCAAAAAAAAAAAAATTGAACCGTGGCAAAAATTTAAATTCGACAATTGATAAATCACCCTCATAGTTACATAGTTAAATTAGGTTGAAAAAAGTCCATAAAGTTCAACCCCTCCAATTAAAAACCCAGCATCCATACACACACCCCTCCATACGTTCACATAAATTCTATATACCCATACCTATACTAACTATAGAGTTTAGTATCACAATAGTCTTTGATATTATGTCTATCCAAGAAATCACCCAAGCCACTTAACTGAATCAGCCATCACAACATCACCCGGCAGTGCATTCCACAACCTCACTGTGAAGAACCACCTACGTTGCTTCAAATGAAAGTTCTTTTCTTCTAGTCCAGGGGTCAGCAACCTTTACTATCAAAAGAGCCATTTTGCCCCCTCTTCCACTAAAGAAAAATAGTCTGGAGCCGCAAAACATAGCACAGCTTATAACTTTTAAAAGTTTTAACCTTTTTTTAATTATAACTGTTACAACAACAGAATACAACAAACAGAAGTGCAGTGTGCATGTGTAGGACTACTTTGAAATAAATTAAACACTGAATAGCCCTGTTAAATGCTAGTGTTCCCAACTGTTTAATGTAACTTCTGTTTCTGAAGCTCCATGCTGATCTTCCCTCTCTTGTCTTGAGTTTGTGACCACGGTAAGTCCATGATGAATCATATTGCTGAGGCTCAGTCTTGCCTGTCACTCCTGGGATGTCTATACAGCCCTCACACCTGCTGGCAGCTTCTTGAGTGTGCGATCGCGGTAAGATAACCATTAGCTTACCGCGGTCGCACACTCAAGAAGTCGCCAGCAGGTGCGAGGGCTGTATAGACGACATGACAGGCAAAGCTACAACTCGAGCCGCAGCAAGCAGGATGAAGAGCTGCATGAGGCTCCGGAGCCACGGGTTGCCTACCCCTGTTCTAGTCTAAAGGGGTGGCCTCTGGTACGGGGATCCTCTTTATGGGTAAAAAGGTCCCCTGTTATTTGTCTACAATGTCCTCTAATGTACTTGTAAAGTGTAATCATGCCCCCTCGGAAAGCCCCTTTTTTCCAGAGAACAAACCAAAACTTGACATTCTACCATGATGATTTGTCTTCCATCCCCCTAATCAGTTTAGTTGCACTTAGTCTCTGCACTCTCTCCAGCTCATTTATATCCCTCTTAAGGACTGGAGTCCAAAACTGCACTGCATACTCCAGATGAGGCCTTACCAGGGACCTATAAAGAGGCATAATTATGTTTTCATCCCTTGAGTTAATGCCCTTTAAAGACAGAACTTTATTTGCTTTAGTAGCCACAGAATGACACTGGCCAGAATTACACAACTCGTTATCCACAACACCCCTCCCAGATCTTTCTTAGTTATGGAAACCCCTAACACTCTGCCAGAAATAATATAAATACAAGTTATACACTAAATGACAAAGTGCATAACCTTGCATTTATCAACATTGAACCTCATTTTCCAGTTTGCTGCCCAGTTTTCCAGTTGAGACAAATCACTCTGCAAAGTGGCAGCATCCTGCATGGAACCTATAGTTCTGCACAATTTAGTGTCATCTGCAGAAATAGAAACAGTACTTTCAATGCCCACCTCCAGGTCATTAATAAACAAGCTGAAAAGCAAGGGACCTAGTACAGAGCCCTGCGGTACTCCACTAACAACACTGGTCCAATTAGAAAATGTTCCATTTACCACCACTCTTTGTAGTCTCTTTTAGCCAGTTCTCTATCCAGCTACAAATACTATGTTCCAGGCCAACATTCCTTAACCAGTAACCTTCTGTGTGGCATTGTATCAAATGCTTTAGCAAAGTCTAAGTAAATCACATCCACTGCCATCCCAAAATCGAGGTCCCTGCTTACCTTCTCATAAAAAGAAATTAAATTAGTCTGGCAAGTTCTATTACGCATAAAACCATGCTGGCACAAACTCATAGTATTTTGATTGCCATGAAGTCCAGTATCTTATTCATTATAGTCTCTTCCACTGCAATGGCACCCTTATATTAACCCTTATTAACACTTGTTTTTTTTTAGGCTTTAGATGATACAGAACGTGGTGCTGGTGGATTTGGATCTACTGGTCAGAATTAAATCGTCAAGTCATTTATGTGCACTTTTTTTTCTCTTATGGATTGTACAGTTTTCTTCCATTTAAGGTACTATTTAATGTAACTGTAATGGAGATCACCTACTTTCTCTATGCAGTCAGTGTTTATTGCAGGTTTTAATTATGGAATGAATTTTTAAAATCCATTAATTCTTTTTTACGACTTTGTAAATGTTACTGTAAAATATCCTTTTTTTGCCAGAAAAAAAAGTAATAAAACACCTGAGAACTCAGTAAAAACTGTTTCTGAATGTGTAAGTTATTTGGAATAAGATTTAATACTTTAAAAATGCCCAATACAGCTGTTCTGCCACTTTTATTGTGTCCTAAGCAGAATATTCTTGGTTTGGGTCACAATGTATAAAATAACTGCTTTAGACAACATTAGAAAACTTTCAAATAATAAGGCATCTATAGCTTATCAGTGCTGTCCAAGTTCTGTGGTACTGAGGGCCAAAATTTTACTGGCCTATGTGGAGGAGGGCCGATAATGGAAGTCAGTGTTTGCCACTCCCCCTTTAAACCACACCCACTGTAAACCACACCCATATTACCACAAGAACTTTTAAGATAGTATCCACATTAACAGTGGTAGCACACCGCAGGTGGTGCTCACTGCAGGGAAATCCCTCATCACTCAAATGTGAAAATTGAAGTCATGTTAAAAACATACCCTTAAATCCATATGCCTCATCCTCCCCTGTGGATAATACAACCCCCCCCCAACACATGATTAAACACCTTAGGGGCCCTTAACAACAATTTCCAAATGCTAACAAACCCCTAACAGGCTTACATTCCACAGGTAGGGTAGGGAAAACAGAGAATGGCACACTCAGGGAGGCAGGGCCGGGCCAAGGTATTTTTGCACCCTAGGCAAGGGCTTCAGTCAGTGCCCCCCCATCCCAAGATATTGCCCACAAATATGTACCTGTGCCAGCAGCTGCCAAAAGGGAGCTGGGGAGTGATTCTGTCTGGAACAGGGGGTTTATAAAGTTAAAAAAACCTATTAAAGGCCCAACAAATCAGTGTTTAAAAAAGAAAGGAAATTCCCCTTAAGTGTGCCCCGCCCATGATTGCACCCTAGGTGGGCGCCTACTCTGCCTGCCCTTAGTTCCAGCCCTGCAGGGAGGGAAGACAGAACAGAGCAGGAGACAGAGAAAGCTCTCAGTCTAATATGTACTACATACAGTGACACAGTGCTGGTGCCCCATTAGCATTTTGTATAAAGTGTGAACAGGTGAACAATGTGGGCAGTTTCAGTCTGGGTCTCGGGTAGAACAGTACAGGCCTTTAGGGGAGTGAACAATAGAGGTGTCACAAGTGTGAACAATGCAGGGGATTAGTCTGAATTTGAGGTTTAAACAATGCAGGGGCCAGTTAATCTCTACAGTGATACCTTTTAAATCTTACATTTGGTAAACAGACAGTATCTGGGGGGGCAAAGAAGGGGGGCCCAGTTGGACAGCCCTGTCTTATATGATTTATTGTTTTTTGCCCATTGTTTTTTTTTTTTTTTTTTTTTTTTTTTTGCGCAATATCAATATGACCCTAATAACTATCTGCTGCCTATGTTGTACACTATGAACATTACATGAAATAGATTCATTTATGCAATATAAATATATTTATGTATTTCTACTTGTGCACACAGTGATGTGCAGTAGAACAGTACCTTAATAGAGCAAACAATAAAAATAAACAAATACAAAATAGTTACATTTAAATTATGTTCTAAGTGTTCAGAGACGAAGAAGGTCTCCTGTTCCATGGCACTTACAACATAAATGGCACTATGTGAAAAAAAAAATTAAGTTTTGTACCAAAGTCTTTAAGGACGCACCGAATCCAGGATTCGATTCGGCCTTTTTCAGCAGGGTTCGGATTTGGCCGAATCCTTCTGCCCGGCCGAACCGAAACCTAATTTGCATATGCAAATTAGGGGATGGAGGAGGGAAATCGTGTGACTTTTTGTCACAAAACAAGTAAGTAAAAATGTTTTCCCCTTCCCACCCCTAATTTGCATTTGCTAATTAGCATTCGGTTCGGTATTCGGCTGAATCTTTCACAAAGGATTACGGGGTTCGCCCGAATCCAAAATAGTGGATTTATTGCATCCCTAGTCTTTTGCAGGTTAAAATCCACACTGTGTCAACAGTTGTTTTTAAACTTTATTGCTCACTGACAGACAGAATGTTGAGAACTGCGACAAAAACAACCAGGTGCTATTCTAAATCTCCGTAATTCAGAGCTTTCTGGTTACCAGATAATGGATCCTATACCTGTACTTATAAAACATTACAAAACATTTAAATACGTCCAGGAAGGTTGATCTGTGTTGGCATATTTCCTCTAATTACCATACATGTAATGCTTTCTTAGCATGGCTGTTATACCCTTTTTAGAGTTGAGTATGTTTCAACAGCCAATAGGACGAAGCTTGGCTCAGAGCATTGTGTTCTGGTTGTTGAAAACTTAAAGAACATTTAGAACATGATCATGAAAATTACTCCATAAGTGTAATTTTCTGAAATTGGCAAAAACTGCCCTGTAAACGTATTTTCTTTTGCTATTGTAACAGAAATTTAGGTTTCTCAAACAGTTCCGCTCAATGTCCTCTAGATGGCACATTTGATTTGCGTTTTCTGCTCTTTTTGCTGGCAAGTAAACCCAGAAAACATGATTGAAAACAGGCTCGGCTTCAACAGGAACAAAACATTTTAAACACAATTTGCTTTGCTGCATTGCATAATCTATGCCCTGTTTTTAATTTACTCTGTTCTGTGTTCCTCTTCATAATTAAAATGTTTTTTTTACTATTTTTAACCTTGCTCAACACTTCTTTCCGACCATTGTTGCATCTATTCAGGAAAATGACTATAATCTCACATAGAGGATTATTTACTAAAGTCCAAAAAAAATTTTTTTGTTTGGCGTTTTAAAGAGGAAAAGACAGTTTTTCTAAATGTGTTAAACCCTGAAAAGTACAAGCATTATATTGAATGCTCAGTAAAGGAACTACGTATTAATATTTTGCTTTATATAACCGAGACATAAACCTGCTGCTAGCTGAGATTTTTCATTTGTCTGTCGTTCGTATAAGCTCTTATTCTGAGACCGTATGGTATTTTCACTGTGTTGACCTTTATATACCTAGACTAAGTGGAGCAGTGGGTAACCCAAGTTCTAATGCATTTTATATATGCTAGCAAATGTTGTGAGTTGGTTAAGCATCGAGAGGTATTACCAGAGTAAAAGACTTTGTAGTTAGAGGTCAAGGAAACCGGCCAGAGATCTCTGAGATCTCCTTTGCAGGTAATGTGTGATTTTACAGTATTGAATACATTTCATTGACCCAGTCTGTTTCCTGTTCTGTCAAACCTTCCCTTGTAAGAATAACAGTGTCCTTTTTTTCCGTAGAGTGCAGCATGATATTTTTGGCAGACCTACCCTTTTTGAGTTGCATAAATTTGTGGCTAAGTGCAAAAAAAGTGAATGGTTGCTTTAGTATCCATTAGAGGATTTCTGTCAAATAGTCAAGCTTAGCTCATTTATATACAAACATACAAAGCAAGCAAATATCTTTTTATTGTTAAAAGTACAAAGTAGATGGTTGAGTCTCTGGAAACCCAAATAATGTGGGGTGAATAAGCATGCACAGGGAACTTTCAGCACAGCTGAAGTGGCTATGTATGCAAGTAGTTAGCAGTGAGCGATATTCAATGACATCTCCAATCCCTTGCTATAAGCAACACCCACAAATTTCTGCAGTGCACCTGGGGTTGCCAAAGTTCAAAGCTGAGGAGCGTAAAGATTTTGAACATCTTTACTTTAGGCAGTCTCCATAAGGGACAGTTAAGGGCTGGACCTGTTTCACAGCTGGATGGGAATGTTATTTGCCATTTTGGGTGAAAGTAATTCCCGGATAGTTTAATAGTTGGGCGGGGAGGAGGTGGTGGTTGGTAGAAGAGCCTGAGGCGGAGGTAGGCTTCAGTAGTCAGAAAGATTTGTAATAGCTCACTCTATGAGTGAGAGGCAGGATTTGGGTAGTTAGTTGAGTAGCCTGAAGCTCCAGCGAGGAGATTCCTGGAAAAAGGCCCCACTGGTCCTGGAGACTAGTTCACCTGTAAGTGAGCACTACCTTTGGGTGTCTGCGAATGCTATGCCTGTGGAACTACACTACATTAAGTGGCAGATTTATTAAGGGTCGAATTGAAAACTCAGAAGTCAAAATTGTCAAATTAGACTAGGGAATTATTTTAACAAAATTCAAATTAGATTTCCGAGATTTATCATACTCTAGCACTTTAAGAATTTGACTATTTGCCACCTAAAACCTGGCGAATTTGGAGATGTTTGTAGCCTTCCTGACATTCGAGTTTGGTCGAATTTCAATTGAATTCAATACAGGTTTTCGGGTTGGTAAAATTCGTCTGAGTTTGAAATATTCAATTTTCTTTTTTTTTTTTTTTATAAATTTCCCCCAATCGGAGATTTCAAATAAAATTGAATTCATGTGAGTAAAAAAAAAACTGACATGAATTTGAATCTTGATAAATGTGCCTCTAAATGACATTGTCTTGACAGTCTTGGAATCGTCATCGTGCACTTTAACTCAAGAACAGTCTCAGATGGTAAGTTCTTTTGGTCAGGGCTCTGTTTATCTCGATACCGCTTTACCTTCTGTTATCTGTTGTGTGTGTATGTAAATCTGTAAATTTAATGCAGGGGTGCCCAAACTTTTTGCAACGAGGGCCAGATTTGGTGAGGTGAAAATGTGTGGGGGCCGACCATTCAGCTTGACATTCTTTGAACCATTAACATTAAATTACAGGAATCGAGTTTACTGTACTGGCACGTCAGCCTTCAGCCCTAAAGAAGTATGTGAAAACGTTCCAGTACGTGTCTATTGTGAACACCTTCAGCACACAGGCAGCAATTTCACTAATGTGCCCCAATATTACTGCTATGGGATTCCTGATCGCACTGTGCTGGGGGGAGCCTCATTATTATTAATTTCATGATGGAGGCCGAGGGCAGGTGTAAATTTGATAAAGGCCTGCAACTGGCCCCGGGCCGCACTTTGGACATGCGTGGTTTAATGTATATGCCCATTTACTGTACAGCTCTGCGGCATATGTTGGTGCTTTAAAAATACGGGTTATTATTAATAATAATAATGATATCTCTAACTTTTTTTTAATTCCATTTGGTTTAAATCCCTCACACCCAAGATTTTTGGGGTTCAACAGAAAAAAATGTGCATATCTGTATTTTCTCAAACAATACATTGTGCAGAGTTAAAGGAAAACTATACCCCCAAAATGAATACTTAAGCAACAGGTAGTTTATATCAAATTGAATGACATATTAAAGAATCTTACCAAACTGGAATATATATTTACATAAATATTGCCCTTTTACATCTCTTGCCTTGAACCACCATTTCGTGACTCTATCTGTGCTGCCTCAGAGATCACCTGACCAGAAATACTACAACACTAACTGTAACAGGAAGAAGTGAGGAAGCAAAAGGCAGAACTCTGTCTGTTAATTGGCTCATGTGACCTTACATGTGGTTTGTATGTGTGCACAGTGAATCTTACGATCTCAGGGGGCGGCCCTTATTTTTTAAAATGGCAATTTTCTATTTATGATTACCCAATGGCACATACTACTAAAAAAGTATATTATTATGATAATGGTTCATTTACATGAAGCAGGGTTTTACACATGAGCTGTTTTACTCAGTATCTTTTAATAGAGACCTACATTGTTTGGGGGGTATAGTGTCCTTTAACTTAAAAGTTAAAAACCTGAACAGACTTCAAGGAACCAAATAGCAACTGAGACAGCACGTTTACTTTTCTTGCAGCCTTGTAGAGCAGCAGTGCTATAATACTTCATTGCTTGGATTATATTGTTGATTTAAGAAAACAGGTGCAAATTGCTAAAGTAGATGCCAGTTGCAAATTTTCTTTTTAACCACAATGCACCATTCCTCCTCCACAGTGTCAGTTCCTCAAGGTGTGCTATTGTGTAGTCAAACAAGTTTATTTTTTTGCTGATTTTGTATGCAAATAGTGTCACTTCCAGGGTATGGTGTCAGTAAACATTGTTAGCATGTGATTCACTAGGTGCAACATGCTAATGGAATACTGCCTTGCACTTGGCTATTGCATGTTGGACATGCACAACATGTATCAAAGCAAAGTACCTTTATGAATAGAGTCTATACCCTAATGCATCAATGATATCAATTTGCTCTTGTGCGTGCATTTTAGCTTTCATATCTCATATAAGGGTCACAAGAACTGATGGGAAGTTTTCTGTCCAAGAAACTTTCATAGTGGATTATTTATGAACTGGCTGCAATGGGAATTTCGGGTAGTTTTCCACCACTGTTATTGAGTTAATATAGATCACATGACATGACTGACCAAAAATGACCTCTGTGGTTGGCCTGTGAAATAGCCCTAGAATTTCTCTTACCGCCCACATTTTCTCCAGAGTCATAGATAAGGATAATTAAAGGACAATAATCAAATCCAAAATATATTGTATGCCTCATTTTGTAAATGTATATTTAAAATTACCCAGTTAATTCCATAACCTTTTCAGTGGATCTGTTGAATGTGCCATTAATAATAGAGCAGGAATTGAATTATGAGCAGAGGCGTAAGGGACTCGCGTTATTCCATGATTCCTGCTTTCCAATGAATGAAGTGGCCTGGGGTGTTGAATGAAAGAACATGATACATGTGTGACATTGCAGAAGGCACAGGACCCGAGCTGCTTCCTTTCCAGCATGTCACTGACTGCTCTTTAAACTGGGATTAGCTGTGGGTTTCAGCAGGTGCTGCTTCCAACGTTTGTCACTGCTAAAAAAAACAAATGATTCAAGACATGTCATATTTATGGCATTTGGAGTATATACACTTTTGCTGAAATAGTTTACACCACTTACTGAGATGTTCATTTTTTTTCCAAAGCCTTGTTCTGCTGGCTTCCTTTGGACACCCATTAAAATATGAATTATATGACTATGACTTTTTTTTTTCCATTCTACTACCTGGCCCTGCTGCACTAATCCTTGCTTATTTTCATTTATCATCCAATGCTTAGTAGAATATAATTCTGAGGATGTTCAGCAGCATTTGGCAGCATGGATTTATACAGCGCAAGGATGTAAGTTAGAAATATGCAGCGAGGCTTCTGAAATAAGTGGGATTATTGGGCAACTAGCATATGGATGTTTAGGTAACTTTGATAAATTTGTAGGCTGTAGAAAACATGATGAGACAGGGAAAGGAGTTCCAGAGTGTAGTCTTGTACCTGGCAGTCAGGGAGATGAATGAAGAAAGAAAGAGAAAAATTGCAGATCATTGAAGGCAACTGAATGAGCATTTATTACCTCGATACCAGGATTTTCTGATCTTACTTTGATGAGGACATTGACGAGGACAGTCGGGTATTGACATAAACCAGAACTTTGCATATGGGTCTAGGATAATGATTGTATAATGAAGTTTTAGTTCCCCTGTGACAACCTGGTGAGTAAAAACTCTCTTGGACAAGCAAACAAATATTAGCTACACCCCAAACCCCCAGAAATGTCACAAACTAGCTTGAAGTTAGATTAGACTACTGGAAAAAACATAGTTTAGGAGTTAGTAGTCAGAAAGAAACAGCATAAAAGCAGTTATCAGTTATAATTTCATGAATGAAAAGATTTTTAAGAGGAAAGATCAATGTGAGTTTTGTAGGCATAATATAAATATACAGTATGCTCATGGGACTTATAATGAACTAATGTATGAGATGTCGATGGGAAACAGTAGAGACTATAAGACCAAATGTTTATGGTAAAAGAGAATTGTTGGTCCCAGAGACATTGTTGAATAATTGGTTATTCTAACAAAGCTAGTCTGATACATACTAGAACAGCCCAACAATATAGAAGATAAGGCCTTGGATTTACTGGTCTTAAGCAAGTCACACACCTCAGTTGAGTTGATACAAAGTGGTTGATGTCTCTCTTTCCCTGGTGTCCTGGAAATGCTACATGACATTGAGAGATAAAGAAAAAAAGATAATGGGCTGCTCTGTAAATAACTTTGCTACATGTTTTGTTCCTTCTAAAAATAAGCGGTGAAGCTAAGATAGTTGTGAATAGGTAGCCTTCTCACATTATGGGGCAAATTCACTAAGCGCCGAACGCTAGCGTTACTTCGCTAGCGTTTGGCATTTTCGTTACTGCGCAAATTCACTAACGAACGCTGGCGTAGTTTTGCTAGTGTTACTTCGCACCTTTACGCCAGGCGAATTTTCGCTACAGATGTAACTACGCAAATTCACTAACGCGCGCAGTGTACTGAACGCTACCTTTTACGCTAGACTTCCTTCGCCACCTCAGACCAGGCGAAGCGCAATAGAGTAGATAGGGATTGCTTCAAAAAAAGTCAAAATTTTTTCCAAGTCCCAAAAAACGCTGGCGTGTTTTCTACATTATGGGTGGTAGGCTGAAAAAGATCGAAAATATTTTTGGGGCTCCCCTCCTTCCCCCCTACATTTCCTGACTCATGGCAACTTACCTAGACAGTGGGCACATGTGTAGGGCAAAATACAATTTTTATTTGATGTTTTCAAGCTTTTCTAGCCATTTGTAGTGCTGATACGTATTCCTCCATTGAAATTTGAATTTGGCGCCGTATGCAAATTAGCCTTTGCTAGCGTAACTTCACTTTACTTAGCGAATCAACGCTAGCGCAACTTCACAACCTTACGATACCCCTGAGCGCAACTTCGGATTTTAGTGAATTTGCGAAGCGCTGGCGAAACTACGCCTGGCGAAGTGCGGCGAAGTTACGCCTGGCGCAACTACGAATCTTAGTGAATTTGCCCCTATGAGTATAGCCCCTGTCGAGTGATGAGAATGAAAACCAGTTGCTGCAGATTAAGTAAGTAGTGAAAGTTTATTTGTAGTCAATTCAATATTCTGCCAATTTATGTTATTTCTTTCAAAATGTCTGCTTCCTCTTCATGCTTCTCTCTGCACTTTTCCCCTTAAATTCATGTTTTGAAAATGACTATTAAAGATTACACAAGGAAGTGAAAGTTGATATAATACCCAAGATAAACGAAGACAAATAAGGTGATAAAGTAGATATGTAGGTGTATCATTAGGCTTGGCAGGGGAAGTTCCAGATAACAGAGACTAAAGAAGTGAATTATTAAATCAGTTAGTGTAGATGATGTGGGAAGGGTCTAGAGGTTACGTTCTTGTAATGGAACTGCTGGAAAAGTGTAAGAAATTCATTTTTTAGTTACTGAAAATATTAAGGATTGATGTGGGAATGAGAAGAAAGGTTAGAGACAGATGGAATGCAATATCTCCCTTTATGTTGCCTTTTGTGTTTTTCCTTTCACAAACGTGGGAGCAAATATATTGATATTCAAAATCATATCTCCGATTTTTTCAATTTGAGTTTCCTGTCAAGTTTCAGTCAAAAACTTGAAATTTGAAAAAAAAGTAAAAGGCAAGATTCTCTAATGAGAGGGGTGACCGTCATCAGAAATTAATTTAGCGTATTTTCATGATTCAAGAAATGTGCAAATGCTAAAATACTCTTTTTTGGAACCTCAGATAAATGTAAAAAACTGCAAATAAAAGCTGGCAGACGTCAGTGGGCATTGTCTCTACTTACTTTCCCAGTTTATTAAAATATTCAAGATTTTCAGCCTTGTTGAAAATGAATTGAACAGTATGGGGTAAATTCACTAAAGGGCGAATTGTCACCAGCAAACACTGTGCCACACTTCGCCAGGTGAAAATTAGTTACCACTAGGCTAAATCACTAAAGTGCTTAGTTGCGTTCTGGGTGCCGAACGCTGGCGACTTTTCGCTAGTGTTACTATGGCAGTGCAAGTGTTTCAAAGCAAAATGATGTGAGGGAGCGCTTCTGCCCAGCGAAACTTCATTAGTCCTCTTACACTTATGTCACTTTGAATAGAGCGGGTACATGAAAGTTGTACAGACATCTTGATTAGAGACGTTGGTGCAAATGCTTGAAGTGGCCACTTTTTATTACAAATGTCCAAGGAATCTGAATAAAGACAAAAGAGATCAAGTAATGCCCTACACATGAGCCCACTCTAAAATGAATGTTCCATGCCCCTCAAATGTCTGTGGAAAAATGTTAACACATAAAAAGTTCAATAGTTAGGACTTTTGTAGGCAATCCCGCTTTAAAAAAAGTCACCTGCGTTTTTTACAACTTGAATGCATTTCCGGCATACAGGATATGATGGAAGTAACGTAACACTGAGGAAGATGTAGCTTCATTTGAGCAGTTCACCTGGTCTGATGTGGCGAAGGAAACACTAGCAAAAGAGGTAAAGTTCAGTCAAATTCACACTTTTATGAATCTGTGGAGTAACAACCGTTCACCAGAGCGAAAAATCGACTGGCGAACGAACACTGGCGACGGTCTCGTTCTCTAGCGAATAGTTCTCTACACAGTGGATTGAATTGGCAACGTCCCTGTGGATGGAATTTCGGACAAAATGTCGCTAGCGAGTGGTAATTAAGAGATCTTGTCCAATAAATGTACTTTTTACATTTACTGAGCAGATTGGAGAGTTCAAGTAGATTTATGTCAAAATAGGGGATTGTATTCCCTTCAAGATGGAAAATGTAATGTCCTGTTTTATACCCTATACACATGGCCTCCATTTGGAAACATTATTTGTAGTGGCATGTTCTATATCCTCAACCATAATAGTTCTTTAGTGGGTGCACAAATGTAACTGTATGTATCATAATGTGGGGCAAAGAGAAAAAGAGATTTTGCTAAATTCAGCTCGTCAAAAAATATATATTTTACTCGTCAAGGGATTATCGCTGAAGTATAGTAGGGACATTGCCAATTGCAAAAATTACTTATTAAATATATATAAGCAGTCCATCCCGAGACTAAATGTCTGCCCACCCATTGAACACAGTGACCGGAGTGTGTATGAACCCCGGGTCCCGCTCCCGGGTCAGCTGTTGCTGCTGACTTGCTGAGGAAATTCAAGCAGAGGAAAAATGTACTCACCAAATGAAGAGGGTGGCCGGGTGCATCGCCCCGAGCCCTTGCTCAAAAAGTGAGTTGCAATTGTACAAAGTCGGCCAGCACTCCAAGTCCACACAGAAAGTTTAAAATCAGGAATTTATTTCAACAGGTTAAAAGCAAAACACCTGACGCGTTTCATATCCACGATAGTGGATAGGCATATGGCTATGACTACGTCAGGTGTTTTGCTTTTAACCTGTTGAAATAAATTCCTGATTTTAAACTTTCTGTGTGGACTTGGAGTGCTGGCCGACTTTGTACAATCATAATATGGGGCAACCACACAGTGTTACACCACATTGTTACAGTGACCTTTGCCATTGGTTGATATCGGCAACATAAATGGGTTAAACCTTTTATCGTTATTTTAGCAATATATGTTCATATGATACTTTGTTTCTTTGACCACAAGGGACTGGATTCTCATCAAACTGCACTATGCACCAAGTGAAAACAAACAAAGCTAACCTTTTACATATGGGCGTGCATTTTTGTTCCTCTAAAGAGGGTTTGGGCACAGTGCTGACTAATCTGGGAAATAAGTCAGATTCTTGAGACTGCTGATGAGCTCCACTTTCCACTGTTGTCTATAGTCTATAAAACTGCAGCTTAGTTTCAGATGATGAAATTTCTGGCGCTGGTCCATTCCATTGCACATGCTTCCCTAGTTTAAACTGCACACAGACTTGTTCATGGGAATTAATTGTAAGCTTTGAACTTTTTTTTGCTGTTTTGCATGCCTTTTTTAATGAGGGAGCATTGTTTGTGACATTGAGAAAACCTTTGAAAACTTTAAAAAAGTTAAAAAATATTGGACATTTTATGAAAGTGGACCTGACTCCAATTTAAAGGTGGCCATAGACGTTAAGATATTTCTCTTCCTAACAACCAATTTTAGTGTGATCCGACCATCCCATAAAAATGATGGTGAGGTTAGTGGACACTAAGGGGCCGATTCACTAAGGGTCAAATATCGAGGGTTAATTAACCCTCGATATTCGACTAGGAATTAAAATCCTTCGACTTTGAATATCGAAGTCGAAGGATTTAGCGCAGATAGTTCGAATCGAACGATTCGAAGCATTTTAATCCAACGATCGAAGGAATATCCTTAGATCAAAAAAAGTTAGCCAAGCCTATGGGGACCTTCCCCATAGGCTAACATTGACTTTGGTAGCTTTTAGATGGCGAACTAGGGGGTCGAAGTTTTTTTTTTAAGAGGCAGTACTTCAACTATCGAATAGTCGAATAGTCGAACAATTTTTAGTTAGAATCCTTTGATTTGAAGTCGTAGTCGAAGGTCGAAGTAGCCCATTCGATGGTCGAAGTAGCCCAAAAAAAACTTTGAAATTCAAAGTTTTTTACCTTCGAATCCTTCACTCGAAGTTAGTGAATCAGCCCCTAAGTGATCTACTATTTTTTGTCCAATATCAGTATGCACCCAAGAAGCAAGTGTCACGTTGGGCAAGTGTGCATGGGTGAATATCATATGTGGTATCTAGTTGCCATTACTTTCATTGCCCTGGTGAAGAGCCCTATGTGGGGTTAAATCACTGGCAGCCTTTCAATAATCCCCCACTTTCCCTTTTTAAAAAATAACTAAGCTTTTGTACCAGCCCAGGGCTGACAATGATGTCCTCATCCCCATCCTGTGAATTGATCGGTTATCAGTCCTATAATTGTTCTGCTAATGTGTTGAAGATCTCCAATGACCACTAACCTTAGCTTCTCAACAGCAGCCCAGAGCACACTGAGTATGTGGAGTGTCAGAAGTTGACAAGCAGGATCACATGGGTATTTCCTGCAGACTACTTTTAGGGGAATATTTATTAAAGCTCGATTTTTAAAGGATAAATAATCTGAATATTCAGAGGGAAAAAAATAGAATTTTTCAAGATTTATTACCGTATATACTCGAGTATAAGCCGTCCCGAGTATATGCTGAGGTACCTAATTTTACCTCCAAAAACTGGGAAAGCTTATTGACTCGAGTATAAGCCGAGGGTGAGAAATGCAGCAGCTTCTGGTAAGTTTCAATCAAAAAATTGAGGGGTTCTGCTCCCATCGGAGGTGCCGGCGTCTCGTTTTTGGATGCCGGCAACCATTCTTGGACGCCAGCGAATATTCTTGAAGACTATTCTTGGACGCCTGCGACTATTCTTGGACGCCGACGACTATTCTTAGACGCCGGCGACCATTTTTGCCCTTGACCCGAGTATAAGCCGAGGTAGAGTTTTTCAGCATATTTTGGGGGCTGAAAAACTTGGCTTATACTCGAGTATATACGGTATGCTCTGAAACTGCTAAAAATTAGAATCAGAAAAAACTACAAGTAAAAGTCGCAATCATGTAAAAGTCAATGGCAGCTGGTCCCTTTAACCTTTGGAACATGTTTTTTTCCTTTAAGATTCTCAGGAGTTTCAGGATGTTTTCATTTGATAATCCAATAATCAAATTTTCAGGCGGCAACTCGATAAAGTTGAGTTTTCAGTTCCAATTGTGTTCAATTCTTGGACTGAGAACTTTTTTTTTCCATGAATTTTTCAAATAACTTTTTTTTTCATTAAATAAAGGAGATTGGGGTTTGGGAATTTGGTTGATTTTTTTTTTTTTGCCAACCAATGAGAAAAAGTTAAGTTGTAGTAAATGACCCCTTAATGTAAGGATTATTACTGATACAGGGCGTGGTACAGGGCTGTTTAGCTCAATAAATTCCTGAGTTGTGCCAAATGTTTTTCCCTTTATGTCTGCACTTGAGACTGGGCTGGCAGAAGACCCTGACAGATGTTTAAATCTCCCACCTGTCAAGTCCCTATTCGGGTTGCAAGTGGGTGGGTTGGGGTTGCAAAAGGGTGAGGAAGGACATACAAGATATACTATTTATATTTTTTGTGTTTGTCTATGTATAATATATATTATAATAGGAGCCATTTACAATACGGTGGCAATCATGGCAGAGACCACCAACCCCAGCAGTGCAATGCTCTATAAGTGAGCCCAAAGGGCACACTCTTCTGCCCTGCACTTGAGCCCTCAGGGCAGTTAAAAAACCCTTGTATTATATATATAAGTGGTAATACCTACTTCTTTGTTGCTACTGAAGGTCCCTTTTGCGGACAAAAACATTATACAATAAAACCTTAATTTGACTTGATCTTTTCCTGAATGTGCAGCCATATGTTTGCTTTGTCTGTGCGCCTACTGGAATTGCCAATATATCTTTTAATATATATTTATTCAACTACAGTGATTTAAAGTAAAGCAAACATATTTTAAATAAAAATAAAGGCATTAGCCATTTCTAACCCTTACACTCCTGAAAACTGCCATTGACAACTATGACAACAGTAAAATCCATTTATCAGAACTAGGGTTACTGTGTATTTAGCAGTCTATGAATAATTATTACATTCACTGCATCTGAAGCATGTCACTGAGAGATTCTATTCCTGTATACCACCAAGTCACACAGCACTTTATGTTCATTTAGGTGTACAACTTTACATAAAGTGAAATAAAGCTTCACTGAAATTCTAACAGCATTCAGGAAGTCTGTAAAGTGCACATCCTACGGTGTGATTTGGTGGACTCTCTCTCTATGCTACAGGTTCAAGGCACAGCACCCGGATTACCCTTGGAGAACGACGAACTCCCTTCAATCTCCTGGTAAAAATTGGATTTGGTGTCCGAGTTGCTGTGCAGCACAGGAGGAGGGATACCGGGCAGCGCAGTGTGGGGGCTGGGGGTGCGGGAAGAAAAAACATCAGGGAGAGACGGAGGAGCAATGCGGGCAAGTGGGAAGCAACTGTCAGGCAATGGTGATGTCGGCTGGACGATACAACATGTGCATCGCTTAGAAGTGCTGCCCCAATCTTGCCAGCAGAGCAGCCAGGAGAGATAGCAAGGGAGGAGGAATCAACTGCTGCAGAATGGATGGTCGCCGTGTCGCCTTTTCTCAAGAAGAGCGGAAGTGGACTTTCAGTAAGTTCTTTTTTAATAAAGGCTTTGCAATTTAAAAGTTTAATTTGTGTTGGTGTTTATTTCTTGATGTATAGTAACGATTATTTTTTTTTAAAAAAATTTATGTTACTGGTCCTTTAATACGCAGCATGGGCCCCGGAACCATAGAAAATATTTGTTAAGCAGCGATATAGCTGCATAACTGGACAGTGTGAATGCCAGTGTAGGGATGTGTAAATAGCCACCCCTAGTATTTTGTGCAGGCAGTCCCTCCATGTTATGGACACCTAATTGGGTCCTAAAGTACAGTTGGGAGGGGTACTGTTGACTCTGGTTGTTTCCCGCAGTGACCAGCAGATGGCACTGTGCTAGAGTATAAAAGGCTCTGAAGCCAGATTATCAGGGTCCATCTTGTGCTGGCTCTAGCCTGTGCAGGAGGCAGAGCTCGAGTGGAACCTAGACAGGTCAGGTCTAGTAAGAATAGGTTACTCACCTTTATAGATCACTCTAGGAGTGATAGTCAGTCAGATTATTTATCTGAGCAGTCTGAGGTTCCTACGAGTATTGTAGTGGGATTAAGATCCCAGGGTACTCATTGCCCAGAAGTAGGGACTAAGTGTACAGACCTAGGGTAGATAAATTCTCCTCAGGTTCCACTTAGGGAAAAGGCTGAAAGCTGGGTGTACCTCCTCAAAGCTGCATGTATTGTTCCTATCTCTGAGGAGAATCATACTGACCAAAGGTGTTGTGAGTACTGCCTATTCAATGTATTGTATGAACCTGCAATGTTCTGATCTATGTACACTCCACTGAGGATTGTATACTGTGCTCAATAAATCTGTTATTTGGTTAAGTTATAAGAACCACTGGCTCCCAATTCTTTGCACCCTGATTACAGTTACAGTTGCATTACAGCCTGCTTCCACCTCGATGCGAAGGTTCACTCCCTAAGGTCTCATCCGGAGCATATGTACTAGGAGTGAAGCCCATAGTAGAGTAAGGTGCACTCAATTTACTATAGCGCTACACCAGTATAACTCACTGATTTTAAGAAAAGCTTAAAGAAACAAGAAGCACCTAAAACTAGTTTTATATTAACCACTTATGTTCATTTTGAAAAAACATATGGCTATTAAACTGGACAATGTCTTATATGGTATCACCCTGCAAAGAAAAGATATAGGTTGACACATATGTTTTATAGTATACCCTTAAGAAATTGGCTCCACTGCAATGAGCTTTATTAAGAAGAAGAAAACCGAAAGCAAAGAGTTGGTTTGTGCACCTTCATTTTGATACCTGCAGTAGTATTGCCTGGTATTTTCTGATACCATTCTAAACCACCATGGAACGTTATATACAACACATACATGGGAAAGAGCTGAAAGTACAAGTGTCAATAGTATAGCTGGTGAGGTTTATTTTTAACCCTTTTATTTAGTTATTCCATGGATATACCTTTCTTAGTGCAAAGCTTATAGTTTTGTTCAATATAATAACATTACTCTGTATGGCTCATCAGAGATACTATATGTGTGCAGTCTTTACAATACCATACAATGCCAAATCTTGACAAGCCAGAACAATTTACAGTGTGCATGTACAGCATTACTACATTACCATCCACACAAAGAAGACTTTCCTTCATACATTCCTACTGGTAAGAGTCACAGCAACTGCTTGCTGATTTATTTTGTACATTTTTCTCTTTTTCACAAATATGAAAGACTTTTTTTTTGTGTGTTTTCGGCTAGGCAAAACCGAGTACCACAGGACATCACAAGAAAGCATATTGTCTTGATTTTCCTCTATCCATCGATGAATGAACTAAACATACATTAACGAAAAGTGTTATAAAGTTTAAAAAAGCAGGGTGTAACCTTGGCTTGGTCAAGTACTAAAATGCAATATTACAAATAATAAGACTGATTTGTTGTAACTGTTGTGACATTGAGCCCTTTGTTCAAACGCCTTTGGGTACTCTTCATGTGCAATGTAATGTCATATTGTAAGACGGCACTGATCATCTGTCAATCATGTATGGTCACCTGACCTCAGTGCATTACCTAGTCACAGAAGTTGCACCACTAGGTTTGTGTATACATTTAAAAAGTAGTTGGTCGTTTACAAGCACCGTTAAAAAGGAAAAAAAAAAACCCTGACTGACAGGTCACCATCTACTTTACAGATGCTTTGAGGATAAATAATAGCATGATTACAGTATACAAACGTCATCTACATGACATAACGATAACTGAGATAAACTAGAGCTAACTTTGGTTGAGTTGTAAATGTTTACACAGAGTAACTGTTGGCTTTTAATTTGTGTAAATATTACAGTGCATTTATGGAAAGGAAGAAAAACTTCAAAAAGTTTTTAGCACCAAAACAAATAATGTGTGATAAAGATTGAGCTGTTGGCCTCAAAGCAAATTTTCATGTCTAAACTAGAGATATCCATCGAGAGAATCAATTTGAGTCCCCGCGCTGGCATTCTCAAATGTTTCAGCACTAAATAAAAGTCCCCAGATTTTATATTCAGATTTTTCAAGAGGCCGGAGTAAGTGGTTGTATTGAGCTGGGAGTCTGATCCTGTAACTTGCATATTTCGACAGATGGAAAAAAAAGTGCTCTTTAAAAAAATAGAAAAAACGTTTTGTACCTATACTTTGGCAAATCAGTGAGGGTAACATTCATGACAACCTATTCATCTGTGCTTTCATTTGGTTCTTCTTCGACTGGGAAATTAATGGAGTAAGATTGTAATTTTCATTTGAAGAATGTCACCCAGTTCCCCACTGAGGTAGTCTCTGTCGTGTTTATCTTCAAGTTGGATAAGCTCTTTCTCCTTGTACAGAGGAACACTGTTGATCTGTAGGGAGTAAGAACCAGGCACTGGCTTCTTCTTTGACAGATGTAAGTAACTTACACCATCTTTTTGATTTATTCTGAAGAGTCCATCTTCGTTTCCAGAGTCTATTAAATATCTGTTGTGGTTCGTTAAAGTAGTTAGGGCAGGGGTGAGCTCTAAAATACGATCTTTGTTGTTTACGTGAGATATGTTGAAAGATAGGATTAATGGTTTTTCGATATCCCAACTTGCAAGACTAACTGGAGGTTCAAGTTGTTCCTGAAAAATATATACCAAGAAAAAAGATTTTCTTAAAGGGCCGGCTCCACCCAGAAACAAGTATTTTCACTGGATTTAACTTATTCAAATATTTAATTTCTATTGAAAGCAATAACTGTCTGACTGTATACATCTCTGCGTCTTGAGTTCTGACTCCTGAAACAACATTACAAAAGCCATCTGGAGGTCAACTGGGTTTTGCTACGTTGGCTCATGTGTCAGAAACAAAGGACAGAATGGTATAAATAAACACTACGTTAAGAGGCAGATTTATTAAGTTTCGAATGGTAAATTCGATTTCGATATTTCGAATTTCTTTTTGTTCAAATCTCACCTCGACCCTGGCAACAGTTCTGATTCTAATATTCACACCTAAAACCTGCAGAGTTCATGTACAAGTCAATAGCAGAGGTTCGTTGAACCCTTTGAAGATGTTAAAAGCCTTCCTGACATTCAAGTTTTTTTTCAGAGGGAAAACTCGATTCATATTCGATTCGAATTTTCAGGTTGTTCCTATGCGATTGAATATTAGACGTTAGACGAGTTTTTTCATACATAACCTACCATTCGAGTTGTGAGTAAATTTAAATTTATTACAGTTAAAAAAAATTAACATAACTTCGATATTTGACCTTTGATAAATCTGACCCCAAGTTGCAGTTACATTTACAAATATCTTTAAAACCAATTTCCAAAATACACGGTACTTGCAGGGCTTATTGATGCCTAAAGAGATGTATTGTTTAGCCCAGTGCATACGGTTGCACTGCCTTTTTCAAGATGTGATCAAGCCATACAATACATCTTTTTACGTAGCTATAACCCCTCAAGTGTGGTGTGTATTCAGTGGCACTGTGGTTACTTGTTACCAGAGTGCCAGTTTTTCTTGTGACTATAATTACTCATATATATATACAAATATTTTACCTCTTCGTCATTTATGCCTGTCTCATTAGTGCTCCTTCTTTTCCTTCCTCTCTTAGGATAGCCATTTATTTTACAGTCATAGCAAGCTTCAGGTGACAGGGAGTTGTCATCTATTTCGCCACTGACAGCCATATCCTGAGCTCTACTTATTCCTGCTCCTGTTACACAGTGACTGAGAAGCAAATGAAAATAATAAATATTATATTCTACATTTGTACACACTCAAAAACAACCAGTTATGATAAATCAAACATCTTATTAAACTAATGACAATATCCAATGCATTACACAATATGAATTTGTTGCAAAATAAACAGGAGTGCAACACTAGTACAACTGTGCTCTATGCACTAGAAAAACATCAGCCCTCCATGAATAAGGATTGGTCAACAACCTCAACAACATGCAATGTTGTTCTTGGCCAACTGGATTTTCTTTTTTGGTCCTACTAGAATCTTACCATGCACTGATAATGATCAGAGATGGGAATACGTTTTGGTTTTCCAATTAATGCACTGCCTGCAGACTTCCAATACCAGCCGCATGAAGGCCATAACCCTCCTTGATAAGAGATTATAACACTTACAGGAGAGCTATGAAAGATCAAAAGGAAGGTGGTAGCTAAGCTAATAATGCTAGTGAAAACAAAGCAAGATAAAATCTGACAAGGCAAATATTAATATAAGTAACAGAGACAGACAATATTTAAGAAACATTGCAGCCTGAGAGCCCTGGTCAATCATACAGAATGTGAAGGAAATACAGTTGGATGCAAGGCAACAACATATTTATGCCAGAAAGTTGAAGTCTTGAAGTTGAAGTCTTACATTTAACCCTATGTAAATCAAACATTTTGCTTCTCTTTCAGGTAGATCTGCCCTTTTTTTCTTTTTTAAAGTCCATGATAACAACAGCAGCAGGAAGGATAAATTGCATGCTGCATCTCACCAGCCTTAATTTAGAAAATGTACTTTACATGCATTTGTCAAAATATGTCTTACCCTTGTCCTACTCGGAAGTATCCAGATGGACACCCACAAACGTAGCCACCTTCTGTGTTAGAACAGCCAAAACTGCAAGGTGCTTGAGAAGAACTGCATTCATTGACATCTTGGCAAGCTCCAGCAAACTGCTCAAACTGAAATCCTGTAGGACACATGCACTTGAAGCTTCCAAGAGTATTGTGGCAGGAGGCTCCTCCACAGATATGGGCACTCAGACATTCGTTCTCATCTGTGTGAAAACATCATTGATGATTTACTGGGACTTATAGCATTTTATAATGAAAGAAATAGATAGACGGAGTGGATATGTGTGAGTAGAGGTGTAAACGGACCCTTTCCCCCTCCAAAATCTCATATAGCAGTGGCATTTCTATTAAATACGAATCAAAGTGGCTGTGGACGTTTAAATGGAAAGTGTGTTCTCCTCCTCATAGTGCTCTGTCTAACATCATAGAACTATCAATGTGAAAAGGAAGGAGAAGAGATCCAGGAAGTTCTTACACTTCAACAACTATTATCAGGGTAGTGATGAACATGGCAAAGACCTTTATAAAGGGTGATATAGCATGACTTGTTAGTATAGAAAAACTGGTTTAGTTTATTATTGATTTTGTGCTTCCGCTGTTTTCTTTTTGCTAAAGAGTTGAAATAAGGATGCAGAGTTGGGATTTGTCCTGAAATTCAAAAACAAAAACAAAAATGATACCAAACTAAATGGTGTAACGTGCCATCATGTCATCATGAAAAAGTCCTCCTCTTTTTAATGGAAAGTAACCCAATTATATTACATCCAATAAGTGTATTTTTACATGACACTTTGCTTAGCTAGGCAGTTTTAATCCCACTAACAAGTAATGTGCTTATTAGTAAAAGATATAACTGAGATCTTCATTCACCAAAGAGGTCTTTGCTATTTCATTGCAAGACCTAGTAGTTTGTTAAACCATGATCAGTATTTTCTGATCTAGAATTATGAGACCTTCTGCTAAAACCAATGCAAATAACTGATTATGGAGTAGGTTATTGTTTTTCATTGTACTGAAGTGACTTGTATCCACGTGCAACATGTTCAGTTATAATGCTTTATTATAGTAAAACTAAAACCCTAAAAAACGGTTAGATATGCTGTATTTTATTCACTGGACATACTTAACCTGCTTTTAAAGTTTCAGCATCTTTTTAACTGTAATTATTCAGACTTTCAAAGTTGTGCACAAGGGGTCACCATCTTAGCTTTTCATAGGAGTGTCAGTGACACTGCACATGCTCAGTGTGTTCTTGGCAGCTGTTAAGAAGCTAAGCTTAGTGGTCATCACAAATCATCAAGCAAAAAATTAGGTTCTCCTTTCATAAACACTGGTCTGACAGGGCTGATTATTAAATTCTGATGCAAATTGCACTGGCCTCTGAGCTATGTAATGAGAATCGCAATGAATTACCAACTAGTCGTATTGTGACTTTTTGTATAGTGTGAGTTGGTCCCTAAGTTCAGGTAACGGCTGCACCACAGAACATATGCTTTGAATCAATAAAAAGAAGATGGGGAGCTACTGGAGTACATTCATAGAGACAGATCTTTACTGCTAAGTGGCTGTGTTTGCCTTTGGCTGGTACAGAAGCTCAGAACGTAATGTATTGTATATTTTTAGCCTATTTCTCTGTTAAGCTTTAGTTCTAATCTAAAGCCTGCTGTCACTGTATATTTCATGCACAGTCTGCACTTGTTTCTTACAGAAGCAAATGCATCACTTAAGTTGGAACACCATGAGCAATAGCTGGATATGCTTTGGGCAATCTGTACCCACACTGGCACGACTAAAGTAATGAGAATAAAATATCAGCAATAAGAAACTCCATAGCCAAAGACTTGGCTGTAAACCCCAAATGCTTTTTGTGCAATGTCACTCACCCACACACTGATTCCACTGGTAATGTTGAAGATATCCTTGTGGGCAGCCACATCTATACCCTCCAACTATGTTCTGGCATCCGTGTTGACAACGATGACTTCCTTCACACTCATCCACATCTAAAAATGTAATATTAAGACTTATTCCAGCTTCAGATTTTACAGAAATATATAGATATACATATAAACTAGGCCATATTTTCTAAATAATGAAGATTCACTGGAGAGCAGATGTATTCAATTTCTTAGTGAATTTACTCAAAGATGCATAGCACTACATGTTTCAGACCACATGGGTCCTTCTTCTGGTGCAATTTACCATATTTTCTAAGCTTTAGGCCATGAACAAGCTTTACATTTTTTAGACTGTGATTGCATATTATAGGGGTTATCAAAATCCAAAAATTTCAATTTTGTTCTGCAATATACTCTGACCAAATGAGTTGTTGCTTATTCAAGGGTTAAGCAACCTGACTGGGAGTTTAGACCACTGTAACAATGACAAATCTTGGTTATTAAACAAATTTAACCCCAGTTTGCACTGGGTTGCAAAGAAGCACTGAGATTCTTTTTAAACCTGTGTGATCAGATGCTAAAAAGACATTGGATAAAGGTATTAGCCATGCAGGAATGCACTAATACGGACACCAAGGGGGACAGAACAATTCAATAATATTAAAACAGTGCAATTCTGCATTTGAAAACTCAAAAGATCCTGTTCAGATTCAAATGGATAAAATGCTATGGTTTAGCTCTTCTTTCCTCCTTCAACTATTACTAGCAGGGGCTGTACCACGTGCAAACAAGGAGCTAAATAGAAAGCCTGGAATGAAAATAAATATATTACTGTACACACACACACACACTGTACCTTCACAAGAAGCTCCACTCTGATCCAGACTAAATCCACGCTGGCAGTCACAAGAATAGCTCCCTGGGGAATTCTGGCAGATACCTTTAGCTCCACATAGGCTAACATCTGAAGCACACTCGTTGTTGTCTGACAAAAGTAATGGAAATGCTTGTCACAAAAGAATTTGATTTATATTTCTAGCAAGAAATAATGTGACAGCCTTAGATGCTGTAGATTTAAAATATCATGATTGGAGCAAGGGAAAATATTTACATTTTATGCAATAGAACTAAAACATGGAACCATTACCCTGGATCCAGCAGAAACCGTAAAAACATTCTTCTTGCTGTTTTTTTACACAATGGAGCCTAAGGGGCTGGTATTATAAAGCTGCACTTCACCTTTAAGTTAATGTTAATGTGTTCTCGATTGGCCTATTAAACATACTCCAATCCTGATAATGATGTTTTTTTCTAGATGTTATACAGAATATATATATATAGTAGCATACAGTAACATGCTTACCAATGCATGCTGTGTGATGCTGTGTGAAACCAGGGGGACATTTACATGTGAATCCTCCGATGGTGTTAACACAAATAAACTGGCAGTTATGTTGCTTCGTTGCACATTCATCAAGGTCTGTAAAACATATAATGTAAGATAAGAAATATATAGAAAAGTATCTGAAATCAAACTACTGATACAATAATATTATTTGTCTTAACTGCTCTTAAATCTTTTTTTGTGATCCAGTGGAATGGCTCATTTAGGAAGAGCTATGCGCACAAAGCACATATCTAGCAATTCCAGTACTGCCATTGGAACTCTGCACCCTGAACCAGAAGAAAGATTCCAGTACAAGTTTTGCATCACTGAAAAGTGCAAGGGAGCCCCCTTAAGCAGGCAGTAAAAACAGGGCTCCCTAGAACCTTGCATACCTGGCTCACTCCAGACTTGTGTGTTCTGAATGATACAAAGACTATGGTCATACTAGGGGCACGTACTGTATATGTGCCACACCTTTGGTCTCCTGCCACAAATTCTGCTGGAGCAAAAGTGTAAAATACATAGTGCTATTACTGTATATGTATTGTATTATATAATACAGCAACTATTTCACTTGTGAATAAAAAATAGCTATTCTTTTAAGTTCCTTCTGATAAGGGGTTTGTACATCTGAATTCATGTTCCACCTTTGCAGCTTCTTCCATCCTCCTGCAGAATGTATCCTCTTGGGCAGGAACACTGGAAACTCCCCTCTGTGTTTTTACATATAAAGTTGCAAGGTTTGGGCGACTGTCTGCACTCATCCAGATCTGAAATAACAATATGGAAAGGATCATGATAATCCACAATCCACTCAGAGAAATATATGTTAATATATAATATATGTTAGCAATTCAGAGTGGAAAAATATGATTCACCAAAGGGCAAAGTGGCCATCGCTAGTGACAATTCGCCAGAAATCCCATCCGCAGGAACATCACCAATTCACTAACAGGCGTAGAGGACAATTCGGTAGCAAATGAGACTGTCTCTAGCATTCATTCGCACCCTATTGCCGGACGACTTTTCACTCTGGAGAACAGTCGTTACTCCACAAATTCACTAAGATGCAAATTTTACTGAACGTTACCTCTTTCGTCAGAGTTTACTTTGCCACCTCAGACCAGGCAAACTGATAAAACAAAGCTACATCTTCCTCAATCTTATATCAGTGACATCATATCCTGTATGCCGGAAATGCATTAAAGTTGTAAAAAATGCTGGTGACTTTTCTTTTTTTAAAGCAGGATTGCCTTCAAAAGTCCAAACTATTAAAGACTTATGTGTAGGGATGTAGCGAACGTCGGAAAAAAAGTTCGCGAACATATTCGCGAACTTGCGCAAAAATGCGAGCGGTTCGCGAACGGTTCGCGAACCCCATAGACTTCAATGGGAAGGCGAACTTTAACATCTAAAAAAGACATTTCTGGCCAGAAAAATGATTTTAAAGTTGTTTAAAGGGTGCAACGACCTGGACAGTGGCATGCCAGAGGGGGATCAAGGGCAAAAATGTATCTGAAAAATCTGCCTGTGTGTGCTTGGAAGAGATAGTGTAGGGGGAGAGCTGTTAGTGATGCTAGATGGCAGTTGGTTGAATAACACACTGGGCAAAAAATGCCTACAGGGCAAATAATGCCTAAAAGGTCAACTTATACACTACTACAGCGGTAGTAAAATAAAAAAAAGTAAAATAAAAAAAAAATGAATATTAAAAAAAAAAAAATTAAAGTTGGTGCTGCTGAACTACTAGGAGCAGCAGATTAGCACACCAGTCCCACTCCCCAACACTGCTAGACTAATAGCACTGGGCTCTTATAGTAGTAGTAGTAGTAGTAGTAAAACAACAAAAAAATAAATAAAAGCAGTCCTTACAAGGACTACTGTTATTGCAGCAGTCAGCAGATGAGATCAGAAGCAGGACAGCTGCCCACTGCAGCTACATACAGAGCACTGCAGTAGAAGGTAGATTACTAGCCAGCAAAGCTACCTAAGCTTAAATGTCCCTCAAACCCCTGCAGACTTCTGTCCCTCCAATAACAGAGCAGTATCAACACGATTACTAGCCAGCAAACTTTCAACTGTCCCTGAAATCACTAACAGGCAGCAGCTCTCTCCCTACACTATCTCTTCAGCACACACAGGCAGAGTGAAAAAAACGCTGCAGGGCTTCGGTTTTTATAGGGAAGGGGAGTGGTCCAGGGGAGAGCTTCCTGATTGGCTGCCATGTACCTGCTGGTCTGGGGTGAGAGGGCAAAAAAAAGCGCCAACAATGGCGAACCCAAAATGGCGAACGTCGCGCGATGTTCGCGAACTTCCGGCGAGCGCGAACACCCGATGTTCGCGCGAACAAGTTCGCCGGCGAACAGTTCGCGCCATCTCTACTTATGTGTGAACAATTTTTTAAAACTAATCTGAGGGGCATACCACATTTGTTTAAGGGTGGCCTTATGTCTAGGGCATTAGAGGATCTCTTCTGTCTTTATTATGGCTCATTGGACGTGTTTTAAAAAGTTGCCACTTTAAACATTTGCACCAACATTACTATTAAAGACGTCCATGCGACTTTTAGGTACTCACCCTATTAAAATTTCAAGTAACAGTGCTAGCGAAGTTTTGCTAGGCAGAAATGAACGCTAGCGAAAATTCGCTATGAAATGCTCGCCCAGCCGAAGTAATGCTAGCGAAAATTCACCAGCATTCGGCTGCTGAGACGCAACTTTGCATTTTAATGAATTAAAATTTGCGCTTGGCAAAGTGTCAGGGAGTGTGGCGAAGCGGTCGCTGGCGAAAATATGCCCTTTAATGAATTTGCCCCGTGATGTAGAGCAAAACTACAGCAGAGCTGACAAGGAAAGACAAGCAAACTTCACATGCTAAGGGAACCGGAATGCCACAAACATGAAATTCCTATTGTCCTATATACAGTAAGCAAGGGAGAATTTATGTAATAAACATACGGTAGGAAAACTCTTAACAAAACCAGCCTACCTATGCAGGACGTGCCAGTCATATCGGGTACATAACCGGGATTGCACTCACACCGATACGTCCCTCTCTCATTAACGCATTGTCCATTCTGGCAGATGCCATGAAACACTTGACACTCATCAATATCTGTAAATAGCAGTCACAACAAAAATATTCCATATTTTGCAGGCAAAAAAGTCTTATTTAAGAAATTCAATGATAAAATAAAATAACCAATGCTATGTATAATTAACCTGCTCCTGTTTTTGTGACCCACTGTGATGGTGCTTATGTGTCAAACTATATTCTGGAAATTAAAAAGGTGCAGATTACGCCTTCCACATTCCTAGTCTGTGTCCCAGAGCAACTGAATCTGGGCCCCTTGCAAAGTGAGTCAATAGTGAAGCTGAAGACCAGGAGCTGTACTTCAACCACCTGGAGGGCTGCATGTAAATACACAGCAATGGAATAAACTGGAATTCTCTCCAGCAGGCAAACTTTGTAATTGGATCACAAGGACATATTTCCTTCTAGAGGGAGTTTCTTGTTTGACTTTGCATGTTTCCAATTGAAAACCCAACTTGATCAGTTATTTTATGATAATCAGGGATTTTATTGCAGATATTTCATACTGAAAAGTTCTATGTGTGGAGTCGGTTTTCCGATTAAACTTTCAGTCAAGGAAGTTTATTTTTAGTGTCGTTTGGCCAAAATGGGGATTAGAGGTGGAAACTGATTCCAGTCTGACCTT
This sequence comes from Xenopus petersii, assembly GCA_038501925.1. Lineage (NCBI taxonomy): Eukaryota > Metazoa > Chordata > Amphibia > Anura > Pipidae > Xenopus > Xenopus petersii. Next base: position 85,907,061 of record CM076677.1, read on the forward strand.
TCCAGAACATGCCCTCTGTGAATAAGAGATTTAGTGAGTGTGCTGCTGTTGGACAGAAGGGAGTTTCATAGCGATACTTGGGTTTCCAGTCCCTGTAAACGGAACATACATTTGCGTAGTCTAATATAGCTAAATGTGATGTACCCCTGCAATGGGGATTCCTGCTCATTCATGATGCACATGTTTTTGAACGCTTTTTCATTTTGTTGAAAATATTTACAGAATCTGTTTATACTCTATGCCATTTACTTAATCTGTAGGTTTCCAAACACACTTCACAGTAAAAAGCCCTGCATCCCATTAATGACTTTGCATAGCATTCAGATATCTACTTGCATAAAGTATATTACTGTCACTATATATGTAGGGATTATGCTTTGAGTAGGCATATCCCTATATGTCCAAGGCAGTAATGCTTAGTAATCAGATGTTTGCTTTCATCGTTCTACATGCACCAGACCAGTAAATGTTTTCTACTGACTGGTTTAGTGGTAAGATACTGGCCTGGAGCTTTGCTCATGTTTCTACAAAACCCCAAGTATTTTGAGAAGTATTACCACATTCCATGCATTTTGAATATATATATTTTCAAACTCCTTTTAGAACTGATAATATTTATTTATATATGCCTTTCTTTTTGTCCTTCCATGTATATAGTAAACATACCTTCTCCACCAGTGGTGAATCCTTTACCATAAGGACAAAGCTTCTTAAACTGAACTGTGCCTTGGAAGGCACAAATCTCACAATTTATACCCCAGCCTCTGCCAGAGTTGCAACAGCATTCGGACTTGGTGACTGAATTTCTGTTGGAAGATCCGATCTGGCACATGGTATGTAACACTTCAGTAAAGCAATAGCCCAGCCTGTTGTCTACAAATAAAGAGCACATCTTATTGAACAAGGATCTGTAAAAAGGCGTATGTTGTTAATCTATCACAAACTTCAATACATTTGTTTAGAAAACTTCTTTGCTGTACTGCCAATATGAGAGGTACTAATGTTTTCAATGGTTCAAGACGTCTGTGTTCCTGTGGTCTAGCGTGTGAAGCAGAATTATCTGTTCTTTGTGCTAATGTGGGTTCCGGGCTTTCAAAAATGATGCAGTGTATCTGTCATGAGGGCAATTTAGAAGAAACGATTGGTGTTTGTAATGTAATAGTCAAATATGGAAATTTCTGTGGAAAATAAGCGTTTGCTTGGTCATATCATCATATGATTTTCAGTGTGTTTATGGTGGGAGATGAGGCCACTGATACCGGCAAAAGTCTTTGATATTTGTTTTCTCAGACAGGATGGAAACATTTTATCGGGTGCCTTTGAAGGCACCTGAACACCAGCAAACGGCAATTCAGAATTGTCAGATGAAAGTAGAATTTTTTGTTTCTACCTGCATATCTGACGATTTAGCTCTAAATATTAGTAGAGAAAATGAATGATCAGCGGTCACTGGAGAGTTTGTAACTGTACCTTGTTTATAGGAGTCATTGCGAGTCTTAGCTGATATAAAGTTTCATAATATGGGACAAAATGAAAGCTCTTAACACTGCTATAGGGTCAGGAATTGGAATTCAGGATACATATAAATCCCTGCAGTTTGGTTTGAGGCAGTACTTACCAATGCATTCTGTCTCAGTAGCACTCGCATTGAAACCCTCAAGACAGTCACATTTGTAACTTCCCATTGTGTTCACACACTTTCCATTGTCGCAAATTCCTGGTTTTAGGCATTCGTTCAGATCTTAGAGAAAACAGAAATATCATTAGTTCATTATTTTTTTTGATCAAACTGTACAAAATAAAATGTCATCTGTTTAAAGGGATGATGATGATGTCTTTTGCTTGAAAACGAATGTAATGAAATATGTAATGTAATTGGATGAAAGTTTTTAACTTCTGAAAAAGTTACCACCATTTTCTTAGACTGCATGGAGGAACCATTTCTGGGTATTTTCATTTCCGACAAGTAATAGAGTCTCTATCTTGCTGTGTAGCAGGAATTCTAGTGCTGTCTTGGGATTTCAGGTCTACAATATTGACAAGGGCTTGTGCCAGAGCTTGACACACTGTGCACATTTGCAGGCAACTATCACCTGTAGTCATTGGCGAATTTTACCGGTTTTGCTTTGCCAAAAATTTGCAGCAGAAATGCATTAAAGTGTATGGGCAACATTTTTTTTAATGCGCTGTGAATTTCTTTTGACACACGTCATTTTTTTGACACTCAATATTTCTTTCTCCCATTGAAGTATATGGGCGTCATTTCCGCGGCAAAAACTCGCCGAAAAAATTTGCTCATCCCTAATCACCTGTGCTGACACAAGCACAGTCACTTGTTGTCTGGTGTTTACAATAAGCATTATGGGGGCAGATAGGAATAGCCATGTGAACTACCGTATTTGCCTCACATATACTTCAGTGGTTCTTGGAGATAACTGTGTCTTTCTAACAATTATAATGAAGCCAGTTTATGTAATGTGAACATTTTAGTGAAAGTCAGTGTATCTGATGATCATCATCATCGTTTATTTAAATAACACCAGCAAGTAGAGAGTTTCGGTGTAATAAACCAGGTTTCATCATAATAAGCCCTGCAGCAGGTAGTCACATTTTTATTAAAGGGGTGGTTCACCTTTAAGTTAACTTTCAGTATGTTATAGAATGACTAATTCTAAACAACTTTTCAAGTTTTCTTTTTTATGGTTTTTGAATTATTTGTCTTCTTCTTCTGGCTACAAATGAATTCTCTCCTATTCACATTCCAGTCTCTTATTAAAATCAATGCATGGTTTCTAGGTAATTTGGACTCTAGTAACCAGATTGCTAAAATTGGTAAACTGGAGAGCTGCTGAATAAAAAGCTAAATTACTCAAAAAATCACATAAAAATAAAAAAAATCAACTGCAAATTGTCTCAGAATATCACTCTCTACAGCATACAAAATGTTAATTTAAAGGTGAACAACCCCTTAAAGTTTAAAGTCTTTAAGAATATATATTCCTACATGATCAAGACGATGCAGCAGCCTGACATTAAAAAGAATCATGGGTATGCCTAGAAAATAATTAGGGGAGGACAAGGTGCTCCAGAATTAAATGTAAACTAACTCACCAAACAGTGGAAGTGGTCCGGGTGCACCAGCCCAGACCCCCAGCTTTAGGGAGCGGTACAGCAGAAGATAAAGAAGCAGAGCTGACCAGCACTCAAACGGATCCTCTAGACCAGAGATTTTCAGTTAAAAAAATATATTTTTATTAGTAGAAAAATTAAAAATATAGCTGCATCTCCATCCACCCTGGATCCGTTTGAGTACCGGTCAGCTCTGCTTCCTTATCTTATGCCAAGAAAATAACCACTTACCCATGCATCCTTCGCCATCCAATCTACGCTGATATCCGGGTCCACATATGCACATGTATGTTCCAATTAGATTCTTGCAAGTCATTTGTTTCGATTCACAATCATGAGCTTCATCTTCACACTCGTCTTGATCTGTAAAATATTATATAGATTTCATGACATTGTAAAAGCAGTTCATTAAAGCTAGTTTTAAAATGTCTAGCTGTCAAGCCGCATGCTAAAAACATTATTTTCAGAATAGCTTTCAAACTATCCAAAAATAATAAGGTTTGGCAAGTGAATCCAACTCAAAGAAATCTGTAGTTAAGCTTACTACATTTTACGCTTTGTGACTGTTAGAATGATGGATTACAGTTATTGTAGCCATGAACACGGATCCCAGTAAGAGTTTAAGAGGAAAGGAACAGGTTTTGTTCCCAGAATAAAATGCTGACATTGGTACAGCCACAGCGATATGAAAGGGCTTGGCAGAGATTCAGGCCTGCAGCACACATTTAGTACTGTACATCTGAATGTTTCAATGGGGGGGTCAACAACTGCAACATTAGAAAGAACTGTACTACATTTATTTTCTCCTCGTTTTCACAACGTAAGGGAATTGTGAAATCACAGATTGACAAATATAAAGATAATTTTGTTATTGCTATATAGATTACATTTGCAATACATAGAGGGTGATTTAGCAAGGTTTGAATTAAAATTTTTGCCACAATTTACATTTTTTGCACAAAAACTCACAAATTCAAATGATATTTTCAGAAACTCAAGTGTCTGGTATTTATTATGCAAAAAAGAACTTGATTGTAAAAATAATCAGCATCTAAAAGCTGGCGAGTTTTATATAAGTGTTTTCTACAAGCAAAACTCACCTTTGCACATTCTCTTGTCTTCCCGGAGAACGTATCCTGCTGGACACTTGCATTCATAAGATCCATAAGTATTGACACAACGGAATGCACACAACAGGGGATTCTGAGCACATTCATTCACATCTGTAAGTAGAAATGGAGACAACATGGCTAAACTCTACTGCAGAAGTGACTATAAGAATACACATCAGTATTATAATTTCATTACCATTTAAATATGCACCTGAAACTGGGCATGGCTGCCTCAAATATGACAACTTTCAGAAAGGAACATTTAAGCCCACAAACAAAAAAAAACTATATATCTTAACAATAACAATTATAAATTTTGGCTGTGAGTAAAATCATTTTTTGTCAAACATTCTTAAATCTCATGTAGTATAGACATTACCTTCACAGGACATCATTGGACCTGGCTCAAAGCCCTCCTCGCAAGTGCACTCAAATCCACCAATGATATTCTTGCATGTCCCATTGCCACAAGGGTTTCCCTCAGAACATTCATCGATATCTAAAAAAGAAAGCATTGCTTTTTAATTACCATTAGAAAATGTTAACATAGAATTACAGTAGCATTGGGTGCACAACTATATGAATTTATGCAGGGGCCTTATTGACCATATATTGTCCCTACGCATACGTTTCTGTGCTAAACTTTAAAACCACCCCATGCTTACAATCGACAATGTGCCCCTAATGTGGATTATGGCCTTAAAGTTATTTCAAGACTGTTATATTAAAGCCTTTTTTCTACTTTTTACTATATTGTAGATGATGATACTACATGTGGGTGGGTTATCTTTGTAACAAAAATTCATATTTTTTATATTGTGATCCGTTTGCCCTTTCATCTGTTAAGTCTAATGATTTAAAATATATATCTTTTTTTTACACGTAAAGTACAGTATATATTGCACTTAGAAGACATCTCAACAAACCTATACATTCGTCTCCTGAAAGAATATATCCAAAGGAGCATTCACACCGATAGGAACCATCTGTGTTAATACACTGTCCATTTTTGCATTTGTCTGGGTCAATACATTCATCCATATCTGTTAAAGAGAAAAATTATGTTATACTCTACTAGCAACACTCCCTTTCAGAAAGAACGTTGTTCCAATAATTAAGGCTTCTACTTACCAACTCGTTCATCGTCTAAGCCAACAACTACTCCACTACCGAAGGGGCAAATCTGACGGAAGGCTTCTACATTTATGATAAACACATGACAAATTAGGATCTTTTGATTCAGCTAATCAGTAAGCTTCTAAACTGAGATGGATAAAGTAGCAGGTAAACATATAAAGTTCCTTTCCTGCACTAACTTAGCCTTAGAATTGTTTGGTTAAAAGTGTTTCTCATAATTTTCTTTGGAATCTGTTCATTTGGACTTCATATCTTGTACATCTATAAATGTTCTCTCCAGGCTCAGATTAAAAGTGTATTTGAAACAAAGAATTTGCCAGCTTCTGGTGGGCGGAAAGCTGTTTTTTATACTCTGTAATTGTCTCCTCTTGGGATTGCCTGAGATTTTTGTATTTGCTTGATTTCAGTAAAATAGACACTTTATAACAATTAAAACACAACCTGGAAATAATAAAATTGAAAATTATTCTGATATTTTTGATGAGTCACATTAATTCCAATCTGAAACAGCAGATCATACCATCTCCTTCCACTGGGCACAGTTCACATGGAGATCCCCATCCGGCTCCTTTCAAGGCACAACAACATTCCTGTTTGGAGTGATTTCGAGCTTTGGGAGAAGTGCACTGTCCCTCCTCAAACTTAGCGAAGCATAAACTTACTCTTAAATCTGGAAAGGTAAGAAAATGTGTTTAGAAATGTTTGGGAAACAGCCTATAACTCAAGAGGAGTCTGGGGGAAATCTACTAAAATGGATAATGGTCTCTTGTATTAGCAACAGATTACACTGAAAGCCAGATCATAACCTGAAAGTGAGACTTAACGTTGTTCCCCAATTGGCTTCAATAATGGACACACTGAAAAACCTTAATGCTACATACCCTGATTTTAAGTTTAACCTCAATTTAGACTGTTGAGGTCCCATCAATATATAATAAATACTGTAATGTATTTCCTTGATTTTATAATTTTCCAGATTCTAAAATGATTTTTTTCTGACCCCCTAAAAAAATTGGGGTTCAAATATATATATATATATATATATATATATATATATATATATATATATATATATATATATATATATATATATATATATATATATATATATATATATATATATATATATATATATATATATATATACATGGGTCTTGATAAAGGTCTTAGGAAAAGACCGAAACGTTGACCTGCTTTTAAACATGTAATAAATAAAATTTAGATTTTTTATCTTTACAAAGGTTCCCGGTGTGCACCTCATTTTTTGGATTTATATATATATATATATATATATATATATATATATATATATGGCCTTTCTTATTTGTGGGCACTCAGTTATTAATATGAGTGCATTCCAGGAAGTACTACTTTCCAAAAAGAGTTTAATTTCATTACAATCGGAAAAGCAATTATGATTCAGCTAAAGTAATAAATGGTTGTGGCTTGAAATACTGAGATTTCCTTGACATAGTTGGCAAGCTTTGAGGTCTTGTGGTCAGATCTACAATCAAACAAATAATTTAGTTTATTGAGTGCAGCCATTAATGTGAAAATAAAAGCAATCAATTAAAGAAGGGTGTCTTTCCTGTCTTGATAATTGCTCAACCACATTGGCAGTATTACATATAAATATATATCTGCCATATAACATTGAATATGAATGTTCTACCACTGAATACATTAAGTTGTCACAATTCCCCTGTACGTTATTGCTGTACCCCATATTCCTATGTAAATATGTTTAAATGGTCAGTCATCAATGGCCATCATCTGGATTTCTTTTTACATTTATATAATAAATTGTATTTATTTTTAGGTATATATGTCTTTAGTATATTGTTACTTATTTTGATCTCCTTTACGTGAGCTCTACCTTGACATCTCTTTCCTGTAGACGACAGCACAAAACCTTCTGGGCAAAGACATGTGAAACTCCCAGGAACATTGCTGCAGGTACCCAAAGCGCAGGTTTCAGGTTCTTCTCCACATTCATCAATGTCTAGAAGAAACAATGAAAATATGGCTGTGAAGAAAATGTTCAGCAAACACAAACTTGAGAAGAGTAAGCTTTCATTTTAAAAGTCTTAAACTTTTCATTTTTAATTTACCTTCACATGTGTCCTCCTTCAACAGATATCCTGGAGGACAGATGCACCGGTATGTACCATCTAGATTCTGGCAAGTTCCTGGTGCACATTTGCCGGGATCAAGGGCACACTCATTGATATCTAAAAAGAAGAAGATGATACAAGGCAGCTCTGACTTAATGATTGATGTCAATGGAACTACTTCTAAGGGCAATATTACCCAATTTCATGATCACAACTGCCATTACTTCTGGCCAACCAGTGTGACAGATTTGGTCAGGCAGTTGCTGATTTCTACCAGTTATGGCTTTCATAGCCAGTCAAGGAACATTCAGCCAGATAATCATATGTTCTTTGTTGATCAAGAATTATCTGTCCTGGCTAAAAAATTTTGTTGGTCGGACAAAAAGAAGCAAAGAGTAGCCACAGCCAAAACACACAAAATAATACAAAGCTGGCCAAACATTAATATGGCCCTTCATAAATCATCCAAGAAGTGGCTGCTGGAAAAAGAGATGGAATATTAGCAGATGAATGTTTTTTTTTTACTGTAAACAGTCAGGAGAGAAGGTAAAGAGTGATTTGTTTGTGAAGTTAAAAAAAGGTGTTGGGTACCTTTTTAACTCAAAACAAGTAAAACTGTATACAAATAACAACAATTACCAAGACAAGTTCGTCCATCAGATGCCATCTCATACCCCTCATTGCACAGGCACTCAAAAGATCCAATGGTATTAACACACTGTCCATTTCTACATAGCTGTCCATTAAGGGTGGTACATTCATCTATATCTGTGAAACGGATACAGCAACATTTTAGACCTGGTTAATAACTAGATAACTATATTTCATACTAAGCAAAATGGATACCATCAACTGAGTCTCAACTGATACATTTGTTTTTATTCAAACTCCAATGATTAGGAGATTTGAAAGATTATTAAATTGTGGCGACTAGAAACAAGCAGCCATGCCAGAGGTTGCATTGATGTTCAAACCAGAGGCCAGTCTGCACATAGAAAAATATAATTGATTGTAAGCTGACAAAAGTAGTTTTGCACATTCAGTATATATAATTGCAGTCTAGCCAATGGCATTGTACTGAATGAAGGGTAGGGTCTTTATAATGCAGAACACATCTTATAAAATGATTGCTAATAACATTTGTTTGAATACAACTTTTTCTCTCATCCCATTCATTCTATTTCCAAGATATACTATATAAATAATTTTTATAGGACTTTTGCAAGTGGTGGGGCATATGCTTTTTTATAACTTATTCCAGATGGAATTGCTGCTTGTTTCTAGTTTCATAATCTGAGCAGGATATACACTAACTATATCCCACTCCTCCAGTCTTTTACCAAATATCCAAGATGGATGGTGCTGGTGATTTTCTATTATTCTACATTTTGAAAGGGAGAATTTAGGGAAAAGCAGCAAAAATATTTTGCTAGTGACCAGTAAAGAGGCTAATAACACTGAAACCACAGGCAGAAAAAAACATATTAGTCATTATAATTTCATTAAGGGCATTGCATTATCCAAACACAATATAATAGGTCATTTCCCCAGAGTTAGTTTGGACTATTATCAAAGAAGAATTCTGGTAGTGTCTGTGTAGGCGAACACAAATATTTGTGAGAGAGTTCAGTGAGAGGGGGGGGCCTTCCTACGCAAATCATGGGGCCTATCTTTTATAGTACATATAGTATGTTGTGTAAAAGGACACATGCTAGTTTAGCAATAAGTGCCAAGGTACAATAACACTTTATTTAAAAGGATACAGAATAATTTCTAGGTTAGTTTAGGTGTAGCCCTGGTTAAATTCATAATTTCTACCATATAGACCTAGAATGAACATAAACACAACTATTGGTTCATTATTTAAAAATCTTACAGCATTTTCCATCGGCAAATGTGAGGTGGACAGATAAGCAAGGTAGTAAACCAAACATGGTTCAGAACACTCTATAGAAGTGACTGCGCACCAGGAGAAATCACAGCTCTCAATCCCAGAATTACACCTCCACCTCAGGTGTAGCAATTAGACAATCAAATCGTTAGGGTAACTGAGAGAAAGCAGTGCTAGCTGCTGCAAACGTGTTTAATCACGATTTGATGGTTCAGTACACTGTAACTTTAAGTCATCCAAGCTGAACATGAAACCAAGTCAGCTGATGATCTCCATCTGTGTGGGTGATCTTTGGATAACCAAAAAATGTCCACACAACACACTCCAATCACAAGAGGTGTAAGTGTTAGGGCTAGTCCACACGGGGAGATAGCCACGCGTTTGCGGTCGCGGCGTCAAAGCGCCGCGACAGTCGCCGCGACCGGCGCAGGCGACAGTTTTGTATGGGCGCCTATGTAAAAACGCCTGTGCTAACCACACGAGGCGATGCGCTTTTCAACAGTCGGCTGAAAAAGCCTGGCGAGGCATTTTCAGGCGACTGTTGAAAAGCGCATCGCCTCGTGTGGTTAGCACAGGCGTTTTTACATAGGCGCCCATACAAAACTGTCGCCTGCGCCGGTCGCGGCGACTGTCACGGCGCTTTGACGCCGCGACCGCAAATGCGTGGCTATCTCCCCGTGTGGAATAGCCCTTAAGGGCTGCATTGTGGCTGTTGTCTCAGAAAGAATAAAATGACAGCAGCTTGCCTGAGTTGCTTAGTGACATTTGTTGCTTCCCTCCTTCTAACATATTTAACCTGGCCTTGAGCTAGCTACTGGTCGAGTAACTCATAGCCACCAATCAGCAGGTAGTCTGAGATTATACAGTACATCTGATTGCTATGATTGGTTGCTGTGAATAAATTGTACCGTTTATTACATTATCCTGTCTTCTAATTACTTAAATCTGAGATGGCATTTGGTCTCTGGAGCAGCTCGGGAAAAACAGTTTCCATGATGTTTGAATCTCTTACCTATGCAGTCATTATTGTGAGACAGAATAAATCCATCAAAGCAGCGACAGTTGTAGGATCCAATAGTGTTTTTACAAGTTCCATTTCCACAAGGATCTCGTTCACACTCATTAATATCTGTAATGGGAATAAGAGTTTTATATGATTAATTTTTTAAAGGGCTTTTGTGTACTCTTAACCTTTTTTAGCATTCTATTTTGCTTATATAAATAGAATTAATATTTCTGTAATGCCTTCTAATTGTGCCATTTTCAATTGACTGATATATTGGAGAGCCATGGTATTTGCTATTGAGTTGGCTAAATGATTGATACTGTCTGATTAGCTGGGATGGTCACATTGTATGTAGTGGACAAGAGTATATTTGAAAAGAAGATTCTACATCTGCCCCAGCCATTCATGTGTTTTGCTGGGGCATCGGCAGATTAATCTTCAATGTTTTGCAAGACACCCTTCAAAACTGACTCCACTGCCAAGTTTCATGCATATGGTCAGGCAGGATGAACAAATGAGAGCATGTATTGCCATTCAGAGTAGGAAATAGATTAACTCTTGGTGGATATTAAAGACAGAAGAAATCCTTTAAATTCAAAAGAAAAAAAAAAGACTGATATACCTAGAGCAGGGATCTGAAACCTTTTTTTTACCTGTGAGCCACATTCAAATGTAAAATAAAATTGGGGAAACAACACAAGAATGCAAAAATTTCCTGGAGGTGCCAATTATGGGCTGTAATTGACTATTGGTAGCCCCTATGCGGACTGACAACCTCCATTAGGCTCTGTTTGGCAGTACATATGGTTTTTATGTAACCAAAACTTGCCCCCAAACCAGCAATTCAGAAATTAGCACCAGCTTTGAAGCCACATGTTGCTTTTAAGCTCTTTGAGCAACATGTTGCTCTTAAGCTACTAGTTAGGGACCACCGAGCTAGAGTGTCACCTAGCAGGTCCGGACTGAGAATTATAAAATAGGCCCTGGCATTTCAGGTGCACAGAGGCCCAAACAGCCCACATAGAGGCCCAAACAGCCCCCACCTGCCCACTAAATAGTGACTGTCTATGGCACCTTATAGCAGCCCCTCTGGCATTTGCCAGAACCCACAGATTGCCAGTCCGGGCCTGTCACCTAGTCAATTGGGTAGACTTGCATGCATGGTTGGAAGCAAATCATGCCAGATGTGCCAAACTTGACTAAATATTCTATACCTACTATTAAGAATTAATGTCAATGGAAATAACATTTTGTCTTGGCAATACTCCAAGTAACAGTTACTATAAAATAATTGTTGCTTTGTTGTTGTGTTAAAAATAAAATTAAAATTCAACCTGTCACCCAGACATAATAATCTGTCTTTTTCAAATTAAACATAAGACACAAATTCTTTTTTTTTAATAAAGCACCCGTAGCTGATCTAAAGGTATTTAACAATCTTAGTTGTCAATCATATATTACATACTCCTCTGTGCTACAGGCATAGAGGCAGGGCAGGCAATTACTTTCTTTTTCAATTCTGCACTTTCTAAATGGGACTGCACTCCCCACATTCCCCCTCCTTCCTCTCCATTTAATTGTCTAGCAACTAATGTGAAGGAATGGGCACCCCATTATGGCAAATAGACATGGGATGGTACAAAGCTTGCATTAATAACACCAAATGGCACCTGCCTGCTTGGTCTGTGAATTCCAGCACTGAAAGAAACAAGATTTAAATAATTTATCATGTATTTATATTTATAATTAATAATTGAACACCATAAGATAAAAGGATTTGGACAAATTTCTTAGGGTGACAGGTCCCCTTTAAAAAATAAAAGTTTTGCCTAAATTGATTACACCATTAAAATATTTTTATTATTTCATAAATATATTTTAAAGGTGTAATGAATTCAGGCTAGAATTCAGGCCAGCTGAGATCATTCAGGGCATTTTTAGAATTAAAGTTTAAAATGCAGTCTACTTTTAATGGACTGTAAAGAGAGCCATATAGGTGTTTCATGTTCTAAACAAAGGCCAGATCTACTTAATTAAATAGGTGCTGTATAAAAAATGATCTGATGTTTATGGTGCTTAGTGTGATGCTGATGAGTTTAAGTGATTCTTGATCAACAGCCAATAACTGTATCCATAAGAAGAAGAATAACAAAAGAGTCTTACCCAGACACATTGTCTGATCTTCATTTGTTTTAAATCCATTGTGACAAACACAATAATACCCTCCTGTGGTGTCCGTGCATTCTCCATGACTGCATACATTTGGAATTTCTTGGCATTCGTTGCGATCTTTATAGATGGTAAAAGTGAATTGAAAAAAAAACATAAACAGCTCTGTATAAAAAAATGAACTGAGGCACACAAAAGCAAAGTAAAATCATTTTCTCCATACAAAAAGCATATATTTGTGGGTACAGGTGTGTGAAAAAGTAGCAATACATTCCCCCTGTTAGAAGGCTCTCCTGTCTCACAAACAGTGGTAAGTAAGACAAGATACCCTTCGTTACACCAAGCACAAGGAAAGTACGAGAAGATATCCCCCCTTACACCATACACAAGCAGGATAAGAGTAGATATCTTTCCTTACACCAAGCAAAGTAAGAGAAGACATTCTCCCTTACACCAAGCATAGGCAGAGTAAGAGAAGATATCGAGTAGACCCTTACACCAAGTACAGTAAGGCAAAACATCCTCCTTTACACTAAGTTTTCATGGAAACATACTGGATTCCGAATTGCTGGAGATAAAGAATTACTAGAGCACTAGTACACTAATTGAGTATAGTTCAACTTATTGTTGGCAACATATGAAGGGCCATGAGTTTGAGTTTTATTTCCATGGTGTAAGGTATTAAAGGGAAGCTAAAAAAGTTTTTACAACATTTATAAACGTATGCATAAGTTTAATCTCCTAAGGTTAGAGGATTCTCAATAAAATGCTAACGTGAACTTCATACTCTTTGGACAACCTTCATTGACTGGTATTTCCGGAGCTTTTCAAACTGGCAAAACACAACCAGGTTCCGTTCTCTTTGCACACAACAAATGGGTATGTGAAGAATTACAGGAAAATCTATCACTTTTCCAGTTATTGTTTCTTCCATCTGATATTTTCATAATCGTTCCTGTTCAGTTGTTTAACAGAGCAACAACAATACCATTTCTTAGCAAGAGGATAAACAACCTGATGCTGAGGCACAGCACAGAAATAATTCAACAAACTTCTAATCCGTGGGCTTCAGGAAAGGATAGAAGACTATTTATGCATCGCAAACTTTCTCAAAGGTAAAAATGGATAGTAAAAAAATTAAAAAGTGAAATTCAACTTGATACTATGGAAGAGGCATTTTGTTCATGGAAACATTATTATGGATATGTTTGTACAAAAACAAGATTTCAGGGTGTACGCTAGTTATTGCAAAAGGCAAATCACTCAATAAGCTGGAGGTTAAATATAGTTTGACTCTGATTATATATATAGAGTTCATATTTTTCATAGGTTCTCATGAGTAACTATGAGGTTATAGCTTTAATACTCATTAGAATATTAGGTTATATACATTAATACTCATTAGAGCTGCTGTGTGTATATATATATATATATATATATATATATATATATATATATATATATATATATATATATATATATATATATATATATATGCCCACCATAGGACATTATTTTGTTTGTTTGTTTTACTTTTTCTTTCTTTCCAGGGTTTAACTGCTGCCACTTTCCTTTCCATAAAACCAACCGGGGCATCATATAATATCCGTACACCATGCCATACTCCCTTGGACTAACTAGTGCAAGTGCCGCAAACAGTACCAAAGCCATACACCAAAAATATATCAAACCACAGTCTGTGGCATACGTTACCAACACATTGTCCTGTGGATGTAAACTTGTAACCAGGTTTGCAGTCACAGCGATAACTTCCTGGAGTGTTTACACAGTCTGCATTTCTTTGACATACAGGCCCGTTCTGGCATTCATCGATATCTAAAATGTATTGATCACAGGAATGTTTCGATGTTTAAAAGCTATTTTCTATTTGACATTCAAAAGCAAAGCAAAAAGGGAATAAGATCAAAGTAAACGCATTCAACACATATATTATGATATTATGAGAGGCCATATAAGGACCAAAGCATATGAACCAACCGTTGCTCTTATATTTCCCTATACGTAAGTGCCATGCTGTGTTATAAATATTATTCTGCAACACTGAAATAAAGCAGGCTTCAACATCTGCATATTGTTGTGACTGGTGGGCTAAGGTCATACATGGAGACGGCATTTTAAATTTAAAAATCATCAAGCTGAATGGACAGATATATAAGTATTGGGCCATGCACATATGTAGCAACCTTTCATTGCACTTTTCTTTTGGGTTGACAGCTTGAACAATTGAAACTGCAGAGTTCCCTTTAAGATTTTCCCCAACCTTTGTGTCAGCACTGGTGGCTCACTTGATGTAGATCATTGTTTTGATCTAAAGACTTGTTTAATGTTAATTATCCAAAAGGTTTTGAAAAGGGACATTCAGTGTATTGTCGCTTTGACTTGACAGCCTACATAACAAAACTCCTTCAAGAATCCTCTTTGCACATTTATTTACAATACTCTGAACTAGATCATTTTATATTTCTGAATCATACCCAGCTACAAATTCTGGACTTTTTGTCTCCACACTACAGGAACATCTTGATACATACAGTACTCCATAGCAGCAAACGGCATAAGCACCCTGTTTATCCTCCTTTAGAGTTATGTTTGCTTTCACAGTTAGGGCATTTTCCCCCCTAATTCCTCTGACTACTTCTCTGTCTGTAAAGAGGCTTTTATGAATGGCACCGTCACCCCCTGTAAGCCTGTACTGTGTTTACAGTTTGGCACCCATTCTAACAGCTTATTTACATCACCAAATGTGCTAGTTTTAAGTTTCAGGCTTGCACAGTCACTTAGTTGTTGATCTTTTAGAAATAGATAGAGCAAGGTCTTTGGTCTCACGTTATGTGCTTTCTTTCAAAGCAAGCTTTGCGCCTTAATGCATGACTGAAACATTCATCAGAAAGTATAATTCACTGAATATTCTTGTATTTGTCAGATGATTTTACATTTCATGTGGTAGGGTACATCTCTATATGTTGCAATTAAATTCCAAATCTGACATTAGCTCAAAAGAATAACTGCACAGTGATATTTGTAATTAATGAATGCCTTTAGGTGTGCATATAGCTATACACTATTACAGCAAATACATCTCCTACAGATCACATATACCTCATATTTACAGTACCTAAGGTGGCTGAGCAAGGTACTGTAGCTTTATTACTATATAGTCCATTGACTCAACCCTGATAAATCTCTGCCCATCTGTGATGTAATACTGCTATACTACATTTCAGTACCTTTTTAGTGCTTTTTGCTCTACAAATAGCATCCTTTCATTGTATGCTAATGGGATTCCTTGTTAATCAACATGTATTTCAGGACTGAAATTGTTATGCTACTTCTTCCTGAATGCACTGCACTATGTAAAGCACGTAATAAACTTTTTACCTTCACATATCAGAAGTTTGTCATTGTAGAAAAATCCCATGGGACATTCACACCTGAAGCTTCCCACCATATTTATACAAACTCCATTTTCACACACTCCAGGAATTTCTCTGCACTCGTCAATGTCTGCAACCGAATAATTAGCAATTAATGCACAGTATGCAAGTACAGATAGCTGCCAACTCTAAGCAGACTGATGGCTATACTTACCAACAGGCAGCCCTGTGTAAATATCAATCAAAAATCCAGGTCTTGCACTTCCACAAAGACTTGCAAATTCATCTAAAATTTGATGTTAGAAGAGCAATAGATTCAATCTACAGTATGAGGAGTCAGTTTGATGCGTGTGTGAGACAGAGGTATGCTGAAGCATTATCAATATATTTTAATTATAAAAACATCTAAAACATATTCAACTTCAATGTATTATTATTATTATGCTATCTATTATTATCTATATATTATTATTTATGCTTTTTCTCTCTCTCTCTCTCTCTCTATATATGTATATATGTTAAAGGCTCATGCCCAGATGGGCAAAAATACTTACCAGTACTTGGCAAAGGACATTCCTCACAAGGTCTGTGCCATGCTTTCCCAATATTATAGGAACAGCAACACATCTTTTTCGTCATGTTGTAAAGCAGTTCTCCATCACAGGTTTGGTTTTCAGCATAATAATTTCTGAAGCATAAACTCCTTCTCATATCTGCATATAAAAAAAAATAATAAAGACATCCCACACTTCCAACAATGGAATCTTTCAAACAGGAAGAGTGTCTAAATTGAGGCCTAGTATTTGCTATATTAAAAAATTGCCCTTTCCTTCTTTAACTTTCATTTGTCTATGGCAGGAGTGCCCATACTTTTCTAATGCAAGGTCTACTTTTAGTGATGTTGTCCCTTCAGGAACTACATCCATAAAAACATTAGCATTCTGTTCCATGGAAAATATTACTTAAATATTGATTTATGAGTAAATGTATATTGCTATATTCCTTATATAACCTTAATGTAATAAATATCTGAATAAAAAGCATGAAATAGGAGGGTGATTTAGATAAGCTGTTTGTTGACAGTGTCTTGAGATCTACTGATCACCAGCTAAAGGTCTACTGGTTGATCCCAATCTACCTTTTGGGCACCCCTGCTCTATGGCTACAAAACATAGCCCCCAACTACCACCACCCCTACCATCCCTTTACTTTCTAGACAAATAATATATAGCATGTATAAACTTTTAACTACTTACCCATGCAATTATTTCCTCCATTGACTTGCATGTAATCAGGAGGACATATGCAGGTATAGTTTCCAACAGTGTTAAAGCATGTTCCAGGTCCACAAATGCCAGGCTGATCACATTCATTGACATCTTAAATTAAATTAAACATACATCAATCAAATTTCAAAAGTTGCTCTTTTCATATGTGTACATTCCACAAAAATGTAAGTATTGTAGGGGTGGGATTATGTTTCTAGTTAAATTAAAACAAACTATCCTATAAAGAAACACCACATCATAAAAGTACCCCTGGTTTCATAACACACCCAGAGAGGCCAGTTTATAGGGTTAAGTGGTCTTGACCATAATGGGCAACATTACAATTTGGTTAAAATCAAGCTAAATCTCCAGTAGAGTTAAATTATATCACCAAACGAGCAGATCTTTACTTGATATGTCCTCCTTGAGGTGGGAGATATCGGACTGATCCTATTGTGGGTCTTAGGGCCCAATGATTGGATCACAATAATACAGGTGGTTGGATTGAGGACTGCATCAAAGAACCAATGTGGTCCTCGATCCAGCTGGATTTTTAATCACATATGTTTTTAAAACAGTGTCCCAGAGCTGAATTAGGGTACCATACATACCATCACAAACACGGGTCTCTTCATTAAGGTAGAATCCAGGTGGACAGCGACACTGGAAGCTACCAAACGTGTTGATACACTTTCCACCCTGACAAAGACCAGGCAACTCCAGGCATTCATCAATATCTACAATAAACAACAAAGCTCATTGTAAATCGTAAGTGATGAGAATGTCCTTACGTAAAAACACAATGCAATGTGTGAGAATAAAGGACATTGTGCTTACAACAATTACATGCAAAACATACCTTCCAAGATAACTGTAATAGGATTTGGTTTAAACCCTTCTCCACCAGGACACAATACTTTATATTCACCTGCAAACAAAAACTTTTGTTATAGTTATTCAGTTCATAGATTTCACATACATTGTACAGATAAGAATGTGTGTCAAGAAAATACATGGTTCTGATGCAGAGAAAAGTCTTCATAAACACACATTTGTTCCAGAAAATTGTGCGAAGGCAAACTTTACTCACTTGAGTTTACAGCTGGACACAGTTCACATGGTGTCCCCCAGGCTTTTCCAAGGGAGCAACAGCAAGAAGCCTTTGGAACACTAACTCCAATTTCATTACTGCAGGACACATCTCCATTATCTCCCCGTGGTTTCACATCCAAATAACAAGTTCCAGATCTGGTGTCTTTAAAGAGAGGCGTTTTAAGTTGCTAACTTTAAACTGAAGCAACCGTTTCAAAATGTATCTACCACCTAAATCACAGGAGAACTTTAACTATTTTGTTTTTCTGTAGTTATTAGCAAGTGTTAGCTTTCCTTTCAGTCTGCTAAATTACTTGGAATAAGTCTTTTATATAACGATCTCACTGGTTAAAGAAAGACAAGAGACACATTTCAAACTCAAAAGCTGTCTATGGTAGCAGTGATGGACTTTTTCCATTAAACACATAACATGTCTGATATAATTATTTCATTAAATGAAAGTAATCTTTTTAATACATTTTTTTAGTATTATACAAGGGAACTAAACCAGAAATAAATGCAAAACCCTCTACATGACGGTAAATTTATAATTTTTTGTTGAAGTCTCTCTAACCCTATGCAAAATACATTTGTAAAAATCCATACCGACACATCCGACCTTTGTTGGGTTCAGCTCAAAATCTGGAGGACAATCACAGCTGTAGCTGCCAGCAGTATTCAGGCAAGTACCACTGATACACATTGTTGGTTCAGCACATTCATCCACATCTATTAAAAAGAAAAAAAAGGAAGTATGTAAGGAAGCATGTTAGAAGACAAGATATTTTGGTATGATAAAGCTGATCACACATTTTTGGTTAGTAATGAAAATCCCTACCAGATTTAAATAGGCAGGTGGGGTATTACATACCACAAAGGGTAGTCTAACCTTTAGTAACAAAGCCTGCCATGATAACCAAAAGCAACAACTCCCTCATTGTTCAAACAACAGCCATTATTTGCTTGGTTTAGGTTACTAACTTGGCTTTGTATAAAAAAAGATGCAAACAATATATAGTGATTACAGTAGAAGATGAAGGAACACCAAGGCACTCAAGATGAACAAAACTATTGCACTGTTAAGAATTCAGAATAACAAGGCGTTCCTTTATTCAAGTGAAATTATATACTGCGGTATTTATGTCTCTATTATCATTCTCTTTTGAGGCCTAAGCCTCATTAATGTTTTCTTTAATTTTTTAATACCCCTTGCTTCTTAAATTTGTTCCCCATTAAAAATGATAAATTATTTATGTTCTAAATATACCAAACTAAACATTGCATTAGTGTTCTAGCAGGGAAAAAATGCCTTGGAAAAAGTTTTAACACACAGACAATTGAACATATAATAAAGGTATTATTTCCCCAATTAAATCACCATATATACGGGGGGATGTAATAAAAATCGGTAACGGAAAAACTATTTGCAATGCGAAAAGTTATGCCTTTGCGCGAACAAATTTTGCTTTGTGCGAATTTAATATAGCTTTTGTGAGCCCTGAAACTGTTTAGCGACCACTTCCGACAGTTTAAGGAACAATATTACATTGCGAGATGTGGATTTTTAGTCTTATTGGTGCGAATTGTTTTGCTCTTTGCGACTTTTATTACATTCCCCTGATAGCCTTTCTTGTATTGACTAAATATGTAACAGTTAATATGGTCCAGGTAATATTGCTGTGAAAACGTTAAGGCTAAAAAAAGATATTGTAGACTTTGCTGTTCAGAGTTTGGATATCTGGTATTTGTTTGCATGCGGTCAGTCTACCAGTTTCCCATAGCCCAGGTAGTCTCTCTCAATGAAGAAAGTCAATTCTTTTTACTGACTATTTCTAAGAATTGATTCTAAACTACAGGACATATTTCCACTGGTTTAACACAGGGATGTCTCTTTTAGGGATTGTCCTCAGGCTTATAATTCTATAAGATACATAAATCATTTGCTAGCACCACAAACACCCACTTGGTGATCTGCAAAAGTGATTTGATAACACTGTTGTGTTTGGTGATTTCTGAGTTTTTATATAGCCAACCTTAATGGAATCATTTCTTGTGGTAGTAGGCTTACATTTCTGGTTGGAGTTATAGAAGTGTTTACAGCTAAATAATTTTAAAAGAAATGGTTACCTGTGCAGTTACCCCCAGTTTTGTCCAACTCATAGCCGATGTCACAGTCACAGCGGAAAAGGCCAGGAAGATTTCGGCATGTTCCAAACACACAGATGTTGGGCAAAGTGCATTCATCAATGTCTACAAACAGACACAAACATCTTAGGTCTAGGCATACAAGCATGTTTTGTTTTGTTTTGTTAAATCATGATTAATGGAGGTTAACCAGAGAAAATACACACAGGGTATGTACAAAGCAGTGGTCTTTTGCACTAGTTGTAATGCATATTTAGATTATGCTAGTTTGTCAAGCATATCTGCTACATTTTAGTAACATACTTAGTTTGAAAATAAAAGGTGTAGGTATGTCAAGTTCAATCTTTGTGAAACATCTTACAAAGTGATCCAGGAAAAGGGAAATTAAACTTGACCTAAATCTGGTGCCTTTTATAAAAATGTGCAGCAATTTATGGCTAAAATCTTTGTTTATTTTTACTGTACCTTTATAAAATGCCCCCGAAGGTTTTTGCAAAAGAATTGACACATCATATTTCTTTTTTACATTTCTAAACTGTATAAAAAAATACAGAGCTCTCACATCAAGATTAATGATAATACATTTATCATATATGTATAATGTCTCTGTTGACTGAATACACCAGGTACCAGCATTGTTATTATGCTTTATTTATAGAACACAGATTGGGGGCATTAAGGGCTTTGCCCACAAGGGATTTGTGTTAAAATATAACAACAAATAAAGAATCCTGGCATTGTCATAGTGCAAAAATCTAAAAAGAACAATGGTCATACAAGAAATAACCTCCAAACTGCACGTGATATCACAGTACAAAAGATATTACAAGGCAGCAGAATTAAGTGTTTTGTGCAAATGATATGCACATCCAAGGCTTCCTACCTTCACATGCCTTCCCATCAACACCTGGTAAAAATCCCATGTCACAATCACAGCGGTATCCTCCTGGGGTATTCAGGCACTGGCCATTTCCACATAGATTCAGATTTTCTGTGCACTCATCAATGTCTGGAGGAAAAGGCATAAGGTTTCTTTAACGTCTAGCTGTAAAAATAACATTTTATTCCAAGAGAGGCTATACAACAAAATTTAGCCAAATGAGGGAAAGGGAATGATGAACAGGGTCACTGCAGCATTGTTAGCAAACTAAAATAAATAAATATTTGCTTTAGATAGAACATAAGTGGTGGGGGTCTAAAGGCTATATGGGGCAAAAGGAATGTGATTATTATAATTAGTACTGTGGCTAGCCTCACATTTCAAGCACATTTCAAGAAGGAAAGGCATCCTGCACTTGGGGATGCCAAATGTTAGGCACCCCCAATTGATTGTATTGACTTACCTGAAACTCCGGGCCAATCAGGGCTGACTCTTCCCTATTTAAGGCCAGCCCTCCGAACACTCCTTGCCAGAGCATTGTTTCCCAAACTAGCAGTGCGGCATTGTCCCTAGCTAAGGGTTTCAGCTTTAGCCTCCTTGCCTTGTTCTGTCCTACCTTGAACCTTTCCTTGTTCTGTTCCTGCCTGGTCTTTCCTTCCCAGTTCTGCTTCAGTTCTACTTTTTACCTTGCCTTAACTTATTTCAGCCTTGACCTTGACCTGATCCCTGCCTTGCCTGTTCCTGATTTCTGCTTCCTATTCTACCTTGTACCTTTCCCTGACTTCACCTTGAACCAACCTTGCCTTGCCTGTTCCTGATTTCTGCTTCCTGTTCTGCCTTGTACCTAACTGCTATCCTGCTCTCCAGTCCTCTTGCTATCCTGCTCTCCAGGCCTCTCCTGCTATCCACTCCAGTCCTCTCCTGCTATCCACTCCAGTCCTCTCCTGCTATTCGCTCCAGTCCTCTCCTGCTCTAGTCTCCTTCTGCACTCTATCCCCAGTTTGATCTAATCTACGCCCGCACCGTCCTGTCCCATCCAGTCTGTTCCTGTGCCACTCCTGCTCCATCCAGTCTGTTCCTGTCCTGAGTTGTTGCCCTCTTCATCCTGCCTAGTCCAGTCCTGATCTTTGCCCTCTCTGTCCTGTTCTGCTCTGCACCTGATCCAGTCTCATCGCCCTCAGCAACCTCTTCCTGCCTTCTCTTTATGTGTTCCCTAGGAACATACAGCTCCTGCCTCAAGGACTCGCCCTTCCCCCATCTGTCTCCACAGCGCCCCCTACCTAATCCTTGACACACCGGCCCAGTGTTTCAGGTAAGTCAATACAATCACTTGGGGATGTCTAACATTTGTCACCCCAAGTGCAAGATGACTTTCCTTCTCCTTTAACTGATATTTTAATTTTCATTCTCCTTACTGCTGGAATAATATGGCTTCCATCCATGGGTAATGTTAGGATGTAACTAGGTGCAATGCAACTAAAAAGTGCTCTTTGCTTTAAAAACCATATACATGGTCAGAATTATCATTACTATGGCTTGACTCCTAGTTCAAAACTTTTGTCTTATTGTGGCAAAAAAAAGTAAATTTGTTTATACAACTGAGTCATAATTTACAGATAGTTTATTTTAGTTCACATCTCTTTAGTTACACAGGGAAAAGAGATTATAGAGTTTACCTGCTATGAGAAAGTTTTAGTGCATAAAGGCTTGAAATTAGAGTTCATACAAAGGCACCAGCACCCTTATCCACTGAAAGTACAAACTGCACTCTCACAATATGGTGCAAGGGGCAAAACATACAACTTACAGAGGCAATGAAACACTGTACTAAGTGCCTGCCCTGATACAAGGCTTGGAAGTGCCTTGTGTTACCCCCCTACTTTGAGCATCAGGAGGAGGCAGAATAGGGTATGCCCTTATTCCACTTTTTTATATGCAGAGCTGGATGTACTGTATGTAGAGCAGTACTGCATACATATATTTGAGCAACACTTTGCTCTCTATTCAGAGACAACAGAGAGTTGCACCTGTCAGTGTCAGGTGCAACTTAAAAGGGAAGGTGCCAAAAAAAATGTAGCCCTTATTACTGCTAATATAATTCTGACACATCATAACATTTTACAAAAACAATTATTATTCACACGATTCCCTAAGCTCTCTTGCACAGTAACACAGTTTACTTGATTCATTTAATCAGGAGCTAATTAGAATGTTGGAGTGTAGGAGGAAACTGGAGCACCCTAAAGAAACTCACAGAAACAGACACTACACCTGAATTTCTCTCAGGAAATGCCCTCATCTGGACTGACCAGAAACACCAGCACTGAAGCATTACTGTTACCATCTCCTGCATGTGTGTTTGACAGCCCATTCCTAATAATGATAATAATCTACATCCCTATCAGATGTGAAATTATATTAACTGCTGCTCCAAGCAGAACACAACTCAGAATTTACTATGCTGAACCTGACACTGAACCCAATCCTTATTACTAATTGGTGTGGCATATGTGTGTTTGCTTGGTAATACTAGGGCTAAATAGATTTTTTTACAAACTAAGCTAGGGGCATTCTCAACCCACATAACAGTTTCATAAACAGTATTATGTGTTAATAATGAACAGTGGCGCCCATGTGAGCTATCCACATAACTGACTGGCAGGTGCAATGATAATTGCAGTGTTTATATTGTAAATAGATTCTTACAACCACCATGTCTTAAGCTGGAAGCACTGGTTTTATAGCATAAAAAAAACAATGGTATCTGTAAGTAAATCAGTGGAGGACCCCTTATAACTCACCTGTGCATGTAAGTCCATCCCCTTCATATCCTTCTTTGCACAAACATCTGTACGATCCCATTGTGTTCTTACAGTCAGCATTAGGGCTACACAAATGCGTTCCATTTGAGCACTCATCTTGATCTTTGTTGTGAAAGAAAAGCTTAAATATTAATTAAAGTAAAACCCCAGGAGGCAATGAATGTAACAGCCTATGGACTCTCTAGATGAACTTAAATCCCAGCATCTCAACTAGTGAGCCTGTGACAACTGAATGGCCAAACGTGTCAAAACTGATAAAACAGAAGCAATAATATTACATTAATTTTCTGAAGAGTGCTGTTGTTATTATAGTCACATTACAGATACTTTTAGGGGCCGCTTTACTAAGGTTCGAATGGTAAGTTCAAATTAAAATTTTCAATTTGGTTTGGTTTTGGTCAAACCTCACAATTTTGAATTTAAAGCCACCTACTCGAATTCTAATGTGAAATTTATCACACCTCGACCATGGAAACAGTTCTAATTTGATACTTCACCACCCAAAACCTGTCGAGTTTATGTAGAAGTCTATGGCAGAGGTCCGTTGAACCATTTGAAGATGTTAATTGCCTTCCTGACATTTGATTTTATTTCGGAGGAAAACTCGATATGAATATTCAAATTTTCGGGTCGTTCTTATTCGATCGACTGTTAGACATTCAAGTTTTTTCATAAATAACCTCCCATTTCAGTTGTCAGTACATTCGAATTTATTAGAGTTGAAAAAAAGTTCGCATAACTTCAAAATTCGACCTTTGATAAAAAAAAAACCCTTAATGTTCATAGTGAAAAATCCTTCTGTAGGTTCCCCCTTCCCATTGCAAACTACCACTTCTAAATGAATTGCTTCAGGACGTCTTTGTGGAAATGCCAAGCCCAACATCTTTGTTCTGTGCTAATGTTTACTATATTTTTTCAGTGTATTGTGAGCTTGATATGTCTGAATGTAAATAGTCTTTAAGGCTATTTTATTTACAGAAATAAACTGATACGCCCCCACCAAAGTCAAGCGAAGTGTGGACTTTATCAATCATACCTTTGCATTTGATTCCATTTCCTTCCCATCCTGGACTGCAACTGCATTTGAAACTCCCTGGAGTATTTGTACAGATGGCGTGCCTGTCACAGTTATGGGCTCCAATCTCACACTCATTGATATCTGCGGAATAATAAAGGAGGCCAAACAGATTTAGAGAATCAACTTAAAATATCTTAGTTCAGCATGAGAAATCATTAATACTGTACATGAATGAATGGTTAGTGAAAACGTTTTTTCAGCAGTCTTCTGCCTATAGATTAATGATTCTAGTACAGGCATGGGACCTGTTATCCAGAATGCTTGGGACTTGGGGTTTTCCAGATAATGGGTCTTTCCAGAATTTGGATCTTCATACCTAAGCCTACTAGAAAATCATATAAACATTAAAAAAACATAAAAAATAGGCTGGTTTTGCCTCCAATAAGGATTAATTATATTTTAGTTTGGTTTAAGTACAATGTACTGTTTTATTATTACAGAGAATAAAAATTATAGGATTATTTGGATAAAATGGAGTCTATGGGAGATGCACATGCTGCAATTCTGAGCTTTCTGGATAAGGGGTTTCCGGATAACGGATCCCATACCTGTAGTAAACCGTTTCATATGCAAGATGAAAAAAAATTGACATTTTCCCTTCATAATTAATGTCACTGTTAAATGAGAGCATTTGGAGCATTTGGCTGCTAACAGGAATGGGACAAAATGGCAGCATAGTAAGAAGTACTGAGAGAGAGAATGTGTACTTCACCTGCATCTTGCAAAGATGAAATTCAGCTGTTTCTATTTTGCTGCTGAATGTTTCCATCAATTGTACCTTGCCTGAACAATGTTATTGGCTCCATCTTACTGCTATTATAATAAGAAGGGTATTTTTATCCTTTAATGTGTTAATATAAAACACATTTGATACACTACACGATTACAGTACAAAAAAATTGTCTGGAGGGGATAAAAAGACATAATCATTTCTCATGATAACAATCACCCAAAGCAGGAAACCAGTATGTAAGGAAACGTCAAAACAGTCAACTCAGTTTGGCACTGAGTGCAGGGGATAGTTAGAAACATTTAAGGAGGTCAATTGCTTAATGATATTTTTTTTGCCCCCGTTAATAATCTGCACTGCAAAGTTTACTTCACATGGTGGAAGCAAGCGAAAGATGCAGATTTGTTTTGTATTCCTGAAGGATTCAGGCTTAAGTAATGGGCAGTGAGCAGAGCCAAATGTCTGTGCAGCATTCATTGCATGGGGGTGCTTGCCCAAGTGCTCTGCAGGATAATATAACCCACCCATCTCTATGGAATAAACAGGGTCATCTGTGTTTGATTATATGGGATAGTACAAAAAGAATATTGTCATATGTTTCATGAGAACAACAAAAAAATATACAAAACAATGAGTGTCTGCAAACAACGTGTGCCAGCCCCTCCTGAGCTGCTAGTTAACACCAAATGGAAGCTCACATGTAAGACCAAGTAGCACATGATTTATTTCTGCTACTTAGAACTTGGGGAAAGGTTTTCAGTGTGTTTATGTTCATTCTGGTTAGTTCATATGTCTGACTCATGATAAATAGCTGAATAGTTATCAAGGAACACACCCCACAACAATGGTGTTAGTCATAGCCAATTGGCCATTCCATCCATCTCTCCAGCATCCATCCAATCTTTACAACACCCATCAGCTGCAGTTTATACAAGCTCTGGATTTTACATGATGGTTATTTTTTTTCTTTTTTGTTTATTCCAGTTTTCAGAGCCAGTTCTAGACATAGCTGCTACAAAGAGAGAAAGTCCTGAGGGGGTGCGTGATGTGCCAGTGATTACATTACACATTGACACATCGTGCACTTTTTTATACCCGCCCATGTATAAAACTGGCCCTGAGAAAGAGCATCCATTAGTTGGGCGCTTAATTCAAATTCCATGCAGTTGAATCAACAAGGTAATGCATGTTTAGCACATAATGAAAATATTGGTGATGGACACATGAAAAAAATTATTTTTAAGAATTCATAATACCGGCAGATTGAATATGTGTGATTGAGGAACATTGCGTCTTCAGTAATTGTCAGAATACAGTGAGCACTTGGTCTCAGCATGTGCCCCAGTAGGTGTAATCTGGACTACTGGCAGAAATGGGAATTCATGAGAATTAGTTCCGATCATACAAATAAGAGTTGCCTCTCTGATCTTTTGTACTGACATGTGCAAGTGTCTGCCTTTTCCCACACAACTTTATAAAGCTTGAGAAACTGATATTAGGCAAATTATTCAGATTATGGAATGTGAAAAATGCTCTGCTGTATGAGAATCTAAACTGTCAATTGGGGAGGACTTATTAGCTTTAGAATTCTTCAGAATGTAAGAACAAGGGGGGTTGGGGACATAGAAAATCCAAATTTCTTAAGTAAAATTGCATAAATGTAATAAAAAGCTTTAAAATGAAACTGGGTGACTTGGCACCCCAAATACAATGGAACCCATAACTGCCACCCATTACAAGTTTCATGAAGACCACTGCTGTACAATGACATTATGTTAATTACATCTAAAGTCATCATTGGTACACAGAATGGGTATAAGTAGCATCAGGCAGCTGGGAAGAAACACTTTTTTGAGTGAGCCATCAAAGAAACAAAAACTGATAAAATGGACAGGCACAGAACTGAATAAACATGTAATGTTTTTGTATTTTTGTATACAACTATAAAATGTTAGACATATCTTTGTTAGCTGTGCTCCAACACATTTGCTCTGTGGTTTCATCCAAACCAGCATGTTTTTATAGAAGTGATCCAAAATAATTCCTCTCATGGAAAATTGTATCAATGCAAATCTTAGCATTGTGAGAACAATACAGACTTATCTCTTGCATAACTATAAGTCATAAAACCTGAAACTCCCTGGGACGGCATTGATTAAACATTTAACCG
Source organism: Xenopus petersii (assembly GCA_038501925.1). NCBI lineage: Eukaryota > Metazoa > Chordata > Amphibia > Anura > Pipidae > Xenopus > Xenopus petersii. The sequence continues at coordinate 85,935,199 of CM076677.1, forward strand.
CTATTCATATTTGCTATTCAATAGACTTGGGTTTTTTTTAACAATTTTGCAGCAAATATTACAATAAGCAATAGAGGCATGTAATAATAAATGCAAGGTTGCCCCAGGCCTACATGAAAGTAAAAAACTATTGGTTAAACAGACAAATTTAACAAATTGTTTTTTGTGGGTTAGACCTAGACCTGGAGCAATGTTTGCCCATTGCCCATACAGATGCAGCCACTTTGGTTTGTCTGTTTGACACAGAATAGCTAAACACAGATATCCCATTTATCTCATTTAACACAGAAAACTGCGTCACAACATCCCATCTAATTAAAGCATTCACCATTGTGAACAATGGAGCTTTGGTATGCTAATGAAAAGGTTAAATGCATTAAATGAGTTAAGATGACTTAAGATAACACAGTTTCTTCAATTACCCCTGAGTCATGACGCATTTAACTCACAAATCCAAGTGGCTTCATCTGTATGTTATCAGTATTTTAGTAATGTGTAATGAATAATAAACCTAGAGATAGATTTTTCATATGTGAGTCATTTAACACCTTATTGTGGCAGTCTTCCAAGTTTTTTTGCAATTAACTACTCCAGAATGGCAACTATACAGCATTACCTTACATCAGATTGCGTTTAGAAAAAAATCTATTGGGTCATTATAGTTGCATAATATTGCGGATTCTGTTTTAGGGTTAGGACCAGTAAATACCAAAAAATGAAAGGGTTTTTATATGCCTTAAATATAATGTACTGTTGCCAATCACTGGTACAAAATCTATTCGCTTCAGAGGCTCAAATCTAATAGTTTAGTCAGATGTAATATTTACTATTTTATTATTGAATATATTTATTCTAGAGGTTTATTTACAAAATCTGCAAACTAAAATTTGTGCTACATAACTTCTAACATATTTGTCACTTGCTGACATACTGATGGCTCTAATTATTACTTATCCTTATTATGTTAATTGCAGTGCTCTGCTATGCAACTCTTTTCTGGATGTTCTATAGATTAAAACACTGGCCCAATTTTCCAGTACATTTTACATTTTGAGCATCACTCAACATCTGCAGGGCAAACACAAGGCAACATCGTGCCTGCAATTTGTATAATCTAGATGTATGTAGTTTATGCTGCAAGATTACTAGAGTATTTATCTTTTAAATCTGTGTTGCTCCAATGTACAGTACATTGTAATGTTTTGCATTTTTCCCATGGGTTTTTACATTATAATTACTGCAGGCAATCCATCTGTTCTCGGGGTAATATAATGTGGTCAAGGAGCAACACATTTGTCTGCATTCTACTCACAGTTCTACTTAGAAGGAGAAAATAACATCTGTGTGGGACAGGAGTGGGTGGATGCTGAACACTGTGTGATTAGGGAAATAAAACATGTTTATTTGTTAAAATGGAAACAATCCATAATGACAAGGGAACTGAAATATTTAGACAGACTCTAATGGAACACAGAGGATACAGCAACAAAGTCATTATGAAACAATATACATATTATTGAATTTTGGATTTCAGGCCCACGGTGGGCAAAGATACAGCCTGAAGGGTCTAAAAATTGTGCTTGATTATAATAAAAGTAGCCTACACCTATAAGTGAATGTAATTTGCATATATAAAACCTCTAGGGATCTCAGCAAAATACTTAATTTGGTTGTGGTGTCCCTTACATCTGGTCATGAATATGATGATAAGTCATTGCATGAATATGAAAGCTTTGATCATGCTTGATAATAATTTCATTCAATGGGTTTTTCTTTTTAGGGCAACAAATCTGTATAGTAAAGACCCTTGCTATGGAAAGGACAAAGAGACATGTATTTAGATTTATATGTCCTATTCAGAAAGGGCCAATGTAAATGATATCATTCTTGGTTTCCTTAGAGGTGTGCAAAGGCTGATCTGCTTATGATAAACTGTAATTATTTTGTCAGACCTGAGTATGAGCAAAAAGATGAGACCTGGTCAACTGGCAAAAAGACTTGGCGTGACTTAGAAGCACATTAACAGAATACTGAAGGGCTATAGAAAGTCTGGAATGCTAATTAAAACTATGATTTTTGGATTCAAAAAAACTTATTGAACCAGAATTATTAATACATTCATCATTAAGAGATACAATTTTTAACAATATTTATTGGGTCATGTTTAAATATTTTCTAGGGCATGACCAAAAAGTATTTCTAGGGCATGACCAAAAATTATTTCTAGAAAAGTTGTCTTCTAGAACAGTGCTATTCAACTTTTTAATTTTTTAACTTTTTTAAATCCAACTTCATGTAGGATTAGCAGTGTACTAGAAAAACATACCACCATATTCAGAAAATAATTCAGTAATGATCCAATATGACTCTCTGCTAAAGAATGCCAATGTGATTTAGTGCAGTTTGCCAAGAAGCACTAAAAGACCAAAGATACATTGGAAATTATTTACTGTGCTGAATATATGGGAGTGTTTTAAGGTGTGCTTCCCCTTTAAGAATGGAATAAGAATGTTAATTCATTAAGTTCAGTATTGTCTACAAAAATGAGTTCACTGTAGCAAGAACACATGTGCAGCATTTTTTAGAATTCCATATAACAGAAATAATTCTAGTGCTTTATACATTAATTGAATCATTTTTATATGAAATTACCTCCAGTCAGTATTAGTTCCACAGCCATGTGCAGGCACATCAACTTATAATGTCAATAACATCTTGTAATGTCTGATAATATATCTGTCACCCTGTAATGCACTGTAATAGCCATTGTATCTTGTCACATATGATATTATCCCCACATCACATCTTAATATCCCTCTCATCTTTTAACATCTGATAATATCCCTATCGCCTTGTAATGCAATGTAATATACCTTTTTGTCATGTAATGTCTGCTTGTATCCCTATCATCTTACAATGCACTGTAATGTCCATATAATCTTGTATCTCTGTCACCCCCTAATGTACTTTAGTATGCCTTTTACCATGTAATGTACTGCTAACCCTCTGGACATGGCAATCATTCTTTCTGTGAGACGAAGATTAGTGGGAGAAGATCAAACAGTGGATGGAGAAGATCAAATGGTGAAATTATTTAACTGATGTCAGATATCTATAAAGTGGTACATAACTTATGAACTTTATTTTGCATCTAAATTACTTTGATGCATGAATTCTGCCTTCCTACCATGCATTAGATAGCTGACTATTAGAAGGCCAACCGCAACACAGGTTTATTGCTTGCCCATACACAACAAACGCCTCTTCTTCTGGCCGACTAATCTCCCGAAACTGCCTCCCACTGGATTTATTCTAAATTGCCGGCGGGATGGCACTCGGAGTGATTTGTTTTTTTTAGTCGTCCAAAATTTCCCTGTGAGGCGCACCGATTGCCATCCTGCCGGTGATTTAAATTCTAGTTGGTGGGGAAACAGAATCTGAGCGTATGTCTCTGCCCTAAAACATTCATGGAGTAGGAAAGAGACAGCAAATATCTCTGCAAAGTAGATTTATTTAAACGACATGTTTCAGGTGTCAAGCCCTTTATCAAGCGACACTTGATAAGAGTTTGGGCTCTTTCTTATTCCATGAATCAAGTTTACAGTATATTAGTTCAGCTACTGACCTTAGGGGGCTAGCTGCTGACTTTGCTTTCTGTGCAATCAATTTGTCCAGAAAAAAAATCTTAACTAGTAATTCTTCTTTGAAATTTTTAACCAGTAATACATGAGATATAAAAAAAACTGAATGCATAGATCTATAATAAAACAAAGCTGATTCAATAATATGTAGGACATCATCTTCCATGTAATTGAGAACCATTGCACCAGATAAGAAATGTTTAGTATGATTTTAGAACTTCGCTCAGTATAAAAATGAGTACTGAATTTGTATGACTTAAAATGGCAACTTATAGAACTACTTTTAACTTGTTTGGTAACAGAGATGTTTTTTGGTAACAGAGCACCATCATCCCAGCTGGGTATACAGAAATTCCTTCTGTGCTGGGATTTAGTCTGACTCAGGAAACAAGTATATAAGCATCAAATAAATGTTTATGCAGTTGCTGTTGGTTATTTGGGATTGTTCCATAACAAATTCTGTCATGTAACAGTCATGTTAGTCAAAACCTCCAGCTATGTCAAAGAACTTGAAAATCAGAAAGAATCATTTATTTGGAAAGAAGAAACCAGAATTTGCAGTGGTGCACAATCTCAAAGTAGAGGCTTCATGGGCTATTATTATTTTAGTATTATTTTAGAGAACAGGTTATACAGTAGGTCAGTGTTTTTCAACCTTTTTTGAGCCAAGGCACATTTCTTTCATTGAAAAAATCCCGCGGCACACCACCAGCTGTTACCTGTTTAATCTCAGTTCCTTTTCTGTTAAAATATCTTATAGCACTTTTTATACTGCTCCTCTGACCCCTTTTGTGTTCTATCTGGTCTCTTCTTAGTTCTTTCCTTATGATTTATTTCAATTTTTTTTTTTTACAATTTCCCATTCCCCAATTCTCTCCTCCTGTCCCCCATCTGTAGTAGTTTTCACACTTTCAATCAAATCCCATTCCCCTCAAAACGTTTGACCCCCCTGGCCCTGTCCCTGCAGCATCGTTGGTATTCTTTTCCGTTTTCCCAGTTCCCACACATTGATTTTACTAGTTTTTGAGTCACTCTACACTCAGAGGCAGCCAGCCCAGGCGGGCCTCTCCCTGCCTCACCTGCACCGTCCGTCCGACTCCCAATGGCGCACTGCGTCCACACGGCACACACGTGACGCCACTGACACAGAGGAAGAGGGAGGGCCTGGCGGCTGGCGAGACGAGCAGACTCAGCAGAGAGAGGGCGGAAGTTGGAACGCGGAAGTAACATGCGGCGCAGTACGGAGCAGGGAGGAGGTAGGGCCCGGCCAGTGGCTGGGGAGGACTGGGGACGGATCCGGATCCGACGGATCGCATCGACAGATCGATGCGAATCATGCGAATGATGCGATGCTGGCCTGGCTGCATTGATCAGCCAGGAGGTCACTGGAGGACATCAATTTCGGCCGGGCCCCCCTCTCCTCCCGGGCCCCCCCGCAGCTGCGGGGTCTGCTTCCTCCCTAGTTACGCCACTGGCATGCGCGCAGCAAAGCCGACTCCAGAGGTGAGGCGGCACACCTAACATTAGTTTGCGGCACACCAGTGTGCCGCGGCACACAGGTTGAAAAACGCTGCAGTAGGTGAATTCAAGAAACCTAGAGGTAAGTGTGTGTGTGTGTGTGTGTGTGTGTGTGTGTGTGTGTGTGTGCAGCTTTCCCAAGGTGCCAGCAGCCAAAATCAAACCCAATACAAATTATCATTAAATTAGGCAATGTTGGCTTTTCTAAAGTCCAAGTTGCAACATTTCTAGGAGGTTACCCATTTGTGACTTAGGTAGATGTAATCCCTATGCCTACTGAAAGTAAAAATATAGGAAACGCCTAAAAAAATGGAGGATTATTAGACCAGATTGGTCAGGAGAGTTTTATATCTAAATTGCATTTGACATAATATATTGAAGACTAAATAAAAATGTGTGACTCACATGTTCTTTAAACACTATACATTTCAGCCAGACCAGACATTTCAGCTGGGCTGACAATGTTGTTTTTACATTGATGAATTAGCCAATGATCTACAATATATTTATCTACTGTATATGCTCTCTGGTACATTTGAAATATTATTATGGAGAAGAGTCTACTATATTCTATTGGCCCTTTAATTGTATTTTATGACAACCTGCTAAACTCAGAAAGTATGCTTGATATGAATGGTTAGACAGAGGTGTTTTTGGAACAAAGAAAAACCTTAGGTTACCTGTGCATCCAGTTTGTCCTTTTTTGCCAGAATAACCAGAATCGCAGTGACAGATGAATGAACCTTTAGTGTTCTCACAGCTTCCACTAAGACAGATGTTTAAGTGAAGTTCACACTCATCGACATCTAAAAGAAACCCAAATTTATGAAAGTAGGAATTATAAAGCAACCTTATCTAAGCCCAGATGACAGACATTAAGGGGCAGATTTATCAAGGGTCAAAGTTAAATTTTAAATTTGAATTATTGAGAGTTTTTATGGCCAAAACTGTCACATTTGACTAGGGAATTGTTAATATTCGATTTGAGTTTTTTAAAAAAAATTCAAATTAGATTTTCGAGATTTATCATACACTAGTGCTCAAATTAGACTATTTGCCAAATACAACCTGCTCAATTGCTGTTTTAGTCAATATAAGACGTCCTGGGATCAATTTGGAGTTGTTTGCAGCCTTCCTGACATTCACGTTCTTTTCTGAGAAAAAACTGGAATCGAGTTTTTAAAACTCTAATCGAATTTGATTTGAATTCGATTCAAGTTTTCTGGTTGATCCTATTTACCTGAAATTCAATTTTTTAAATGAATGAATTCATTTCAATTGGTCTAATTTCGAGTTCACAGGGGTTTATGGGAGTTTTTAAAAACTTGAAATTCGACCTTTGATAAAAAGAAAAAACAAAGAGAGAAAGCAAGAGAGAAAAAATAGTTTGTAAGACAGTGAAGAATCAAGTAAAAAAATCCTATATATGTATATATATATATATATATATATATATATCCTAGTTTAAAGGGCAAGTATGAGATGTTTCAAGAATACTCTATGATGAGACTAACATAAGCCTGAGTGAGATATTGGGTTCAATACAAGAACAAGAAATGTAACCGGCATTACTCTATCTGTTCTTTGCTAGTGCCATGTCATATTGATCAAAGGGATAGGGAATCACACATTCAAAGCTTTCTTTAGATCAATGTTAATATATTGTAACATAAGTACATAGATACCTGCTATATCCAGTCATTATCTATATATGACATTTATATTTCAGTTATATCCCTATTGTAGATTTCTTCATAAATACCTTTTAATAACAACAATATACAGTTCATTCATGCAATAATCCTGCATGATGCACATATTCCTAAAAGAAACCAGAGCTACTTCTGTAGTAATCTGCCCAGCATCTAATAAAAGCTTGTGTTTTATCTGCCTATTGCACAACAAGCATCCCAAGAGAAAGTGACAGATAGGGGGGAACTTTCCGGCAAAGTCTAAAATTCCCAAATTAATGATCTGGGAATGAAAAAAAAACAGACATTCAATTTATTTAATTATGAGCAAGTTCCAGGATACATTACATTTCATATTCAAGAGCCCAGTTTAACTTACAGTATATGACTAAATTCAGTGCATGCTATGTTACTTTGAGACATAGGGGCAGATTTACTAAGGTTCAAATGGTAAATTTGAATTTTCGAATTGTTTTTTGGTCAAAACTCACAATTTTGAATTTAAAGGGAAACTGTCATTGGAAAAAAATTTTTTTTCAAAATGAATCAGTTAATAGTGCTGCTCCAGCACTGAAATCCATTTCTCAAAAGACCAAACAGATTTTTTTATATTCAATTTTGAAATCTGACATGGGGCTAGAAATTTTGTCAGTTTCACAGCTGCCCCTCATGTCATGTGACTTGTGCCTGCACTTCAGAAGAGAAATGCTTTCTGGCAGGCTGCTGTTTTTCCTTCTCAGTGTAACTGAATGTGTCTCAGTGGGACATGGGTTTTTACTATTGAGTGTTGTTCTTAGATCTACCAGGCAGCTGTTATCTTGTGTTAGGGAGCTGTTATCTGGTTACCTTCCCATTGTTCTTTTGTTTGGCTGCTGGGGGGGGAGGGAGTGGGTGATATCACTCCAACTTGCAGTACAGCAGTAAAGAGTGATTGAAGTTTATCAGAGCACAAGTCACATGAGTTGGGGCAGCTGGGAAACTGATAATATGTCTAGCCCCATGTCAGATTTCAAAATTGAATATAAAAAAATCTGTTTGCTCTTTTGAGAAATGGATTTCAGTGCATAATTCTGCTTGAGCAGCACTATTAACTGATTCATTTTGAAAAAATGTTTTTTCCCATGACAGTATGTATCCCTTTAAAACTATCAATTCGAATTTGAATGTGAGATTTATCACACCTTGATCATGGAAACAGTTCTAATTCAATACTTTGTCACCTAAACCCTGAGTTCATGTAGAAATCAATGGCAGAGGTCCGTTGAACCATTTGAAGATGTTAATAGCCTTCCTGACATTCAAAGTCGTTCCTATTCGATTGAATCTTAAACGTTCAAATTTTTTCATAAATAACGTCCCGTTTGAGTTGTGAGTACATTTGAATTTATTAGAGTTAAAAAAATTCACATAACATTGAAATTCAACCTTTGATAAATAACCCCCATACAGTAGGTACTAGCTGACCCACATGCAATTTGGCATCTCATCACATCTTAGTAAATGCAATAGTAATACAGATTTATAGTGTGCAAACTTACCCAGGCAAGTTTTCATATCATCTGATGCCATGAATCCTTCAAAGCACAAGCACCTGTATTCTCCAGGAATGTTGGTACATTGACCCCCATCGCAAATATTTGGATTATTCTCACACTCATCAATATCTATGGAGAAATAATGTTAACATATTAAACTGGAAAAATACATAAAAATTGAGAAAACAAAGCACTGCTTAATGTACATATACCAAAAAGAAAAGATGTATATTCATGTGTAAGTATAAAAAAAGATGCACTAACAGTCCTTGAAAGTGAATATAACGAGTTTATCACAATGTAACATTTATGACCTATGGTGGTTCACAGCTCAGGGTTCAGAGAATGGTGAGAGCCAACACAATGCATAAAAGTTACAATGCACTCCACATGGGTGGGGCTATGCCTTTCCTTTATAGAAATTTTATGCATAAGCACCTGGGCACCACAATTTTTTATACATATCAGTGAAAGATTTTGTTACATCTGGCATTCTGGTAAGAAAGAGCTTATTATCCCAATTAAATTCTCCCCCCAACAATCTTCCTTCTAAACAACTTTCTCCCCAACTACATACTAACCAATTACCAACACCCAAGCTGCCATCTTGCCAAAAGCCTTCTCACCAAACAATCTTCTCCCTGAATTGCCTTCTTTTCAATCACCTCCTAACAAAGCTGTCTTCCCAATTCATACATCTCCCATATCATCCCATATCATCTTCATACAGCTCCCATAATAATATAAGAACACTTCATATCAGCACACAAAATCCCAATAACCCTCAGCTAACCACCACCTAACTATGATGAACATGTTCCAGCCAACACTGGAAAAAATATAAATGGCTTAATCAAGAATGATTAAAAAAACAAAATAAAAACAAAATAAAATCAACGTAGTAATAACTCACAGAATCAATACCGCTTCATTAAATACAACCATTGATTTCATAATTCTTCTAGTTAAGATTATGTTATATTTAATTTTTAATATTTACCTAAAAACATACAGTATATACAACTAAATAGGTTTTGCTTCATAAATATTGAATAATAATAATAGTTGCATGGGTTGAAATGTGCTTAGGCAAAGCATTCTTAAGACTTAAGGCGTCGTCCCTCATCTGATATTGCGGAGAGCCCACTTGAGACTTATTTTGTTCTTGTTTCAGCATTCCATCGCAAAGTGAGAAAAAGGCTCTGAGCATTAGCACAATAAATCTAGACTTTGGTAAATAGTCTATTATGTGAACAGCTTGATTCTGGCAAAGAGATTAGCTGCTGCATCCCACACTAATATAGGTCACTGCGTGCTTTGTTAAGGAAATGTCTCAAAATAAATCTTAGATTTCATTCCTGTGCAAACAGATAACGGGATTACAGTATGTGAATACTATGATTATTATTTCATTGGCCGTAAATGATAGTAATTTAATAAATCTTGGCAGGTTTTATGATCTTTTTTTTGGCTGAGGTCTACTTTGCCCTCCTTTATAATCCAACATATGCACTAATATTGGTGCCACCAAGACTGTCTTCCAAGACATGCACTGCAGAGGTGAGGAAACTTGATGTCATAATGTAAACTGAAGAGGAGTTATAATTTTGCACCTCTAAAGGGAATAGTTATCAGGATCTTTAATACAACATGGATATGTCATTCTTTATGCCACATATTAAGACACCAATGCACATCATCACAAAATAAACAAACATAAAGTAGGTTGCATTCTGTAAGCTTTCTGGTTTAAGCATGTCTAGGTGTTTTATATTATTTTAGGTATGGTTAGCCACCAATCGTATACAATACTGTATTAATACAATTTACATACTCTAACTAAATTGATGCAGAAAAATATGAAAAACAGTTCTTTTTATGGAAAAGCTCAGAAGCAAGTACAAGCTGAGACACCCACTCATTGTTAACTATTCAATGGCAGGGTCCAGTCTCCCTATCTACCTTTCAAGCTATGGCCAAGTGGCAGCCATTTATAAAAAGAGGTGAATGTACTAAGCTGCTGTTCGGCAATTCATCTGACAATCATCTTGCACATCAGGGTATGGAGTATACACAGGGTGGAGGACACTGAGTTGGTTTCATTTCCATTATTTCTTCCCATGAGGAACTTACCAGTACATGTTCGGTGGTCAGGCATTAGAGCATACCCGTCTCTGCAGTGGCACTCATAGCTTCCTTCAGAGTTGGTACAGAAGGTGTCACATCCTCCATTGAAGAAATCACACTCATTTGTGTCTGAAAAACAAATAAAAAATTGTTAGCGCAAGTATCTGTTGTCATTGACTGTCAGTACAGATAGAATAAGAAAAGCGAACATATAATTTCTGAGGGATTGCTACGCTGGGGCCAGCTATGAAAATACTCACGACAGAATAGCACAACACAGACATTGATCTCTAGTTATGATGAATGTACTCAATTACAATGCAGAGCAAGGATAAAGATCAGATTTAAAATAAGCAACAGCAATCAGACCTAAGGAATGGCACCTGCAGCTATTATATACAGAAATATGAATTTTATCAGCTGTGTACAACATGTGTGAATAAAACCACATGAGTCAATTACTTCACCAGCAGACAGAGTGCACCCCAGGGTAGGTTATCTGACATATTTCACCTGTTGTGACCTTGACTACTTAAATATGTTGGGAAATGTAGACTGGAGTCTTATAAAACTGACATTCCTGATACAGAAGAAAAAAACTGCCCACATGCCCAATGCATGAAGGTAGTTTTGCTGTCATGGTGCATGGACTACTTTTAAGCAATATGATGCTTTCCTTATAAGGAGTGGCTATATTCTATGAAAAGAAGTTGATGTTGCTGTAATGCTTTTTTAAATTTTCTAAACAGTTTCAGTGAAATTTGTTGTAAGTAGAATATTCAGTTGCATTGATGTTTAGCAACAAGTGCATATTGAACAAAAAAAAAACACCTATTTTGCCTAATGCTGCTCCATGTTGTCTGGGGTTCTAGTGCACATCTGGTCTCTTTCACAGTAATGAAATACATTGCAGGTGACTTTATCAATACAGTTCCCCCCATATGTTTAAGTTATTGCCCTTTTAAATGTGCATATATAGTAACCTTCTGAAAGCATACTTACCAACACAGGATAGTTTATCTGGTGTTAACTGATATCCAGGTTCACAGGCACACTGATATCTGCCAATAAGGTTTATACATCTGCCATGTCTGCAGAGATCAGTACTGAGGTCACATTCATTGATATCTACAAGAAGCAAGAGAACGCTTGGTCAGGCCATATGTACTAGCTACTGGTCAGGAATACATCTACAAAGGTATACAATGTATGTTATTATGTAATTATATCTAATTTATTAACAGACTATACGAGTACCAAATATAATTTTACTGTGTTTTTTACAATAAACCTACCTATACACGCAGAATTATCTGGGGCCACTTCATGCCCAGGAGGGCATTCACATTTAAAGCTTCCTTCAGTATTCAGACAGAGACCACCACGGCACAGCAGGGGGTTTCTTTCACATTCATCAATATCTAAAACACAGAGAAATTATAATTGTTATAGTTAAAAAAAAAGTGATAATGCATCATTAAATGCTAAATAAAAAAAAAATATAAATACTTTCAGAATATAAATTTTATGATTGAGACATCCAACTTGGGTTATGCATGCAATAGAGAGACAGAGAGAGAGAAATTACACTTGTTTCACCAACAAGATGTAAAATCTCGCTATGAATATGTTTCCAGTGACAGCAGAAAGACAGCCTTTTGTTACCATGGCAGGTCACTGACTTAAAGAGAAGAGACTCTATTATTACCATTACTTTCACTAAAATCCATTTATTGTATCTTTAAATACGTAGCAAAGGCAAGCATAAGCAAGCAGTTTGCCACATCACATTAGCACTGCAAGAGCTCTTCTGCATAGTAGTACTTACCCATACAGTTCTTCATCATCATAAAGCCACTTTCATATCCTTCAAAGCAGTCACACTCAAAATCTCCTGGAGTGTTAACACAATTGCCCTGTCCGCAGACATCAGGGGATATTCGGCATTCATCGATATCTGCAAGTACCCAGCAATGTTAATATCATCTGTAATACAAACAAGTCACAATATATGTCAGCTTAAAGCACTGTGTCAATTGCATCTTACCTGTGCAGTTTCTTTCCTCAGCATCAAGAGCAAATCCATTGTCACACCTACACTTGAAACTACCTATGGTGTTTTTACACTTCCCATACTTGCACAGACTCGGGATCATTCTGCATTCATTGATATCTGCAAAAATGAAAATAAAAGTATTGATGTTTTGCATGCTAGGCTATTAAAGCAGTGCCATGAGCCAAAGACAGATAAGACACCTCTGCCTTACCTTCATTTAATACCATATGGCAAACCTCACTATAATTATACAATATTTGAACTGATGAACTGGCTTCTTCATCTGCTGCAAGAATTCACTTTTGTAATGACCTTAATACAAAGGTCCCAGAACACCCAAAGTTCTCCTAGGATTCAATTACTTGATAAAATAACTTACCTTTAGAGAATATTTTTCCAGGTGTTATCTCCTTAGAAGCAAAGCCTGGCCCCCTTGGGCATAGAGTCTCAAATTCAGGTGTTCCTTTGTCAGGGCACTCCTCACAATCAGGACCCCAGGCAGCACCCACGGAACAGCAACATGCATCCATCCTGTGCCGACCAGCAATCTGTGCACTGCATTCTTCATCTTCGTGTTTTAGGTAGCAGATCTCCAGACGGATGTCTGATGGAAATTATAAAGATATGTTTACTTAAAAATGCCAATATATATCCATGCAATTCTACCAATTTTGCACATTTGTACAAGAATAGTATAACCCCTAATTAAAGAGTTGGCACACATATACAGTAAACAAATCAATATGGAGGATCTGAAAAACAATGCAAGTTAAATAACATTTGCTATGGTCATTTTAAGTCACACTTTATGACTTTGACCTACTAATTTTGCTTAATTTTTGCCTGCTTTTGACAAGCCATACCAACCTTTTACTACTCATTGCACTACATCACATTAAAATGAATCATAATGGTTTGGTAGGCTTGTTTGTAATGTAATCCCAATATTTAGAACATGTACATTTTACAGTTTCTGTGTAAAACAACAAAATTCTGTTACCCAGGAGATAATATTTTGTAAAATGTTACAATAGATAATCCTTATGTGGATGTGGTCAAATGAAACCTTACCAAGACATGTGCGTTTCGAAGCATCCAGCGTCATTCCACTTGGGCATTGACAGACAAAGGATCCCATTGTGTTAACACACTGGCCATTAGTGCACAATCCAGGAAATACATCACACTCATTAACATCTGCATCCAATGCAAACACAATTTTAGCATTGAGAAGGCAAAACAAATTCAATCTATCATGTTAATTAAATCTGTTTGGTTCCCATGTTACGAATATAACTTGACTCAGATTGTGTGCAATATACTGAACATGTCAAGATGTAGGCCAAACACTGCCCATTCCCATTTGAAAGAACTACACGCATTTGCTCATATATTATTTTATGTACTTTATAAGTAAATATTTTAAACATGAAAATCAAAACTATCATTGAAGTGTTCATCTCTTTTGCAGATGGGTGGAATTTAAGAGGTGGATAATTGTTCTTGACACTAGCTTGGCATAGCAATTTCCTTCATTATGATAATAGAATTCTCATCTGGACAGGGACATTGTCACAGAAATAATTTTCCTGCATAGTGTTAATTAGAAATATAAAATGGACAGGACCACCCTTTTTTATTAGTGTTGATGTTGGAAAGCTTGCTCCAAGGCGTGTACAGGTTAGTCATTGGGAACATAGGACAAAGATAAATGCCAAAGTGTTGGGTCATTGGGAGGGAGCCTCTAATGTACAAAACAAGTTCCACTGGAGACTTGACATGTGGGAAGAGCATTCTCCTAAGTGTGTCATTGGAAGGGTCTTGCTGGCTGTTGATCCGAGTCTTCCAGGTTTTGGGCACTTGTTGATGGATTGAGGAGCATACACCCATTCCCCAGCTGTAGGGAAACCCGCTAGTAAAGTAACTACTTCAGATATTTTAACATTTTCCTTTTCTCTTATTTCACAGATGCCCCAGTCTTGTCCAATATATTACAATGTAAAAAAAGTGCATAGGAACATGATGGCAATTTTGTTTTCATAATGTTTCTCTCTGCATTGACAGACTGCTGTGTGTGATCATTTGCTTTCCTTTTTATGTTTCTATAAAATTATCTAAAACATATGGGAATAGGGCACTAGTACATTTTGAATTCAAATATCAGTTAAAAATTTGAATCACTGAACACAATTTCAGTGAAGTGGTGCACAAATAAGCACAAACAATGGCTTGTTTGGATACAATAAGCAACATTTATGACTTGCTTTTACTCACTATGTTCACATGTACAACTTTTATTTTCAGTGAAGCATTAATTAGGATACCATCCCTTTAACCTAAGCATACACTTTGTCAAGTTACCTATTTTTGTAGAGTTTGGTGTATTTCACTGTTTTATCAGACTAAAAGTAGGATTTTGTGCTTATTATTGGGCAAGTACATAAGACTACTGGAGTAAAGCCTGCTCCGTTAGACATGAGTAGATGTATTTGTAGGCTACCAGCTAAAAGTTACTTTTAAGGCTTAGCTAGAAACATGACATGTATCTAGCTTTGAGCATTTGTCACACTACCTTCACATGTTGTGCCTTTGGACCGGGCAAAGCCTTTTGCGCAGACGGTATCTGTAGGAGAAACATATAAACAATATCATGGATGAAGAGTTTGACAAATTGTTGAAATCAAATCATTATGGTTACAACTAATGCAAAAAAAGCATCTACTTGCTATGCTGGCCTAATATTACTTTAAATTAATAATCTTTTATTTACAGGATAGATTTAAAGAAATACAGTAATACAACCACTGTCTATCAAACATAGGCAATAGGCAAACATATAGTTTATGGGGTATACCGTATTTATCAAAGAGTGAAGTTAGAGATTGCCACAGTCCTCTACAGTTAAATTCCGCCACTCTCAATTCATTTCTATGGGATTTTGAAAGGCTTATTTATTAAAGGATGAACTTTCGCTTTCACTCATTGATAAACACTCTTTAAATATCCCATAGAAATGAATGGAGAGTGGCGGAATTTCACTCTAGAGGACTGTGGCAATCTCTAAATTACTCTTTGATATATATACCCCATGTCTTTACTTAGAAAATGAAACATGTACAATATGAGTTTTTTGTAACCTGGATGCATTATAATTAAACTCACTGAAGTGAGCATTACTGGATTGTAATATATATATATATATATATATATATATATATATATATATATATATATATATATATATATATATATAAAAGAACATTCTGGATGCTGTTTCCTCTTACTGCCTCTACAGAAGGCTGACATTGGCATGGCAATTGCGTCCTGTTATCTACAACAGGCAATAACATCCTCCCATCCATGTTTTTAGAAGTGGCTGGAATATTTCTAGTGCAAACTGTTTGTTTTTATATTTGTATTAGACTATTGTGGGATTTGGATCTATATCTTGTTAGTTTTAGATGGTACATCAGAAATTGTTTTATTCACAGCTCTTGGAACATGGAACAAAAAAAAAAAAATATATATATATATATATACAGTAGTCTTGTAAATCCCAACATTAACAAACACTCATGCAAATACCTTTTAACTTGACCAATCATTTATAATTACCTGCCTCACAGGGCATGCAAGGACTTCCCCAAGCCGCTCCTAGAGTGGAACAACACTGAGATCTCAGGGTCCCACCATTAATGTTGATCTCGCACCTTCCATTCACTATGTTCTGCCAACAGGTGCCTTTTATGGTTTCTGTAAATCACATAGGAAAAGATATTGCTAAATATTAAGAGAATCTCCACTAATGCAGACAAAGATAAATAGTAAACATATACCCACTGAACATTGTTTAGATGTTCCAGCTGAAAAATTGAAGATATGTCAGGGGATATCATGCGATACAGCATCGTCTGAATGCTTTAACACATACTAAATTTAAATCCATTTGCTTTTGTCTAACTAGGGTACAGATCTACACCTTAAAGAGGAATGCTGTATTACAATAATTACACTAACTGGGAAACTTACTTGTTCATCTGCAAATCTTTTTTTTTTAACTGTAATAATAGTAAAAATGTAACTTTATTACAATGCTATTCAGGACTGCACCGCAACAAACAGCATTATGATTTTTGCATGTGTACACTTATGTTCTCACCAATACAGATTGTCTTTGTCTTGTCCAGAGTACTTCCAGTGGGACATTCACACACAAAGGAGCCTGGGATATTGCGGCATACCCCATTAATGCAGGGGTTGGACTCACATTCATCGATATCTGAAATGACAAATTGAATACCATTTTGAAAAGAAAAGGTTGGTTTTAATGACTAATAGTGATGGAAAATTAATTTGACAGGCACTAATTTGCTGCGAATTTCCATGTTTCTCTGCCAGCAAATAAATGTGTGAAACTGCGGAGAAAATTCACCGGTGAAAAATCTGCCGCGCCAAAAATTTTTTCCGTGCATCAGCACAGTGGCGAGCATAAAATTGTGACGCATAAAAATTATTCGTACGCCCATTGACTTTAATGCATCTGGACAAAATAGTCGCGAGTATAAAAATTGTCGTTTGCATCAAAATTGTCGCGCATCAGAATAATTTTGAGGCCCATTGACTTCACTGCCTTTCTAAAATTTTTCGTCATTTCACAAATCTTTTGGTAAATTCACTATTCACACAGATTCTGCCATCACTACTAATAGTTCCTCATGTTAGGTGGTCAGCAAGAGAAAGACCAACAACAATTTCCCTTGTTGTTATCGGTATATAGAAGAAGGTCCCTATAATTTAAATAGAAGATGGTTTTCAAGAGATTTGCCATACCTGCCTTAAAGGGGTAGTTCACCTTTAAGGTAACGTTTTCTAATGTTATAGTGTGTCCAGTTTTAAGCAACTTTTCAGTTGATCTTTATTTTTGGTCGTTTTTGAATTATTTAGTTATCTTCTGTTGGCTGTCAAATGGGGATAATTGAGGCCAGCAACCTACTATTGCGCTGCAAGGCTACAGTTGTATTGTTATTGCTACTTTTTATTACTTTGTTTCTATTCAGGCACTCATATTCCTATACAGTTTGACATTCAATGCACTCCCTGGTTGCTAAGTTAGTTTGAACCCTAGAAACCAAATAGCTAATGAAATTCCAAATTGGAGAGCTGTTGGACAAAAAGTGGAATAATAAAAAAAATACAAAAAATGAAAACCAATTGCAAATTGTCTCAGAATATTACTTTCTACGTCATACTAAAAGTTGATTCAAAGGTGAACAACCCCTTTAAAGGAACAGTAACACCAAAAACTG